>JAODUD010000046.1:14256993-14286854 GCA_026784285.1 Stomatorhinus walkeri | reverse complement strand
GTCATTTCTATAAAGATCATGGCCACCATATCAATGAAGGATGGTGTGGTCCAGAAAGAGGGAATTCTGACATCAGCCAGAGCAGCGACGTTATTAGCACATTGCCTCTGCTCAGCGACATGCCGTTCCAGAAGGGGATTAGAATCCCTCATCGTTGCCACAGAGACACCTGGCGCACAGACTGCTCACAGATCTGAATCACTCTTAATCCTCCGGAGACATTAGGGGCAGAACAACACCAGGCCTGTGGGTATCATTAGCAACAGAAACCATCAGCACAGCAGGAAACAACCTCCAACAAGCTGAAGAGGGGCACACTCAGCTCAGCAAGAATGGCAAATGATAAGCATTTCCAAAGCAGATCAAATCTTGTTTTGTGATATGCTGATACAGGGACTGGAGGGTCAAGTGAATTTACATCAAAGAAAACTTTACAGGTTAAAATTCAAGCTAGAAAAGCAAATGGCTTACCCATCAATCTACCTACAATGAAACATGAGGCATGTTTCAGGACCAGATATCTCATCAAAAGTAGTTTAAAACTAACGAAATCCCTAGAAACATCACACTTTATTAAAACAACAAACGCCCAGTAATTCCCAAAAACATGGGACTGCTCAAGCTTGATCTCAAACATCAAACATCCTTTAATAGGCAACATTTAGATTTAAAATATGACGTTCAATGCAATCATTCTGGAAAAACCCCAGGAACCTTTGTGTACAAAAGGATGTCAATCCACTGCAGATGACAAAAAAAATGCTCCTTATCAGTCAGTTCACCTAAACCAGAAGCCAGGGACAGTGGAAGGGGAAAAATAAGTTCATGAGCACAGAGATGCAACACATCCTACTGGAGCTAACCTTGTAACACTTGCCGTGAGGCAGCAATACTACCTGAGAAACTTGTCTGACATTCTTCCATCACAACGCTTGACCAAGATTCTAAAGGTCTTTCTGAGCTACACTTGTTGAAGCAGGCATCTACAGTATCACTGAGGCAGTGCTTCAATGCAAACACACAGCCAGGTCGATTCAAACACACACATATGCATTTCTGACATCCTGCTAATGCTGTTCAGCTATAAGAATGTTTCATAAGTTCAACATTAAGCATTTTAAACTGTGTCCTGCATAACTCAAGTCGTGCAGTTCAATTTGTCATTTGAGCCCAAGGTCAGTCAACCAATAATCATCAGATGGGTTGCTGTCAGAAGAGGCAATGAAAAGAGCAATGGAAGTCACGCGAACCGAAGTCAGAGTATCTACAAGGGGCATCAACAAGATAGTGTTCACACCAAACTAAGATGCACTGCCAGCAGTTCTAAACCTGCCAGACCCGATTACCTGAGGGACCACAAATCAAAAGCTTGTTTTGACTCCACATCAAACATTTAAGACTGACTGACCCTCATCTGAGATAATTACATAGCTGCTTTTTGTGTTGCTATAAAAACAAAGGGAGCAGGAAAGTGCCTACCACTTCTCATGCAGAGCTGTGGTAATCACAAAATATGTAAATGTCTTTAGTGAGTCAACGATGAAGGGGAAGCCAAAGGAACAAAAAAAAAAGGGGGGGTACATGCATAATACCTTAAGAAGCAGCATGATGTCATCATTCAGGTGATTCACCTTCATTACCAAAATGGACTGACCTTCTACATTCTCACAAACCTGACAATATACAACCCTTGGTAGAACAATAGGCCTTAGAGGTCGCAGGGGGCATAGAGACCATGCTGCTTCTCTCTGCTAAAACAATTTGATTACAGAAATACAAGACAAACCAGATACCAAAATGACACAATGTTGGCCATCTTACTTGATCATAGTGGGATTTTTTGTAAGAAATTAGATTAACCCTCAACGTGATACAAAGTGACCTTTGATATGGAAAAAGGTGATTTTATCACTTTGCTTGCCTCCTTCTCAAAAGGAGGCTCTCATGATTTGCACTTCATACACTTGAAAACGTCAAGTCATCCAGCATCCTTGCACACCTAACAATGGAGTCAAACAAGAATCTAATCTTCTTTGTAATGGATTTACAATATAGACAGTAAAGTGTGGCTGAAAGAACAGATCAACAACAAGCAAAAATATGTCCGAGGCAACAGTCATTGTTTGCATCCTGTGTCATGTCCCTGCTGTAAGCAGCTGAATCTTCTCACCCCCCCCCCCCCACACACACACACATAATACAATACAGGGTAGAATTTGAGGGGGCATACTGGGGAAGAAAAACCACATCAGCAGAATCCAGGTCAACATCTTCATGCAACTGTTGGATACAGTTTTCTGAGTGCACGTCTGGTAAACCATGGAGCTTCTTCCAGTCACCTGGTACAAGGCTCATTTTTTCACAGCTCAGACACAGCTGTCACTCGCACATATTGGTCACACTCTCTCAAGGGCTGTGGCAGTTTACGATCAAAACTTACAAGGCTGCCTCAAAGCTCTGAAAAAACTTCAGACATCACCCAGAAAGCATGTCTAGTCTAGCAAGATTCCGACGAAACAATTTATGATCATGAACAGATTAGAAACCTTCTACATTGAAACTCTAGAAATGCAGTTTAGAAAACCCAAAAAAGTACATGGTACAAACTACTATACAAGGTGATAAATTCATTTCAGCATGCATGCTATATTAGAGATATTTAAAGAGAAGTGACTAATTGACAGCTTGATTGCAAAAAGGGAAAATGCTTATGGCCATCTGACACTGCATCAAGTTAACTAGAAAAGTGAGATTTTAGTGGATTCAGTACCACCAAATACAAACTAGGCCATTGGCACTGAGTTCAGCAACAAAACACCACATGTAAATTCAAAAACACCAAGTGCAGTTCTACTGTAACATTGGGAATAGTACCCCAAGCCTTAACTGTCAAATTTTGTTTCTCTTAAATGGCACAGATAATTACACTAACAGCTATCAATAAATCTTGAAGCTGAGACAACCATCTACAACCTGCATGCATAGTTCCTTGATCTGGGCATTCAATCCTCCACAAATGCAAGACCACCATCTTTTCAAACTATTAAAAAGCAGTAATTGTTCGCTGTTAGCTGTTCAAACTTTAACACGATTAGCTGCCAAACTGAAGATAACTCAAATATGATACAGGAGGGAACGTTAGGATGCCTTGGATCAGACGGATTATTGTGTCCCCCAAAACGAAATAGATGACTTGTACCATATCCATGGAAGGGTACAGAACGACCCGAGTATTAAGTTTTATCATCCTCGCGCGCAATGATAAGCCAGTATGGCGGCTCGAAAGAACGTGTATACAAAAGGCTACCGCAGCCACAAGTGTCACAAGGTTCCAGCTGTCACACCTTAGAGTAAGGGGCTTAACCTGAAACTTCTTGAGCAAAATAACCAGCAGCGCAAACGGATAAGCCGCGCTGGATAAAAGCCGCAGAGACAAATTACAAGACGCGATAACAGCTTTTGCACTCAAGGCAAGTCAGCAGCTTGGACGGCACTTGTGGTGGTGGGTGGGGAGGGACTTCCCAGTCACGCCTTCAGGAATCGGCTTCGCAAAGGAATGAGTTAACTAGGCCTCGGCGTGCAGGGCAGCCGCTGCGAGCGTCGAAGCCTCGACTTCCAGAGTCGGCGACGCCGGCGCGTGTTACAGCGCTGTTTGGTCCCACACCGACGGGCCGGGAAAAAAAACGGGTTACAGATGCTCGTTAAGCCAAGGAGGAGCACGCCGCCTTCGGGCGTTACGGGACGAAGCGCACCGTTTCACAACCGCAGAGGAGGAAAAAGGAGGCGGCCGTCTCCACACACCGTCAGCTAGTCATATCCGGGAGATCCCTGGGGGTGCGCCTAACCAGCCCCGAACTGGTCCAGTATAGGACGTAGAAACGTCCTTTACCTGGTCACATTCACGGGGACCTCAGACAGAACAAAGGCAACGAGGACGGCGAGCAGCACGGGCACATGCGTGACAGTAACTGACACAAAAGGCAGCCAGCGCGTGCCGAACGTCACGGGGTAATGAAGCCGCCTGAGGAGATTATTGGCATTTTAGCACGATTAGCAATGATGGACAGTAAGGGAGAGAGTCAGCGACACACGCTCCCGTTACACATAGCCACCACGGCAAAGGGCTCGTCTGAGAAGAAAGCAGCCAGAAGAAGGTCTTATCTGGCTGCGAGATATGGAGAACTTCGCATTTGTTGAAGAACAAAAGTCCCAGTTCAATTTTAAAGCTAGCCAATTATGCTGCTGTGGCAGTATCATTGTGCGGGCAGCACCGCAAGTCAAATTCTCTATATTGTACCAAAAAAAAATGTTTAAAGAATACAAGTAACCAAGTGTGTCTTAACAGCCCATTGCGAATAAACGTCAAGCTACAGAAATGCTGAATGACCAACAAACTGCTAACAAAATCCTCTACATTGATATCACAAGCAATGGCTGCCGCCGCTCCTACTCCAACCATTCACGGCTCGCACGCTAACGGAGTGGTTAGCCGCCGTCCCCGGACCAGCTAGTTAAAGTTCACGACTACCTTCGAATTCATTTTAATCGTTCGGCAAGGATCGTCGGAATGTACTTAAGAAAATGAGCGCGTCGCGTACTTACAAAGAGCAGGCTGTACATTGAAATCCCGTGACAACGACAGAGAAGGCGGAGAGACAGCGATGGGCGCTGCTGGGCCTCTTTTTGTTCCCCTTTTGAGTTCAATGCGACTCGCCGAGGAGGAGTTAGCGGAGCGCTACGTCTCGACGTCCGCTGACGTCACGGATACGCAACGTGGCCTCTGACGAAATGGTCGATGACGAGGGGGCTGGTCGTGGAATTTTTATGGAAATGCTGCGATAGACTAGGAGCAATCAGGCAATTATAGACTTCTGAGTATTATTATTATTATTAGTACTAGTAGTAATAGTAGTAGTATTGTTGTTGTTAATTATTTTAAAGAATGAATTATTGTTTCTCTGTTTATTCATCAATAGTGTTAATTTTCTATTGTTTCACTCACGCAAAATTTAATAAAGAGACAGCAATAAAATTGTTCTTTAAGATTTTCCAATAAAACGTGAAGACTGGTTTTGACCATAGGTTACAGCTATCGTATTGACTTTCAAAGAAATCGAGGAGGCGCATGTTTAGATATAACGTGGAAGTCATAAAATGAAATAACATTTCTGATTATAAACTGAAAAGCACATTTACGTTTTTTAATGTAGGCCTATCACCCACATCTGAATGAACTGGATAAATATTACAGTTTTAAGTGGTCTACATTGACCGACGTGTGTTAAAATGTGAAGCAAGTTGAAGCACAATGACAAAATACCCGTAGTTAATAAACCTGTACGTGCTTCGAATAATTTCTTGTACATATTCGTCAGTTTGCATCTGTTTTAAAACGGATTGTTTCGCGGCCAAATTGTAGCGTTGATCTCCGATAAATCTGCTGATTTCATATAGTAGCTGTACTGTACTGTGCCTGTAGCTGAAGCAGCCACTGTACCCTGAACATCGCAAGCCATCTGTCCAAACGCTTTAAAAAAAAACCGGTTCATATATGGTGCTCCGATTTCACTGGAATTTCCACTGAGTTAACTATTGTGTCCTTTTTTTCCATTATGGATCCATACCATGACGTACACATAAGGTTATTTTCCATCTCCTCCGTTTGGGCGATAAAATATGACAATCCACGTATAAATTTCCGCTTCGAAGAACCGTCAGAACCAAATGCCTCCATCAATCCCACCGTTCTGATGTCGCATATAGTAATGCATTTTTTTTTTACTAAAAACATAAAACAGATAGTAAAGTTATGGTTATGGTTATGGTTTTTTCAGAGAAGAACCAGAAGCTAAGTAATTAAAAATGCACCCTTTTTGCAGCATAACAATCTCTATGTTGCATAACTCTACAAAATATACATACATCAATAAAGAAATAATTATATTGGTTTTGTGTATGTAAGACAATGGAGTTACTTATAAATAGGGAAACATTAGCACATTTTTTTTCTCACCCAGTATAGCTTCCAGTTGAATAACAGGTCACAAAATTTAGCGACTGTGGTATTTTAGTAGGCATGCCAACTCTTCTGACAACAGATTTAGAAGCAACCGTACACAAGGTTAAGTACAGTATATTAAGCTCTAAAATCAGTTGTAAAAGCACTTATATCGCGTATAAAGTGTCTGAGTTTTAGTCAGAGGACCAGTTTTTCAAATTCTAGAATTATTGAAACTGTAACCACTGAAATACATAAGGAATTATTGCGGCGTGGTGCGGGTTATGCAATAGTGTCTTCTTACAAGATAGAATTACATTAACGGCGTTTAAGACAATACGCGATGAATGACTAAAATGTGAGCACTCACGAAGATTATATATCTATCACCCAGGAATCGCTTTATTTTGAATGTAAGGTTTAGCTGCGCGTGGTTTACTACAATGGCACACATAATTGCATTAATCGAAAATACGCAATAACAGTCGACAGGATTTCAGAACCCAGCTAAATGTGTTTCAAAGGATCCATGCTTCTCCTACGGTCCTACCTCACCCTCGGCACCAGTTGACTCAGGAGTTAAACTTTTAGCTTTATTCTCCCTCTAGTGCTGAATTTGAGAATTGCAAATGCCAAGTTCCTGAGCTGTTGCTTGAGGCACTTGAGATATTAATAGTCCCGAGGTATTCCATAAATTCAAACATCTCACAAAAATAAAATGCACTAAAAGTACGAATCTTCTAATAACATATGGCATTGTAATGTAAAGCATAAAATATTATTTCAGTTGGATATATGTTCAATGTTCAAAGCAAAATGACACAGATATACTGGAAAGTATTTATTGACGCGGTATCAATAATATCAAGTTCTGTAGATTTAGTATAAACAGACAAAACATTTTCAATCAAACAAGAATGCATTTTATACCCAAAATCTATTACATACAGTGTATGCAATGACACTTCACAAAGGAAAAAAACAACCAATTGTGTGATACGTAGTACAATAAACACAAGAGGGAAAATAATGTACATAAAAGATTATCCTTCACAAACAATGCTATAGTGCTAACTATCAATGTAAATGCACGGTACTTGTCATTGTTGTTAAATACTGTATATAACTTTTGGGCTTCGGAAATCATTTTGGCCATTCCTTCTATCTCAGCACATATGTATAAATATCACTTTTATTAATTTCATGTGCAAATGGGAATTTCCACTCAATTTTACATAACAAATACAATATCCTGTAAAACCCAAGCAAGAGCTTTAATTTCCCAGTTTTAGTTTATTTGCAAAAGCACAATTTTTCTTATATGTTTTTTTTTCCTTTTTGTTATGCACGCTTGTGGTAGAGTGTATAACAATGCAACACTGCATCCAGTCACATTGGAAAATAAAACACAAGACATAATGTGAACATGGAAATCCATCCTGCGTTTTCATAACAGAAAGGATATATAAAAATATATAAATGATATATAACAAGAAAAAACCTTGCCTTGTCGAAAGGGACTCACAACAATCATCATTTACAAACTTTGTGTTGATGGTGGATTGGAGAAATAGGCTAAAGGTAATGTCAAACAGTGCATTAACTGTACAAAAATACTGTTTATGAGGACAAGGTTCTCTCTCGTTGTCAGGCTTCCGGGGCAAGGGGGGGTGTAAATAATAATAAGTGAAATTCTTTCCTGTGCACTAAACTGGAAACTTTGCAATGGTCAAAAATGGAAAGTATCAAATATATGACAATGATTTAATTGTACCTGACCCACATACGCAGGGGTGTATTTCCATGTTCTGGGTACCAGGTGGTCAACAGATAAGAGTGTCTTTCTGTTAAGTTATTAGCAATGATACTGGTGGGACTGGGTCTTTCTGGAACATCATAAAACAACTGGCAGTTCATTCACAACTCTATGTAATTAATTATCCAACAGAATAAATAGCCTGCAGAAACTACAAGGCTGTCCAGATATTAAATCTCTGGTAGAAATGGCAGTGGAGCCCCCCCCCCCCCCATTGCTCCAGGTCAGAGAAATGTGGTCTTCAGAAAGTTAGGATGTGTCATACATCCATTCCACATCTTTTCCTGAGCTTGCATGCTGCAGGAATGTGGCATACACAGCAACATTGCAACACAGGGTAAAAAGGTACATTGTTTATATATACTTGAGAAACGTGTAATGTGCAGAGGGCTCCTAAACGGGCTGTGCCTTCGAAAAGCTTTGCTGATAGTCAGGCACAAAGGATAGGAAGATGATGGACCTGAAAAAGATCAGCATTGCGATTCAATCCAGCAGAGACCAACACTAGACACCCAACAAACAAAAAAAACATTGTCCAGACTGGCGCTCCTTCTCAGTCAAAAATGTAGTGAAATATGCAGGCAGGCTGAACCAAATTCTTTCAGAAAGTGGGGTAAATAAGGATCCAACACATTTATGTTCACATTTATCCTCAGCATTAGTCTGCTGGTGTTTCCACGCACCTGATACCTGAAAATTGATTTTATGTGTCTGACCTCTCCTGGACAGGCATCAATTCAAAAGTACACCCAGATTTATACCTTACTCTTTTCGACCACTGATTCCAATCTCCATTAGCAGGATTGTCATTCTTTTAGAAATGGATGGAGCAATGTATTTTGTTTGGAAGCCTGTTTTGTTTTGAGACAAAAGTTCAAGGATGATGTGAATGTACTGTAAGCTCTTCTATTTTCTAATACCCTTGAAGTAGTGATGGCCAAATGAAGCTTTGTGAACCATTTGCTGTTTTCTTTGAATCCACTAGATGGTGCTCTCGGTTTGTTTGGGGCATGCTTGGAGGCCTTTTTTGAACAGAAAGCACCATCTAGTGGCATCAGAAGATACAACAAGTGGTTCATGAAGCTTCATTTGGCCATCCCTTCTTTTAAGTATTTTCATACCGCAAACATCAAGCACTTGTCCATTTTCACAGTTTCTGCTGGTGTCCAGCTGTGTTCACTTTTGCAGCTGATGATGGTGTCCCTCACATTAAGGCTATCACACATTCCCCTGCTAATTACACTATCTTTAACGGGTTTCTATTGTGGCATTTACTGCCCTTCAGAATACCCCTAAGACAGACATTCATTCAGTGACCACCCAGTGCAAGAAATCCTGCGCCTGAATTCCTGACACCGTCTCTTAGACCCGGCAGAAGCTGTAGCTGACTGTTGACTTTGGCTCAGTCAAACACATCAAGCAGTCGCGTGGATTACCTATTCATCCTTCAGGGTGCAGGCCGACAATGGAGGATAAGACTCTGCATATCACTATCTTTACTTCTCAGGACATAAAGGGCAGTGTCACCCATAGGCTGGTCCTGACAAACTAACACTTCATGGTGGTGTCACCTTAAATTTTAGGGAGATGCAGGCACCTTCAATTAACACTACACTTAACTTCTAATTTTCATAAAGGCTTAAGTATCCATATTGAACTTAAGTCTTTTTTTGGTGGCTACAAAAAGTCACTGAAGAAAACTCTGTGCCGGATGTGTTTTGTTACGCTGTTATAGGAGAAAGATTCTAAAAATATTCTTGTTTCTTTCTCGATCTGTGAATGAACTAATACTACCATTAAACACCCCCAAGGTATTTTTTAAATATAATTGCAGGAACTATGGTCAGGCTTTTTAAAGGGAGACTATGGCTCATCCCCATCTATGCCTACTGCAGCTAGAGCGAAGTGGCCGTAGCATGTAGATGGAGGTTAGCGCCTACTGTGCCCACAGTAAAGCAGGACAGCTAAGGCGAGAAGAGTGTTGCTGTTAGACATTCCACGCATATATTTTTGGGGGACAGAAGCAGCAAATTACTTTGCCCCCCACCCCCAAAAAAGAAACACTACATGGAATGACACATTCAAGAACCTAGTCCAGGGATTAGGGCACTGAAGACCACTGCCACTAAGACAAAAAATTAGGTACACAAATCCTGTGTACACAAGCAGCACACAAGTAACACGTATTAAAACAATAAAATAACCTTGAGGAAAATCTCCAACAGTATTTAGCCAGTGAAGCTAATGCGTATACATGATCAGAATGTTTAAATGTGATGTGTAACTTTAGATGAATCCTCAGAAAAGGTTGTTTGATATGCTTTATAACACAAATTGCTCAGAAGTCATAATGATCCGAGCTTGTAAAGCAACAATGCTTAAATGCAACAGGGGAATAAATAACAACGATATGTTCAGGTCTTACAGTACATGGGACAGAAAAGAATTATCTTTACAGTACAAAAATATATATAATTCCACAACACAGAGAAAGAAAACCCACTGTTCTGATCAGAGAAAGCTAGCAGGCTAAATCCAATAGCTGGTCCATATTCACTTACTTATATAAAAATGTATTGATCGATTGGTGGCAGCACATTACGCAATTGTTATCTAGGACTTTTCAAATAGTAGACCGGGTTACATTGCACACATTATTTTGATTTTGTCTTTATAGTTGTTAAAATAAAAAGCACTCTGTGGCATGCAACCGCTAATACTACACTGTTAATCACGACCGTCAGCTTCCAGAATGTAACCATTACCTAGCTATGATAATCTAATAGATCAGCAAAAAATGCATTACAAATATATCCATCAGTATTTGTAATGAAGAGCTATCCTGATGCAACCTCCTCGTAACGTGATCTCAGAATATCATGGATGAAAAAAATGTATTGATAAATAATCAGAGAACAAGTCGGTTTATATAACGTCTCAGTGTATTGATTGTACTTTTTTGAACTGCGTATATGTTTATATAGAAATAATAATGTATATATGGAGTAAGCGGTGGCACGTGAGTGATCAGAAGTTTGTGACTGCAGAAAGTGAAATGCCCATGAACCCAGGGATGTAACGTTCTGTGGGGTCAGGGGTCAAGGGTTAGGGGTCAAGCAGTGTTCAGTCACACAGATAAGCATTGGCAGCAGGCGCAACCACATTGTGAAGTAAGGTCCTTAACCATCCAATTCAATAGAACATCAATGACAATAACATCAAAAAATAACAACAAAACAGCAAATTAAACAATAATAATATTAATATCAATAATATATGCTAGAAAACAAAACAGGTTCAAAAAGTGAAAATAAAATCAAAACATCGAAAGGTAGAAAGAAACTCAGAGAGAGTATAAAATATCCTTCCCCTGCTTTGAAATCTTTTCTTTCCTTCTTCTGCTTGCTCACAAAGTCATTTGATGCTGTAGGTGTTTTATGGCTGATGACGATGATGATGAAGATGGTCATGGATTTGGATGTGAAGAGGGCCGTTATGTGGAGCTGAGTAGAAACCCTGAGAAGGAGGAGTGGATGTACTCAGTGGAGTACAGCCCGTTAGCCTGGTCAGAGGGCATCTGGACCCACACCTGATCTCCCTCCTTCAGCTCCAGAACGGCGCTGCCGGATGCCTGGTCCATGTAGCCCTTCTTGTACTCGTCGTAGGTGTATGTGGCAGGCACATTGTTCTTGTATAGCGCCACCCACAGGCTGGTTCCCTTTACATGCACATGGTAGGCAAAGTAATAAATGCCAGCGAACGGACTAGTGAAGATCCCCGTAGAAGGATTGTAGGCGTTCTGCCCATTATACAGAGTCCTGTCAAACTTAATTGGCATGGCAGAGGGCGGGAAGGGAGTGGTCAGGATGGCAGTGAAAGCAGGAGCTAGTGCGGCAGACAGCACCCCTTGTCCAAACTGGGGCTTCCCATTCCGGCCACCTGGAACTGACTCCCCGCCAAGGTCAGGTTCATGCAGCCCAGACACTCGCGTCTCACCATTGATGATGGCTCCTGGAGGACCTGGGGGGCCCGGAGGACCCGGGGGCCCTGGGATGCCATTCAGTCCCGCATTACCAGGTTTTCCTGGGGGGCCCTGTGGTCCTGGTACTCCATCATTGCCATTCATCGTTACCCCAGGTAAGCCAGGTGGACCAGGCTCCCCCTTTAAACCAGGAATTCCCTGGGGCCCCATAGGCCCTGATGGGCCCTGGAGGCCTGGAATCCCAGATTGACCTCGAGGCCCCGGGGCCCCTACAAGTCCAGATTCCCCCTTTGATCCTGGCACACCCGTCAACCCAGGGTTACCAGGCAAGCCTATGTGGCCAGGCTCTCCTTTGGGACCTGGCTTTCCAAAAACACCATTGGAACCAGGCAGACCCCTTTCTCCAGGGACACCAGGCTTTCCTGCAAGTCCATTGGGACCTTGAGCTCCTCTGATCCCAGGTGCTCCTGGGGGTCCAACAGGCCCAACTTCTCCTTTTAGGCCAGGTATGCCATGCTTACCTGGAAGACCGATAGGGCCCTGGATTCCTGGAGGTCCAGGTTGTCCATCCAGGCCAATGTTACCTGGCTGCCCATCCATTCCAGGCTCCCCTTTATCTCCAGGGAGTCCTGGTAGTCCTGAGGAACCACGATCCCCCTTCTGCCCCAACAACCCAGGCTTGCCATAGCCAGCAGCTCCGGGCAGACCCGGTGCCCCCTGGTGCCCTGGTTCCCCCTTTGGTCCAAGAGGACCTGGCACTCCACGCAAGCCATCTACGCCAGGTTTCCCTAGTCCAATTGGTCCAGGTTGACCTTGCAGTCCTGGAGCACCAGGTTCTCCTGGTGGTCCTCGTATTCCTGGAAGTCCACCATCACCTTTTGGCCCAACAGGCCCAGGAAGCCCATTCATTCCTGGCTTTCCAATGCCTTGGGCCCCGGGTAGTCCTGGAAGACCTTTAAGGCCTGCCGGGCCCCGTGGCCCAGGTACTCCTGGAGTTCCATTTCCATTTTCCCCCTTTTGCCCTCGTTCTCCATGAAAACCCGGTTCACCTTTTAACCCTGGCTCACCCCTGGCCCCTGGAGGGCCCCTAATGCCGGGGAGTCCAGGTTTTCCATTCAGAGACAAGCCTGAGGGTCCCGGGAGACCAGGCTGCCCGGGCAATCCTCTTGGGCCTGGTTCACCTCGTAGGCCAATCTCGCCCTTTCCCCCCGATATGCCCTTCAGACCTGCCTTTCCAGGAAGGCCTGGGGGCCCCGGTTTCCCGATCACAGACAGCCCAGGGGGACCCTGAGACCCAGGCTGCCCATTGAGTCCTGGTTTTCCAATCCCTGGCTTCCCTGGAGGACCTGGGATCCCCGGTGGCCCACGGGGGCCCGGTTTTCCTTGAGGGCCAGGTTCCCCTTTGACGTCCACCATAGGCAGTGTATCTGTAAAGTGAAGCAAAGAGAAACCGTTTAAGGGCCACTGACAATGTGCTCATATATTTTCTTGGCTCCTAAAGAGGATCATACTTCAGCTTCACACTCATACATTTTCCCAGCTGTGTGAATTTACTGGTACTGTATGCTGTCATGACGTAGTCATGGGATTTTACAAAAGATTAGTGAATTTGGGAATTTTTCCAAAACTATTTGCTGTTATTTGTTACAACTGAGGTGTGACTATTGTTTTGTACACAGATGGGCAATCCATTGTCCTTAAATGACTGGGATCCCAGTTCTTTCTTGTTCCCCTACAAATGGAGTTGCGGGCATTGCCTCACAGCCTCATATCCCCTTAGAGGCCAAAAAAAAGAAAATGAATGGAGGAGGATGACGATTCTTCAGAATTTAATTTCCGGGAGGGTCTGCTGCAGCGTTGGAAAGCCATTGTTGACAGAGGGAGACAGAGTGGACTGCAGACGGCTCGGGTCTCTCCTCGCCACACTGAACGGATGCATTGCTGCGCTACTGTCCGACGTCATCCGCATCATTTACATTCTTTAGCAGATGCTTTTACCCAAAGCGATGCATTTATTTCTTTTTCTTTTTTTTTTTGAGAAAGCAGGGCCGGCCAGTCCCTGGAGCCTTGGGGACCAATGGTAAAATCACTTGGAGACAATTTACTGTGTAATTGGCAGAACCATTAAGTGTTTTTTTTTTCTCATCAGTTGACATAATTAGAGAAACAAACCGTATCTGTAAAGCTAACCTCACGCTTGGTACTCAAATTCATGGCTAACTGGTTATTCAAACCATATGAAATGTTGTTTATTAGGGAAATCCAAGACAACATTACCAGGGTAAAAATAAAGTATAATTGTAATATAAATACATGTAAAAATACAATAATGGGAAAGATACACAGTTTCCCCCATTCTACAGTTTATCTGAGTGTCAGAATAAGTAGCATCATGTATACTAACATTTCTAAATGACATCAACATAAGTGGGAATTTCGAAGTCAGGACAGGATGATGAAAGCACATTTCAAGATCAATTAGTGATAGAAGCAATGGAGAGAGTGAGCTGCTGTCATCTATCTCATCATCTCAGTCTATCCACTGGCCAGGTCTAGCGGTTGTTTCGAGTCTTTGGCCACATTCAGACATTACAGATTGATTCAAGATGTGTCGCCAGTTCACACATTACCTACGTCTCAGTGCTGGAGGGGCTACCAGCAGATTTGGACTTTCTGTCTGAGTAATCAAATACCGCTGTTTGCTAAGATGCATGTAAATTCCCAAAACATCAGCTCAGGCAGAATGCCATCATGTTAAAGAATCATGTGTTATTACAGTATATTGCATAACTTAATATAAAATTTATCGTTCAGCCAGAATTCCATATTTCCACTGTTTGTGGAAATGATCTCACCAGTTGTAGTGAAAACATCACTACAAACATTACTATAAATATATAGTATATATAAATAATATATAAATATAATATAAACTGCTAAAAATCAGTAACACAGCAAAATGCCACTTCGTGTTGGACACGATTATACGACGTGTGTCTGAAAAAAATTCACATGCGGAGGTTTTTTAAAACTAAAAATGTTCTCTTTGTTACTGTGAATGGAAATGAGATACAGTGTAACATTTGTTTCCTAAATTTGTCTTTTCTGGCTGCTGGTACAATCCAAATATGACAGAAGTAATCTAGGTAATATGTTCTCCATTCTATGTGCCAGAAGTGGCACCAGAACCAAATAACAAAGTGCTGTTAATGTCCAGCATTCCACTGACTACATATGCCTCGTTAGACAATTAATGGTCAGGTGTAATCATGAGAAAATATTATATTTACTACATAGTAAGATTTAAATAACAAAGTACTTATAAAACTTAAGTACATTTATTTGACACTATAAACTATAGCACGCTTCCTGCAGATTATAGTGCCAAATACAAGACAACAAATGCACGGCCATAAACAATGACACATGACAACAGATGATAGCACCCCAGTGGATAAACAAACACTCGGCATACACGTGTGCAAGAGCAGCGCTGGAAATAGAAGCTGAGGTGTAAAGTGTCAGAGTGTCAAGTGTAGCAGGATTTCGCGTGCAATCAATAGTCATTGAGGAGCCAGACTGACAGTGGGTAAAACCATCTCTGAATCATGTAATCTGAGTACCTAGTTTGGCTCAAGTTTATAATCCAGGTCGGCATTTTAAGGAAGTGTATCATGCAAATGCCCTGAGCTGCTTTGTGTCGATTCTCCTCTGGTCAGTCATCTCCACTCTCTGCTGCGCTTGTTATTCTCACAAGAACACACACAATAGTATATAAGATGGGCTGGCACTGTTGATGACATCCAGACCACTGTCAGATGTCTGAGGATGTAAAGGCACCACGGCTTGCCCTTCCTCATGGGTGGTATGTGAAGTGTGATGTGACCATGTGAGGTCATCAGTGATGGTCACATCAGACTTCAACGGACATCAGGAAACCAACCATTCTATGATATGTGGGTGGTGAAGCTTTTTTTCTGGAGGCTGTGCTCTGTCATCCTGGTATGGTACCTGCCAGGGGGTCTGTATCTGCCAGGGGTCTGTATCTGCATTAGGGTCCATGCCTGCCAGGGAGTCTGTATCTGCTAGAGGTCTGTATCTGCCATAGGGTCCATGCCTGCCAGGGAGTCTGTATCTGCCATGGGATCGATGTCTGCCAGGGTGTCTGTATCTGCCAGGGGTCTGTATCTGCCATAGGGTCCATGCCTGCCAGGGGGTCTGTATCTGCCAGAGGGTCTGTATCTGCCATGGGATCCATGTCTGCCGGAGGGTCTGTATCTGCCAGGGGTCTTTATCTGCCATGGGATCCATATCTGCCAGGGGGTCTGTATCTGCCAGGGGTCTGTATCTGCCAGAGGGTCTGAATCTGCCATGGGATCCATGTCTGCCAGGTGGTCTGTATCTGCCAGGGGTCTGTATCTGTCATAGGGTCCATGCCTGCCAGGGGGTCTGTATCTGCCAGAGGGTCTGTATCTGCCATGGGATCCATGTCTTCCAGGGGGTCTGTATCTGCCAGGGGTCTGTATCTGCCAGGGGGTCAGTCTGTGACACAGGGTTAGGCCCTGAGGGAACTAGAAAGCTGTGCCGTGCACAGCCAGACCAGGTAGCCTGCTCTGGAAAAATCTGCTCTGACGTACTGCAGAAAGAGGGATTTTGCTAAAGGTAGGTTAATTGTCGTGTCCAAAGTAAAAGTCGACTAAAATAGGTTACAACCGACAGAGGAATACTGCCATTGATTGATACTAATGCATTATTTAGTGTAAATATTTATCATATACATATGTTAAATATATAAAGCTGACAATATTATGAAAATGCAATACATCACTAGATAATAAAAAGGGTAGCTAGCTAATCATTCCAGTTATATAAACCTTAGGAAGAAAGATGTACATACTGGGAAAATTAAGCCTTATGTGTGGACAGTAAATAAGTAATATATCTTTTTTTTCCAGAATCAGTCAAATCAAAACAATTTTAATCTTTACAAAACACTTGACCACTTTCTCTGGTGTCAGAAATTCCAGCAATATAGGGCCAGATCACCAAACAAAAAAGATCTACTTTTACATGCAATTCTGCAGTTATTCCAGTAGGTGGGAGTAGAGACAAATAAATGAGAGCTGCCGTTAAAAACACATTATAATCACTGGAACTTTCCTACACAGAGGAAAAAGTACACAGGAATTCCGTGGCTCTACAATGGGTCTTAAATACAGTGGACTTCCCCCTTCACAAAGCCAGCGTGCCCCAGTCCCAGCACTACACTGATGATCTCATTTCCCAGTAAGTCTAGGATTGTGGCAGCAAATTGGGCTCAGGGCTTTAAAAAGCAGCACATAAAAAGCTATATATATATAATGAAATAAAAATAAAAATTCCTGGTAGCAGCAGGTCCTGTAACTAGGCACCATTGTGTTAGCAAAATCCAGAAGCTCAAACTTTGCCAAGAGAGAATCAGCGGATTCCTCTTGTGGTGAATGCCTTTATGTGCGGCCCAATCACACTCAGGGTGGAAAAGCAGGAGAGCAGAGCACACCCAGGAATGACAGAGAGGTTCACAAGTAGGAGGGACTCCTATCTTCCTTACAAATGTAGGTTTCGGGTTCTGTGGTAGGTCCCAGGAATCGTGTGGTGGACAGTTTGACACTAGGGTGAGGAACTGATGCACAGGACATTGCACCATCTTCTCAAATGGTAACATTTCAAGAGGGCTGCCTGCATTCCATATGATATGGCAACATTTTTAACAGTTTGTCTGTCTTTGCGATGTTCTTATTCGTTCTTATTTTTTTTCTCGTAAAAATAATGTCTTCCACCAATAAGAGAAGGTGCAGGAGCTTGCTGAAGCTGAAAATGGTTTCAGAATGGTTCCTGGCCATGTCAAAAAGCGTTTGGAAACTTTTGCTTCCAGTATTAAACAGGTCAAGTCCAGTTTTAATTTGAGTCAGCAGATATCTGATTAGCTATACCAGCTACAGAGTACATCTCTCTCCCATTCTGGCATCTGCCAGTAAAATATAGAATAGATTTTAAGATTTTTGTTTACTTATTTATAATACTTTTTACACTTAGATACCCACTTATATCTATGACCTTTTGACCCCATTCTCAGCAAGCAGGACACTCAGGCTTTCCGATCCAGGGTTTGCTGTTATCCCAAGTCCAAGTCTAAAATCAGAGCTGAAAGAGCTGTTACTGTTGCTGCCCCAAGGCGGAGGAACAGTCTGCCCATGGACATTGGATCAGCCAGCATAGAGGCCCTCCTTTAAATGATGTCTGAAAACTTTTTGTACAGCCTTTTATTGATGATTGATCTTGTTTTATTTCTTGTGAAGTAATTTGTGACATTTGTTCTACATAGATATGTGTATGTCTCTAAAGGTACTATATATATAAGCTACATCTGTACCTACTTACTTGCTTACTTACTTGCTTGCTTGCTTACTTGCTTGCTTGCTTACTTGCTATACCTGATGTATGGATAGTCAGTGGCAGTGAAAGGAGCTAAATTTCAGCTTGGGTCAGGAGACCACTTCCCTCATGGCTGTGGTCTGTTTGCCTCAGGCAAGATCCAGGAGATGACGAGTCTCTGTTTTCCATGCCTCCTTTCCATTTTTACCACAGCCCACTTAACTGGAACGTGTTGGGAGAGCAAAAAAGCGTTTATTTTTCCAGCCGCTCTGAGGCCCAAGTACGGGTGACACATCGGATGAAACATCGAACAAAATTGCTCTGTGCTTTTTTTTTGTGCAGCGTGGACTTTCACTTGGAGGAAGCGAAGGATGGGTTAGAGGCTGTTTGTGCTGACAAAGCCTGTTAGGAAATTAGCATTACTGACCGTTAAGTCTGACACACTTTAGCACAATCTCACATGCCCCTGACTAAACTTCAAAAAAAAAAAAAAATAAAAACACTACTAACAGCTACCAGATACTTCGGAGGAGCATGTCTTTATGAGACTTTCCAAACGGAGAGCAATCAAAGGTTTATCAATGAGCCATGTGGCCCCCCCCCGGCCCCAGAGAGCAGTCTGAGCGAGGGCCCGTGGCCCGTTTCAGGGTGCAGAGCTTCAGCGGGCCGTGAGAAGCTGTTTTCACGGGCACACGCATGCGCTGATTACTCCTGTTTCCAGTCTGCTCTCATTCTCAGAAACACTCTGAATTGAATCCAGTCCACAATCCCAGGAATGCTTTTGTCTGCTTCCTCCAGCCCTGGAGGAACTCCGACGGCGGCCGCGGTTTCCGCCGGCATCCGCTTTCCTTGCCGCACTTTCAGAAGAGCTGCGCACCATACAGGGGCAGTGTGCGGCTCAGCGAGTTAGGCCTCTGTGCTTCTGATCAGAAGGTTGTTGGGTTGAAACCCCAGGGTTGGCAGAGTGAATTCCCCACTGGGCCCTTTGAGGGAGACCCTTAACCCCCTGCTCCCCCATTCTAGGAACTGACTGAGCCTGCTGTATCCCTTTGGAGGAAAAAGCAGATGCTCAGTAAGTGGTGTGTAATGTACTCTACCTACCAGGCCAACTAAGGAAACATCAGTTGCATGAATTATGGTCCAAACATTTTTTGGCAAATAGTAAACATATGAACTAACCAATACGTGTAAAGCTGAAACAATGAAGGAATCAGCAGCGAGGTATATTAGTGAGTGCTGTCATTTTACTTTCGCACTTTTGAAAATTGAATGACGTACTGGAATCGTGGTTCAGTGCTACAGTAATTTCTTTATTCTGAAGGACAGACAGATGTGGGGAGGCATTTTACTGGACTCAATCATAAGCTTATATAAGCTGAATATATAATTAAAGCTGCTATACGATATTGCTGCTAGGGGCTGATTCGAGGGTCTAGCCAATGTGACCGATATTTACTGTTTACTGCAGGCAAACACTCCAAGAGCCCAATGCTACTGCTTGCAGCAGTAAAAGCACCAAGTGCAAGTAAGTTACATTCTCAGTAATATTTCCACACGTTGACAAATGAGCGTAACAACTTGTCATAAAGCTTGTAACAGTGGTTGTGAATTTCAGGTCTCTGGGTCAAATACATTTTGACCTAGTTATTGGCTTAATGTCTGATTCAAAGGGAACCCTTCCAAAGTACAACCCTACAAATATTTGTAATAAATAATAAAATGATTGATATTTTGAATGATTATCGGCTGAATATAGTTCAAGCACAAATTTAGTTTTTTTTTTTTTTATTTCCCAGAGTTTGCTTGTATTCCTTAGCTAACGGAAACTACATTTAACAGGACTGCAGGACAATATCAAGTCAAAAACTGGTAGATTTATATTAACTATCAATTTTTAGAAGCAAACATATTACCTAAGAGCTGAAGAGGAAATCCAGCCAGCCTACCCTCAGGGCATCGAAATGACACCTTCATAAACAGAAGCAGCTGCCATTAAACATGCAAACGAGCCACTCAAATTACAGATGAGCTGAATGACATAAATTAGAGCTCAGATAAAAGCAACCTGAGGCTTTCGCCTGCGTTTCGTCTGTGACAGAACACGGTTTGTGTTCCACCATCGCAACGTTTGCTTGACCCTGCCATCCTAACCCTTACATACAACAACACAAAGCTCATTTTCTGGAAAATGCTTAGTGTGTGAACCTGCAAAGATTTATACAGGTCCAAAGATGCACTGCCCCTAGCTAAAAGCTGATTGGTCCCCTGAGTCCCCCCTTGCCGTTCACTTATCGATTCAAAGCCACATTATTGGCTAATCATAAGGTCGGCCCCTCTGTTTGAATTAAGGCCCCTCTTGAGCCAAACATAAGCTTTTTGCTGTTTGTCTGTAACTCATTCTTTAACTTATTCTCTCACTCCTAGCTGTCATTCAGTCCATAGGTATTACTCTTGGGGGGGGGGGGGGGACACATCTCACCCGATATTCAAAACAGTGCAATTTATCCCACACAATATTTTGCTTTTAAAAACATGAAGAAACTAGTCAGGAGACTTTGGTTCTCATCCAACGTAGTGACCGAGGCAGAAATGCTTTTAGCCGATGACTTCAGTTTCATATGAATAAATGAATGTTTACAGTCAATATTGACACGGACAGGTAGCCTGTACATTCTTGTAATGTATGAGGTCCTGCAGGATAATGTGAGAGGGTGGACTTCTGTCCCCACTGCATTGAATAGACATGTAATATCATATAATGTCTACCATGCTAGGTGGGGGGGCACAGCGGGTCAGACTTTGGAACTGACAGGTAGGTAGGAAGGAAGGAAGGAAGGAAGAAAGCTTACCTAAGAACTGGCCCTTGCCCTCCCGGAAGGGAGGCCCCCCAGGGCCCTTCATCATGGGCTGAACGTACTTCATCTGTGGTAGGGGGTGGTATCCGCCTCCCAGGACACCCCCCAGCAGGAACAGCGGCAGGAACACAGGGAGCATAGTCAGGAACCTCAGGCAGCCAAGGCAACCTATGGAGAAGGGAGTGGGGGTGGAAGGAGGAGCATGAGAGAGGAGCGAGGAAGAGGAAGAGGAAGAGGAAGAGGGCACATTCATGGTGAAGTCCAACTGTAGAGCGAATTTCCCAAACTCAGGCAGCATTGAACCAAGAGCCTAATAAGACACCTGTTCAAATAAAAAGTGCGTAATGAGTAGCGGCAGATGCATCAGCAGTGTCTTCATACTGCTTTATTCATGCACTGTTTGTTTTCTTGAGTCGGAGCATGTGTTGAATTAGCACTTACAATTTTGTGCAACTGCTTGCTTAATGTCACGCCTCAGAAATGCGCCTAGGAATTGATTTTGTAATAAGAACAAGGTGGCAAATACATAGCTTCTGCAGAGGTAAAATACTGCAGTGATACACAGTGTAAGTGGAGACTGATTATCGGCTGGGAATCAGCACAGCTCTGGGCACTGGGTCTCCCCAGCTTCACATCAAGAGCCTAATACGAGGGCCTCCATCAGGTGTAAACAGTGAACCATGTCCTTGGTAAACCACATATGAGGCCTGGGCTATTACACTCAGGAAAGATAATACCGCAAAAAAAAGAAACACTGCAAAGACTGTAATCATTCCCGGGCATATGGAGATCCAGATGCAGCAGTCAGACTGAACCGGAGAAGGGCTACAAAAGCCTAGTACCAGGAGGCGTGTGTTTTCATTCTGGCACGGGAGGCGAGACCCAGATGAAAGCCAGGAGGCACCCCCCCCCCCTTATGGGCCGTGCAGGTTGCTGTTACCAAAGCTGCCTGAACCTGGACAGGCAAGGCCGGGCCGGGCCGCACGCTCCGCGCCTCGCTGTTTGTGTAACCTGTCCATCCCCAGGACAGCCGGGCCTCTTTGCTTTAATTCCCAGGGCGGAATGATAATTTCATCCTCATGTTACCCGCACCAAATATTTACATAAGGCCATTCAGGTGCTGAGCGAGGCTGGTGATTTCAGAAGTCTGACGAGGCTCCGTACACCTTACTCTGACGAGCGGGTGGTCGGGGGGCAGAGAGGCCCGTTCTTGTGGATGTAGTGACACCTTGAACCTCAGGAATAGACTCAAACTAACGACAAAACATTAAAGGGTAACACTTTGAGGGAGCACAAATACCAAGTAGTTGCTCAGTTACTACTGAAGTACAAATCATGAACAAATATAGTAACTCTTGGAAATACAAGATACATCATGATTCATTAATGATGAACCAAGATAAGATCAGTATTTCACTGGTGTTTTTCATGACTTGTTCCTTCAGTAGTTCCTCCAGTAATTCACAAAGGTTTACAGAATTAAATATAATAATTGCTCAAGATAAAAAATGCGTTATTCATTCATTAATGTAGTATGTAGGTACGTATGTAACTAAGACTTAATTTGTTGTTAATTAATACACAAGTAACAGCATAACACCACATTATAAGAGCCCCATTAAGTGAAGTGTTACCAAACATTGTTACATTTATAAAAACAGGTTTTTGTGTTGAGTGAACTATCCTCACAATGCCTAATTTAGTTCCTAATCATATTTGTTACATTGCCCCACAAAACAATAACAACAACATGACACAAAAAATAGTTCTTATATACTTAAGTTACTAAGTTGAGGGAGGTCAGGTGATCTGTGGCATTCATGAGCAGGTTACATAATGTCCTACAGTTTTAATCCATTTAGGTATTAGCATCCAAAGATCCGGACTACACAACAACAGATGATGAAATTGGGCAACATCCAATGAGGTAACCCAGTCCCAGCAGACTGCGGAGAAGGCTTATCTGGTTTTATTAGGAAAAAGTAGGAGACACCAGCTCTGTAGGTTGATATTTCACAACACTGGTCATTTGGTTCCAGAGATCAGTCCGGTGAGAGATGTTCCGTTCCATCCAACATTTACCAGCATTTACTGTTGTTTGACAATCAAACCAATCGTGTAATGAAACTCATCTACTAATCCAGGGGTGGGCAATCTTATCCAGAAAGGGTCGCCTTGTACGTGGATTTTTGCTGCAACTCCCTAATTAAATTACTAATTAGAGGACTGGTTGGCTGAAGAGTCCTCACACCTGGGTTTGAACAGCTGACCTAAAAGTTAGCACAAAAACCTGCATACACACCAGCCCTTTGAGGATAAGATTGCCCACCCCTGTGCTATCCGAAAATTGTAAGCAAGCACAATGTGGACTAAATGAATCCAGTATACATTAAGGCTCAGAAATTAAAAATTTTAAATGGCTGTAAACTGTAATTGTAACAATTTAATGATTATCATGGGCTCTGATTCCGGTCATGAATCAATGACGGTCTCACCGAAATAAACCTTGACAGAGGAGTACGTCTGAAGCGTCAAGCTATCAACGCCACTTTTGGGGGAAGCGGAAAGGGAGATCTGACACTTTTGACACATTGTCTTCATGCAGACAAGCTTGAGCACAAATGTGATTAGTGATTGCTAGAGGGCACTATTGTCTGAGCTTCTACACATGACCCTAATCTACGCAGAAGCAGGCAAGGTAGCCAGGTCCCATGGCGCCAACCTTGGAGAACTTCTATGAGGCAGGACCTATGTGGTTCACCGAATATGGCCTCCTAATCTTTGGTTATTTTATTTTTACTGGACTCTAGGATCTCAGAGCCACTCAGTCCAAGCGTGATGCAAGCCCAGTTCCTGTGCTAAAACTTGTTCTATTCCATTTCTGGTGTGCAAATCATTTTTGTGGTTGGCATCTTGATTGTTTCTCCATGTGATAATGTAGGATCCAAAGGCTTGAGTGAGGACACTTGAATATGTGATCTTCTTTCAATCATTCCCTCATGCCTGATAGCACGTACGGTAAACTCTTCCGAAAGCTGCACAATGAGAAAACAAATAAGGAAGTTTGCTGCTTTTTTTAAAATAAAAAAATAAATAAAACAGCATAATTTGTGGGAGTTAAATACCCTCCAGCTGTTTTTTTGGGGAAAGCAGATCAGCACTTTACCAGGATACCCAGCGTTGCAAAAGCATCTACACAGTCTGCCTGAGTGAAATCAGACAGAATCACAGAATCTGTTTATTGAATGTGTTCCCCCAAAAATTCTGGTCAAAAGTTGCTAATATGTCTCATGCAATCTGTCTGGCGACGGCGAATGTGTTTACAGCATGACGCTTGGTCCCGGAGACACGGCTTCGCGCAGACGGCGACGAGCTGGGTTGTTGAAACAAACAGTGAAACAAGCTTTACATAAACACTGAGGTAGCTTAGCAGCTCCCTGGTGACCAAAAAAATGAAACGACAAAAATCACATTCCCTGTAAAAGGCATTAGGCTGGCAGCTTGAGGGGCAACAGAACACTAACGAAAAATGTGGTGCCCGCTAT
The DNA here is from genome assembly GCA_026784285.1 of Stomatorhinus walkeri. Taxonomy (NCBI): domain Eukaryota; kingdom Metazoa; phylum Chordata; class Actinopteri; order Osteoglossiformes; family Mormyridae; genus Stomatorhinus; species Stomatorhinus walkeri. The sequence continues at coordinate 14,262,244 of JAODUD010000046.1, read as the reverse complement.
CAACTGCAACATCGCAAGATAGATAGATAGATTTAAAAAAGTGTTGAAAATTCAACTACAGGATACTGTGGGGAATTCCCTGACAGCCTTTTCAATGATAAAATAACAATTAAAGATTATAAGCAGATCTCTTAAGCAGCTCAAGTCCAATGTATGAAATGCCATGCATTGGTCATAGTGCAAATGAGAAAATAGTAAATAGAATTTAAATACTGTATACATGTAAACATTAACATATAAATATATAAATTTGTTGGCCTGATCACTGGTTGTTGGATTGAAGGCTGTTGACCCATTCAGCCACTCCGACCTGATCAGCTAAGTTCATTTCAGCTGGTTTGGAAACGTTACATATGTGTGTCAGCAGTGCTGTTTAAATATGATAGGATGGGAGACCAACACACAACCCGCTGCTTGCTGCCAGATTACCATCGGATTAATAGCTGGCCTAGTCTGAGAAAAACTTAAACTAAAGAGGCATCCGCCCGCGTGCAAATCGCACTCCAAGTCTTTAATGTGCCATGTGACATATCGTGTCTTATGCAACGGAAAACCAGAGTAGACTGGAGGAGAAGAAGCCAAAAAAGACAGGATGCCGTGAGCGTGCGGAGTGACGACTGGCTCACCGCAAATATCGAAAACCCTTCAGCTAACACCATCCCGCGCGGAGATGGTGAAAAAGAAGACGGTGGATTTTATTTCCTTTCACATGGCTCGGATCTGCCCTGCTGCCACGGTGGGGGCGGAGGTGAACGGCAAGCAGAACCGCTGGCAAGACGTTTCCATGCCAAGGTGGAGCAGAACAAAGTGAGACCCTGGCAGGCTAAAACAACACTTGATTGCACAAGTGATGGCAGATTCAAACGCTCCAAAACAGGATATTCTCGATATTCTCTGCAATTATAAACCATGCATACCAACTGCCCTTAGAAAGACTAAATGTTTACATATTCTACTTGTTTTTTTTTGCATTCCTTATCCAGCTCGGGCCGGTTCATGCCACTATTTTAATCTAATTCGTACAATTCAGAAAAGTCAGAACAGCAGAAGTGACAGTCCTGTTCATATTTAGGATTTCTTGATCCCATCCTTTAAACATGAGTTTTGGACAGTAATCATCAGTTTGGTAAATTAATGCATTTTCTTTGCATGTAGGTATGTGATGAAGAGCACCCATGATTAGACAGGCAGGCAGGCATACAGACAGACAGGCAGGCGGGCAGACATACAGACAGATAGACAGGCAGACAGACATACAGACATACAGACAGATAGACAGGCAGGCAGACAGACATACAGACATACAGGCAGGCAGACATATAGACAGATAGACAGGCAGACAGACATACAGACAGATAGACAGGTAGACAGACATACAGACAGATAGACAGGCAGGCAGGCATACAGACAGACAGGCAGACATACAGACAGATAGACAGGCAGGCAGACATACAGACAGATAGACAGGCAGGCAGACATACAGACATACAGACAGATAGACAGGCAGGCAGACATACAGACAGGCAGGCAGGCAGGCAGACATACAGACAGATAGACAGGCAGGCAGACATACAGACATTCAGACAGATAGACAGGCAGGCAGACAGACATACAGACAGGCAGGCAGGCAGACAGATATTTTATTAATCCTATATTAATCCTGTGTACTTTGTATGCTGACATGCATATATGAAAATGCCTAACATCTGGCACATGACTAGAGAACATACTCAAGACGCATTAAAGCGAGACTTGAAGAGATTGAGGAAAAATTTTCATCTAAAAATCGACTTCCAAGTATGAAGTCAGCCACTACTGTGAAGTAATGCCCAGCAGTTACGGGGTCCAGCCCCCATCCTGTCCTCAGCTCCTTCCTACTACTGAGTCGTACGAACTCAGCTGCCTCCGTCCCAGTGATACCAGTGATGGGTAAGCAGTAAGACCAGCAGCTTAAGTGGTCGCTAATTCGTGATGTGAGGTTAGGTGAATCACACATAATCGAATTTAAAAGAGTTCAATCAGAGAATGATCTAGAATAAATGTTCCCTGTTGAACTGAGACTCCAACATTTAACAGAATCATTAGGAATAAATCTTCCATTTAACATTGTGCAGTGTCTGCGGAGGCTTGACTCCTTACACGGCTTCCCAATCCTTCCTTAAATTTTACATTTATAACCCCAAAATGTATTAGAACATGTGGCTTTGCCTATTTTATTGCTTCTTTAATGCTCAAATTGATTATGGCTAAATCACCAAAGAGCTAAACCGTAAATGACCTTTTCATGTTTATCTCATTCATTTGCGTAATACAACAGTATCAGGCTTAAAATGAGTAAATTCATGAACATAAAACTTCCCACCCAGGCTATACCCCAGGATTGTGTCCCATATTGTCTGGGAGAGGCTTCAATGCAACAAGGTTCAGTTGCTGGAAGATGGGTAGACAGAGGAGCATAAAAGCAAGTTATTTAAAAAAAAAGGCTCTCATACCTTGCAAGAGAAAAGCAGGGGTTATAACACATGACCATAAACCTCTGCAGCCGTGATGTCATTCCTGCACCAGCATCGCCTGGTTCAGATTGCATGTTCTGCCCATGATCATGTAAGATTCTTCTAGGTGCTATAGTTTCCATCTCGTTCAAACATGTGTCTTTAGTGAACTAGTGCATCTAAATGACTTTGGTCCCTGTGTACCTGGGACAGCCGGCAGGTATCATGTGATACTGCACGGGATGAAAGGTTCCAGAAAGAGGGATGGATTTCGGAATGGATTATCCCAAGCGCTTGAACCTTGGTACTCCAGCAGGTGAAATGGTCTTTTTCTGTTTCTTTGGAAATGCTTTCAAATAAGGAAACGATTCTGGGATGGCTGCTTCATTGCATAATATAATCCAGACAGTCCTCCAATCACTATAGACCAGATAAAGAGCGCAAGACACGCTGCAAGAAATCATGGTTGACTGTGATCACTCTGCGTACATTGCTTGCTTCCTGTTCTCTGCCAAATGGGTGTGCAGCGGAAAAGCATTGCGTACCCAACTACCTCGTCTTTCTGGGACAAGTAATGGAAACAGATTTTCCGTGCAGCTTTAAATGAAGCTGATTCTATTCATCTCCTGCTGGTTTCTACATCTCTGCCAACTAAGCTGAATACACTGTGGTCCATGCAGCTAAATCTCTAGATAACTGGTGCAGAGTGGTGTGGCACAACAGTGATCTTTCCTCTCTGCTTACATATTAGCCTAACTTTATTAACAGATACAACAAAAATGTATCCATATAAACAGGAATGCAACACTGGACATTTAAGATCTCATGCAGACATCGCCAATCAAGTCTACTGAGAAAGGAAACATTTCAGAACCAGAATTTATGATGCTCTTATACTATATATAGCGTAATACGATTTGACTTCAGTGACTACAAAACGAAAGAGCAATATTAGAAAAAACTGTGCCATTTGCTATTTGAAGAACAATGAAAAATTAGGGAGGAAATGATGCTGCAGAATGAGTTTTAAACCATAAGAGCATGAAGTATGGTGTCTATTATCAACTATGAGTGATACATAATAATCTGAGCACTGCAGCTGAAGGCAAACTAGAAATGATTAAACTGGATAAATGAAACTGAAGGACTACCCCACGAAGGCAAACCCATAACACGTACTGCATTCAGAAGCGAAGTGGAAAAAAGTAATGGCAATAATAGGAAGTAGATTTAAACATGGGGGACTGAGACATACTGGGGTGAAAGAACATTTCAAAATTTAAAACTGATAATAAGGGGGTAGAGAAAATCAAACCATTTGATGGTGTAACGGGTTAACTTTGAGAAAGAAGCATGGCAATAATAGATTAAAGAGTGCAAAAGAGCCTTTTCGTTGGGGTTGATCAACTAGAAGTTGATTTGCCGGTATACAAGAATCCGGAAGATGTGTGTGCGTGGGCAAAATGATATCTGAGTAGTACCAAAAAGCTGGTGTCCATTATCTAAAGCCCTCCAATGACATAGAGTTTGTTGTTGTCAAGATAAAATTCACTTAAACTAAATGGCCAATTAGATTTTTTGAAGGAAAATGTATCTTTTAGTCTAATTGATCAATTGGTAAAACGGTCGATTGATTGATCCATATAAAAATGGTCAGTGTTAAAGTTGTTAGTGACAGCCTTAGTTGAAACAAAATGGAACACGGAAAATCTAAAATCAGCGGACATAAAGGTCCAGTGAAAGAATGAGAAACAAGAAGTGAATTTACAGGGTAAATATTAAGTCTTCAAATGGGGAATAGTAATTCCCATAGAGTGTGGCTGGGCAGCAGCTCCCCAGCACTAATGGCGTTCTCCCCACACCAAAACTCCAAGCAGATGGAGGGGGCAGTGGGGCAGCACACTGGAGATGAGCTCTGCCATCACACTAACCTGTTCCTCATTTGCTGTTGGCCATTTGCTGTTTTTCCCATACACCGTCAGATTGGCAAAGACGTGTGGTAATCCCCGCTTGCTCCCGTGGCCATGTTGGCAGCAGAGCCTAGTCCCTCTAATGTGGATCAAGAACCAACTGGGGTTTTATTTTAATACGACGCAGGAAATCTTCGTCCAATCCCCAAATAAGATGAAATGCTTCCCTGTTCCAGACATGGAATGGGCTGCAGTTTTTGCACTTATTGCCACAAAATCAGGGTAGAGGAGGGGGGGTGAAGGCAGTGAAAACACACAGCGTCATAATGACATGACAAAGCACTATGAGATTTGGTGTCATCCTGCCAACCATCTTATTAAAATCCGATTATTTGTAAAAATGCCAAAGTAATACACTCATTCAAATGAAGGATAAGCACAGAACCTGAAAACTAGCATTCTGGCTAGTAAACACCTGAACACTAGCATGCTGGCTACTAAAAGCCTGAACACTAGCATGCTGGCTAATAAAAGCCTGAACACTAGCATGCTGGCTACTAAAAGCCTGAACACTAGCATGCTGGCTAATAAAAACCTGAACACTAGCATGCTGCTATTAAAAGCCTGAACACAAGTGTGCTGACTAGTACTGAAAGTTGCATGTTGGACTAGTAGCAAAAACACTTGAGTTCCACTCCTGGGTCTGTAGCTGAGAGTTTAGTTAGAGAGCTATGCCCAGTAGGGTGTGGGTTTAAATCCTACAGTTAGCAGAGGGGTACAGTGGGGGCATGGATACCCTAGCAGACCTGGGGGGGGGGGGGGAATTACCTTAAAGGGGCCTTTTACTTT
>JAODUD010000046.1:14236337-14252433 GCA_026784285.1 Stomatorhinus walkeri | reverse complement strand
GGGTCTAGCGCAACCCCTGAAAAACAACCCCATACCATTATCTAAACTTTATAGTTGGCACAATGCAGTCAGGCAGGTAGCGTTCTCCTGGCATCCACCAAACCCTGGATCATCCATCAGACTGCCAAGGAGAGAACCCTGGTTCATCTCTGCAGAACACGTTTCCACTGAGTTCTGTGGTGCCGTGCTTTACCCCACTCAAGCTTGGCATTGCGCTTGGTGGTGTGAGGTTTGCATGCAGCTGCTCAGACATGGAAGCCCATTCCATGAAGCTCCCTGTGTGCAGGGTTTATACCAGGAATAATGCCAGAGGAAGTTTGGAACTCTGCAATTATTGAGTCAATAGAGTGTTGGCAAGTTTTACACATCATACGCCTCAGCATAGCTCTGTTATATTACATGGTCGGCCATTTCTGTTGTTCCTAAATGCTTCCACTTTGCAGGGAAGAAATTTCACAAACTGACTTATTGCAAAGGTGGCATCCTATGACAATACCGCACTTAAACTCACTGATCTCTCCAGAATGACCCATCCTGTCACCAATGTCTGTAAACCTGACTGCATGTCTACATGCTTCATTTTGTACACCTGGGGTAATGGGTCTGAATTAAACACCCTAATTCAATGACTATGAGGTGTGTCCCAATACTATTGTTAATATAGTATACGAGTACAGGGTAGGTGTAGCTGTACCATTTTACATTTTATTTATCATATACTTTTATGCAAAGCAACATATACTTTTAAGAAAGCAACATTAGCAAGCACTTGAAACAGTTGGGGTTTAGGGGGACTTTAATCAGAGACTCACTGGTGAAACCACAGTGCTGACTTGGGGATTTGAACTGGCAACCTTCTGACAACAGGCAGAGCCCCATAATCCACTGAACTACACATCACTCCCACTAGGGAGATACCTGCAGCAGTGTGACTGTATTCTTCTCAAGGGAAGGTGAATTACGAGGTATTTCCTAGGTATTCCTCGGTAAAAGAACACAGGCTGGTCTAACTGTTGTAAATCTTTGCTGATTTTTGCTTTATTTTGAGTCCTGACAAAGCAATGTTAGGAAATCATACCTGTAAAGCACTAGTGTGGCCACTATTCTCTCACTCCTGCTGGATGAGAGTAGAGCAACTCAGCGAGAAACGACTCATCACACTTGCTGCTTCTGAAAATCCGCTCGGCCGAACAATAGTAGGCAGTAAACTGGAAAGGATTCGTTTGATCTCTCGCTTAAATGTTCCCTTTGACTTCTCAAAATTCTGAGGGCCCAATTTTCCCCCCTTCTGCTTGTTTTAAAAATTCTTTCTTTGATTTATAACGTCTTATGTGAATTCCACACCGGCCTTTTGAAATCGTTCCTCTGCATGCCTGCCAGGTGCATAGCGGTTTGTGGGCCCCCACGCCCCCGTACACTAAAAAAGGGGGGTGTCATGTGAAATATCCTCTTCAGAGGCTTTCAGAGCGGTAGATAACAGACATGCTTGCTAGACGAGTTACATAAGAAAATGTGTATTTTGCCTAAAATGCAGCTACATTTCTGTATTCTGACCACCCAAACAATACCAAACAGGCCCCAGCGACTGAATCTAGTTGTTTTATTCCCTTAAAAGCAGTGTGGAGATGTGATTTCAATTAGTTATAGACAACAATGCTAAGAACAGGAGGTGAATCGTGTTCATAAACGCAAAACTGTTTCCCAAAACACCTAATAAAACAATCATCTCTCCTTTAAAAGGAGGTGGGTGTCTTTCTCCTTTGTTCCTTCCTAATTTCCAGCACCCCGTTTATCCCACAAGAGCCATTTTATGTGTGCCCTTTTGGTCACCCACTATAATGTTTGAGGAGGAAGCACCATTAATGAAATGCCGCAAACATCTAATTTATCATGCCAGGCCACAAAACCCCAAACCAAATTAAGTCAGCACAAGACTTGGCAGAGACCAATCTTGGTCGTGGAAAAAAAACACACACACATACATAGAATTGCCTCAGTCTGGTAGGGCAATCACCATAACAACGATTAAGATCATTATTATTTTCCTTTGAAGTAATAGGGATGCAGAAGACAGACCATAGATGAACAAAACCACAAGAGCTTGTTTCAGTTGTTTAGATTTCCATTTTTTTGTTCTTTCCAGATAGAAGCTGAATATGTTGTATGCCTGCAAAAGAACAGCCATAAATGTTTGGATGTTTTGAATAAACGCCACCCGTGCTGCCAGGCAGATAACATTCATAATTCACCCATCTTGACGGATCATTTTTGAACACATGCTATGTTCTTGACCTCCTGCCAAACTCTGTCTCCAACTCTGGCCACAGGTGTGCTGGTGGCTTCTTATATCGGTGAGTTACATCACAAGAAAATGTTTGAAGTCTGCTAGATTGACTTAAGACAGTAGGATCCAGTATCCATAGAAAACACCAAGGTGGTTGCAATAATTGTCTTGTTTCAATTTTAGGAAAGGCTTTAACTCCACCCAAAAAGGCAGGCTACAAACATTTAATGAGTGTTTAAGTGTTTCATGTCTAATTCTGTCAGTAAATCGACACCCTACTAGTTTGTAAACTTAGTATTTATGTAGCCAAACTACCTCAAATCCACCACAAATCCACCTCAAATCCAATTTCTGCCCAGTTCTTTCACTACATTTTATAGCTGTTGTTTATTTTATTTGTCATTTTTAACCAATCATCGCTGCTGAAAACAGTTCTGTTTTTCTAAAATCATGGCTATGCAGTCTGGTTATAGTTCTGTAACCACCTGCGAGCGACATTTATCCAGCTCGACTCTGCGTCTCCACGATGGCTGTCCCATCAACACATAACCAAACAGGGGGTAAAAACAGAAATGGTGCACAAAGGGTGAGGTTCGGGGGGGGGGGGGGCAGTTATGTTAGAGCGATTATTTTGTTCCAAAAAAAAAAGCTTCTGTTTTATAGAAATTTATGAATAGTGCCAAACTACACGCCTGCCTCCAGGTATAAGCCACTGAACAGATTGTTCTTTTGTTCATATAGGAGACTATGGACTTCAAAGAGTTTTCTTGAACTAAGTTCCTAGCTGCACTCAAAGGAACTCAATTAAAATCCTCAACCACATTCTTTCATCCCACCTATTTCTCCATAATCAAAGACTCCTTTCAACCTGTGAGCCATGACATTTATTCTCCTCAATTATGTCAGAGTGACATAGTTAAACCAGAATGTATCAGCCACATATAAATGTTATCCCAGTCCTGAAATGGTAGGCATAGGATTTGAGCTGATGCCAGAACAAATAGCTGGTCCATTGTTCTCCGAACATCACTACGGTTAGTCTGATGGAGGGAGGAGGAAGGAGATGCCGGATGCAAAGCCATGCCTCGCTTATACCAAGAAATATCCCCACGAGAAAGTGCAGTGAACAAAGCAAGAGGGACGTATATTTCTACTGGGCGGACTTGGATGGCAGTCAGACCACATCAGGAGCAGAATAAATACAGGCCTGACCCTGGGCTTTGGCAGGGATCAGACGCAGAGATTAACCTGGGAGAAAGTCAGCGTAGACGTCTCACACGTGAATGACGTACAGTCCACGCACATAGTCCGTGTACCTTTTTTAGGCAAGAAGTCATTCATTAATGCTGACAAAGCACTTTGTTTTTAAATAATTCTCCTCTTTGGTCTGGTATGGAAAAGATTGTGTTTACTTAGATATAGATCAAAAAAAGAACCCAGCAGATTCCAGTATTTTGACAAAGTGCTTCCCTCATTGACTGGTATGAGTAATGCTGTTTATCCCAGAGGGACAACCACTAATAGACAGAGATCTAAGCTCCACGGAGAGCAGCCCAATCCGAAACACAAAGGCAACCGCGGCAGTCCAGCTGCCATGGAATGAGATGCTTAGAAGAATTAAGGTGGGCCAGTGGGAACGGAGAAAATCATAAAAATACATATTTGACAGATTACTCATTTATACCAGACCCATTCTGGCCGATGGTATCAAATAGACACTCGGATCACTTTCTTACAGGTTAAACAGCATTTTCTCAGCCAAACACAACCCACTCAGCTCACAAATCCTGCTTCCCAGCTGCTGTTGCAGCCGCTGCATAATATATGTGAGTCTAGCAGAGTCATTGAATGGGAAGCAAAGTATTCATGGTCTAAAAAGGACACTGCTGTGCTACAAACCCTGGCAGCTGGACAGCGTGATGTTTGTTTAGTCCATCATCGATATGGAAATCACAGCCCTAGATAAAATGTCCTTTTCTATACCTGCACACTAGGTAGCATGGGGCTACATTTGTACATGTATGCATGTGTTCGCCTCACACCTCTGCACACCACTTAGTTTTCTCCACTCTGCGTGTGTGGAGATTGCATGTTCTCCCCGTGTCGTCGTGGGGATTCCTCCAGGTACTCGTGCTTCCCCTCAAAGTCCAGGAACATGCTGAGGCGAATTCAAGTTGCCAAATTGTGTGTGAGTGCTGTCTGCGCCCTGTGATGGGTTGGCGCCCTGTACTGGGTTATTCCCTGACTTGCGCCCCATGTTTGTGTGATAGGCTCCGTACCCAAGCTACCCCTATAGGCCAGGAGCGGAATAACAGTACATACGACACCAAAGCGAGTGAAAAGCGAAGGCTAAAATGTACAGGCTGTGTCAAGGGGCATCGTGGTTCTTAACAGTGGATTGGGAGCAGAGAAAGAATCTGCAATGCATTAATAAATGCATATGCAGATACCAAAGGGTGCAGGATGGTCAGATAGGACAGCGGCTCTATTCTGGAGGAGATGTTCTGATGATATTTGAAGTTCCAGGATGAACAAGAGGGCCAGACTATCTGCAGACAACACTAAACCATTAGATGAAGTCTAGTGATGTAACTATTTGTAACCTGTGTATTTCTGGTTCATATACTTGATGTAATGTTTCACTATAGATGTAGTGTTGCTGGTCAATGACCTGTTCTTCATACCCATATCTCCAGACACAAAGCAGAAAGCCTAAAAAAAACTAGATCACATTCTCTTCTTCTGTCACTCCTAACAGTACTGATACTATAATAATAGTTTATTACTAGTACTGTCCTTATGATTAGAAGCAGCATCTAATAGGGTACTATCTAATAGGGTAATAGGGTATCAAAGTACTGTATTTAGAATAGTATTTTTGCTGTTACTTCTTGCGTGTCACTTAGCACTTGGTACTGGACATATTGCAGGCAAACACAAAATGGGTAAACGTCTAAACTTTTTGGCACAATTTCATCTTCTGTGGCCTCAAGAAGGGAGTCTCACTGGGCAAAGATCCAGCTATCTAAACCCACTCCCCCCCAAAGCCCAAAAGCTTCACTTATGACCTAAGTTAGGTGACGAAAATGTAAAAAAGCCGAATTATTGAACGGCCCCCCCAGGGGCCCCTGCAGGACTATATGGAAAAGATGGCCCATTATTTTTGGCTAAGTGAAAAGATTTGAGTGGGTCCAGTCAACCAGGAACCAGTTTAAACCCCCAATTCCCAAACGCAGCCCTACAGCCAACCCAGAGAGGTACCTTGTGCCTGCTCCCCTGTGCCTGAGTCTGTCACACATCAGAGGGACATTTGGGGAAAGTTTATATGTTTTTACAGGCAAGTGAAGTGTTTCTCCACCAGTTTAACAGACTCACTGGTTGTCTCAAACTCACAGATCATTAAAACCTATGACACTTTTACAGAATACTCTGTGATCACAGGCATATGCCTTTACTCCCTACGGTTACTGATTTTCATGAAGGTATTAAAACGGTGTAGTATATGGGATATATTTTTCTCTTTACATTTACTTTTCGGCCTGTAGTGTCTGTATGCAGCGAGATCGTGGGCTGCCCTGTAATGATGCCGGTAATAAAGGTTTCCGACCTGCCAAGGCACAGACATCAGACCGAGCATTCAGGAGAAATTCCATCATCAACTTGATGGCACTTACTACCACTACTACTACTACTACTACTAATAATAATAATAATAATAATAGTAAATAACCCATTTACTGCTACTTAGACCAGAAGACACTGCAGTCTATCTGGAGGAGGGAATCAGCTGACCCTGCTGCCTCGGCACAAAGTAGCTATAAAGTACTGTGTTTGCATGGGTTTCTCCTTGGATACTTGCTGTTTTCAGTGGGTTAGGATTTGCTGCCTATGATCAGAACATCACCGGTTCAAATCCCAGAGTCCGCAAGGCCCTTAACGCCCAACAGCTCCAGGGAATGGCTGACCCTCCCTTGTCAATTCTATGTCGCTTTGGATAAAAGCACCAGTTACATAAAGAAATTAAATTGTTTTTGTTTGGCGTTATTGTTTAAATACTCTTATATAATCATCCACTGTTTTGGTAATATAGCTGTACCTTCTTCTGGAAGAAAACAGTCTATTATGCAGCATAAGACTTGTACTATCTTATTTTTTATCATCCCCAGAGAGAGCGAGAAGAAAAATGACTGTGGGAGCAGTGAACTTAGCTCCCTCCCTCATGCGCACTAAATCTACCGAACACTATTCAGTCCTGTCAAATCGAGAGAGGGGGGAGGAGGGGCAGACACAAAAGTAGACAAGAAGACAAACATTGTCTGACTTGCTGGTTTTGTTTCCCAGTGAGCTCTCTCTTTCAGACATCACCATCCTGGTGCCTGAGGGTCCTTAATAGAGAGCCTGTGGCTTTCATTGGAATGAATTAAGTGCCTTTTAACAAGCTGTCTGAATGACTGTATGTGGGAATCACTGTGCACTCGTGTTGGTATTTGAGTCAATAGCAGAATATCAGATTTTGGGGAGTATAAGCCACTGATGGGGGGGGGTCCAAATGTCTGGCTGTATACAAACAGGCATATCTGTCCTCACCACAAATGAAAGCAGAATAACGTGTAAGTTTCTGAGGACACAAATATGTCATAGTACATGCTTACTAAATGAATTAATTAACCAGTAATGAAGTGTTAGTTACACATGCACTGATCCTATGCTTGTTCATCATTAATCAATTATGATGGTTCATGTATTCCATTCAGAAACTATATTAGTTAATAGTTAACTAATTAATTTAAAATGCATTGATTAATGATGAACTAACACTTAGTTCATGGTTAATTCATGTATTAAGCGTGTTCTACTAAATTATTCATGTCCCCTCAAGTTTCACCAAATAAAAATACACTGTCAAACACGCAGCTTACGCACTACAGAACAGCGATCCTGAAAGTTCCCAGGTGGCTGCAAAGAGGTATGCATTTGTGCAAACCAATAAATAACGAGTCTGTGTACATCTTATATTACTGATACAATGTTTGTCTTTGTTTTTTTCTGCTGCTAAGTTTCATAGACAAACTCAGTGGTTGGTGGTAGTTCTTTTTTCAACTCAGGAATAAAGCAAAATTCGAACATATTTTGTCTTTTTAAGGACTTTTAAGGACCAGACTTTGATCTCATCTTGTCTTGACTTGTGTTGGCATCATGTATTGACTCTGTATCTCTGCTTGGCAACCTCATCACGCCTGCTGTTGGTCTAAAATGCAAGAGACTCCTAACCAGTACCACAAAAAGAGAGAGTACTACTCCCATACAGAGTATGACTCCTGTATAGAGCATCACTCCCGTATCAAGCATTACTCACTTATAGAGCATCACTCCTGTATAGACCATTACTCCCATATAAAGGGTTACTCCTGTATAGAGAATTACTCCTGTACAGAGCATTATTCCTGTGCTCACATCCTTGCACTGGCTGCTGGTCAAGTATAGAGCTGAATTTAAAGTTTTATTATTTATTTTAAAGCTCTTCATGGCATGGCTATATCTCTGACCACGTCAGTCTCCATTCTAATGCTCAAGGCCTACGATCCTATGATCAGACGATATTCAGTTTTCCACATTCTAGATTGAAGCTGAAAGATGACCGGGCCATTTCAGTACCTGCTCCAAGACTCTGGAACTCTTCCACCATAAAATCATCCCTTACAATCAACATTTTAAGTCAAATTAAAAACCCTATTTATTGTGGTCGAGTTTCAGTCACTTCACTGAAGTAGGCTGCCTGTTCTGTCTTGTGTTGCTGGCTTGTGTTTTTCTCCTAATTGCTTCTAACCTAGTGGTGGTTTCTGTTTTAAATGACTTATAGCTTTTCCTTTCACTCTTAATTTTAAATTATTTATAGTTTTATTTTAATCTCAGTTTTACATGACTTACTTTTCTCTTTTAAATTGTTTAAAAATTTGCCATACCCCAGTTGATTTTATTGTGCGGCGCTTGAGTTGACACCTGCTGTCTTTTAAGTGTGTTATATAAATACAGCAGACTTGACGTGACTGTGCTATCATACAGCGAGACTGCAATCAGAACTGGAATGCGGCTCCTGTGATAGACACTGGAAATATTCCGTGCCTCCCATGAGAATAAAGTGATAAATCAGTAAAGGTCACTCAGCCAACCATGCTGGTCCACATACCTATTAGCTATGGAAAAAATGTCAGAAATATACACTAATGGGACTTTTGTCACTCTTATGACTCCCCTTTAACTATGGGAGGGGGTGCGCAGCTCAGAAACAAGCCAAGCCCAGCCTCTAACATTCTTGGAGAGCACAGGAAAAGGGCGCAGCGCCGTATAGTTTCAGCAAAGATCGGAAACTATTTGGACAGTGGGACCCGGCGCTGGCACCTTGTCTCACAACTCGGTAGATTTTTGCTGAATAATGCTATTGACAGCAGTGAAAGAGGAGAAGCAAGCCCAGGCGCGATAGAGAAGGGGTAGCAGTCAAAAGAAGCAGATTAGTATAGCTACTGGGTCGGCAATCCGGCGCTGTATTACTCCAGCAATAAACATACACCTATTACACAACGGCGCAGCTGAATTCTTGAATCTGATTGGTCAGATGGGTGACGATTCATTTTCTGTAACTGCATACACAGTCGGTTATCTTGGTCAGGCGAATCACAGTAGCAAATCAATGCCGGTCTTATGATCTTTAATTCTAACATTGCTTAAAGTTCCACATGCAGGACACAGTCTTAAATTAATGGAAATTAATCAATCAGAAAGAAGTTTCACCTCCACAGTAGCATATTAGAAATGCATAATACAGGGCTTGTTGTGCATTAACCCTTAAGTAATTACTTTGTTAGAAATCAATTGTTATAAAATCAGTTTCAAAATTGCCCAGGTTGTTCTGAGACATATAGCTAGTGCAGATCCAGTGATTGGGTGGTCTGTTATTTATGTAATGTCCATCAATCTCAATGAGCCTGAATTTGCACACTGTTTAATATGATGCAGACCGCCACATTCTCTGAATTCTAACTTGTACACATTCACTGCTGCTTTACTTCCATTGACAAATAAGATTGTCCCGAGCATCCCTTATTCTGCAGCTGAGGTTCAGTTTGAGAAAAAAAAAACAAAACAAAACAAAAAAACCTATAGAATTCTGGAGGCTGTGTTTAAGGAATTTCAGTGAACCCTGGAAAGTTAAAAAAAAAAAAAAAAAAAACTTAAAAAAAGTATACAAGGACCAAAAAAACAAATGTACTTCTCGGTGTTAGGTTAAGCAGCAGTTAATGAAATCCTGTAAGTTTTGAAAGCTAAGAGCTGTTGATGACACAGTCTTAATTCATAATCATCTAGGCTGCACAGTCAAAGACAAATTGTTTTTAAGTATGCGATATCAGAAATATTTATGCAGACGATCTGGGACACCGAGGCCAAATGGACTCTTTTGTAAGCTCAGTGCTTATTGAGGGTGGAGATGCGCGTGACTCATGTCTGAAGAACAAAAACCACCCACCAGTCAGGGTCCAGACATTTATTCTACGTGTCTGTATTGCATCTACGTATTGCACATAGTATTCTTTTCCAATCAATTAGCATTTCATTGGCAGATAGGAGAGCAAATTAACCAGCTGTTTCTGTCAAACTGCCTACATCAACTCCAATAACATCTGGAGTCCATCAAACCTTCAGAGGTTCAGAAGGGTACTTCTGGTTTTGGATAAATACAACTTTTAGTTGCATACAAGAGAGATATTTAATGCAATTTTAGCATCAAACAAACATCTGGGGTATTCCAAATCCCTGCTGTTGTGATACAGGTCACCTGTGTCTCCAATTAAGCACAATGACTCTGCCCAAATAATGTGTGTAAATGTTCTGGCAAGGATTCTGGGTTGTAGGAAGTCAGTCTGCAAAATAATCCATGTAATTAAAATACTCTTATAACCGTGTTGTAATATAGACGGATTAACAGCGATAGGCAACCTGTCTCGTACTTTAGCATCTGGGCAAATCAAGGATTCATGTTGCATTTTAATCAACCAGCTGAGCACAGATATTTCTCCCAGCAAACACATGTGCAACCACAACAGTGTGTAACATGATACGAAGTAACACTTTACTAATAACTTAGCAACTTAATTACTACTCTGCCAGGGTCGGCACCTGTCTGACCTGGCCCTCCCTGTCTTGTGTTGCTGCCCATTCTGTTACCCCCCCTCCCTCAGCTCTTGTGTGTCATTTTGCTTTATGGGCTGCCATGTAGCTCAGTGGCTCCTGCATGCACTGTAGCTTAGAGGTGGTGTAGCCCAGTTGTGGCTTTAAGGCTGCTGTGAGACCAATCTCACCTGTTCCACGATTATTAGGTTTTTCGTGTCCTAGTGTTTATTACTTGGTGTATTGTCCGATTTTTAAGTTTTTCCTGCTTCTGCTGTGTTTTACGGTTTCTGCATATTACGGTCCTATTCTCTCTAGTGTTTGCAGTTTATTCTTATGCCTTGGTTTTCAACTTAAAAGGACTGGCAATTAAGCTTCCGATTGGCTAACATGGCAGTATGGTTAGAGTTAGAATGCCGTCTGTTGTTTTGGCATGCTTTTTGACAGCGCATTTTGGCGACTTCATGTGGACAGAAATTTCTTAGAAGACAATGTTTGTGTGGACCGGAATTTTTTTTTAAATGTATGAGGAAAAACACCGTTTTAAAATATACCCGTGTACGTGTGGACAAGGCATTAGTCTTTAGCGTTTTTATGTTAATTTACTCTTACTGCTTCCACCTGTTTCACATTGTTCCTGTGCCTCCCTTGATTGGTTAACTGATTATGAGTTACACCTGTCCCTTGTTTTCCCTGGTTATCTATGTGTATTTAAGTGCCTGTTTCCTGTGTGTTGTCTAGTCTGTCATTCTTCATCTTCATACTGTTGTGTGTTCGGAGTCCTGCTTGTTTCATAGTCCAACTTGTTTCATAGTCCTGCTCCCTGTGTTGCTCAGTTCCCTGGTGATATTATTTTATGGTTTGTTTAGTTGGTTCCTCGTTTTTCCCCATTAGTCTTTGATCCTTCATGGTCCATTTAATTTGTGTCTTTCCATAGTGTGTTCTGTTTAATTTAATAAACCCTAGTTTGGCTTAGAACCACAAGTGGATCATCACCTGCACCATGCCACACTGTGACACTACTCAAGTAAGAATCATGAACAAACACAGTAACTGTGTGAACCATTATGACTAATTAATGATGAATGAACATGGGATTAGCACATAACTAGCACTTAATTTCTGGTTAATACATTAAGTAAGACTGAATTACTACATTATTTGGTCATTTTGTTGATATATCAGTGGAATGATTCATAAGAGAAAAAGACACCTATACCGAATGAATACTTTTTGATGTACATACCCTTCCTACACACAAACACACAGGTTTGTAATAATATCTTTGTGGGGACTCTCTATTCATTTCCGTTGTTTCCATTGTTTGTTTTTTGATTGCATTTGCAGATCTTTGTGGGCAGCTGAAAAATGGTCCCCACAAAGTCAAAATAACAGGTTTTTAGCACGTGGTATTATAATGGAATCGTACATACTGTCTGCAAGGCTATGATTAAGATTAAGACAAACTTTAATACTGGCCACGTAGAGCACAGAGACAAACACACACAGAGGGAGACAGGTGATGTGCAAAGTCAGCGCGCATAATGCAAACAAGCAACGATGGTGCTAAGTACACAGTACACACTGCAATATGCTGAAGAAAAACAATAATGTAATATTAAGGAAATAAATAACTACTAAAAGATAACAGATCTCGGTGAGTGGCAAGGTCTGAAGGGCATTGAATATCATCTCGGAGGGTATATCTCCGGGTTGAAGGGGCTGTTTCTCTGCCCTCACCTGGTCTTTGCTCTGTGGATCTCTGCCAGCCGCCCCCCCTGCCCACTCCAGCCCAAATTTACATCGCGCTGGCATGTACTTACGCCGATACAGTCAAGTGACTGATTCACTGAACAAAAAAGACCAGTTATGGGATAAAAAAGCTAAAAACCAATCATGAGAAGAGATTTCTGTCCTAGAGGGAGAACAGAGTGGGGGTCGTGAGAGAGTTTCCAGCCTAGCTCAAAGAGGCAGTGTTTCCTACTGGGGTGGAGGGGGCACAATCGCGCTGCTGTCGTCCCTAGGGGTACCACAGTGTTTTATGTTACAGGTCACTTTGAACCACAGAGCAGCCGCCCACAGTGAAGGTTTGTCATCAATTTAACGATGTTCAAATGATAAATCAGAGGGATTGAATCCAGCCGCGGACAGGGATGAGATGTGGCGCTCACAAGGACGGATAGTGGTCTGGCTGTCATTGCACCCAGCTAAGTGCGTCAAATTCTTCTCATAGTGTAGATTAAGTGTGCTACAGATATCTGTGAGTCTCTGCTGTAGTTCCTTAGCGAAAGGCACTTAATTTTATCCACGTTTATGAGGTTAGTAGCTCACATGTAAATGCTAATTGTAATCAGCTTATAAACTTGATCTTGTAACTACCAAACTGTTTTCAGATTTAACCTCTAAACATTCAGAGGCCACCCAGTGCCCTCCCATTCGGTAGACCACCATGAGTGTGACGGTACTCCTAAATCAGTCCCGAAGCCACAATGTCCCCTTACACAATGCCAATATCAGATCACCGCTTGGATCTATGAGCTCATTCCAGCGCTGAAGGTGAGGATATCCAGTAAATCCACAAAAATGGGAACTTGCAGAGCTTCCTGGCAGATTGGATCATAAAATGAGGAGATTGGGCCTCTAGTGGCGGACACTAACCTCATTTCTGTGTCAGCTGTAGGGGATAAATGGAAGAAGCATGACCTGACAATGGAAACGCCCTCTCCATCGTGCCACCAGCCAACTAACGATCGGCATGTTTCCGCTGATGCCATTTCAAACCACTGCTGGATCAAAGCTGTCATGTTCCCAGAAGATAACGACATGCCAGCACCCCCCCCCACCCCAGTAGGTGAATATCTTGGCAATCTTGAAAACAAAGCGAGGCTTCCTCTGCCTCTCGCTAGATGCAACCCAGGAGACTGCTTGTGCTGTTTTGTTCTTCTTTGGCTGATAAAAATGCTATTAAAAATTGGCAGGTGGAGAAGTAACTCCAGAGAAAGATTCTGCTTTGCATTAGGGTCAGAACAACAGGGCTGCATTTTAATGAAATGTATAAAAGGAAAGAGAAAGAATAAAGGAGATTATGTTAGCATCTGCAAGCCATATGAAGGACACTACTAATTGACTCAAATATTGGACTAATGCACTGTGTTTGCTGACCAAAGGAAGACTTCAATCATTTTTTTTTTCATTTTTTCGAGAAAAAATAAGGACTGAAATATCTTCGAATAAGCCGTGAGTGACAGCGAGAGCCACCACATTCCATTAATCCATCCAGACAAGATTAGTCTTTGGCCGGCTGTCTGACGCAGTGTAATTTCTGAGATTTCCGTTCCACGAACATTCCTTGATTTCATGTTTACTTTAAGGGGGACACTGAACTGATTCAATTATAAGAGAGTCTGCAATACAATGTGGGTTATTCAGTATTGTGGGATTTTATGGCCTTTGCTGGTTTTCTTGTTTTCTTCGATCAGTCAAAATTCGTTTCCGTGCTGTGCTGTCCAGACTCTGGCAACCAAAAGCTCACTGCACCTACAAGGACTCTACACAGAGTGACAGAGCTAAGGAGCTGGTGGTTGGATTTGGGGTGCAGGCATTCACCCCCAACCTTCTTGATGGGCCTTGTAGTGATGATGTTTGGGGTGTGGGTGTGCTTATCCAGCAGTGTTACTTCAGAACATGCAATTGGCCCCTGAAACATTGATTTAGGTAATGATGATGGTAGCTGGACAGAGTGACACTGTCGGGTCCTTAATTCTGAAATTAATGACAGGAGGTGGTGAAGTGCTGTCTACAGTAGCTCAGCCCTGGGATATGATACTTAACCTCAGCCTTTCAGGAAGCTTTTCCCCCCTGTACACACTACAGAAAATTCATAAAGTTAGTTATTTTACTCATTTATCTGATGGATTTTATTTAAAGGAATAAAGAAATCTATAGTATAGAAAGGGGCTACAAACATTAAAGAATCATGCCTGGGCTTTGAACCCACCGCCCTTGCATTAATAACAGTTCTTTACTTGTTGAGTAGCAGGAGGTTTTAGAAGCCAAACCTTCCCTAAAATTCATAAACTGAACATTTTTGTAATACTTCGTCCATCCATCTTCTATACCTGCTTGTCCTACTGGGTCGCAGGGGGGTCTGGAGCCTATCCCAGAGGCAATGGGCACAAGGCAGGGAACAACCCTGGATGGAAAGCCAACCCATCGCAGGGCACATCCACACACACAGGCACACCTACAGGCAATTTAGCAACTCCAGTTAGCCTCAGTAGGTCTGGACTGTGGGGGGAAGCCAGAGTAAACCCCACGATGACACAGGGAGAACATGCACATTCCACACACATATGACCCAGGCAGAGACTCGAACCTAGGTCCCAGAGGTGTGAGGCAACAGTGCTAACCACTGCACCACCATGCCGCCCCTAATACTTGGTCCATCCAGTGCAAACTAAGCTAAGGTAGAGTATTGAAGTGAGCTACATCATCAATGCAGAGCTTACAACAGACTCATCTCGTCCTTCTCATCTCTTGTTGGTGCTGCTTTTCAAATCACCAAAGGACGCAACTCAAGCTTGCTAGTTTTGGCACTTTAGCTGCTAAGACACAATGTTACCTTGCCACTTACCTAACAAACATCGGCTGAGGTCCTGTGTCCAAAACATTAGCTTTTACTAATATTTGGTTGCCTCGTTAGATAGGCAGCATGAGGCTGAAACTGCACACATTAAATGCTGAGAATCACTATTATGGTACATATGTGGTCATGCATAAATATTGTCCCATATTTCATGTTTACTCTCTATACTACAAATCTACCTCAGTTTAGCAATAACCGAAAAGGTGATCTTCTTTAAGCAAAGTCATATTAATTTGTGTCGAAAGCAAAATAAAATAATTAAAACTAAACGTAATATGTATGACCTTCTTCTCTGAGGATATGCAAGTGATAATATGCTCATGTACTGAAATTCCATCCTGGCTCTGGCCGTCGGGTTTAAAGAAACTGGACTGATAAAATGTAAAAACTGTTCCTTTGTCCAGAATTACAGCAAAGCAGTGATTTGAAGTGAAGTTAAAAATCCTGAATTAAAGATTCAGTGAGGGAGAGGGTCAGGCGTCTTTTGTGAACTGGCTGTGATGAGCACATGTGTGACCCTCCCAGACTAGGTGGAGGTTATTGCGGGTTTGATTTTAACACCATGACACAGATTGGATCCCATGCCGCACTGTCACGATGAGAACATCGCAAACCGCTTTCAGACAAAACAAAGGCCGTTTCAGCAGGCCAGGCGAGGTTCAAAACACAAAGAGCTGGCTGGGAGCAAGTACAGGAAAGGCGGGGGTGGCGGATGGGAAAGAAGAGCAGAGGAGAATAAAACGCTTGGCCATTATTCTTCTCTATTTTGGAGGAACCCAGACAGATGTATTACAGTTTATATGAAAGCACTTCCTCCACAGTAAGCGCTTAATTCTAGGTTCCAGACTCCTCTGGCGTCTGCAGAACACTCACATGGGGATATGTGTGAACACAGTTATATCTGAAAAGGAAGCCAGGGGGGTGTGGGCAATGGGGGTGCAGGCAAAGGGGTGTGGCCAAGGGCATGTGGGCAATGGGGGTGTGGAAAACGGGGGTGAGGCTGG
>JAODUD010000046.1:14168724-14180988 GCA_026784285.1 Stomatorhinus walkeri | reverse complement strand
AGACTATCCAACCTGCTAAGAGTGACTCAACTTCAATCAACAGTTTCAAATTGACCAAAATTGTCCACTTGGTCAAAATATCTGTAGAAACTTATATGAGATGGAGGTCTTTTCTGCACGTCAGGCATCATGGTGTGAAACAGATGGCTCATCATATGTGAACAAGTAACACCCCCCCCCCCACCCCCACACACACACACACAAGCTCCCACATCAGACAAGCCAAATCCCTAACAATTACCCAGCATGCTCTCTGACAGTGTCATAACACGTCTATATATTGTTTATTACTTGCAATGTATTACTGTATGTGAGATATATGGCCATTTGTCATAGGTGTAAATGTTGGGTGGATGCACTTTTTAGCTTTATATATTTTAACTTGTCTTCGCCTCATCACAAATTGCACAGCAGCTATGTGGGGCCAGAGAACCTGCACACATGTATGCTATTTGGTCAATAAAACTCCTGAATCGTGAATACTCCCTCAAGGTGGCTCCCATAATGCTCCTGGCCTCCATTTCATCTCCTTTCTTCCTCTGCCTCCTCCCATGGATCCATCCTCCCTGGCACAGCTTGAAAGTGAGCAAAGTGGGGAGTGAAGGGATGGCGTGGGGGGGGGGGGACGGGAGGCATCCAATATCCATAAGCTGGCGCCCGGACCAAACACGGAGCGTTACCGTTACGGCATGCACTTCCCCATTTGTTTCCCATAATGACCACATGGTAGTGTTTAGGGGGCTTAAGCTAGATTGGTGGGCGTTGTCTTGGGTCTGCAGGGTTTGCTACTTCTGTGTGAGAGCAGCGCTGGTCCACAGTAAAGAAGAACAAACAAAAAAAAAGCACCCCCAAGTAAACCGTATGTCGGACGTAAGCGAGCAGGAGATGGAAATATTTTAATCTAATGCAAGAACAAGTACCAGGGAAACAAACAATTAAGTGCATTTGGTAGCATAATCTGAGAAATATATTAATTAGCCTGAAACACAGGTGAGATACATGTGGCTGTCCTAGGGTATCAAATGTACTAACAGATGGGGAGGTGTCATGCAGATGAAGCTCGTAGAGGTGGAATGCGATGGCAGAAGATGCAACACTGCATGGGGCCACGGTTCTCTCTACAAAACATTCAGACATGAGAACTCGGGAGGTTTCTCCGCTATTGCGAGCAAACAGGACGGAACACAAGCGGACATAAAGGAAACCCCAGGGACAATGGGGAGCCGACTGTGTCACCAACGAGGAGCAGAATCCTGGAAGCATATGGAAGAGCGATACGAGATTTCACGCAGTACACCATCCCATCTGTATATCCCCATGGTGCAGTGGCTGATTCGGACAAATGATTTACACCAAATGTCTGCAGAAAAACATTTCCTCTGTGTCTCTTTCCAATGTATACAATGTACAGAATACAAACATTGTGCATGTAATTTGAAGTGTACTCTTTAGGGAGTCGCTAAAAGGGCTTATTTCAAAATGTCAACACATTGCACACAATTTCCAACATTTTACTTTGAGATCCAACTTCTTCAAATAACAGCAGACCAAGGATTTAGCCATTAGAAAATTTCCCTACCCTTGAGGTCTGAAAGAATGTACTGAAGTTATGCACGTATCGATCTAAGACTCGCAAAGTCAAACACAGACATGGAAGCACGGTAGACAATAAAATCTCTGCGAAACAATGCTTACAGGGACCTCTGGTGGCCATAGTCGGTGGCGGACTATAGAGAGAAATGTCGTTTGTCTTCCCACCGATGCGTTTATGCCACATGTACAAAAATCAGGCATACATGACCTGGTATATATAAAACAGATGTATGCAACAGAACAGGGTGTTTTGGGTAAATGAAAATACGACGTGCAAAACATTAGCGGGGTACCTCTACAGTTAACTTATACTAGTATTATAATAACGCAACAGGTTACAACCACGGAACGAGGGCGAAGCGAGGGGATCCTGTGGAAATCAAATCAGTTTCTTATGGGGACTTGCCAACAAACCTGTTGGGACACAGTTACATTGCTGAAAATGAAATGAAAACATTAAAAGGGAGTAACGCTTTGAAAGTTATTTGGTTTAAAATTAAATTTAACAAACATCTATCAGAAACACTATGATATTTTGCAAATACAAAGAAGTACTTACTGAAGCCTTCTGACAGCACCCCCCAAGAAGACCAACAGACCATTGTAAGGGTTTAATTAATAATTTACATCACCCAAAGAAGTCATTTATAAGATCAAAAAAAGCAGTAGGAGAAAAAAAACATCAAAATAAGGAAAATGACAATATGAAGACAAACTAGAACACAACCACTTTTGTCCAAAACAACAGTTTTCCCCATTTGGATCGAACCAATTTATAATGGGGGTGGGTTGAATTCCTAAACACAGTTGAATCCAGTGTATAGAATTCAGCATCAAGGGTTAGGTATTTTGGGTATTTTTACCCTGCTTGCTTACGAATACTAGTGTCTCAATGGTGAAGGATAAGTGGAAAAAGTAGACTGTCTACTGGCACACCCAGGCATGGATCCCATAAACATCAGGAACAGACTTCACTGGAACCTGATCTAGATGGAGTCCATCATCGTTCCCAGCTATCTCTGGCTCTTCCTCCTCCACGTCAACCTCCTCCTCCATGTCTAGCAATCCCATTTGTGCTGCTGCTCATTCATCCCCCGCTGGAAGGTTCTCTTCGATACGTTTGATGAACTTCATCCGGATCTCCGTCACGTTGTCACCCCTCAGCATGTCCTGAGCAAACCGGACATCCACTGCCATCTGGACCTGTAAGGAAGTGTGACGTCAACTGGGAGGCCAGAGTCTAATCTTCATTCCTTCGCTTGTATGCTGTGAATCCTCCCTCTCTAAATCACATCCATATGCTCATTCACAACTGGGCTACTGAAGAAAATCCTTGTGCGCCCCACCCTTGGCCAATTAACAACCAGGAGTCTGTGTAAGGTTTGATTTTTATTGGCCAAAGGGGTGGTTTGGAGTATCGTCCCTCAATCTTTCAGACATTGCTACATGATAGGACCATTTCAGGGCAACAAATGATCTTCTCACCATCTCCAGTGCTCCCCGCAGGACGCCACACAAGAGGTTGGAGTACACAAGGTTGCTGTGGTTATCTGGCAGCTCTACGAAGTCCACCAAGGGGTTACTCTCCAGGATAAGGGAGAATTCATCCCCCGCTGGGCTCCAGTTGGTCACACTTGGGGTGATGCCCAGGTACATTTTAAACGCCACCTGAGGGTAAATTCAGCGAGCAACAGAAAACTCACTCTACCTACAGGTCCAGTTATTATTCTCATACAGATTGTTAACAGTACTTCCCGTTGCCTTTTATAAGGTAAATTCAATGTAGCCATCCCAACAGACTGAGACAAACAATACTGCAAAAAAAGGATCGACAATAAACAGACTGTGGCAGAGACAGCAATGTAGGTGATTAATATGTAAACTTTTAGGCTTATGATACAGAGCTGACTGCACTTATCATAATTACAATCTTACAGCTAGTTTCTTGGGCCAATTCTAGTCCTTTTCAATTAGGAAAAATGACTGTTTTGCCTGTTAGTTTTACGCGACGAAGCATAGTGACCAATTTATTTCGTAACGTTTTAAATTAAATTATATCATCTTTTGTCTTTAACATCTAATTATCTCACATCATTTTAAAAGCTAAGCAACAGAAGCAGATGAACTTTGACGGCTCTCGTCATGTTTATATTACCTTGGCAATGACATCGGCGGTTTCTCTGAAGTCGTGACAGCGTCCCACGCTGGACCGGGCCAGGAAATCCTCTATGAGCCTCACTCCGATGTTGTAACCCCTGCAGAAGTGGCCAGGACAAAATTGCCAATCAGGGAAAAACAGCACTAAAGTTACCTTTGCTTCACAGTTTGTTTGTTCGTCTTCTTAAATTGCACAAATGTTCTAATATTTCCATCAGTACCCAGAGGGCCACAGTTTGGAGGCTTGGAAAGCAGCTGCTCTCTGATATGGAACAGCAAGTTCTCCCTAATCTCAATAGGCACCAAACTGCTTACAGTAAGACCTGTCAAAATGGCTGACAATAGCACACTTACCCACATGAAACAGCTTAACTCACGGACATAAAAATAGAGAAGGACAAGGGCAAAGATCTTCCCCTTTCTGTCATAAATAGCATAACCCAACCACTAACTTGCCATGTAATTTCCCTCAACATGTGTATGATACTACTCACTATTGCTTAATTTTATGCAATTAAAGATGTGGCTATATCATATTGGCTAGAATATAACAAAGAACTCATAATGAATATTCAAGAGGTAACAAATCAAGTGTTTGTAGTCCTATATACACTTTGGATTTGCTTACCTGTCTGTGTGACTACATTTGAGATAAATTTTCATTAATGAATTTATGAACAATATCGATAATGACAAAGGTGATTGCTAAGCAGTATCAAATAAAGAGACACCAAGATACTTCAGTTCCATGCTTCTCCAGTGTTCCTGGATGCAAATGCCCAATTTTTAATCTAACATCTCAATAACATATTAAAAATGAACTGCTCCACTGTGACAAATGAGCCTGGATCTTACAAGAATTTGCGCAGCACATGGCTGAAACACTTGCGGGGCACCCCAACAGTTATTTTTTCCCCAGTGTTATTGTAATATGTGATGTCTGCGCTGGGAGCAAAGTCAAGCCATTGCCTCAAAAATATGAGGTCTGCAAGAATGCAACATGGCCGGAGAACTTGGCGAAGGCAGAGACGCACATCTGGCGGGCCGGAAGGTTATGTGTCAGAGCAGAAATTCAAAAGAGGCCAAAGAGGCTCATTTCACATGCATTTCACATTAAGACACATTGGACCCAGGTAGGAATACAGGCATACAGCGTGCCAGTTGTTGGGTAGATAGGGGGGTGGGTAATCAAACTTGATTAACTCTGATGAACTACCATAAACACAGATGACAAGATTATGGGGCAGATTTACCATGTACACAAAAATGTGTACTTTACAACTTATTTTAACCATGCATTAAACTTACTTTGCACAAAGAATTTAATTATTAAACAGATTAAAATAATAATAATAATCATTCCATGCCACATTTCACATTAATGGTTATACTTATGTATATGTATGAATGCTGTTTTTCACCTCCTATCCCCCACGTCCCCAATTTTTGCATTGCAGCGATTGTACTTTGACAGGGACTGAGAAAGGGATTGCAAAATGCCACGTCTGACCATAAGAAAGGAGAATCAAGACACTTACATCTTGTCCAGCTGTTTGTTCACCTCCTCGTCATTCTCGTAGTCCTTGCAAAGTTGAGTGACCAGTGCACCATACGTCAGAGTAAAGAGCTCTGAATTCTGTACAGGGAAATGGACAGAGAGACAGCAAGGTGGGTGACCCCCCCCAAAACAGATCAACGCACCACATTATGCTCTGGGAATGCAAGGACAAGGAGGAAGGAAAACAGGAAAACACCCCCCCCCACCCCCCGACCTCCCCGGAAGCAGCCATGAAGAGAGTCCGCACATGGTGCTGTGATTTGGCCGTCTTACTTACACACCCTTCTGTGGTCCACATGCAACAGATACAGCAAATAAACAAAAGCTCGTAACTTGGCACCCATCTAAGTCATGCTTTCTTCATACTTGAGTAAAAAATAATTTATAATATGTAAACAGAAAATGATAAACAAATTTAAATATTCATACCTACAAAGAAATATGCAGCAGGAGAAATGGTCTATTTTTCATTCTTCTTGACCATACAATTAGTCTGAGTAAACCTGATTTTTTTGCAAGCTCGTCCTTATTCCTGAAGCTTAAGGACCTTGCCACCCAAATGGTGCTATACACCTCAAACTCTTCTTCATGATCACTGCACATCTTTGGAAATGGAAACAGTCTCTTACTACATCTGATCTGTGATCTGAAACCACAATCAGATCTCAAAAAGTGGAATAGAAACAGTCTCTTACTACATCTGATCTGTGATCTGAAACCAAAATCAGATCACAAAAAGTACTCGGCTGCAGAGCCACTGAGCCTGTTCGACATGAAATGGGGAAGATGAGGAGGGTCTGAAATGCACATGGTCCGGCGAACAGACAGAACTACGACCTTCCTCAAACTCCCCTAACAGTACTGCCGCTGTCTGTTAGATGACTTTGCGAGATGCTCCATCGTCAAGCACACAGACCTGTACATTAAATTAACTACAACTTTATGATGCTTTGAGAGAAAAAAAGTGAGGTTTTCCACTAGCTAAGCTCACTGTCTGATTTACGATGCCCGCCGTGGGTCATCTTACCCTAAGGAATCGTGCTGACACTTTGTAGAATTAAAGACTGAATAATTTGCATCGCTTGCCAAATACACTGTTTTTTTCACGTCCACTTCCAGAAAGTGTATCGTGACATTTTAACTTTATAAGCCTTCTTACTGCATTAACAACAAGAACACCAGTACACTCCGCAGAATAAGACACACATAACTGTTTTGCTGAGATTCTAAATTAAAAACACATCCATATATTTTTACAGACCAAAAAATATATAGTTGAAAAGCAGGATTGGGGGACTGAGACTATCCCTGAACATAGAGCCAGATGAGTCTGAGGTCAATACATGCCTTATTTAAAGCTATCAGACAAATGAGCAACCTACCATGTGACGCATGGATGCAGAGGGTGAAATAAATGGCAAATACCAAAGCTAGGCAATGAGAAGCGGAAAAAGGGGGACAGGCAGGATAAAAGAGAGGAGAGAGATAACATCAGGCACAGAGGAAGTGACAGAATGGACAGACATCCATACCTACCTATTACAGTGCAAGGTACCTGGCAACTACTCTTTACCAATGATTTTCAAATTAGACACTGGTTGGGTTATAAAATAAGTTTATTTATGTTGATGTATATCCAAGCATATTCCCAAATGTTTATTAGTCGTGAATCAGTGGATCAGTTTATTAGTCGTGAATCAACCACACAAACTACGTGTAATATCAGTGAATGCAATGAAAATGCAATGCTGAAGTTTTAAGTTTCTCTTAGCGAACTCATTATTTACTATTTTCAGTCATGAACCTCATTCATTGATGGGCCATTCAGATGTAGAAAGGCAAGTGCGCAAATTCGGAATTTTCTTGATGCGTACTCTTTAACTTGCGTCAGCGAAACAAAAAAAGGCTGAGTTAATGAATGAGATCGGATCAGGTGTCCTGATGCTGAGTCGGCGTCCAACCCCGCAAGCACCCACGTTAACAGGCACACGCCGCCGGGGGGCGGCGTCATTAGCCGGTACTGACGTGACGCCCGGGTCGCCTAGCCGCCCCGGCTAGCCGACTCCACCGAAAACATCGAAACACCCAGGTGGTGTACATGTCCGTAGTTCTACCGGAGAAACATCCACTGACAAAACCGCCCGGGACATGCTGTAGGCATCGGTTTATTGTTAATAAGATATCAAGGTAACTGCGACTAAGTCAAGATGCTTCCTTATTCCGTGTAATTTAATGCACTGACAGCTTCCAAAGAATGGAGATTACCTACCATCTTCTTGCTCTCCGTTGTTCTATTGGACTGCCTCGACATTATGTTTCACGTTGCAGACGCGTTAAATAAATACGTTTATTTACTAGTCTATTTTGCTGAAGGGAAGCGTACAGTAGACCTTATATCTCCCTGAAGAGGGGAATTATCCTACTTCCTGTTTGGCAGGAAACGGAACATGCAATGCCGGAAGTTGAAAACGACGTTTATGGGGTATGTAGTTTTAAGCTTGTAGCTTATCGCAGGTAACGTCATGCACAAGGTAAGGATAGGAGTAATCCCTGAACGTGATGATTTACTTTGGAGTAGTCACCCTACTCTAATAGCTAAGTAACTACCTTGAATAAATCATGCGAAAAATAATGCATAAATGGCTATATTATATTATTGTTTTTAATCATTCACGATATTGAATAATGATTGAATCAATCAAGATATTGAATCTACATAATGTAATAAACTACTTTGAATGTTATTGAATTTAAAGAAAATGTTTCTTACAATTAATCATATCATTGGCAAAATGTTTAATTATAAACAATCAGAGGTAGATAGTTCAGGTCCAGAAAGTACAAATCCAGATCAAGAATTTGCTTCAGTCAGTCATTTGGGTACTCTGTGAATGTGACTCTTTATGTTCAACTAGATGGCTGAAACAAAATCTTGGTCTGGATCTGTATTCTCTGAACCTGGACTTTCCACCATTGCGTACAAATACAGGTTCTAAAGATGTATATATACAGGCACCACAAGGTGTCACTGTGCATTCTCTTTAAATGGAAAGACCACATTCTGGTATGCTTACAGAGCTCTGTCTCAATCAGGCCGCCCATGTTAATTATTTGGTAGCAGAGAGATGCTGACCACCCATCATATAATGAATCAATTGCATCAACGTTATTGTTTTTCTCCAAGACTGAATAGCCATTACAAGAGCCTCTTCGGTATGAATTAAGTACACCAAGGTATGAGAGTCTCTTTTGCTGTCAGCACCTCTTGGCACCAATTAGAACACAATGAAGGAGGACTCTCTGCTGACATACTTTAAGGGCATAGATCATGCAGTCTAACGTTACCTGGGGTGTTTGATGCCAAGAAACTCGACCATTTTATGCAGCCCTTTGAAACTGTCCCATTTTTAACGGTACCAGACACAAATGGCACAAAAACACCCTGACAGGTCTCTCGTATCATTCATAGGATAACAAGTAAAAAAAAAAAAATAACTCAATAAACTGCAACTGCATAACTTAACCCATGGTAATGACTTTCTTATCATTTGTAATGCATGTGATCCTTCAGCCACTGACCATATCCTTTATGTTGTCCCAAACAGATCTCAGCCAATGAACCGCAGAGAAGAGAAAACAGATTGAGAAGACAACTGTAGTTAAACAGGAAGATTCATATAAACCGCATTTTGCATTTTCACCAGTTGCACCGTAGGGATGCTACGAAGAAGGCTGTGAACTTTATTTAATCCATGCTGCATGCAACAGTTTCGAACTCTGGGTGGTGCTGTGGGCTCCTGATCAAGCATGAAAAACCAAAGAGTGGCACGTTCATAGTCATTTTATGATTCTTTTTTTTTTCAGTCTCATAAGATGAAGAAATAAAATTGGGAATCAGACCCACAGCTCCACAGATATGATTCTTTGTCCTGAGCCACTATTGTTTAATATGTTTCTCTGAGCAGGGTTTCTATAAATAGTGTATTTGAAGATAATGGATGTGTTGCAGGATAGCATTCAGTCAGAGGGTGGCACTGTGGCTTCAGGCCACCAGCTTTGGCAGTCCAAATCCTGCCTTGGCTCTGTGTGTGAGGCTCTGCATGCTCTCCCTGTGCTGTGTGGGTTTTCTCCAGTTTCCTCCCGCAGGTCAAAAACTTGCAGTTTGACTAATTGCTGTCTCTAAACTGCCTGTAGAGTAGTTGTGTATGAGTGTGTATATGTATGTGCCCTGTGATGGACTGGCATCTCACCCAGCATGTACCCCAGCCTTGTACTCTTTGCCTGGGGTACACTGCAGGCTCCCCATGACCCAACCCAGTTAGAGCAGTGTTTCCCCTCTCAGCCCTCGAGGACCCACAGACAGTCTATATTTTTGCTTCCTCTAAGGGAGCAAAAATGTGGGCTGCCTGGCATGGAGCTGGGAGAGAGCAAAAATGTGGACCATCTTTCAGTCCCCGAGGACCGCATTGGGAAACAACGAGTTAAAGGTTGGATGTGTCGCATTGTTGTCCAAACTACTTCTTCACAGATTCACGCTGTTTTCTGAAAGGTCAACACTATTTTGAGTAGTCATATCAGATTTCGTCTGCTTGCTCACTCACACTCAAAGACGTTTTACGTCCTATTATCTTTTCCTAAAGTTAAATAGCAGACAACAGTAAGAACCGACCAACGTCCTTCATGGCAAGGTATGTGGCGTTTGGGCAATGGCTACGAGATACAAATCCACTCAGAGAACCCTTGAGGAGCTGGAACACATGCAGAATAATCATGCTGTGCTTAGTGCTTTTATAAAGAGGCTGCTTTTTGTCACCTAGTCCTAGTTTCACGTTGTAGTCATGCTGCTCTCAGACATATAGATAAGCATAGGTTCACATAAATGGTAAAGTAAACATGCTTTGGAATAAATGGAGAGGTGTCTCAGTGAGCTAGGAGGCTATGACTGGGATTGGAAGGTTGTTGGTTCAAGTCCCAGGCTTGGCAGAATAATTCTCCTATTGGGGTTTTGAGTAAGGCCCTCAATTTTATGACACTTTGGAAAAAGCAGTTGTATGTCACCTTAGATGTTTCTCCCTGTTTAGATAAATAGTAAATAAAAATAATCACCTATGAGCCCCCGGGATGTTCCACAAAGCAGAGTTTCTTGCTCAGTCAAATAACTTGTTTGATTTAAGGTAGTCTGAGCTAAATAGACTTCATCTTGGTTCACTTACATTTAGCTCAAACTAAGTTATCCAGAAAGAAATCCTGCTTGGTGGAACATCCCGGCGGTTCATTGGTTCTGTTTATTAAAGTGAAATATAGCTTCACCTCTATTATATTAGACATCTTACAAAATAGCAGAAGAGTCTATTTGGGTCACAAAGATGTCATGTAACTCATAAGATAAAGAGAGGTTTATTGACTGATATAGGTCTGAAGGAATATATTTGAGCTGGTCAAGCCTACGATAAACAAGAATGGAGGTGCGTAATTTGACAGCTCATAGTCTGCGACAGCTAAACTATTGAGTTACAATGTTACTGAACTACGTTGATCCTTGACATGAATTTGAATGAACGATACAGAGTTATGCCTGGAAAAACAGGGAGCAGATGGACCCTGGACACTTCCTGGCCTCCATAACTATCATGCATGGGATAATTTGTCGCATTACTTCAAGTATGAACATCACCAAGCCAAGGCTCAAGCAATCACTTGATGACATTTATAGGAATTTATCCAGAATCACTTGAAGGCTATGCTACGCTATGATAGTTATCGCTGGCTAAATTCTGTGAAGTGTTGCTTAGCAGAGAAACACAGAAACATTAGAATTCCCTTAGGTAGTTTTAAGAAGTCAAGGGTAAGATTATTTATGAACTGCTCTTGAGTGCACACAAGACCTTGCGTTTAGATCCTGAATGAACTAACAATGTTAGTCCTGCCATCGGTGTCCCTCATGACCTTAAATGTCATATTTCAAAATACAGTGCATATGGTCTCTAATGCCACAGAAAATTTTAAAATCTATTTATTGCAACGAAAGTCTTAAAGAAAATGATAATCATGAGTAGAAGTCTGAAAAGTCAGTGAAACATGTCAGTCCTGCTTTGCGTGCAAATTCCTTCGCTTCATTTTCTGGGGAGAGACACCCTGCAGCTGGGACCATCACCTTGCCAATAACAGAGGAGCCCTGTGTAGTTTTAAGCCCTAAGTCAAGTGAATTTCCAGCTTCTTTACATTAAGTTTTCAGCTAATGCTTCCTTCCAGAGGGACTTACGATTTTCACCCAGTGTGCACAAACTATTTTCCAAGATCACTATGCTACAAAATATTACCAGCAAGGTTTCTCTAGAGACTGACTATGTCTGCATGTTTAAACCCTTCTAGGAATAACTATGTCCATGTCATTAATTACTTCGAGGACCGTCTGTGTCAATATCGTTAACCACTCCAAGTTATGACTATGCCTATAGTCATCTGTGCTGTTAATTATTAATACAAACTTTTCACACACAGACCAAATACTAACTGCTAGTATGCCCCAGTTCATTAAAGTGGCTTTTCTGTAGTACTCTAGTTAAAGGTACCTAAATAATAATCTGTTATAATCTGTCCTGACAGGAACAACAATGCAGCAAAAAAGATTGCGTTCAAAGTAAGTATAATCAATTGCACAGCAGTTTCACCACTGCCCCTCTGACTTTTGGGCGAATGTTAAATCGTTTTCCGAGGAACAAGATGATTTTATTGCTGTCAGAGCTTTAAAAGTGGACCTGTATTATTGAAAATCTGCTGAGTGATTTATGCCCAAGTGTCAGTGCAAATTGAAATGCGAATTTCCAAAATTCACTTGGTCCATCCTTGATGTGTTTGAAATGAGACCACCAATGACCAAAAGTCAGGCTTCCTCATCATATGTTACAGTACTGGGAACCAAAGCTCACTCAGTCCATTCTTTGTTGTGTTTGAGG
>JAODUD010000046.1:14121125-14134028 GCA_026784285.1 Stomatorhinus walkeri | reverse complement strand
ACCTAAAAGTTAAGAAACACTGATCGTGAAGGATTCCAAGCCAAGCCGCCAGCCGCTTAACTGGTGGAAAGTTGACGATGGGCTTCTGACTGCAGACAAGAAGAAGAAGTTCTCAGAGCTCCTCTGAAAACATGCCACGTGCCAAAGGGCCACGCTGCAGATGCCTGGGACTGGACTGTGTTTAGGAGGGCAGCATGGGTCTTTGGATACATAAAGCACCAGTCAAACAAAACAACCACTGCCATCGCTAAAAGACGATCCACCCAATGGATATCCTTAGAAAAACACAACTTGTTTATCCAACTGGACGGTCACGCTGGACCTCCCTTCACATGACTTTTCATCAAGATTGACTCTCCTCCAGAATAAGTCCTACTCAGACATTACCAATAAACAGCCAGCAACCTTAAACTGGAGTTAAATTTCAGACCTGTTTGCCCTGTTTGACAATCCTCTCTTGCTGTGTGTGCATCAGGGTTTTGGTGAGCCCTCTGGAGAGTACTGGCTGGGCAATGACTTCATTCACTGGCTGACGACGGGCCAACGCTACGTTCTGCAGGTCCAGGTCACAGACAGGGAGGGCAACAGAGCCTATTCACAGTATGACCATTTCTACATCGATGAAGAGGAACATAACTACAGGTACCAGCGACCATTTCAACAACCTGCCTCAAACAGAAACCGCACGTTTGTTCAGTTATAGAACCAAATACCAGTCAGAGGAGTATCAGCAGATATGAATTGTGCAAAACATAATGGGTGGTTTAAGGCTCACCAACTTAGAACACTGTACCCATGATTGGAAGGTTACCAGTTCAAATCCTGAGTTCAGCAGGGTGATATCACCTTGTACAAGGCCTTTAAGCCCAACTGCTCCAGGAACTTAATGATCCTTATTTCTTAAGTGTATATGTGACCGTGTGACCCACCATGGGCTGAATGGCTCTGGGGTGATTTTGAAGGGAGTGTGTGAATTCAAAGCCAAAAACTTCAAAATTCAAACCTGTGTGTCTGTGGTTTTAAATCCCATTCTTTGCAGGCTCCGGTAGTCTGTCATTGACCGTCTGAATTATACTGGGGCTAACTAGACCACACTCAGGTGCGATCGCTTAGAGGCACGCATGCGAGTGTGTGAAACTAGTGCGTGACTAGCACAGTCCAAGCTAGAGTAACCGGTCCCCCATTAAATTAAAAATGATGCCGCTAACATTGGCAATAGTGCTGGCATAGAAGAAGGAGCAATCAGTTATTAGGGGCAGAATGAATATGGTTATTGCATTAACATCATAATTTATATATCATTGATTGAACTGAAATTCCCCTTTGAAAGTCTATTTCTTAAAGAAATGGAAAGATAGCTGATCTTTTGTAAAACATGAATACATTTCTGTAAAATCAGCCCTTGAGATTAGTGTTTTACTATACATGCTTAAGTGAAATAGATCACAGCAAAAATGTTAAAAGACCCAAGTCTGGTACTTTGTTGAATTAGCTGCATTACAGCTAAGTACCCTGATTAGTGATTACTTACATTTCTGTCCCAAACTATGTCATGACTCTCTGGCAATATAAAATTCATGAGCATCTGAACAGACCCATAGACAGCAGATGCCACGTAGGTCAGAAATATGTCAACTTTCTGTTGCCAAACAAATCCATTTCTACAACAGTAACAATATCAGAACAAATTGCTACCAGGAAGGCTCACTATGCACTTGAACCCAAACCAGAAATTTCAAAGTTAGATTCAAGAGGTTTATTGACATATGCACAGTAAAACAAGTACATATTAGAACCATGTAATGAAATTCTTACTTTGCTTGCTCATCTTAGATATTAGAACCCAAAGTTGAGGAAAATCAAAAGGCTGCCATTGAAAAGTGATTTTCATGGCCTCCATGCTGGTAGATGAAGTGAAATGCTGTGAAACAGTGTGTGGTATCCTAACTGCAGACTGATTGGGCGTCGCACCAGCACCTGACATCATCTGACTGTT
Organism: Stomatorhinus walkeri; assembly: GCA_026784285.1. Classification (NCBI taxonomy): domain Eukaryota; kingdom Metazoa; phylum Chordata; class Actinopteri; order Osteoglossiformes; family Mormyridae; genus Stomatorhinus; species Stomatorhinus walkeri. Next base: position 14,132,032 of record JAODUD010000046.1, on the reverse strand, counting down.
TTTTGTTATGACCCATTTGTGGGGATTTTACTGGCCTGCTCCACACTCCAGGGCTGAGCCCTTACCGGAAGCCAGCTGGGTGACTCTGGGGGTGAGGAGCTGGCAGCTGCTTTGCAGCCAAAATGTCTCACCTGGGTCTAAAATGTGTGTGTGGTCCAACTTTTCACAAGCTTAAGATCCAAGCGTTGCATTAGGATGCAGTCACATCAGTTATCATAAAATATAATTACCATTAAAATATACCCGAGAGCTCAGCACCTGGAAATTAGTTAAAGCGGAATGCGTGAAAAAACTGTAATTTATACTTGTTTAATTCCAGTAAAACGCTCTATAAATTTGTACAAGAAACATTTTGCTTTGATTAACAGGTGACATCAATTACAGTGACTGTTTAATGTCATGTACTTTTGACCCCAACTCTCCCACCCAAAGTAATGTTTTAGGTACGCTCCACTGATGAGAAGTGGGAAGTAAAAAGAAATGATGGCAGTTTTTTTTATAAATAAAAGTGTTAACACTTTATTGGGGGGGGGGGGGGGGCACAAATAAATAGTATTCACTCACTACTGAAGTCATAAATAAATATATATTCTACTTGGGATATAAGATGCATCATCATTCATTAGTGATGAAAAAACATCAGTATTACAGGCTTAATGGTGAACAAACATGGGATCAGCATTTCACTTGTGTTATTCAGGACTTGTTCCTTCAGTAGTTCACAAAGGTTTCCAGAATTAACAGATACAGTAGCAAATATAGTAATTACTTGACATAAAACATGTCACAATTCATTAATGATGAATAAACATGACATTAGTATGTAACACTTAGTTTGCCATCAATTAAAACATTAATAATACCTTAATTCATTATTTGTGCCCCCTCAAGTAAAGTGTTATCTAATAATTCATCAGCTTGGTGGTAAGCCAGTAGTGTGCAGGTTCAAGGCCCTATTATAATACTTTTGGGAGAGGTACTTAATGTGGATTGCCCCAGGACAGGTATCTAGCTGTTTAACTGCAAGTACTGTACTCAGTGCAACTGATATGATACAGTACTACTTGCAAAATGTAAAATTGATCCAACAGAGCAGTGTTTCCCAATCTGGACCTCGGGGACCCACAGACTATCCACATTTTTGCTGGGAGGAAGCAAAAATGGAGTGAAATGGTTGCCCAGCTCTGGGTCCCCGAGGACCAGCTTGGGAAAGACTGTAGTAGGGGGTTAACGGCTGTGAGTCCTGACCTTCCAGCCTGCACTCCCGGGGATTCAGCGGCACAGCAGGCCGAAGCAGCAGCCTGGCCCCCTCCGGCACTCCGTTCAGCACCAAGGACCGTGACAATGACCGCTGTAGCTGCAAGTGTGCGCAGATGGCGTCAGGAGGTAACGGGAGCTCAGGGCGACTGGGCATCACACTCATTAGACTTCTTAAATCCTTTCAGATGACCTAAGTCATCTCACAAAGTCAACAGTAACAATGGCTCCTTATGATACTCTAACGCAGAAACAACAGTTTAAGGCCTTATGTTTTAGATGACAAATATATATATATATATATATATATATATTTTTTTTTTTTTCTGTAGACTGTATGTATAAATATAGCATGTACCCTGATTGGATTATTTTGCATAAAAATCCTCAGTAATGTAGCATAATTTCTCTCACATTGATTTATCTTTCCTCCTTGACCTTCAATGACTTTAGGATGGTGGTTTGATGCCTGCGGACCCTCCAACCTCAATGGCATCTATTACAGCGGCAGGTCCAATGTCCTCCGCTTCAACGGGATCAAGTGGTACTACTGGAAAGGCCTGAACTTGATGGCTCAGGCTACTACCATGATGGTGCGCCCAGCAAAGTTCTGATACCCATGTTCATGTGATGATGAGCTGATGATGCAAGAAAAGGAGGAGCCTGATGATGTCAGAGACTGACGAGAGATCAGTAGCGTCCATGTCGGTTCTTAACTAGCGCTGCCATGCAGCTGTGTCAGTCAAGCCTCTCATTACATTGATATCATTTTTGTTAATCCTATACTGTCTACAGCTGATACGTCTACATTGTGGGATGAACAAAGAAAGTTTTACAGAGCAGTGAGGAGCAGTGGACAGAAATGGCACCATTCACTGCTAATTGAAGAAACTCCTCCACTGAATCTATGTTATTCCTCAACTTGACTGTAAATTACTTGCGATGTGTTTTTTTTTTTTTTTTTTTTTTACACGGTCTGTCATTGTCCCTGAGCACCTGTAACCATTTTGTTAGGAAAAACCACTCTTTTGTTATAGTGATTTTACGTAACTGTAGGATAGATAGACTTGTCTCTGAAAAATTGCATGGTATTTTTGTTTTAAGTTTTTACTGTAAGGAAATAAATAATTCTTGAAACTTTCAGTGATTGAGGTCTCTGGGTTATTATCCCTAATTGGAATAAAAAACACAGGTTGGTGATGACATACTGTATATGATGCTTGATGGTCACCAGCGGGCCAGGCACGTATACAAAAAAACAACCACGGGTCACCTGTGACCTGAACCAACCAATGAGCAGTTCTAGCATTATCTAACCTGCTTCGAAGGATCCAGTCTTTAATTTCCAGATAAGTCAAGCAACTATGTCCCATGGTAGAATGTAATATGGAAAGCTTGATAAACGTATTCCCCAGTCCTCCCAGTATTCAATAATCAATAAAGCGTTGCAGAAGTCATAAACTAAAAGTCAACATAGGACAAGCATTTCCTAGAGGCACTAGAAGGGCCTGTGTGTAAACACACTTTCTAATACATTATGACTTCCGCAACCCTGCATAGATCCTCCATGCTGTGTTTCATTAGGACTTTATTGATGCACTAGAGAAGGTACCAGAAAGCAGGTGCAGGGGTGACAAACACACAGCCTCAGCGTCTGTTAAAGGACGCAGACAATGGGAACATTCCAGACACACCGCAATTTAATTCTGTGTTTGCCTGGGTGTTATTGCCTCTGTTGGTTTGCAAGCAGTTCTAACAACATCGTCCCTTATCAAACAGAGGTGGTATTACGTTATTATTATTAGCCTGGTTCATTTTTTTTTGTGGTCTTATCTAAAATGTCTTTTACCCAAATAAATTTACAAAGCTTATATTCAGAAAAAAAGAAAATCAAATTATTTTAAGATGTCAAGCAATGATCTTATTAAATATTGTCAGAGAGAAGTCAAATTGCATTCTATATCTAACCATAATGTACAAAAAGGGTAGTATTTTACTTAGTAATAAAAAAAGACTATTTTGTGATTTCTCTGATTATGAGTACCAGTTGATGGGATTCCAGAGAGAAAGCTGCATTTTCATTGCCAGGCTGTCTTCCACCACTAAGGGGCACTGTAGTCACAGACAATAACCACATCACAACATGGAGTCTAGCAGAGGCGGAATGTTTAATGTTTACAAGCTGAAGTGAAGCAGCCTGTTAAGATCCCAAACCTCATGGGATGACTGCGGGAGGATCTCTTGCTCCCTCTGGTACACAGCAAATCTGATTCCTGAAAAAAATCTAATTAGTCAAACTGCTTAAAACCAAAAATGAAATATTAATATTTGACAAATAAATTGGTAATTGGTACTATGTATGTTTTGATGAAAATTCCCTACTCATTAATGCTTATTAATGCCTAGGAAATGATGATTAAATGTTGAGTGATTAAACTGCGTGTGTCGGGTCACCTGTGCCACTTAAAGTCATGTCTGCCCATGTGCTAGTGAAAGTGAAATTCCCACGAAGGAAGGCCCCATTGAGGCTTCCCAGGCCGCGTAATCCCTAAACCTCTGCCCTACTTAATACAAAAAGTAAAAAAATAATAGCCCAAAAATCACACCAACCCCAAGCTCTGGATGCCTATTCGTTGCACACCACTCTTGGCCTACAGTTAGTGTTAAATAATTAGTGGCAGTAGACAGCACTGTAGTCCCAAGATGTAAAGGGTTTAATTATTCATTTGTTCTGTCTATACTTCCTTGGCAGAAGTGTCTGCTTGGTCTCTCCCGTTGTGGCCTGGTACCACAAATGTATAACAGACGAGATGTGAAAGGGATGCAATTTCTATCATCAGTGCTACATTCATTTCAATGCCACAATCATTTGTTTTAAGGGCCCAGGTATTCTCAAAAATGCATTATTCTTGCAATATTCTTGGGCCAAATTTAAACATTATACTGGCTTTTTTAAAAGGCATGAATATATGCAGTGTTTAGACCTTCGACCTATAGGGCCCTTATTGGTTTAAGGATCCTAGTTAACAAATAAAATGCCTCACATAGAGGAAAAAGGTAGTTCTTAACTCGCAAACTGGGTCACAAACATTTGCAGAGCGGCACTCCTTGTGGACCAACGCATCGTCATGGGCGGGGGAATTAAGACTAGACACTCACTGTCAAGCTAGACTTCATACTTCAATAGCGGTAACTTCACGCTCTCTATGGCCTGAGAAAATCAGGCAAGGGCGATGGGTCAGGCGGCTCCTGCTAGCAACCTCTTGCACTGTATTGCAGTATGCGAGTGAAGGCACAATAATCAAATGAAATCACTGCATTTGTCACAACGTTTGACACTTGTAAGAATGCAGATGAGTGGAAAAACCTGTGTGCATGTCTCACGACAGCAGCAATGAGTAGTGCAATTGGAAGTGTGTAAAAATAGTAAATATATACAGCAACAATAAATATAAATTCAGTAATACCCAATTCCTATATCAGTAACATGTACCTGATTCCTATATCAGTAACATATACCTGATTCATTTTCCAGTAATATATACCTGATTCCTATACCAGTAACATATACCAGATTAATACATGAGTAACTTATGCCTAATTCATATACCAGTAACATGTACCTGATTCAAATACCAGTAACATAGACCTGCAAGGCGATTCTTAACTAGGCACAGTATTATTTACACGCAAAGCAAGTAGCACATGCATATCAAGGACAGAAAATGAATGATAAATAGCACTGAAAATTATGGGTTAGTGTTTATCCTCCTTGCAGAGTCCAAAAATCATTATCATTGTGCAGAGGACACTGGACCATTACCCACAGAGGCAGGCAGTGAGACCGTGACCACTGAGCTCCACACAGCAACAGCTGCAACGGTCCAATCAAGCACAAGCTTGTTTTTCCCCTAACTGCCGGGACATGGTGCAGCTTCTTCTGATCTGTGTTTTAACTGGCTGGACACATCAGGCATGGTGCTGTTTCCATGGCTTAAAAACGAGCACAAACCCCTTTGTTTTGCTTTTAGATCAAAGACACATGACTCTCCAATTCAAAGAGCCCTGTATGTGTTCACCTTACTGCAGGAGAGAAACTGATAGCTAAAGATCCAAGAAAAGGATTTACAAACTTGTACATCTGGTGGAAACACTGTACTGTGAGATATCTGTTTGCATACATACTGTGATACCCACATTACTTATAAATTAAGAAACAAAACTAAACTAAATTCTGCAAATGAATAAATAATTTCTCTTTATTATACTTTTTAGTACACATGGCCATAATAAATGAAAGATATAAACAAATATAAAATTGAGGTTTAAATTAAGCTATTAAACATGGACAGGTTAAATAACAAAATGGGTTAAAACAAGCACAATTACATTTAGCTATATAAACTTGAGAAAATTAATTCTAAACATACATACACACATTTTTATATTCATATAAAATGTATTAAATTTCTCTTTATAAAACAGAATTTCCCCTTGTGGGGGCATAAAGGTGTTTCCCACGCCATAAAAATAACAGGTTTGTCTCATATTGTGGGGACATTTGGTCCCCACAATGTAATATATATGATCACACACACACATACACACAAACTTGACTGTAAACCATTAGCTCTGTCTATTGCCAAGGGACATTCCTGCCCTTATCCCTGCAGCACTGTCTCACTCTGTGGATAAGCACATATGCTGTAAATCTCGTGAGACTTCCTGCATGGGAGCTACTTAAGTGCAGGGGCAATAAAACTACTTACTGACTGATTGATTAATCATTAAGCATGTGTGATTTACAGTGCGCTAACACTTGGAACCCTCAACGTTTTAATCAATGTCTCTTTCAAAAACTCAATTAACCATTTCTTGTTTTGTTTAAACTTCTCACCCCTGCTGTTGTGCTGCAGTCTTGGGGAGTATGTTTATTTACAGGGGCTCATTTAACAAACAGGAGGTCAGACCAGACTCTCAATGCATTTACATTTAACTGCTTTGCTAGTGCTTTATCCAAAGTAAAATCTGGCGTGACACTCACACGTTCAGACTCTCATGTTCACGCAAGAAATCTTACGGCAAAACTATATTATTTCCCTAAGGTTTGCTACATCAGAAGCATTGGGGTCGTTTACAAACCCTTCAGACTCTTTACAAGGTAATAAAACTGTCACATACATGTAAATGCGTGTGCATGAGTGTGCAGACTTTTCTTGAATTTAAAATCTCACGCCAGTCAGCTGACCATAGCTGAAAACCCTGGACAAAGCGAGCGAGCCTGTGGGAGGCAGTGGTGGACCTCAAGCAACCTTCAACAAGTTATCACAGCTATGGACCCTGAAAGAGAAGGAGCATCAGGCATCATTCTCACCCAGGGCTTTTTTTCCCCACTGCCATGATATGCATTATAAGTATCGCACATTCACAATGCTATGCCTGAACATTGCAGCGATGCTTAGCGTGTGAAATATGCATGAAAATAAACTAATAAAGGTGATTGTAATTCTCATGCTTCTGATTCAGACTCAAATGGGTTCAAGATGGCTGTGGCTTGTGGAGATATAAGTCAGGGGATCAGTAGCATGAGAACGGTGCTTCACACTGAGGAAAATACAAGAAAAAGAGTGTGAAGGCTATGAAGTGAGATGTTGCAGTAGCACTTTTCTTGAGGGGGCACAAATGATGTAGTATTACACTGTTACTTATGCATTAATTAACCACAAACTATGTCTTGCAGTGTTACATACTGATCTCATGTACGTTCATCATTAGCCTGAACTATATTTGTTACTGTATCTGTTAATTCTGTAAACCTACAAAATGAACAAGTCAGGAATAACACAGGCGAAATGCTGATCCCATGTTTGTTCATCATTAATGTATCGTGACACATTTTTATCCCAAGTACTTACTATATTGGTTACTATATCTGCTAATTCTGTTAACCTTAGTCAACAACTGAAAGAGCAAGTCCTGAATAACACAGCTGAAATGCTGATCCCATGTTTGTTCATCATTAATCAATCATGGTGCTTCTTTTTTCTCAAGTAGCTACTAGAATTCTTTGTGATATTTTTTGCCCCCTTTAGTAAAGTCTTACAGATGTTGCTTATGTAATTGTACTCACTCATACTGAAGTGGCCTAGTGGCACATATGGAAAAGTAGACCCTGTTTTCCATGACAGGGTGTGGACACCACTTTATTTTCAGGATTCTGCTTGAGGCACATTGCACACAGGCAATGTGGATTTCCTGATTTACTTTCAATTAGCTAATGACATGACAGATGATTCAGATTAGTTACAATTGGGCCCATTAGACCATGCAGGGATGGACAGCAATAGGAAGAGAGACTGAAAGAGATTTGTGTTGATTTACTACAAATTGGATACATGATCAATGACTACACACACACTCAAAAAAAAAGTTCATGGTATCTTTTGGAAAATATGGATGTTAGTCTTAGTTATTTTTTTCTCTTAGGAGACATTTTCTGTTTCTGTGGAGAATGATTACTGCAACCTTCTCTGCTGTGAGAGTCGTCTGCAGGGCCAAGAGCACCAGCACACTCCGTTTGCCCATTTCGGCTGTCAGTGTCGCACCACCATCTACAGTGTAACACATCACATTCATGTTGGCGCCGAGTATTTACAGGGATGAGTAGAACCCCTGACTCCCCCCAGGGCTGTCAACACTTTATCGTGGGGATTTATTTCTGTTAGTATAGCTTCCGGTAAATAGTTTTTTTTTTCCATCTTGTATATTCTTGAAAAAAGAAGGAATTTACCTAGATTTTGAGAGGTGCATAACTTCAGTGTTTGTCACCACTGAAAGGATGGGACAAAAAACCTGCCCTGTGTACATTTCATACGTATATAATAAACAAGGCGGTTTTCCATCTGTAGTAGACAGTTACTACTGGTGTATTGTCCACCATGTCAGATAAATAAATAAAATATCTTGAATAGAAAGTCGTGTAACTGAAATGAATAAAGAGCGTGGCCACTGGTGTACTTTTGTATCGTTCATTTGTCCAGGGACCGGGGGTTTTATTTTGAATTTCAAATAAATCTTTCCATTTATTAACTCTGATTAATTGTAATCCTTGCACTGAGCCAAGGGAAGGGTGTTCAGATGAAGTGTATTGAAACAAATAGTAGCGCAGGAAGCAGACTGTGGTAGGCCCATACCTGGGCAAGGCCACCGACACGGTGAGGTGCAGCAGTGTGATCAAAGGAGCTCGAAGATGTATGCATTATTGAAATAATTGCTGCGGAAGCCAACAATCGGTCTGACAATTCGGATCCGTCAAACGTTTGGTAATTTGCCTCCAAATTATTGGGATAATGAGAAAAGAAAATGAGGTATAAAATCAAGTCACCCGCAGAGAAGATAGGACGCGTGCCAGAGAAGTGAGAAGTATTTCACAGCGTACTGTCATACAGACGCTGCAGTGCAGCTCGAACCCTGCTCTCCATTGTTTTCGTTTTATTCAAAGTAATGAAATATAATGAGCAGAGACCTTCTAACAATTATAAGGTTTGTCATTTAGAGTTTGATCTAAGCCCTACAACCTTCTGCTTGGTCTCCATGACCTCTGCTTTTCTCTGCTGTCTCTCTCTCATCTCTCCCAAGACAGCCAAGCAATCGTTTCTTGGGATCGGGCAAATAATTCCATTACTGCTGGGGTGTGAGAGAGGGGGAGAGATTTGACACGCCGGCCCGCCATCCTCTGTCCAGGACTTCTCTAAACCCAATTCCCTCGTGTCGGTTGGTTGGAGAGAGTAGACTGGCGGCCCAAGCTAATCACACCAGCTGCTGCCTTAAACCCACAGCACATAAAAAATGCCTTTCTGATGAAAAACCAACGTATGTTACATAAAATTATCCATACATAAAGTAATCCAAATAGTCCTTCGGTATATAAAAGTTGCCTGAGTTGCATCTTGGAAACAACAGCGACTCGGCGCTCGGGGTAGCCGAAGGATATTCAGCTTGGAAGCTGACAGATGACATTTCAGAGGTATTTCAATCCCAGACAAATACCCCCGACCACATTACAGATCAGCGAATCATTAAGCAATACCTCCATCCGTGGCCTCGGTTGCAAGCCGGAAGGCCGTGGGTGCTGAGGGAGACGCCAAGGGTTTGCTTGATAGCGAGGATGGCCAGATCATTGAACTATGATGCTTCTCTGCCTAATCGTACCAGCCCCGAGCGAGACTGGGACCTTCCAGGCTGATTCCCTCAATCCCAGGATAAGTGAAGCCCCATGATGAGCTGCGGGGGGGGGGCTCTGTACAACCTGCTATTATTCATTTACTTCTGTTAGGTCTATCAGCAGGAGGCTTTAGCCGAAGCAGTTTTACACGGCTTGCAGTTTCAGTGCTGACGTATGCAGATGGATGCCTCTACCAAACCAATTCCAGCAAAATGCATACATATTTTAAAGATTCATTAAGGACAAAACCGTTTATGTCTTTCTACTACCCATTTGCTTGTCGTTTGCTTTTTTATATAACGTTCGCCAGTAACGACGTCTCCATCATATGGAACATCCTTGTGAAAATGCTCACTAGCAGCACTGCAAAATCTACGCACTGCAGACTTTAATATATGAGAACTGGAGTACCATGTACTTGGAAACCACACTTTTATCTTAGCAAAAACATGGGTACTATCACTGAACAAAGGTCAAGAGTAATCAAGTAAAACTCACAGTGCAATCAAACCTCCAGGTTTCACAGAAGTGTGAATAGGTCAAGAAAATGACAATTTGCTGCTTAGAGCTTATATAGAAAAGTAATGTATGAGAAAAAGCAATTTTCAGCAGGACTCATTAGTTATAAAGCCATATTTCTTAATATAAAAGATCCATTGATTTGAATCACTGTGTAGATGCCTCCGGTAGCCCTGCATGGAGCCATTTAACGTTTAATTTAACTACGGGACAAATCATTACGCAGCTTAACATTATTCATTTTTAGTCATGTCAATTTGCTTTGCACATTCAACTAAAGGTATAACTTTTTTGGAAAAACTCAATAGTCTAAAACCATATCCATGTCATAATTACCCTTAGAACAAGATAACAGATTGAAACCTAGTGGACCCTCAGTTGTATTTTAAGAGCGACTGGTAAGGGAATCTCACATGAAAGGTGCAGTGCATTGAAACATGTTTCATTTATTTTAATATAAAGGTTTTTTATACTATGATTCTGAATTCCATTAAAATACATCATTGGGTTTTGGAGTCCATTATTTCTATGAGTTTCACAAGGCTGTGGCAATCCTGGAAGCCTTGATGATTCTCCCAGAGGACTATCAATAGAAATGTTGCTGTCACGCTACTGAAAAGGCAAATTTGTGCAATTAACCTCATCCAAGATCCATGAGGACATTATGTGATTGTAATATTCCGTTCCCAAATGTAGGGGGCATGGGCAAGTATTTGTCTATGCTTAATACATGGAGTAATATACATTTCTCAATGTTGTATTGTCTCTTGTTTGGTGATTTCTGCTTCAGCAACAATAATATTGCACGACACAAAAATACCTGATCATTTAAATTCAATTCATTCAATATTTTAAATTCAAAGCTGTCCAGAACACAACAGCCACAACAATTTCCAGTGGCTTGGGA
>JAODUD010000046.1:14089372-14100060 GCA_026784285.1 Stomatorhinus walkeri | reverse complement strand
ATCTATCTATCTAACTCTGTTCAATTTATTTAATGGTTATTTTATTCCTTTAGGCACTATTTTATTTTTACTGGAGAAATTCAGATTCAGCTAACAAGAATACAAACTTCCCCTCTGGGAGAATTTTTGACTTGAGCTTAGCTTCCTAACAACTAATTAACCTGTTTTCTTTATAGATAATGATTACTCCCTTAAAAGGAAGATAAGTCTCCGTGTCAGCCCATACACACAGGCAATGGAGACTAATAGTTGTCCGGTTGCCTTATACAGTAGCTGACCTTGCTGATTGCGGTAAAACTGCAGACAATAACGTTACCCCTGAGAGACAGGAAGTGAGGAAACCTGTGCTGTTCCTTTGTGTTCTTCAGTTCTGTGAGCTAATTATTTCTATTCTGGGAAGGATTGTGCCATGTGGGCTTGATAAAGAGGATGAGATTTCAAGGACCCGTCCAGCTAATAGAAAGTGGATTTCAGTTTGAAGACATGAGCAACAATAGAGGTCACACGTTCTTCTGAAGAGTATTAAGTAAAAGCTGTTTACTTTGTGGCTTAATTAGGATCCTAGCTTGATTACTCTCACATCTGCCAACGCGGTGGGGAGCCACATTGTGCTTATTTTGATGCAAAGCCAAGACAATCTTGTAAAATAAATTATTGCCTGGTTAGCTGGTGCGGAGCAAACTTCTGCTCTCGATATGGAGTAGGGGAAAAAAAAATGTGGTCGTAAACAATCTGGAGCTTCATGTGCATTCTGGGAAAATTGAAAGGAAACCATTTTAGCAAAGCAGCAGGTAGCCCAGCAGTTATGCAACACGGATTTGTAACCAAAAGGTTGTCGGTTCTCATCTCAAAGGGGATACTGCAAACTCTTCCCCTTGAGCAAAGCACTTAAACCTAATTTCTTCAGTTAAAATATTCAGATGGATAAAATGTGAACATGGAATCTAAGAAACCAATTTAAATGCCTGCCAGCAAGAGGGTATTTAAAAGTAACGGGAAAAGAATGGGATACAATAAAGAATTTAATATAATATTTAATATGGATTTGTGTCAAGCCCATTGGAAATAACACTTGCATTATTCCAACTCCTTATCCTGGTTAAGGTCTTTGGGGGGCATGGAGTCTACTTCAGGCACCACAGGGTGGGAAAGGACCCTAAACAGGACTCATATACAGAGTTTGTGGACATCAGGCAACATCTTATTCTAAAACTAAGGGAATTACCAAAAAGTTGGTCTGCCCTTTTCGGCTGAAACAGGCTCACCACTGCTGGAACATTGCTGATGGGACCTGCTGCCATTCAGGTCGGGTATTGATGCTGGCTGGTCAGGTCCCCTGTCTGTGAGCTCGCGTGGTCCAGCACGTCACAGCTAAACACCAAAATCACTTCACTTGTGGCCGACCCAGGTAGCGCTAGCAGGGGTGAGATTTGGAGGGAAACACATCAAACAGTCAGACCCAAGATTTTCATGGTGTGGGGGCTGGTAGGGGTTATACTGTAAGTGGAAATACTGTAAGTGGCACGGGCACCCTAGGGTGGACATTTGGGTATACGGAGGGAGCACCAGTCTCCAAATTGTGCTGTGAGTGGTACTTTTTATCTAGTGGGGGTGCACACTTGTCTGTATAGCAATCTGACACATTACAATTGATGAGTCAATAAACTCACCCATTCTGCTGCCAGTGTTAGTTACATGACTATACGTTTCATTATAAACACATGTCAGCGAAGATGGAGTTAATTAGCCAGTTCCGCTTATTAATAGAGGTGTCCAGATACTTGTATATACAGTGTATGCACCCACACTCACACATTGTCATACACAGTGCTGAGTCAATGCTCAACTGCCTGCTTTGGATTGTGGGAAAAAAATCCAGCAGCTGCAGAAAACCTGTGTGACACATGGAAACCGTGAATGGTGCGTACACACCGATCGGTGAGGTGGGGTCAATCCCCAAGCCTGGGGCGTGATAAGGCAATGGTGAGCCTTTGGACCCCAAAGTGCATTTTAATGTTGTGATGTATACCATGCACTGGGGCTGCTCTATCTTGTGTATGTGTCTGTGTGTGTCATGGAGAGCAAGATGGAGTAAGAAAAAAAGAGAATTTATCCACAGGGGGTTGTTCTATATTGTATATCACTGCTATGGGATAGGTGGGGGTCCCAGTGAGATCAGGGAACATTTGACCCACAGCCTAGTAAGATGGCCTTGTGTCTCACCGTCTATCCATCCTGGGAAGCACCAGGCCTGCTGTGATATTTTATTCAAGGCATAATACACTTTCAGTAGGTCGGCCATGAAAAATTTAAGGGATAAATGAACCTGTCAGAGACAGGGTGAGGAACTGAGACATTCTGAAAATGGCCACTATCAGTTTGTAGAATTCTTTCTTTCTTCAAAAATAATAATAATAATAATAATAAATAAGCTTCTTACTTAATCTGCACGGTCCCCGCTGATGGATTAAATGGAGGACACAGTGCTGTAGGGGAGTATACAAGGGCGGACTCACAGAGATACCCGGCCCAGCTAAAAGCTGATTGGCCCCGAAAGTAGCCCCTCCCCAGACAGTCACTGATTCAAAATATATCATTGGCTAACAATGGCTAACATGATTGTATGAATTATGACCCCTCTTGTGCCCCCCCCCCCCTTAAAAAATCCTAGAATTGCCCCTGCTAAGCTGGGAAGCAAAGGCCACAAGGTCATGTGTGGCACAACCCTATGAGAAGGTACTTCTACAAGAAGTGAGACACAGAATAAATGATGGCTGACGTTTCAAGTTTAGCTTCCAAGCTATCTGCTAACACTGCGGCTTTGCTCAGCCATCAAACAGCCCACGGGGGAGGAAGGACTGACCTACATCAGCGGCTACTGGAATCTGACCCCCTGTCAGCTGCAGGCCTATCATTCATGTGGCAGAGGTTTTGGGGGAGCATTTTGTTTATAATTCTTCTTCTATTCATTTCTAATTCAGTGCAAAGCAAAGTCAAAGAGGCCAAGCTGATACCATGCAGAGGGAATATTTACAATTAAATAAACTGACAGGTCAGCCAAAGTCAGATCCTGCAGCTAAATGGATTATGGTGAAATGTGGAGGTCATTGCAATTAGTTAGCTGCAGTACAGAAAGCCCTTCGTTTTAATAAAAAGCTAACTATGACAGGCATCTCTTGTCCTTCCTCTAAGTCAACGCATTGAGAACTTCTGGTAACTAATGATGCGATAACCTGCGGCACACAAACGGAATGGGGCTGTTCCATTCACATCCCATTTATATGATCTCCCACTCGGATTTTTCTAAGGATTATTTATTAAGGGCTAATAACCTAGAGGCGGGAAAAAGGGTACAACATTTATCAAACTCTGCCTCTTTGAACGGAGCCTTTAATGGAGAACACAACGCCAGTAGGCATCATTTGCCATGTTTCCCTTTCTTAAATTATTGTTTTACTGCTCTTTCCAGCCAGCTTGGGCAGTATTTTTTAAAAGCAGGCACTACTTAACAACAGAGGACTTTACGTTTCCCTCTGCCCCATTAATGGCCGTGGCCATGGGGTTGGCGCATCTGGCACTTCACAGCTTGCTAATGAACTCTGGACTCTGAGTGGTTTACGGTCACGCTTTGCATATAGTGTTCATCTGAGCCGGCGAAAAAGGAACTTCCAGCGGAAATGCTGACTCGTCGATCTGCAACAGGGGTGCAGACCACCCTTCCATACCCAATATTTGGATGTTCGACTTGCAGCTGGAGTTATAATTGAATCGATTTCAAAACGAGTAGGTTCCACAATGCCCCCCCAAAGGCCAGTGCAGATTCTCCCACACGTGCTACCCAACAACTGGAACGGTAATCTGCAGGCCAAAGCATCATGAAGCTCAATTTTGAGGACCCTGTCATGTGAAACGACACTGGGAGGAACTGGCAAGAGAATGCAGTCCCACCATGTCCCCCAGCAGGAGAAATTAAAATGGATTAAGCAAACCTCTTCCCTGGATGGAAAAGCCTGAAGCCATGAATTTAAAATTCCATTTTCATCCTCCATATTCAGGAAATTAAAGCTAAATTATGCCGGATATTCTGAAGACTCCGTCTAGCTCCGTCGAGTTAATTGTAACAAAAAGTGTTTTCACCATTTGGCCAGCCCCCACAGCCACGTCGCACAGGTTTTGTACCTCAAAAACTCTTGTCATCACTCATGTATTTTTATGTGATCATTAGCATCTTTGTGATAATCGTACAGAAACTCCCAGCTCTGCCTTTCTAGGTTCTGGCTGAGATAATGTTCTTCCATTAGTGTAACTCATGGCAAAATGTTCTTCGAGGCTGTCAGAATGTGAAGACTTGGCCATTAACACAGGAAACTGTTGTACACCGATGCACGGGATTAGATACACCAAATAAGCTTATGCTAAAATGAAGGAGGCTGAGTCATTGTCTTGTTGTCAGCCTTTATGCATAGCTAAGTAGATGGGAAACATGATGATTTATGTTTCCCCTTTAGAATGACCTGCTGTCGCTCCTGGATTTTGAACTTTGAACGGCTTACCACCTGTCATTGAACGTTTCACAGTGATCCATCGATGACTATGAAAGAAAAGTTTGCCTTCATTTGTAATCGAAACCTTGAATGTGAAAGATCTAGACTGTGGACGTAGCCGTAGAAGAAGTGCATATGCAAAGTCCAAGGAGACAGCCATCTCTAAATCTCAGGGCTGTAAGGTCATCGGCAGTCCTTTCCCTGCTCATTGAAGCCTCTGTGCTGTGGATCATTGGCTGTCCTATTATATATGCTGTCCATCACTAATGTATTTTTATTATATATGCTGTCCATGCTGTCCACAAGAATGAGACATTATGATGTGACATTAGTTTTGCTATCAAACACTTGAATGCAAATGCTTCATAATTAATGAATTCAAAATTCACTCGCCATATGGATTATGTTATGTGCCATACCCAAGCCATAACCATGCTGTACCCAAGCCATACCTATGCTGTACCCGAGCCTTACCCATGCTGTACCCGAGCCTTACCCAAGCCATACCCATGCTGTACCCGAGCCTTAACCATGCTGTACCCGAGCCATACCCATGCTCTACCCGAGCCTTACACAAGCCATACCCATGCTGTACCCGAGCCTTAACCATGCTGTACTCGAGCCTTACCCATGCTGCACCCGAGCCTTACCCATGCTGTACCCGAGCCATACCCATGCTGTACCCGAGCCTTACCCGAGCCATACCTGTGTCGTACCCAAGCCGCACCCAAGGAAAACAGGGCATATTCTATATATTATCCACTATTAACAGTATCACACATCATGATATAATGTATTTCATTCCCGATCACTTGGAACTTGAAAATTCCAACCTTCTGCTTAAAAAAAGTCCTATAGAACAGATGAACAAATGCAAATTTACACAAGCAAATGCTAATCCTGCTAGCATTTGATGCTAACAGAACATGCTGATTTTCATATATGTGCTACAAAATTAGGAAATTAGCTATAGTAAATCATGACGTACACCGTGTGGACAGTTAATAAGCATGTCTTCAGTTTTACATCACTGTCACTCTACAAACTCAGTAACACCATTACTGTGCCGACCCTTCCACAGCGAAGAACCGAAATGAGCTGGAAACGAGCTCTAACTAATCTCTCTTTGTGGCACAGCACGGGTAGAACTTGGTTCCTGTATTTCAGTGGAAAAGCACCAAAAGATTTTCCGGGCTGGATTTATCTTGGGTATTCAAGGCCTGCACCCAAAATAGTTAATCGTAAATGTAATTCTGAGAAACTTTTACTCTACTCTTTAAGCCAGGCAGACCTGTATTCAGTATTACTCTGTGGATTAAGAAGAAGCAGCATAATCGTCACAGACTCACTCTGACAGAAACTGCACCCAACAAGGAGTCCTGTGTAAGAAAAGTAAAAGAACAGGGAGCTCTGTCAATGAACACAGCATATCCCTGATGGGGTTTATCTAGCAACAGAATGAAGCGACGCCATTGGTGGATGTGGATGCAAGTCTCACACCGGGAGAATTTCATTGTTCTCAGATGACGTAAAAAGTGCGGGATGTCCTTGGTTAATAAATCACATCTGTGTCTCGGCGCCAAACTTTTCCTTCAGATATGTTCAGAAATTAAATGTAGCCAGGACATAAAAAAGAGAGAAAAAGCAAATTGCTCTCCTTTAGATTCACAATGGGTGCTGATCAGTCCCAGGTTAGGGCTTACAGCTGAATTCTAATACTACAGAACCCCAAAAAATAAAAATCAGTCAGATAATTTCCCAATTCTGCCCATCTTAGAGGATTTCAAAAGTATTATTTCTAGGGTATAAATCCAGATAAGAAGTGGAATAAAATACATTGCTGTTATATCAGCTCACAAAATTGTAGCTCACATTTGATAAAAAGTGGAGAGTTTGAGTTGTTCTGCAGAGTGCATTCCCTTCCTTCAAACTCCACTTTCAGCATTGCTGTTAGAATACGAAGCCTCCTCTGTTCTAGCTGGACACCACTGATATTTTTAACTGAATGGGCTACCTGTCTATGGGGAAACCAGATGGGCTGGCATATTCATCTTCACCCCCACCTTACTAAAGACCACCTAAGAGGTGGGGAGCTTGAGAAGGCCAGTTACAATTTCATCCATCCTCCATTTCTCATGTCTCATGGGTGACTGATGTTGTCATATATGCATAATGATTCTCTCATCCTACCCAGGAATACCATGTTCATGTTTTTCAAGGTAAAGTGTATGCCTCTGAGGGGTAGGACTCTAAATGTGCAACTGGAAGGTTGTTGGTTCGTGCCCCATTGCTGGTACAGTGATGCCATGACCAATGAGCAAGCCCCTTAAGCCCAATTGCTTTAAAGATACTTATCGACACTCTTCTCTCATTCCTGTTGGTATGTTGATTTTTAGACAAAAACATCGGCTGACCCAGCTAACAGGGAACATACCTAGAACTTTAGCCAATGTTATGTGAAGGTCTTCTCAAAGTTGGCAGAAAATATCCTTACTGTAACATTAATAGAACATTTTACATTTTAGCAAAGGTTCTCTCAATGTCAGCATGATAACATTATTACTAGGACATTGTATTTGTTCATTAAGTCTGAAAAATAGTGTTGTGTAATAAAGTATCATTTTATAACTGTCCTCTTTATTTGTATACTGCAAATATACTGTGCAGTCTCAACCCCATTCTGTGTGCAGAAGAGCTCAAACATTTGTTAAATTGCTCAACTAATTGTTTTAATCCCATACTCACATGTTAATAATAATAATACATTTAATTCAATGGTGCCTATGAAGACACACAAGGTTGCCTAACAGAAGATGAATAACAGAGTAAAGCAGATAAAAAAATTGAAGGAAAATAGCAATAAAAAGACTCAGGTTAAGAAGAAAGAGGTGCTGAATAGAGGTCCGGGGAGTGGGGAAGCCTAAATTCTGCAGATTGACAGGTTTACACTCATCCCGCTTTCACACCTTGGTCATCATTCTGTTTTCATAAGCACTGTACTATAAACTGCATTGCCAATGATTAATGCGTGTAAAATGTAAAGATCTCGTTTGTAAAAACGTGCGTACAACGTGGAGTTTTTCACTGTTGCTATGGCACCCCCACTCTTTGCTGACCCTCTAGTCCAGGAGGAGAGAAAATATCACTCAATGAAGCGTAGATGTTTGTGACACCTAATTCATTTAGAACTCCCATGTGAATTAGCAGAGTCTCCAACACAGATTAAAGATACACCTCTTTAGCCTGAACCACAGCCTCCAGAATAAAATTAAATACAAAGCACTTGATATATTTATTGGACAGCCACTGCACAAATTAGTAATGTTATTAATGTAATTACCATCAATGTTGCTTAGCTGATGTCAAGTATTATTGCACTGCGTGTTTTTGTTTTTTAATTCCTATGAGAGCCAGTGCCGCAATACCAATAGCTTTGTTCAACAATAGCAGGTATTTCACTAGTTAAGGTTTTATGCTATTAAATATGAGATAGAAAAATATATTACACAAGATGTCACAAGATGACATATCGGGAATATTCTACTGTTGGAACTGAAAACATAAGCGTGATGGGTTGGGACCCCATCTCGCCTTATTCCCTGCTTTGCTCTCATTGTGTCTGGGACAGGCTCTGGACCCCCCATAACCCTGCTTTGGACATGTGAGTTTGGAAAATGAATGGATGAGAACAGAGAAGCAGAAGGTCACCCAATCCTGAGAGTCGCCCCCATGATTCCTTTTCCTAGTTTCAAGTCCAGCTATCAAACTAGGGCACTGTTTTCATTTTTCCACTAGTGCCAGTCAGTCATAATATTGAAACATGGGTTTACAGACTTGAAATGTAAAGTTTATCTAGAGTGAAACTGGGAGGTCATGCGATAAATCTTTAAAGGTTTCGGAAGTAGTTATGGCGGTGTGACTTCAGCTGTAAGGTTGTATCTTCGTGTTACTCTGTAATCCTCTTTATTTGGCTAATGAGGACTGACACCTGAAAAAATGAGTATACTGTAATGGGACAAGGTCCCTAAATTAAAGATTACAATGTAATAAAATTCAGTTCCTGTAAATGAGAAAGGTAACTATAGTATAAGAACAAAAGAATGAAATCGACTAGCTGAATTTGTGAGAACATCGTATGACATTGTGCTGAGGTGTCTGTGGCTCATGTCTTTGCATCATTATGCA
This sequence comes from Stomatorhinus walkeri, assembly GCA_026784285.1. Classification (NCBI taxonomy): domain Eukaryota; kingdom Metazoa; phylum Chordata; class Actinopteri; order Osteoglossiformes; family Mormyridae; genus Stomatorhinus; species Stomatorhinus walkeri. The sequence continues at coordinate 14,091,331 of JAODUD010000046.1, read as the reverse complement.
GGGGATTGTGGGATTGTTTGACTTTAATGAGGTATAAGCGTGTTTGTGGTGCATCTCCTGAGTCATGTCGGGCACAGATGCCTCTCCACCCGTGACGCATATCACCTCCTGCCCGTTTAGAGCAGAAACACCGTTTGAAGTCTGTCGGTCGCTTGTGTCAAGGTCTGCTGGGTTTCTCACGAATTTCGTATCTGTCCTCAGGGGCCAGGGGTGGGTGACGAGTGGCATCGGGGGGGCTCTCTGTTTAACGCTTCTCATATGCTGTGCATCTGTTTGTCAAAAAGGAATTCTGAGGAATTCGGAACATATTTATCACAGGCTACCGGCAATTAAGTTAATATCAGCCACGGTCACTGCTTCTGTGGAATCAGAAGGAGAGTAACATGGTTTCCCTTGGTTGTAAAATTATTCACAGCTGTCGTAAAATATCAAGTCAAGTCAAACTTTGTCATTTCAAAATATGCAGGCATATAGTGAAACGAAATCTTTAAAAATGGCTTTAGACATATTGTAACAAGTTACACGCGACAATAATAAATGGAAATAAGTTTGGAAGTAAATATTCTGTAACTAGTGTGAGTTTGGATACACTGTTTAGCAATGTACATCACCCCGTGCCCTTACATGCCTGCAGTAGAGTCAGTAGTCCTTGGCCACGTACTCCCATTTGACCAGGCAGTTCTGCTCGCCCTTTTCCTTCAAGGTCCTCTGGGATGCTTGTGGCAGTTTTACTTACACAAAAATGTTCTGAGGGCCGAACAAAAAATGATTGGTTCAGAGAGAGGACTAATCAGGCTGTAGAGAAGGCAGGACCAAGATATCTGATTGGTTGATCCCGCATCCTCTAGTTGCTTGGACCCACTTCCTCTACAATCTGATTGATTATATCTCTGAAGCAACCATTTTTCTTCCTGCTCTCAGAACATTTTTGTGTAAGTAAAACTCCCGTGGGACAGTTTAAGCCTCACACAACCTCAGCCCTTTCACAGACAGTGCTCCATAATTCTCTCCTTCCTCACTATCTCTTGCTGGACAAATGAGAGAGGAACTGCTGGCTCCTCTGATCCAATTCTTTTATCCAACAGCGATGAGAGAGCACCATGAAGAGCTCAACTCTCGTTGCTCATGACTGTAATCCCCCAACCTGGATAGTAAATGCCCACACATACAGCACACATGTAAAATAGTTCGGATGAATGCTGTTTGACATCTGTAGATAAAGCCATATTTTTTTATCAGTCTTTAGAAATATGCAAGACTCTAACATTTAAATAACATTGTTCCCATTTGAAAATGAGAGGCTGCTCTTGACCCAAACCCAGTGGGTCTGGTCCATCCCAGTCTTACAATACCTGAGCTGGTATCTCAGTCACAAAGCATAGTGAGTAATTAGTAGATCTTTTGGTGCCTTTGTTCCGATATTCAGTCTGTTCTTTTACAGCTGTCTCTGTTTTTTGCTTGGTTTTGCTTGCCGTTCAAAACCTGGGTCTGGGGTTTTTTGTATTTAAGAAATAAAAAATAGCTTTGTCAAAATATAAAAAGTCCACAATACATTTTCAGATGTTTAGTACGTAAATCTGCCATGGATGTAAGAGTTCTTGCCATCCTGTCTGAGGGCGAATAAATCAGGCACCCCTCTGTCCAGGTTGCTTCATTCATGCAACATACATGTTATTATCCTGCAATGGATACATGTAATGAATATTCTAATTATCTTTAAATAGCTTGTCTTGAATTCAACTGTTTTAATGCAAAGTAACTTACAATTTTAGCCACTTAATATCTTGACAATATACTGGAATATCTTTCCTATCTTACATTGGGAAGAGTGGCAGATGGCTAGGGAACAACAAGAAGAATAGCAAGGACAACAGCAAGAACAACAACAGCAAGAACAACAGCAAGAACAAAAACAAGAACAACAGCAAGAACAAAAGCAAGAACATCATCAATAACAAC
>JAODUD010000046.1:14036206-14052561 GCA_026784285.1 Stomatorhinus walkeri | reverse complement strand
AATGTATCGTTAGGCACACACACATAAACACAGCTAAGCAATATATATATATATATATATATATATATATATAGACTCCCCCCCCCCAAAAAAAAAAAAAGAAATATAAACATTATTATCAAAACAATACAATATAATACAATTATTCATGGATGATTTGTGTCTGCATACTGATATGGGTGCATCATGATGTGGGATCAGAAGATTGATAGATGTTCCCTATCAGACAAAAAAGTGTGCAGGTTTTGAAGTAGGTGTCTTTAGTTCTGTACTATCTTCAATGTTAGTTAAATTACTAGCCAGCAATGCTGTGTGCAGCCTTTTATTTCACTGAAAGCCCTCGCAGGCTGTGCAGTTAAAATGTTTCTATTTCTCTCTGCTGGCCTTGTTTTGCTCTTAGACGTGTGACAGAGTCAGTCAGGAGACTTATTTAAAGCACTATTTCAGCACAGACCAGACCCAGGTAGCCATTTGCCTTCTTCCCATTAACTTATAATTGCCTTCCCCTTGTTTAAAAGGCTGCTTTCTCCACCCACCATTTGCAGTAGTCATGTGAGGGGATATTTTAATAAAGATAATATTGTTATCATTTTGATCTTTGCGTTTTATTGTTATTTATGTTTCTGAGTAATAACCTCACCTAGCTAAGAGTCTGGTATACATATCATTATTTATGTATACACACATATTTGTCACTGCATGCTGCAATATATATATATTGAGCAGTCTAACCGGGACATAGCGGCCTCAGAATTGCATGCAATATGGTGTGTACTCTATCAGTAAATACAGAGAGCATAGTGTCTGCTGATATACACACACACATGATCCAGAGAACTTTGAAGTACATATAGAGTCTGACGGTTATTTTTTAGCATATGTGTTTACCCAAAGCAGCATGCATTTATGAGTGAAAGCAGGGTCAGCCAGTTCCTGCAGTGACTGAGAACTAAGGCCCTGCAGAGGGGCCCGACAGGAAAATGACTGCACATACCCTGGGACTTGAACTGATGACCTTCGGATCACAGACACAGGGTCCCAACGCAATGAGCCACAGAAACCCGCAGCTATAGGTTTAGATTATCGGTGTTAACCACAGAGCCCCAAGCATTCTGGCAGGTGTTTTGCGATGAGATGGAGTCCAGCGCAAGCCTCTGGTGGACCTGCACACCCGCAGGTCCCTCCTACGTACCCCCCATCTCCGAACATGGGTACCAGGGCTGCACTGGGTCCATGCCGTGTGTTCCTTCAGGGTCTAGCACGAAATGAAGTATTCCATTCCGTTAGATGTTGTAAATATCAGCCAGGAAATGGGCAAAATTCATTACAAAGCATTCGCAGGCATCGGCAACATGAGTCGGACGGAAAAAAAGCCCCAGACTAATGCAGGACAAATCACTCTGCCAGCCAACTTCCTATTACTTTTGACAGCTTTGACAGAATAATTGCTCCTCCCCCCCCCCCAAAAAAAAAAAAAAACGTGTTCACGTAGATTAAGTTCGATTTATTGCACTGTGGCAAGACAGATGATGAGAGAAACAAGGGAGAAGAGAAGCATGACATTTAATATTTTTAAATGTATTTTTGTTACCAGAAGTGGGTATGTAGACCATTGTATCAAAGCAATTTAAACTCACATCCTGCAAAGTTAACGGTATTCAGTTGTGTCATTTTAATCAACACCACAGACTGCCTCACAGTATATCAGCCTGAATCAGCACAATGCTCTTCTTTCTTATTTTAATCAACAGCCTTATAAATTCAGCTTTCATCTTTGCTGCATTATTTAACAACTCCCCCAGCGTATATTTTGATCTACTGAGTTGTACCGTTGAGTTTTTTTTTTTGTTTTTTTGTTTCTCAGTACAGTTAAACAACACCCCAGCATTTCTGTAACTTTAATCGTCTAATTTTAGTGCCGCTTTAATTAAAAGAGGCCTAATGTTTATATATATTCTTTTGCATAGCTATCCTTGTTTTTCTGAGATGCCTCGAAGGCCCATCTCCCACAAACCACTGGTTTCTGACAGCATCCAGCATTCCTGCAAACAAACAGCATTTCACACAGTGAACGAATAGATTCCAATAAAAAGATCTGCTTCCTCCTACAAGCCTGTGCAACAAAATATAAGGTAAATCACACTAATACCCCCCCTCCCTTTATTAATTTATTAAGAATATTTATTATGCAGTGCGAGGGGTGCATGTGTCACTAGAACAAATATTTGGGCACCTAAATGGGAAAAGAATCCTGTTTATGTTACAGGCTCGAATTAAACAATGAATTTGTCATTAATGTTTTATTGAGGAAATACTATTGTAAGAAAAATGTAATCTCTCTGAAGACCAAATGTTCTGGAATTTTCCAGAGTACGAGCCGCACTACAGCCATCACGCTTGGTATTCCCCCTTGGATACATAATGATTGAAATATAATCTCTCCATTTACATAGCTTAAAGTGATCATTGTTACAAGTTTTATATAGAAAGATATTTAGAGATGCACTTTGCTTTAAATGTTTTGCTTTTGATCTTAATCCTGCCACCATTTGTCAAGTTTTGCGAAGCCCTCTATCAAACTCCATTCAAAACAATTTCTAAAGGATATTATGGAGATGCAGAATTTAAATATTCTAGAATTTAAATGAAACATCACATTATATGGCAGATAAACTGTAACAACTGAATGATAATTTTTTATTTTATATTTATTATTTGTATTGTATAAATGTAAAAGCACTGCAAAGACAACAGTCTCACCGCATTACATCCAGCTTGGATGTTCCATTATCAACTGATTTTCCAAATAAAAACTCAAAATTATTTCAGAACCTAAATATTTTTGCCTTTTTCCTGTAACAACTGTTTTTCTGGCTATCATACTTTAAAAAATACATTCTACTTTAAGTTACAACCACGAATAAGAACATGCAACTTCACATGCAAAATGGAGCTGCGTGTAGAATCACACGTACTGTATGTGTGACCCCGTCAATTTCATTAAGTAGTAATGAAACATCATAACTACATCCCTCCCCTCTAGCAATGTGCAGCCTGTTTCATTACGAAAAGATTTTATGATTGTCAATCCCCTCTATTATCTGACCCAGGCACATACAATAAGATAATAAGACAATAATGGCTGCTTTCATCGTAATAGAAGAAAGCAATTATGAAAGCAATCTAGGCTAGAAACTGGATGTTTACAGAGGTTCTGCAACAAGAACCCAAATAACTGGCCATACCTTGTTCTTTTGTCTAATATCACCAGATCTCATCCAAGAGGTCAAGAGTGATGTCACAGTTAAACCTGGGTTCCTTTGACCAGTGGTTTCCAGCAGCAATAGCAATTCAAAAGTGACATAGTAGAATATGGAGCTGTGAGGAATATTCTAATTTCGAATTATGGACTCAGGATTACAGTTAGTTCAGTAGTAGCTTTGTTGAATCCAAAGGGTTGAACATTATATTGAAAACGTGTTAGAGTGCAGCAGGATCCATCTCCATTGGGGAATCCTGGCCGGAGGTGCAAACAAGGCTTTGCTCTTCAAACAATGCACCTCCCTTAATCCCCAAAATGCTAATTACACTTAATTACATTTTTTCCGTCGATCAATACTATAAAGCTTACCATATGGAGTTAAATGGTGTGGTGCCAAATATGAAATGCAAAAGGTACTTAAATTAATTGTTGCTCACCAAACAGCAAGATTCCTGGCTTTTGTCAGTACCGTTTAGTTATACTTTTCCGTATCTTACATACTCCAGCTCTGAATGGTAATATCACCATGATTAAAACAAGCAAGATTATATGATGTCCGTGTTTTATAATGAACTCCTTTGAATGGATTGTTTGAAAAATGGGATCCGACTCACAGCCCCCACTGAGGTGAACATTGCATCTCTGTATAACTGATGAAAACAGATCCATCAGTTGCAATATTTAATAGCTGAGCATGGCAAAGCTAGCAAACGGACTTAATTAGCACCTTCTAAATCAGACACACACACTCCTTTGCTACTTGATTCATCTCGGTTCTCCAAAACTGAAAACTTGAATTGTATTATTCAGTCAAGGGAGTCATTATTCATGTGGCAGCACGATGGATTACGTAAATTTCTGGGACATGAATGCCAGGCAGGGAAGTCTGTATTTTCATATATATTTATTTATTTATTTATTTTTGTATTCTACTAATTTGTTTTAGAATATGTCTGTTGTTTACCCTGTATGTCACTCAGAGAACACATGCATATCTGACACATCTTTACCAGCCTGCACCTCTCTATGTTCCCTAAATGTTCTTAGAGTTGCACTTTACTTGTTGATTCAAACAGTTGACTTCTTAGGCACTTACTGTGTTAGAGAGGTGTGATATAGGTCTTGCTGGGATATTGTGGTATAGTTCTTGCTGGGATACTGTGGTATAGCTGTCACTGGGATACTCTGGTATTGCTCTTGCTGGTATATTGTACTATAGCTCTCTGGGATACTGTGGTATAGTTATTGCTGAGATATTGTGGTTTAGCTCTTGCTGGGATTGTATCTCATAGTTGAAGTATACCTATGATGAAAATGATCTTTTTAAGTGGGACAACTTCCACAATTGGTGGCTGACTAAATATTTTTTTACCCCACTGTAGCTCTAGCTTAGATACTCTGGTATAGCTCTTGCTGGATTACTCTGGTATAGCTCTCACTGGGTTACTCTGGTATAGCTCTCACTGGGTTACTCTGGTATAGCTCTCACTGGGTTACTCTGGTATAGCTCTTGCTGGGTTACTCTGGTATAGCTCTCACTTGGATACTCTGGTATAGCTCTTGCTGGGATATTGTGGTATAGCACTCGTTGGGATACTCTGGTATACTGTGGTTTAGCTCTCTCTTGGACACTCTGGTGTAACTCTCACTGGATTACTCTGGTATAGCTCTCGCTGGGTTACCCTGGTATAGCTCTCGCTTGGATATTCTGGTATAGCTCTCTCTGCATTACTCTGGTATAGTTCTCGCTTGGTTACTCTGGTATATGCTCTCCCTGAGATACTGTGGTATAGGTCTCACTGGAATTCTGTGGTTTAGCTCTCGCTGGGATACTCCGGTATACCTCTCATTTGGATACTTTGGTATGGCTCTCTATGGGATACTGTGATATAGATCTCGCTGGAATATTGCGGTTTAGCTCTCGCTGGGACATTGTGGTATAGCTCTCGCTGGGTTGCTCTGGTATAGCTCTCGTTGAGATATTCTGGTATAGCTCACCCTTAGTTACTCTGGTATAGCTCTCGATGGGTTGCTCTGGTATAGCTCTCGTTGAGATATTCTGGTATAGTTCTTCCTGAGATACCTTGCTATAGCTCTTGCTGGGATACTGTGGTATAGCTCTCGCTGGGATACTCTGGTATAACTCTCATTGGGATATTCTGATATAGCTCTCCCTTAGTTACTCTGGTACAGCTCTCTCTGGGATACTGCTTCCTCTTGTAACCGGACATTCATGGGATGCTCAACCTACTGTAGCTGTACTTATGCATAGGTGAGTTTTTGACAGTTTTTTTGACAGATTGTTATGTGCTATTTATTTTCTTTAGCAAAAGTGCTCGCTCAATGTACTATAATGTAAATTTGTGTCTAACCACCTACAGCAAAAAGTGTATGTAGTTTCCAGTTTTTACATTTTTCTCATAGCAAACAGTTCCCTGACCTGCTAGGGCAGTATCCAGCAGGTTTTACATCCTACCTGATGAGTTACTATCTGCCTGAGATTAAATGGGGCTCATCAAAGACCAGGTAGGATGGAATAGCTGCTGGATACTGGCATAAAGGATCAGGGCTGCCTATCCCTGTGACCGAAAATACCCAGCAAATGGACTAAACATGGATTAATTATGTTTAGTAGAATGAAATTGCTGCCATATTGTTGTTTGAACTTATATAGCTATTTATTTATGTTTACATGGAAATAATATAATATTACTTTCATCTTTATTGGGCATTTGGAGATTTTTGGATATTTTCAGCATGACTGCTTTCCCTGTGAAAACGTTTCACGATAGAAGGTGGTTGCCATAAAGCCATTCTTTGTGGATTCTAATTATGGCTGGATTTAGCTGATGTGGCTCCGTTCCGCTCAGCCTGCGGATTGCTGCTGGGCACGACGTGTGATTTCAGGTCCCTATGGTGATGCAGTGGATTCGGCATAAGCCAGCAGGGGTACCTACATTTGGACCTCCAGTCAAGTGCAGGTTTTTGGGGTAACCTTTAGGTCAGCTGTACAAACCCAGGTGTGGGGAGTCTTCAGCCAATCAGTCCTCTAATTAGTAATCTAATTAGGGAGCTGCAGCGAAAACCTGCATACACACCGGCCCTTTGCGGATAAGATTGGCCACCCCTGCTCTAGGTCCTTCAAGTGTGGTCGTGTAAATAGGCCGTGTTGCTGATAATCCTGACAAGTAAAAGCAAAGAATAATAATCAAAGAAAGTAATCCAGGTTTCCCCAATGATTCATACAACTGAGTGATGCAAGCTGATATATGTAATCCCCTTTTTAATAGCAGGTAAAGTCTTTCACTAAAAAATTCCTCCATTTTATAGTTGTTAGCAAGGATAGGGGCATTCCTTGGTGGGTCTGAGTCAAGTCTTGAGTCAAAGCATTGCAGTTTGAGTCAAGTTTTGAGCAATTTGCCCTCAAGTCCAAGTAAAGTCCATCATATTTACTGTATGTAGAATCACAAGTAATGAAAGTCTAAGTTGAGTTGCTAATCATACAAATGCAGTGTGCACCTATGTCCTTTTTTACCTTTAGTGAATAAAACTTGCTGTAGCAAAACTCTTCCACAGTACATTGTAGGATGCATTCCTTATAGGCAGAGATAGCTTATAAAGAGAGTCTTCCCTCTAACATGGTTGTCCTAACACAGGTTTATGCCTTTGTATATTATGCATGGAGTGATGCCTCTTTCCAACAAACTATCTCAGGAGACCCTGCATTCAGCCCATTGAAATTGCAGACAGCATAGAATTAATACACACTGAAATTATAAAATTAATGGTATCCAGAGGGGGACTATAACCTCAAGTCTTCTCGAGTCAAAGGGTGCAAATCGGGTTCAAGTCTTGAGTCATTTGTCAAGTTTAAGTCAAGTCCGAGTCTTCAGTTAAGCTGAGTCACAAGTCATCAAATTTGTGACTTGAATCTGAGTCAAGTCATTGAGTCAGTGACTCAAGTCCCCACTTCTAGTTGTTAGCATAGTTGCTAGTTGTTCTGCTACTACAGATAAAGTGATTTACCAACATTTATGTAAGAAACTTCCCTGAACTGCTCCACTCATGAATATTTAACAATTCAGGTAGTAACTAGAATTATATATGCTGTAAAAGACATGAAATAGCCACATTAGTTGGAGATGTATTTGTGTAGAGCAAGGATACCTATTTACCACATATTGCTATAAGTATTTTTTAAAGTTTATTGAACAATGGCAATTACTTGACCTGCTAATTTAAAACAATGACAACAACAATTCTAATTTATATAGCACCTGCAATCAACCCACGGGCGCTTCACAGAGGAAATAGCTAGCAAAGAGTAATAATTACAAACAAAAGATGGAAGAGAAAAAACATAATCACAGAGATCCCAGATTATAACTCAAACCGCAGTAGTAGGGAATGGACACAATGACAGTCAATGATGAGGAAAGGACAGGTAGCAGAGAGGCTTGGCTGAGATTTGAACAGGGGGAGAGAAGTAGTTACACGGAAGCTTTGGGGGAGGGAATTCCACAGCTTGGGGACAGCGACCTTATAAGCCCAAGCACCCATAGCGGAAAGACGATGATCTACAACAATCAGAAAGTTGGGCTTATTCTCTGCTAATTGACACACCCTCTCTATTAACCTGGCATTTGCTTGAATACCATGCTCTGCTCAGTATCTTTTGTCCATTAAGTCAAAAATAAAGTGAAAGTTATGGCTATGCCACGTTTATGGCCCTGACTTCAGTAAGACGAAGCGATTGCTGCAATCTGTCTGTTCTCAGCCCAGCTTCTGAATCCAAAAATGGCTGGTCTGTTCCAAGCTAGCCACCAGCTGTCTGCGGTGCCCTTTTTTGCCTGTTGGATCTCCCATTGATCTGCCTGCAAATCTGCATGGTCTGAGATTTAGCTCTGAGGTGCCTTCCTGAAAAAATACATGGAATTCAACAATCCAACCTTGCTTCTGACCCCAGTCGCAGGCCATCTAGGTGACACAGTGCTGTTGGATTATTCATAAGCGGCAGCTCTCTCAAGGCACAAGTATTCATTTGTCCTGTCCTATCAGGGATCAGGGCCATATTAGGAAACAACCTTCCAGAAAGTTCCATTTTAATTCAGTGGACTGGGAACCATTAAAAATGCCTTTCATTACTGTTTGGTTGAGTCTTGTGTGAAACAATTTAGAGTGGCACAAGTTCACCTCATTACTGGGGGAAAAAAGATGTGAATTTTGTGGTAAATGCATGAAACTGTCCCAGCTTCACTCCTGTGTCACATGCGCACACCAGCTGTCTATTATATTTTTGTTCGGCACAAAATAATGTTTCACTTTCCCACAGAGGTAGGTCTTGAAGTTTGGGTCACCAGACTAGGCATTAAGCGGTCGCTAATGGACCCGATCTGCATTTCTGCTCTGGAAAATGAACCGCTGGAATGGCCCATTATCCCAGCAACGGAGGGGAGCTGGGAGTCATATCCACCATGATGAGGTGTGGGATTGAGTCAAAGAATTGGCTTTATCATAAGTTCCACGTTTAAACCCCGAGTGATTGACTATATATCAACCATTCTGTGATGTCAATTAGGGCAAAGGATCCCTGATATTCAGATAAGACTGTGGAAGCCGAGTTCATTCTTGCTGCTGGTTTATTTAAGGCAGCTGGCATTCGATGCTGTTCTTCCACCAAAATGCTTCATGATCTTCACAGCGAACTCCAGCGATGCATAATCATAAGTTTGGCTCAGCTGGGCAGAAAGGAAATTACAAAACAACAAAATAAATTCATAGGGGGGGAAGTGAAAATTCTGTAGTTTTTGCCTGGAATTGCTACTTTTTGCTGCACTGTATCTCAAAACCGACAGCCAGAGATTGAGTACGTTGAGCTGAACGGGGGAAATCAAAGGGCAAACTAAATGTCACTAATCTTTGCATCCTGTACCGCAGTGGAGAAAAATATATTCATCACATAAACAAACACCAATCACCGTAAATGTCACTGGTGGCCAGCGATGTTCCCATTTACCGCTTGTATTTTTTGGACGGGTGCAGTGCTGGAATTAGCCATGTTTGTTATGCTGGCAATGGTGCTGGCATCTGCGGGAAGGCCAGTTAATGCAACGAGGCTGAATCTTCCAGTGCACATCTATAATAGTCTCAGGAATTTGTCAGATGACCTGACAGCCAAGACGGATGTGGCCACAGTGTGGAGCTGTGAATCTGCTCCACCTGAAATGGTATAACCTCCGACGGCCTGACCCTGTGACCTCAGCACCATATGCTCAGCTGTGGGCTGGGGTGCCAGTGCAATCTAAGAAGATGACAGGTTGGAAAATGTAAACAAATCTAATTATGAACCATGGTGGAAAGCAGCAGGGCGCGCAATGCACCCGAAACTGGGCCTGCCACCAGGAGTGTCTCGCCATTGTCCTTGAGTCGAACATTTAGTCTGAACACCTTCTGTAGACTCCTCCAGCTCTGTGGATGACAGCAGTGTGGAACATAAAGCCTCTAGCTAATTGTGACTGTGAGTGAAGTAAAAGCACCATCTAAGCAGCTATGTATAAGCGGAGAGACGAGCATTAGCGTATGAGAGCAGAGCAGGGCGGATATTAGTCACCGTGACACGTTTGACGCGGTTTCTGCTTGTCAATACGGTGCTCAGACGTGCACTTCACCATGATAGACTGGCAGCAGCATGACAGGCTGAATGAAAACAAGGAAAGGCAAAGGAGAGGCTTACAGCAGATTCATGGAGTCAGATTCTTCACCTGTTAAGAGTCGCCTGACTCCAAATGCTTGCGGCATGGGATCTACTCACTGCCTTCCCCAGCGTCTGCCTCATGGGGTGGGGCTAACTCCCCCAAGTGAGCGCCATGCCCCCTTCCCCTCCATAAGTCACCCAAAAACGCTGAAAAAGAACAATTATAACATATTGTGTGGGCATAGCAGGTGTGCCTTTTGTTTTCTGGGGTCTGCTGATGATTGACAACTGTTACAGTAACCCCTCCCTCCCACTGGCGTCCTGGTAGCACCACTGCCCCATGGCCCCTCCCCATCAGAAATGCTCTAATGCCAATGCCAGCCCCCCCCCTAGGTGGTCAGGGCTACTGAAAATGAAGGTCCTTAGTAATCAGGATTATCAAGGGGCGACAAGGTTGTAGTGTCAGGTGCATCCCACCCCACCCCACCCCCCACCCCCACCTTGGGACATGTGCAGCGCTGGGACAGGAGCGTTCCGCCAGTCTGCTCTCCTTCTTCTGTTCCAGTATTTAGAAGCGGTCTGGGGTTTGGTGGGGGCCAAGGTTGGTGCCTGCAATGGGAGCAGATTGTGCTAATGAGCCTGTTAGCATTTGGATCCGAGCGACGGCCGAGATGGNNNNGGGGGGGGTGGTAGAGGCAGCGCAAAAGCTTTCATCTCCACCGTTCACATTCATTGTGGCAGAATTGATAAAAAAGAAGAGATTTTTTTTGGTATTATTTCGTTTTTCTTTTTCGTTTACTGCTTTTCGTGCAGCCAAAAACAGCCAAAGTGGTTCCTATTTTGGAAGCTATGGGGCAGTTCTGTGGACGGCTGGCTTGCCCTGAGGCTGTGGCAGCCTGCCGCTTCGGCCCTTTAAGCGACGCCTTCGCTCATTATACCTTTGTTCTCGCCGGTTGCCTCCACAATCTGCCTGTCGCCAGCCTGACGTTTGATCTCCAATGTGATTCATGTTGTCGCGACGCAGACAACGGTAACGAGATCTGAACCGAGACGCTTTGGCCATTATCTCTGTGGCACTTTGCAAGGGCTAGAGGATCCTAGGGGAAGTCGTGTGAATTTTGTGTTGCTGAGAAAATCCATGAAATGATGCTTTATTCGCCATTTGCACCAGTACATTGGAATACTTCTATTCAGATATCCCATCACGTTCGCTTGCTGAGGCACACACACATACACAAATGATGTAATATAATATGTTATATATGTAACACTTTACTTGAGGGAGCACAAATATGTAGTAGTTGCTCAGTTACTACTGAAGTACAAATCGTGAACAAATATAGTCACTACATGAGATAAAACATTCATCATGATTCGTTAATGATGACGGACATCAGTATTACACTTGTGTTATTCATCACTAGTTACTTCAGTAGTTCCTTCACTAGTTCACAAAGGTTCACAAAATTAACAGATATAGTAGCTGCTTGACATAAATATGTCACTATTAATTAAGGATGAACAAACATGAAATCAATTAATATACAAGTAATGGCATATATTCGCAATACTACATTATTTGTGCCGCCTCAAGTGAAGTGTTACCGTTCATATTATATGTCTGTGTATGTGAGTGACAGACAGACAGCAAAGCTTGTGCCCAGAGCGCAGGGCAGCCGTTTATCCAGCACCCCCAGAGGATTTCGGGGGGGATCGGGGGCCTTGCTTAAGGTTCTATGGAGATGCAACTATTCTGAGAAGGATGGGATTCAAACTGGCAACCTTCTGACGACAAATACAGAGGCCTAACCCACTAAGCCACACAGCATCCCCGTAGGCATATGCATACGATTTATAAAACAGCTTTAGCCCTCATACAAGCTGCCTAGCTCTCATTGGGCTCAAGATGGTGGATAATATGGGTAATCCAGGGAACTATCAGATATTACCTGCTTTCAGTTCTAAACACGTCTTAAACAAATAAGACACATGGAGTAATTATCTCCATTGCAGACAGTTTGAGACAATCACTAAAACACTGAATGGCTTTATACATAATTACACAAATATTCAGAGGCTTAAGGGTTATCATTTAGATTGGAATACAAGAACCATTGCTTAGAAACCTTAAGAATCCCAAATTAGATATTGAGTATATTAAAAAGGCTTAGTCCATTTTCAAAGCGTATGTTTTGGATTAGGGTTAAGTTGTCATCTGTGCATTACTAAATTCTCCTTGTATCGAATGCCTAAGTGCTGTTTGTTAATAAAAAGACTTACTGTGTCAGCATAAATTTTAGGCCTTTTAACTTGCACTGCATATTTATGCATGAAATACAATAGCACCCCCCCCCCCAAAAAAGAAATAAAGAACTGACAGTACTTAAATCGTGCCATTAGAGGGCAATGTGCCACATTTGGACAGCTCTACAAAGACGAGCTGGGTCAGAACTCAGTTATTACCATGCAGTAAAAACTTTCTGATGCACTTTGTGCACTTTTGCAGCGTGCCCAGTACAAATGCCACTTGATTATCCTGCACAAGTGAGTTCTTGGAAATGATCACCGGCATGTTAGTCATCACAGAGAGACACAGTCTTTTTAAGTTTTATTTATCACCTTTTTTTCAAAAATGAATTAATTATGAATGCGACTTTACATAACAGTAAAGTCAGTGGGAGGCAGTAGTGGATTGCTCGAATCGCAGCCATGCATATTGTGATTATCACCAGAACTTGATTCATTTTACTATGGTTCTTCAGAACTCAGTGGTATTAGCCCAATGCTTATGCTGCACAGCTAGAAATTGCTCACTAATAACACGTCTGTACTGTGTCTTTACTATCTAGGTCAACATGCAGACCTGGATCTCGCTTCAGCAGATGGATTTGTACACCAGAAGAGGCTTTTTCTCCAAACCATTCAGCCTCTGTGCTCATGGACCATCACATATAGGAGTCAGTGACTTCAAAGGTAGAAGACAACCAGATTCTCACTGCAGTACATTAACATCCATACACATCCAGCAGATATTGGCGCAGTGGTTAGCAGGCATGGATGGATCTAGAAGAAATTTGGAGATACAAGGTCTGGTATAAGACCTAATGTGTATTTTTTCAATAATGAAAATCGAGTAGCAGATATTAGTCTAAATTTCACAAAAATCATTGAACAATTAAACATGGAACACTGCTTTTTCAGTGTGGCAGTATTTGGTATGCATCCTCATCATTATAAAAGATATTAGCATATTAGCATTATGCCTCCATTCATCAATCCATCCAGCCATATTTTAGCTGCTTATCCAGGGACATTAGCATAGTGATAATCCTAAAATATGCTTCAGAAAAGAACTAAGTAATTACTGAATATGTTATGTTGGTATTGTGAATTGTAATTTTCTGAACAGAATTCAGACCAATTGCTCCTGCATCATTAATAATGACCGTACAGTTTCTCACATTTTTAATTAGCAAAGCCTCCACACTATTGGCATAAATACAATGCATAATTCATATAAAATGAGAAATATGAGGAATTAGGAGATCTTGGCTTTGCTAATCATCCGTGGTTTTAAAATGTGAAAAAAATACCGCATAATTGCTTAATTCCGGATTATTCAGTATTATCCAAGTGTCTTCATGCAGCGTTGCCCGAACTTTAGTGGTGACAGGAGTAGTCATTGTACCTATGAACTATGAGCTTAGACATTGTCATCGTCGTCATCTTCATCATCATTATCATCATCAACAACAACAAGATCCATAGCGGGGGTGGTATGGTGATGCCATGATTAGCACTGCTGCCTCACTCCTTTGGGACCTGGGTTCGAGTCTCCATCATAGCTCCATATGTATGGAGTTTGCATGTTCTTCCTATGTTGTCATGAGGGGTAACGCTTTACTTGAGGGAACAGAAATACTTAAGAGTTACTCAGTAACTACTGAAGAACAAATACACTCATAATAATTGTATATATTGTAAAACGTGTTATCTTGATACCTCCTTGATTTTCATCAGCTACTAGCTGCTACGTTTATGTGTGCGTGTATTAGGTTTATATTATATTGTGGGAGACCAAATGTCCCCCACAATGTGATAAAAACCTTTTATTTTGACATCGTATGGACCATTTTTCAGGTCCCCACAAAGATCTGTGAATGCAATCAAAAAAGTTAAAATACCAAAAAACTAGTGGCTAAGGTTAGAGCTGGGTAGGGGATAAGGTAATCATGTTGTGATTAGAGCTTTCCCCATAGAAATGAATGGAGAGTCCCCACAAAGATATCATTACAAACCAGGCCGTGTGCGTGCATGCGTGTGCGGCCTCGAGCTGCCGGACACATTCACGCCGCGTCACAGCACGCAGTATCACCAGTGTCACTCCCGCTCCACGTGAGTACGGTGCTGCTCACGCCACCGCTGAGTTAATAACGCACTCTGCAGCCGTCCCTGCACAGATGCTGATGGGGGCAACAGCCGTGACTGGCACAGCCAACGGGAGACAGCGATGCAGGCCGGGGAGGGGACGAACCAAGGCGATCTGACTAAACAATGGAGCATGTCAGTTTATCACAGATACAATTATACCCCACTATACGGAATAGTGTGTGGGCTGAACAGATAAAGTGCTTGTGTCCGTTTTTGATAATCAATTTCAGTGCGGTGGGATGGCAATGACCAGACAAAAGTTTTTTTTTTTTTTTATGAACAGTTCCAATTGTTTTCTGTTAATTCTCCCTCACTGATTCACCCAGTTTGGGCCACATTCATTGTGGACCATCCAAGGCGGCCCTAGTACCATGCATGCCACATAATTACCAGACCAATTCCCCTGGCACTGTGCCCCATTCTGCAAAATAGCTTATGTGGTCATTGTGTACTAGTGTATGTTGCCAAGCGTCTGACACCGTGACTCAATGAGGTTTGGGGAAGTGACACAGCGGCCGGGGGGGAGAAGATGAAGGATATCGACGAGGTTCAGACCTGCGGACACTTATCTCAGGAAGAGGCCCCTGAGCTGCAGTCGGGCACAGAACTTATCACACAAAGCCTTTAAGAAATCAGACTTTCAGTGCCTCTTTGGGATTTTAGAATGAAAACAAGCTGAACTAGAGCAACAGCAGCACCACAGAAGTCCAGTATTAGTATCTATATGCAGCACTCAGTGTTGAGGAAGATGCTCACAAACGTAATCCATTACAGACAGAGGTGGAAAGTTCGGGTCCAGAAAGAATAAATTCAGACCAAGGTTTTGCTTCAACCAACCAGTTCAGTATAAAGAGTCACAGTCTAAACTGGTTGGTTGATACAAAACCTTGGTCTGGATTTTTACTTTCTGCACCTGAATTTTCCACCTCGCTCTGCAATGAATTACTTTTCTGAGTAACTTCCCCAACACAGCCAGTCCTCAAACCTGAATCTGGAGAACCTCTACAAAGATTTATTGAAAGGTGCAGAGTGGAATCATAATCTTACATTTAGCACGCTCCCTTTTTTTAGTGTATCTGTTTGCTGTTTGGTCCTGGGTTTATTTACAAATGGAGTCACAAACGACAAGGAATCACCAAAGTGATGTTCTATCCGAAGATGTCGGCCGGTGTTATCATGTTTCTGCTGGTCAGCACCTTGGTACCTTCTAAATATTTTGCAGGTCCTATGAAACCCACCCGCTGCTTCAAACCCCCAGTTTTTCGCTGCCAAGTCTCACATCTGTATTTCTGCTCGTTAACTGCATCTAGTGGGGTTTACTTGTGTTTCAACAGAAAATCTCATTCGAACAGATCACACCTTACCGGGGCACAGCTCTGCCTTGTACAATGTTTAACTTTTTTTCTTAATGTCCCCACTTGCTATTAGTTGCTCTGACCAGATATTTCTCTAGTAAATGAGATATTCCTACATGACACCTTGATTTCTGTTCTGTGTTTTGACTTATTTCATTTACCGTACTCCAGCCAAAACTTCACTTACTAGCTAGACTCTGCTAGAGGTATGATGTAAGAAGCTATCCATGAATAACTTGATATTAATGAATTTCCACAGGGACGTTACAAATGAATAAGCGAGAATACTACTTGTAGTACTAAGCCATTTTCATACATTATTAATTTTCACTTACATGTTGTTTAAAAAATCAAATACTGTTTAACCATGTGATAAGTACAATAATCATGTCAAATATAAATATTTTTGAAAAACCTTTTTTCAGTTCATTCTGTATTTTTTTTAATGGTAGTTCAATATGCTGACTAATGAACATACTGAATTTTTTTAAGATTGTGATCATAAATACGTATGATAGTTAAAGTAATATACAGAGAAGTATTTTATTCACCTTGGTGTTATGACTCGAGTCAGGAACAGACAGCATACAGTGCACGTGAAACCAAGTTAGTT
>JAODUD010000046.1:14025346-14036106 GCA_026784285.1 Stomatorhinus walkeri | reverse complement strand
TCAGCTTATTGATAATATAATACTGTTTGCAAAAGCCACTCCCATCTGCTGCACCTTGAAAGGCCCTATATCCCACATTATCCAGTCATTTTTTCTCGTGGCTATAACGTTTAATACATAATTATTAAAATATTCATGCTGTTCACCCCCCTATATGGCAAACCGCATGCGAATGGAAGCAGCGCGTAATGCCGGGTCTGAATGGCGTATGAGCTGCGGCTTATTATGTCGCGAGCTTGCCTCCGAGGCCGCGCGACCGCAGGAAGCAGTATGATGCGGGATTAGCTGTATTCTCACAGGCAGAGCCCTTGACAACATTTGTTTAAAAGTGCGCTGTCAGAGCTTGCCGCTTATAATGGATCCGGGCCGTGACAGTTTCGCCCGAGCTGACATCGATCGCTCTCTTCTCCCGCTCCCACATAATCATCTACGGAAATGTCAGTCTCCCGGCTCAGGCCTCGTTCTTTCCGCTCCTGCCCCTCGTGCTCCGTTCCTACTTCGGCGTGCCCTTCATAAACACTTTCGCCACGTACACGTAGCCTCCGGTAATGCTGCACTTTGTGGAAAAGTTTCCCGGTAAATGACACTTCCCACGTCAGGCAGACTGAGCCGCGGTGACGCTAGAGGGCTCGCGTGTGTCGTGGATCGCGCCGACGCGCGCAGCTTTCGCGCGGAGACGGAAAGGGAGGCATGAGGAATCCATCTGGGGGGGGGGGGGCGTCCCAAGGCAGCGTGTGGCTGATCGCTTCTGTCGTCATTATTTATGGTTCTCCGCCGTACAGTAATATTCACTGCGGATGGATGTCAGTGTTTCGCAGACATGACAGGATTCGTGCCGTTATATGTGCAAGGGTCCATCAAGCACATCTACATGGAAAGATACGCTGCAATGTCCATAAATTATATTCTTCAGATCTTAAAACATTCATGGATCACAGATGTGCATGTGACTTATTACATAAATATCATAGTTGTTTATTTTTTTATCCTTCTCTAATGCTTGATGTTTTATTGAAACAATTTAGGGTAAGTACCCTTCTCGAGGGTCTGACTCAATGTCTGCCAGCCTGTGTTTCTGACACCTATGAGCTATGCTGCCCAGTTGTGCTAAGTCCTGATTGATAGAAGGCAAATAAAGCAAGCCCGCTGTAATTCCGTTTGCCACCTGAGTGGATCTCCCTTGGGAGGGTGCTGACGGCGCCCCTTGCAGCATGATGCATGCTAGTGCGCCACACAGGAACCTGCCGTTGTAGCGGAATGGAACCGAACCTCCCCCGCCCCTTCACCTTCTGCCCCCCCCCCCCAGCACCCTCTACAGCTGCTCTATAAAAGCCTAGTGAAGACCCAAATTACGTCATTTACTCACGTGTCTAAGGGGGAATAATCTGATTTTATTATTCTTACAAGGGTATGGATACCCCTAACCCCGCAGTATACAAGCACCCACCTAGATCTCTAAGACACACAGGTGACCCTGCCAGGACAGCATCGGGGTACCACTGCTGTCCGTTTTTCTCCCTCCCATTTCCTAGTGCGATGACTCACATCCTATAATCTTCTGAGATTTGCCTGTCTTGCTTCCTCATACCACAATGGCAACATACTTTGAATCCTGTCCTTCATATTGTGTTTTTTTTAACACTATGGCCTTTGCCAGAACTCTTAAACATCACTCAGTTTGCTGTTACAGGCAAAAAAAAAAATCAAAGGAGAACTTGATTTGATTTAATAATAAAATCTGGATCCTTGTGGCTAGGGCAGAACATTTCATTTTTACTTATCTGATGCTGGAGATGTCCGCAGAACTGTTCGTAAATTCCCCAGTAAGAAAGCTCACTGAAAATCATCAGATTAAGGTCTTTTTTGCTCGGTGCAACAGCAGCGACCTGCTGGGGGGATTTGAATGGTCACATGTCCAGGCAGTTATGACGGCACCATCCAGCCACCCTCATTTTCAGGCAGACATAAGGACGGCTTAGTCTGCCAGGTCCCCAGCCGCGTGGCCTGGCTATGAGGTTGGGGGGGGGGTGGAGTCCAACAGTGTCCAACAATGGACGCTTGTCATCTCTGGAATGGGAAAAACCTCTCAGGCACTAGAATTTATTTACTAATTCATAGCAGTATGGATTTCTACAAAGAGAAGACCTGACATGAAGATGGGGGGGGGGGGTACTCGGGAAAGTGTCATAACAACCTGCAGATTACATCATCACATTAAATTTATTTAGCAGATGCTTTTATCAAATTTTTATCCTATTGAGGTTAAAGAGCTCGCTCAGGGGCCCCCACATCAAAATCACACTTCCCACTCTGGGACTGAACTAGTGACCTTCCAGCCACAGACACAGCAGCCGAACCCTCTGAGCATCACTACAGCCCCGTAATCCTACATCTGCAGTAGAACTTCAACCACCAACATATTACCTTTGTTTTTATACCTACTGTATATATTATACAGTACAGGCAGCCCCCAGGTTCTGAATTGGCTCTGATATTATACAGTAGTAATAAAAGTAGCAACATACAGTTCTGTACCTGGAGACAACGAATCGCTGAAGCTGCGCAATGATTTTGTTAGTATTAACCATTGTATTTACATCAAATCTTTAAAAGAATAGCTGCTATGGCAGTCCGTTCACAAGTACGAGTTTTCCATAAGTCAGATATTGGTAACCCAGGGACTGCCTGAATCAGTTTTACAATCACCAGTTACCAGAACATGGTGAACATTTGAATCGATCCAAAAGTCTTTATGCTCACGCTGCGTAGGGAAAGGTATATTTATTAATGTAAGGTTTAGTCTCTTGTGTTATGTACTGTATTGTTTTTTTAAGACTACAGTCGATTCATCTTTATATTTATTTGGGACATTAAAATGATGTCACCACCACCACTGAAAGATGAGCCTTCAGCCTTGAAATCTTATAGTGGGAAATCATTTTTGTGAACCACAGACAATTCAGCAGCATTTAATATTATATATAATGCAAGCATTGTCTTATATCAAGATCTACAGAGGCAAGCTCTTTATTTCTGCACTACTAATCATATATTTGGTATTTTTCGCTTATAACGTGACGTACTGATTTTGAAACGCTTTTTATATCATTTATTGCTCCTAAGGCGATCTTAAGGCAAATAATTCAGTCAACAAGATAATTGGCTGAGTAAAAGATGCAGTGTCCCTCCTGAGCAGCAGGGAGAGCCGTGAGCCGGAAAAGCGCCTAGTGGTCTCGCCACTTCTGCACCACCTTTGCCTGACCTTGCCATTCCAATACGTATTAAACATGCTGAAGCCCGTTCAGCACAGCTTTCCGCGGATCCTATTATGATGGAATCCAAAAGCTATCCGTCTGAGATTGTTTCACATCTGCTGTCCTTTGGATGTTTATCACTGCTGGAGTACGGTTAGTCAGTCCCCACTTCAGCCGAATGAAAACAGCATTGATTTCCTATAGAGACTCGCAAGCAAGCTGGGCTCAGTGTTGGGGGGGGGGGGGTGTTCTCCGGCTTGATTAACCAGTTGGAATGATCATTTCCAGGGTAGGGAGAAGGAGAAGTTACGCCAAGGTGAGAACCTTCTCATCTGCTTCTGGAAAGGCACTACGGACGACTCTTTGGAACCCACTACCCCAACGCTTGAACAGGCTGGTCATCTCTGGAGCTGGTGTCCACGGTGATCCCTCACGCTCAGGTCCAGCTCTTCTGCTGCGATTCAGCCAGACTTGAGCATGTAAGGTAAACACATGCATCTTGCCAGAGTTCCCCAGGATCCAAAACTCGATCAGGGGCATGCACAGGGGCGGGGCAACAGGAGCACTGGCCCTGGCTGAAAGCTGATTGGCCCCCATAGTGCCCACTCCTTGGTCACTGACTGATTCTAAACACATCATTGGCTAATGTTAAGGCTGCCCCCTCTGTATGAATTACAGTCTCTCTTATCCCTTCCACCTTAAAAATACCAGGATCACCCCTGTCTTTCATCCAAACCCATAATCCTTATTCACTTTCTCATTCACTGGTTCAACCACGAATTCAGCACCCACAGGTTAATTATAGGGTCACTTCCTCATGTTTATCAAGGGAAACACCGCTTTGGGTTAATTACACATGTCAGGGCAGAGGTAATATCTTCTCTGCTTCTCCACGAAGTCAGATGTAATTAGTCTCATTTGCAGGAACACCCGTCACGTGGGTTTGCATAAACAGAACACTCGGCACAACAGCGAATAGCTGTGGGTCAAAGGTGTCTGCACGCATTGTTAGTGCTGCGTGTGAAGATGCATAGGGCTGACCAGAAGTAAACGCTGATGTTCTCCTGAGGTGAGAACTGCTGACATTAACGATGAGGCCAATTGTTTGCTATGCTCATTTTGCAGCTCCCTGAATATTACTCTGACTGTAACAATATCTTTCATATGCAACTATGAAACCTAAACATTGAATAATCTTGTGCTGCAATGCTCTTTTATATGTTTGAAAGTACAAATCATTACAGGTATAACATATCCAATAGCAAGTTTAACACATTGAATTTGAAGTGTCTGTTGCACACCCCACACTGTTAAAAACACAACACAGCACAACCTGTGCTGCTGGCCCTCTGCAAAAACACGTCTGAATGAATAAATGTGGACAAATAGAGACTCTGTTTGCATGGCATCATAAGGCTGCTTTCACCCGTTCTGAGGCCTTGATCAAATAATGAGGGAAAAAAGGCCTCTGCATTCCAAGAGGCCACAGGACTGAATGTAGGGTTGGTAAATTGCTGGATAGAAATTGGCAGTAGTGGTTAGCGGGGGCAGGGGGGGGGGGAAGCATATAATTTACAAAGAAGATTTGAGGGGGCAGTTGGTATTACTATGGTATTGGTTACATCCTTAAAGCAAAGCAGACGACAACATTCCAGTTTTATAAAGAAATTAAATTTGAAACATATTGCTAGCGCCCGGATAGGTCCATATAGATCCATATAGCTAAATGAGCCTGAACAGGATACAGGCCGAATGATCAGCAATCGCTGCAGATCAGCCCACTGAGCCGCTTACCAGGGATACCCTCTGCACTTACCTTCTGAACCTGGTACAAATACAGGCCAGACTTGGTAACATTCAATGTAAACCTGGGCCATATGTGGCGCTTACCTGTTTCAGATCCAGAAAGCGGATTCGGCCCAGTATTGGTCCGTTGAGCAAAAAGACACCGGGTCAGATCCGGTTTAAGGATCTGCGGTGATTTCTGAACAACATTGGGCCTGGATCCTTCTGAGACTCATCTCGCTATGTGGGGAAACAATGTAAAGGATATTCTCTGCCCTAAAAAAAAAAAAATTCATATTTTTATATCTCAGCTCAAAGTTGGGCCTGATTCTTATTTTCAGCTGTTTTACTTTCAAAAACAAAAGAACCTCGGGCACTAACTATATAACCATGTAAGTAACTCCATAATGTGAACGATTCCTAGGTTGCAAGTTACATTTGACACCACCCAGGTAGCATTCCCATATGGGAAAGACATGGGCCATCTGGGCTGGCCCAGCTCACATTTTACCCATGTGGGCCCCATATGGGCAGGATCTGGGCAAACCCATATAGGGGCTGAATAATATGGGTCCCATATGGGCAGGATCTGGGCAAACCCATACGGGCACCATATTTTGGCCCATATGGGGCCCATGTGGGAAATGCTACCTGGGCAAACTAAAAGGCTGATGGAAAAATAAACATTGCGACAGCATACGGAAGAACATGGCAAGATGGCAACATGTTGAGAATGGTTAGAAAAAAATGGCCTCATCTTGTTTTATTGTTTTTTTCTCTCAGGAAGCAGAAACCCAGTAGGGCTCCAGCCTGATGGAGCTGAAAATGGTCATTAAACATATGAGCATCAGAGCAAAGAGTGCAGGTAATAGCTCCTCTCAAACTGGCGTATCCATCATTAGACAGAGCACCATTTTAAATGGGATTATCAATGATATTAATCTGGGCTTTTAGTGACCACAGGATCCAGAAGAAAAATACATATTAACAAAAAGACATTGCTCCTCGTTTGAGCGCCCTCCCCAGCTGGCAATGTAAATATGCCCCGGTGCCCTATTTCAGATTGAGATCTTGTACATATAAGCATATTTTCATATTTATGCACCCATTTTCAATAATCATTTATCCCACTTTACAACAGGGGTACAGCGTAGACAGGATACCAGCGCTTTGCAAGGCATTCAGACACAAACGCATCCTTCACACAGTCAGATACGGGTGATTTCAAGTCAACAATCCACTTAAACTGCAGGAGGAAATATATCCAAACATAAGAGAATCCCAAGCCAGTCCCACACGTCCAGGTGACAACGGATATACACCCTGGAAGCACAATACGAAATTGACTACAGGTGGGCCTCTTACAGGGGTAGCACATATATTTATTTTCCGCGGGACCTTTTACGTTTGTTTACAGGACATCTGGCTCCATGAATTGTGCGGAGAAGCAGTCGCTGTGCCCAGGAACAGTTTTTACTGAGTACAAACATGTCGACGTGAGATTAGAGCACATTGCTCACTGAGAATTATTGAGATTGTAAAAATGTCTCCGTGTTTGTCAGTCTGAGGGAGGAGCCTAGAAGAGCTGGAAGTTCTACAGATTTGAATGAACTGTTTCATCAGCAAAGCAGCCCGATGATGACAGAAGACATTTTCATTTTATTCCATTTTATTTAACTTGTTAAATATAGCCTGCAATCTCAAATGAAGCAAAACTAAATATCCTGGTCTTCTTAAAGGTTACTGAGGTTATTGTCTATATCTGTATATTACCTGTAATCTATTTATCAGAACTGAGAGAGACCAGTGGTGGAATATATCCAAGCTATTGTCCTCATTGATTCCTTCTACTTTGAATCTGTCTTAACTTCATGCTCTCTGTCGCTCTTATTCTGTGATCAGCTAGACACAAGAGGTGATGCAAAACCATCTACCATTTTGTAACTGGTCATCTCTCCACCCCTAATCCCAAAGTGACAGCTCATCTAAAACTGGCCAGTCTTCACAAAATCGGACACAAAGGATAAAAGTATGAATCATATGAGCTACAGAGAACCATTTACAATATGAATCAAAACACTCATTGGCTCTTCTTGTGATTTCTTGTTGTCCGCAAGGACTATGTACAGAGTCTATTGTCAAAACAACTGTATCCAACTGGAAT
Organism: Stomatorhinus walkeri; assembly: GCA_026784285.1. Lineage (NCBI taxonomy): Eukaryota > Metazoa > Chordata > Actinopteri > Osteoglossiformes > Mormyridae > Stomatorhinus > Stomatorhinus walkeri. Next base: position 14,028,903 of record JAODUD010000046.1, on the reverse strand, counting down.
GAATCACCATTGTAGTTGTGCTAAAATAACTTGGCCACATTTGATGGGATGAAGCATTGAAAACTCTTCAGTAATAAATATTAATGTGCGTCTGATCTGATAGTAACATCAGTGGCATCTGGCAATTTAAAGTCTGGAGAATGCAAAAGGCCATTTAATTTGTCATTGCCATAAAGCTGCTGTTAATTTCTGCATGACTGTACAGAATATAAATCACTGAGGCAGGATTCAAGAAGCTTCTCTTATGAGCAGCAAACATGCATCTGAGAATCCAGCACTTATAGAAGAGAAGCATCTGGACAAAGAAGTGTCATGCATCGTTCATTTATTATTATTATTATTATTATTATTATTATTATTATTATTATTATTATTATTATATAATTGACTTTTCACTTATCATTATAATGATGTCTTGATATCTACCATTTAATCATTTTTGAATTATATCTTGCATATTATATATCACATCTAGAGACACAATGTTACAGTGACCTCTTATTTTCCTAGAAGCAATTCGTAACTTTTTATGATGATACAAGTTCATCTTTGAAGTATATAATGGATGCTTCCGAGAAACATTATGTATAATCTCACTGCTTACCTGAAGCTTCTACCGGTGTTTGTGTGTGTGTGTATATAAATGCCTTCAAGTTACATGTAACAGCTTCTTTAAGACGAACAGAATCAACTTTACATTCAAGCTGGAAGAAAATAAGGACCAGTTTTGGCAGGTAACTCATTAAACACCTGGAAAGGTGTCTGCATCCTGTTTGCATGTTTGCACATTGCCAACTTCACTTATTCCCAGGACAGACTTTTAATATCTTACCTGCAAACACAGCTGGACAAAATATCCTTTCAGAACTTAGAAAACAATACAAAAAAAATAACATATTTCTTTATAATGCCAAAGGCAGAAGTGAGGGCTTAAATGCACCCATCACAAATCACAGCAGATGTATTAAGAAAAGAAATTTTAAACAATTCAACTACCTCTGCTGTTTGGAGCTCCCTGTTTCCTAGCCCCCAGTTCAATGTTCTCCAAGGCGCATCTACAGCTTTTGGATGGTGGGGAAGAGTAATGAGATTCTGAGGCTACAATCCTCTGCTTCTCTAACTCCAGGAGAGGGAGGTTTGTGTGAAAAGACTAGGAACATTTTTAAGAGAACAGGTTCATTTACAATCCAATTGTCCCACTCCAGGAGTATGGAGAAATGGAGTTAATTTATTCCATTGCAATCTGTTGGTCGGGGTGTGTTGAACTCTAGATGCAATGATGAAATCTGAAGAATTGCAGATTATAAAGCTAATCCAGGAACTAAGCATTGCTACTTTTGCAAAAATCCAGAACATTTTGATGTGTCTCCCCTAGGTCTACAAACAGGATGAAGCGAAGGCATTTTCTGGCACTGAACCAGTAGCAGTGAACCACGCCGCTTTCATTTCAACTGCTGACTGCTTCTGGTCTGAAATCTTTTCCTTCCTCACTAATCATGGCCATAGGACAGGTTGAGAGTCAGACAGGTTGCACCTCTAACAAGCATGAAATTATATTCATTCCTGGGAGTTCATTTGCTGCACCGAGGCATCTTTGGAGCCTCTCCCTCAGCTGATGTTCAGTGCAGGGAGGTCGGGAGTCTGAACAGAACAGAAATGAGAGCACTGAAGATTTTAAACACAGACCAGCTAAACAAGACAAGACGAAGGCAGCCGCAGTATGTTTGCCCTGCAGTGCTCCTAAGTGAGCCTTCCATTTGGTTCGCCAAACCCATCTGCTCAAACGGTGGCTAAAATAAACCTAGACTCTGTCTGAGACAGCACTGGTGTCAGAAGAGACAGGACACAGATTTCTTAAATCTTGCTTTTGTACAGTTTCAGCTTCAAAGGTCTAAAAGACTCTTTTCCTGAAATATCAATGTATGAGTGAGGCAGAGCTAATTAAAGTGCCTTATAACATCGATGGTGTGTAGAATGACCTTGACCGAGCTTAACACGCACTCGCCACTGCGATGTCAAGCTTCCTGGTTCAGGACAGTCAATCACCAACCAGTCTAACCACCATGCACCACCCGTTCTCCCCCAAGTGCATCCCTGCCTCCAGCAATTGTTCCAAACATTTACATCCCCATTCCACTAAATGAAGGTGGATGTCGATGTGCCCTGACAACATCTGCTCCTCTGGCAGAGTAGACGGTAGTTTGAATAGATTTGTGCCGATAGGCTCCAGCAATCTTCCGGAGTCATGTGACGTCTCTCCAGAGCCAATCACACCCGATTTATCAATTTCTCAGCATATTCAATTCAGAGGGACGGCCCGAGATAAATCATCTTCGGAGAAATAGGTGTAGATCTACATTAGTCTCAAAAGACAACCACATTAAGGATTAGTTTCACTGTTTCGCTCTAAGCCACATTGCACACTTATCTGATTAATTCACTGCTGCAGTCTACAAAAAAAAAAGTATGTGTACTGCTGGGCATGAAGACAAGGTCAGAAACTCAAAGAAAAAAAATAAGAAAGAGAATTTACAGTCCCAAGTTCCATTCCCATATTACGGAAGCAATCACTCTTCATACGGGACAGTTTTTTTATACACATATAAATAACCAGTTAGGTTTATGGTGATGCTGGTCACATGCACAGCAGTGGGAAAACAATTTTCAGAGGCATACTAATCAGAAGTAATGAACTAGTCACAACGTTGGTGTACAATTATCAGCAATGGTTAGTCTGGAGTATATGGGAATGGCATTTTGCTATACTGCCTGTAGGGGGGCGATTCCGTTGCAACGCAAATGGTTTTGTAGCAGTGTTCTCCACAGCTTGCTAAAGCCATATTCAGCTCTGTTTATTATGATGAATGGACATTTTGCAGTGAAAGTAACAGAAGGAAAATAAGTGCAAATTGATAAACTCTGTGGCTGTTGGACATTCAGATACATGTTTTTTGCACCCATTGGGGGATTTATTGAGGTAAATGACACATTTATGATGTAAGGGCATGCAAAATTACCTGGCTTGAATAACCAGCTGAGAGTCTTAATAGATATTACCCAGCATACCTGTAATCTGAAATATGTATCTTAAGGGCACATATCACTTATTCTGGCAGCCCAGGAATCCTTCTTGTTTACAGTTTGCTGTATGTTCCTATTTTGACAACCATGAATGTTCATCTCCTCTCCATCTCCAGTCCCAAGCAGGTCCCATAGGCACCAAAGCCTTTGAAAGCATTTGCCCAGCTTGCTGGAACGGCACACCTCACAATCTTGTATTTTAATAACTGATTTTAATCTCTAACACAGGGGTCTCCAACTCCGGTCCTGGAGAGCTACTATCCAGTAGGTTTTCTATCCTATCTGGCTTCTGATGAGCTACACCTGCTCCTGGTATTTACCCGAGAACAGGTGTAGCTCATCAGAAGCCAAGTAGGATAGAAAACCTACTGGATAGTAGCTCTCCAGGACCGGAGTTGGAGACCCCTGCTCTAACACAGCACATTATAATCCTTATTCTGAGTTTTTTTTTTTTTGGGGGGGGGGGGGGTTGGAAC
>JAODUD010000046.1:14010521-14025216 GCA_026784285.1 Stomatorhinus walkeri | reverse complement strand
GAATGTAGATTCGAGCAGAGTACATGTTATTGGATAGCGAGAAGGATTATAACACATTAGATCACGTCCCGCCTTTTTCTTTTATTTGTACTTCCTCTGTTTAACTTTGCCTGTTTCTCAAATGGATTCCTACATGCCCTCAATATATAGCTCAAATTCTCATAAATGAATAAACGCGTTAATTAAACATTTCCGTTAAATAGTTCAGGGAGCAGAATAAAAGAAAACAAAGATAATAATGAAAAGCACTTCCTCCACTTTCTGCTGGACTGTTTCTGCTTCCCTGGCCAGTTCACTGCAAATCCAGGACGATAGATGCGAAAAGTTTAGAAAGATACGCACTGCAGACACGACACAAATATCCCCAATGTCTGGACTGTAACACAGAACCTCTCCTTTCATCTAATTCTAATGGAAGATAGCAACATGATCTCAGATTTAGCCTCTGAAATACAAACTATGTTCTCCGTTGGTCAAGAGATCACCTTGTGATTACTTATTAGAGACCCAACACCTTTGAAAGAGGGAAAGCAAGTCAGACAGTGACAAAGAAAGAACTGGCTTGTGTGTCCGGCTTAAGCTTAATCAGTACCATTTCAGCTGGATAATGAGAAAAGGGGAAACAAATGAAAACAGGGCCCACAGCTAATGTGGATCATTTTTGGCTCAACATTTAGCCTTTTACACCAAAAAATCGTAGAAATCAATTGCGAGGTCTGATTAAGGGCTGCATTGTAATTATTCCTGCCGTCTCCCAGGGTCAGCTCAGCTCTGATGAACGCAGTCGTACCTTTCCCGCAGAATGAAAGCAGAGTGATGGATGCGGCCCCCTGCAGAGAGTCGCGGCAGTTTCACTCTCAGCTAATGAACACCTAGAAACCAAAGAAATGCGTCTCGTGTAAAAACATGGCGGGTACGCTTCAAAATAATGTGCAGTGCAGTAAACTTTAACCAATATACCTGTATCAATTTAAAAAAATACATATTTAAATTTTATACATAATCATTTTCCAAAATTATTCATTTCATCGTCCTTCCATCCGTGATCCATCAATCCATCCATCTTCCAACCAGTTATGCGGGTCAGATTTGTTAAAACTCTTCTTTATCACAAAAGTGGTGCAGCTCACCACTACAATACAAGTTTTTTTCTATGTATTCCACTGTGTAGTGATGCACAGCATCACAAACGTGTTTCAAGCTCTTTTTTCTTAATTTAAGCAGGCATTTATATGTAATAATAATAATAATAAAGCAAAACACAGACATCATGGTGTGATCTATAATTTGGACGTGCTTGACCCTTGGGACGGATACCAGCATTATCCCGCTCATCATTGGTGCGTGATGAAGCTCCCGCAAGATCCGTCCACCTTGCTGGCAGCTCTCACTACACCCCGTGCGATAGGGAAGGTGCACTGAGATGGCATCCTTTACGACAAGACAGATCCAAAGAGAAAATAAAGGTAATCGTTGCAGGGACAGCCCCGAAATCTCCCTCGGCTTCGCACCAGGAGGTTGCCTGCTGACCAGGCCGCACTTTCTCTTGGACTTGGTGGAAATTGAGAAGGAGCCATCAACGCATGTTTTAATCGACTGTCAGGGGAAGTTAGGCCTTAAAAGGCACACGGGGCATTTAAGCTGTCAACGCCCATCCAGAGGGCCTTATCAAAATCGCCGCTTATGTGCAATCTTGTGGCTGCCTGTCCTTGTTTTTCACCATCAAATTATGGAGACCCCTTGGGATCAAGGGGGGGGGGGAGTGCCACCAATCATTTGCCACTAATTTCAACATCGGACACCTCAATAAATGGCTAAATAGGTCAGCCAAACCAGAGAAGTACTGAACTTCATTTACATTTTAATTACCCAATGAAACGGTTCCCCTACAGCCAGCCTTAAAAGCTGAGGGCATGGTACTGAAGAGATTCACTGCTAAACAGTTAAAAGTTCTTAACTACTAAAGTCGAACATTAGATGGGTGGAAAACACCACGACAATCCTGAATCCTCTTCAGAGAGTCCCTGCGTGATGTTTGGTGTTTTCTGACATGTAATTGGATAAGACATGGAAAAAAGATAGTTGGCTTACATATTGCAATATTTACTGTATATTGTACTATATTACATTATATTTATACAGGTAGGACAAAGTCTATCCTCGAGAACTATTTCTGTTTGGCTTCTGAACCATTTCATTGTTGTGCTGAGCTGTTAGGTTCACACTTGTGGCTTTCTTACTAGCTGTAATGAATCTGGCCGTTCTCATCTGATCTCTCCAAAATCTTGTGGAAAGTCTTCCCAGAAGACTGGCAACTCTTATAGCTGAGAAGGGGGAAGTGACTCCATATTGATGCCTACAGATTTAGAATGGCATGTCATAAAAATTCCTGCCTGTAGGTGTGATGACCAGGTGCCGCAATACTTCTGTCTATATAGTGTGTGCGCATTCATACAGGGGAGAGTTTATTATTTAGGATGTCTTGTGCTTTTCCTTTGATAGGTTCATGCAGGAGGCCTCATCATCAGCGGGGAAGGGGATACATTCTTAGAAGACAACATTCCATAAGTTCTCAATAAAGGATAATAGGAGCAAAGCATATCTCTCTGGAATCACGATCCTAAAATGGACTCAACGCTCACTGCAGATCTGCAGCCTCATTCCAGGGGGGGGGGGGGAGGGCTCAGTAATTCCTCTGTGGATGTGTGGATGACATCTGCCGCGGTACTCTCTGCCAGCGGCTCATTTCGGCAAAACCCTCTGAAGCCTAACCTCGGGTCACTGTATGCTCAGTCCCGTCACAAGACTGGATCTCCTATCATGCAAGAACAGAAAAAGAAGGTCCTCGCCGACTTTCGGTATGTTGACCATTAATCTGTAGTCTGATTTATGTCACCCATAAAGCAGGTCCGCTCCGAATGCCAAGAGTAACAACATACAAGTGCATGCTAATGATGACTAATCAAGCAATTTTTACTGCCTTTCACAAGGGATTCAATCTACAAGAAGGAGGGAACAATCTTATTAGCTGTAATAAGAGGATGAAACAGTACAGACACTTAGCAGAACTACATGGGAATAGCTCTCCTTTGACTCTGGCCCATTTATATTATTGAACACTGTTGTCTGATTAGCTCTGTAAGGCCGCCATCATGCGTCATCGCACTGCTTCTCCTCACGTAAGGTTTCACTTCCTGTACTCGTGCTGCATTGTGCTGTGTCGCACACAGCCCAAAATTAACACCAACTACTTTTACTTCTTTAACCAATCACAGTAAGATCTGGAGTGAGAGGAGATCTGTACGTCTACGCCACATACCTTCAAGAAGATTGGAGAAGGCGATCAGCTCAAGTTTAATTGCTTGTGGTGGCAGTCAGAGTCAATAGACGAGCCAATGGCCCGTGCATACAGTGAGTTCCCCTTTCTTAATTACAGTACATTCGCCTGGGCAAAACATACAGTAAGCCTGTTATCATTAAAAGAATAGGAAAAGGGGAAAGGAATGATCACAGAAAAATCAATAGAGCAGCCTGGCTTTGCTAGGAGATGGACGCATGCTGTCTGATGTCTCCTTTTTCTGTTTGACCAGTGAACATATTTACATTCTATATATACATTAGCGTGTTTTAAAGTTCCCTATAGCAGTGGTGTCAAAGTCCAGTCCTGGGGGGGGGGGGCGGAGCTCTTTCCCTTTTCCACCACAAATAATTCAGCTCAGGAGCTGTGTGGTAATTAGCACAAGGAGGTACAAGGAGTTGAATCAGGTGTGTTAAATGAAGGGAAACCCAAAAATCTACAGGGCTCTCGCCCCCCAGGACTGGAGTTTGACACCTCTGCTCTAAAGTCTATAGTATAACTGTCTCTGTAGTATAACTGTAAATATCCACCCCAACTGTAGGGAGCAGTCCTTTACTAGAAATTTTGTAATGTTTTCAAAATTTATGAAAGATGTCTTGGATAGAGCATTAACATTAATAGTAAATGGAAAAATCTGATAATATATTGCCTAAATCCCAGATTGATTTGGCAAAGATCAGATTAGCTCACAAACTTACATAACTGTGTATACTTTGAAAATAACCTTGACTCAGCAACAGGCAATAGTGTCTATCCCTTTGCAGTTCACAAACAGCACAACCTCCTAAATACATTATTCAATGTACTGCCCATATTTCCTATTTCAGCCATTTCTTTCATTCTTCATATAGGTATTCCACGTATTTATAATTTATTTTGCCATATTTTCTGTTACAACAGCTTCTTAAATTCTTAAATTCATTCCAAAAACACATACCACTTCAGTACCTAGTCATATGTCTACTTTAATGTTTGTGAGTATCTTATCCTTGTTTTATGTTTTCGAATCCAGTTGTCATATGTCACAGACTGGATTGTTCAAATCACAATTGTTAAAAATAAATAATCTGGATGTTATTGATAAAAGAAATGAAGCCGGTAGAGGCAGGTTAAGATGCTGACAAGGTCGTCCGACATCCTACCAGTGACTGATTACTGATTTCCAGTGGGCTGTTCAGGTAGAAATCGCCAGTGAACCATGACGTCAGCTGCAGGGTGATTTGAAGCCTCGTTTCACTGCCTGAAACAGCCATCACTGCCGTACTTCCTGCTGGCCTTAACGGCTAAGCCTGCTTCCACAGGAAGTACAGTTTGACAAGACTGTGTACTGGCATGGTAAGAATAAGAAACTTGTTTTTTAGGCTAAGGGACCTTTACTATGTTTAGCTACATCAATCAGAGGCAACGGCCTCATTTATCAATGGATCCGAACCAACGGAAGTGCGATCTGCAGTGCGGCACATATCCATAGGGCTTCTGGGAGTTTAGCATTGTCCTGGCTCTCATTTTCACTCCTACTCTCTCACTGTCTGTATGATGTCGCCTCCCAGCCAACAGGCACAAGGAAATGTCTAATGGTCTGTTGCGCTCGTTTTGGGGGTGGTCCCACTGAAGTGCGAATGACTACTAAAAATGTACATGTGCAGCTTGTGTTCAGGGAGTCTGAGCTCTGAATCTCAGAGCAGGAGCTGCACAGATGTAAGCTTTTTTGTTGCAGCACCCCTAAGGATGAAACATCACTTTACTCATTTTAACATTGTACCAAATGTCCACTGAAAATTGCACTTTTGCTCCTGTGATTCATTGTGATTCAGTTATAAAATATTCTTAACATGCCTGCTTCCAAATGAAGACATCATCTACCAAAGTCAAACAAATTCTCCCAAATTAACCCTGTGTTGGTATAAGATCCCCCTGCCACTTTGGAATCTAGACATTAAATGCATTTAATATATGGGTTGTCAGTTTAAAAATCTGTGACATATATCCCAGTGTGATGTTAGTTCAATAAACGTGTTTCGTAATGAAACAAAGTTTTATTTTCCATTTGTATAAGTATGAGACCAGGGGTGTATTCCTCGCATATCCCATAATGCTCTCCTTTTCATAGAGACACACACATATGTAGGGGTGAGACGGAAGCTCGGGGTCTAAGCGCAGAGTCAGCCAATCACCTGGCGTCTCTGGAGAATTTTTCAGGGGATTAAGGACCTCACTCAAGGGTCCAGCAGAGATGTAGCTACTGTGCCAAGCATGGGATTGAAACACGCAACCTTTTGAATACAAGCCTGACCCACTGAGCCACACACCGGCCTGCGTTTCTCTCAGAGAGTGATGAAATAAAGTGAAATTCACTGGGACAGTTAGCAATAAACTTTACAGAGCACTGCAGCACACTGGGGCCACTGCGCAGGACCCCAATTTCTGTTAATTCCCCTTCTCCAATTCAGTGTCCCTCCTCAGAGGACCCTGGTGGGGATGCGAACCACAGCTGAAGGGTCACCAAATGCAGTGCCAAACCATCCATTTTCTTTAACCACTTGTCTTGCGTCGTGGGGGTTTCGGAGCCTATCCCAGAGGCTATGGGCACAAGGCAGGGAACAACCCAGGATGGGGCACCAAGCCATTGCAGGGCGCACACACACTTACAGGTAATTTGGCAACTCCAGTTCACCCTAACATATTGTTGGACTGTGGGGAGAAATTGGAGAAATCAGGGAGAAATCCCATGATGACATGGGGAAAACTGCAAATATTCAGGGTTCAGAAGGAGTTTAGAGGATTCAAAGACTGGAACTCTGAACACTCTACGACCGTGCTGCCCAATCAGAAGGCTGTCAGTTCAAATCCCAGGGTCAGCAGAGTGATGTCACCTTTGGTCCCCTTAACAAGTGTCTGCTAAATAAATAACATTTAAACGTAATGTAAATGCTACTAAGGCTACTGGTGGCTTCGGTTTAAGTTGCATTTAGGAGGAAACCTTTCCATTTCTAGGCCATGCATAAACTGAAAGTGACAGTGATGGACCAAACAGAGTACACATGCTGCCATTATGAATGTGCATGCAAATGTATTGCTTATTTGTTGATTCATTATTTTTACCAACATGAGGTTGTCTAGTCACTGTCCACATCGCGGGCGACACCAAGTCCTCTGCACGCCGCGGTATATAAGGCAGGATGTCCTTTACATTACAGGGTAGGGTGTCCTTTACATTACAGGGTAGGGTGTCCTTTAGCCGCCTTAAAGGGGGCAAATATGCTGGGGGATTAAACAACGAAATGCAGCACATTTGGATGGTGAAGGTTGATAAATTAAAAAAAAAAAAGAAATACGTTGCATAAATTCATGAAGATACTTAATTCTGAGTTGCATCTAGAATGCAGTCAACCAAGCCCAGCTGTTTGTATCTAAATGTGATCATGCTTACCTGGAACAGACGGCAGCATCATCACGCTCAGGCAGCCCTGAGTTTTAGGTGCCTGTTTGTAGAGGCACCAGGTACAGTATACAGACCCCCCATCCAGCACTGTAGAGTTACTCTGCTTTACCTCTCTTCTTCCACCATCTTGAAGCCACAGATACACTTTTGCGATACATTCGTCGAGCCAGAGATTTGAATTCCGTTATAATTATGTGCTAAGTTTCAGATGATGTCATGCCCCCCCCCCCTTAGAGTTAAATAAATCAACAAAGTGGCACCTGCCCGAACCCACATTGTGGAAGCGGGCAGATGGGATGCCAATGACAGAAGTATAATACAACACCAGGTGTGTTTGTGTTGGGGGGGGGGGGGGTTGGGTTCTTGTGCGGTCATTCACCTGGCGGTCCCTCCCAACAACTTCCAACACGACGATCCATGAAACGGCTTAGCGCTCTGCTGAATTTTTCCTCCACCATGTTCCGTATGTTTCCAACACAAAAAACCCCACTGATTTCATCCATTGTGAAATATAATTAATCTGCCAGAAGAATGTAAATACTGATTAGGGAGCTTGTCAAGCCACCTACTCTACGGAGGCCTAGTCAGCTAAATTTCACCTGCCATCCCACAAGGGGCGTGGAAATGACAGGAGGCATGTTACGAAAAATGGGATGCCGGAGAAGCTTAATACGGCAACTAAAACACCAGACATGTTTGGTACTATAACACCTACTGGCTACGTGATTGGTGTGGTTTTCCCAGTTGTAATTTAGAAAGAGTTATAATCGTTGCTTTGTCTTATGCGGTATTTAATTTTGTAGCTGCTCCTGCTGGGAAAACAAGGGAACTGAGTAAACATGCGCTGTGCAACACGATATATAGTATGGCTCATTCCTTCAATGGCAGACGGGTTGCACCAGGAATTTTTAAATATGTGAAATGTGCTTTGTCCCCTCTTTCACCGAGGAAGAGGGCAGTAAAAGGTCTTTCCTTGAAGCGTCAGTATGATTCTGCTCATCTCCTTCATCCTAATCCATGTCGGCTGAGTGCTGTCATTCGCCGAAAGTCACGGCCATGTCACTAACCTTTGCCGTATTCAAATGCCATGTTGGGCTCGGACATCCAAGCACCAGCCGGGGACAGATGGACAGGATGGCGGCGTTGGACAATGCCAGGCCCGCGCAGCAGGCTTCTGTTTTGTCTAAGCCTGGGGGTTTGCCGCGTACTCCTGTTCGCCTGTCCTCCACACCCATGTCAAGCTGAGCACTTAGGCTGCCTGGACTAGCATACCTGCATGCACAAACCTACCTGGCCAAAACCGGGGAGTGGACAAGCTCAGACGAAGGCAAGGCACCAGGACAATGAGGTACCCCTCGTAGGAGTCAAGGGCAGAGAGCATATGGCTGAGAAAACCCCATCTTCTTACGCACCGAAATTCCTTGTTCCACTTACGTATCATTGAAAGCACATGGATTATTGGCTACAAGAAAACCCCACTAGCAGCCTTCCCAATGGATGAGGATGTTCCGGGGGACACAAGGATGCTTCTGACGTGCTGCCATGTCCCAAGGCGACTGTCCGAGCCAAACCTGGTGACCACATGGCAGTGCAGCCTGAAGCTGTCAGGAATCTTCGAGTTGTTTGACGAGGGCCAACAACCGGGCAGGGAAAAAAAGATGCAATGCGGAAAATAGAGATTATCTCTTTGGCAGAGGTAACATCTCTTGGAAAAATATTCAGCAGGTAAAGAAAGATGTTAGCACTACTCGGCAGTTAAACGTATATTAAATCATTAGCGGAACTTAACTTTGGGTAGACTGCAATGGAGGGAATCTCAGGAACAATGATCAATTAAAAGTTTAATTTTCTCCGTTTTCCATAAGACATTTTAAAGCTTGCGAGATGTATAATTGTGTGTGTGTGTGTGGTCATGCACTTGAAGAGTTAACCTGAGTTTCCTTTTCAGGATTTCATTATGTGGATAAATCATCAAAATAATAATCTGTTCTGTTATTTTATTTGTTGAGTCTCTGTCAAAAAAAACTGGACTTTAATATCGAGATACGGCTCTTAAGTGGGGAATAATTTTCAGCATCCACACCGTAATCTCATTTGAACAAACATCAACGAGTTCTACTGTTCGCAAATTAAATGCAAAAATAAAATGAAAGCCAAACAGAGCGAGTGACTTTAATATTTCAGCGCGTCTCACGTGTGTATTATTGGGCTAACTTTGAAAGGCGGCTGGATTGTTAGCTGCTCACTGGTGCATTTTAATCCTGTGCCCTGTGTAAACGGGAAGGACAGAAGCTGGCTGGACATGAGACACATCATTATTCACGGGGAAGTGGTGCATAGCAGCCTGCGGCCGCAGCCGCTCGAAAGGGATCTGGCGAGATTAGAACATGCACTCCCATGCTTGCCAGAAGCTAACATTTTCATGTACTATCATTCCTTCCGTAGCAATTATACAGGACCGCCTCGATTTAACCAGCCCTGCAGGCATTTGGTGTGTAGGCATTCGTTATTGGTACTGAGAATTGCGGCCCAAACATTTCAGGATTTCATATTCTTTTATTGAGCTGGGTGGCTCAAGGATTACAGAAGCATCTGAATGGCGGGGGGGTGGTCATAATTTCAAGGCAGGAATGGGGAGCATATTCTGACATAGACATATTACTGATGTACAGTGTGGCCAGAGAACAATTATGGCTTTTGCTAATGAAGTTGATGGGAGCTTAAACAACTAAATGCAGCACATTTAGGTGGATAAATTAAATAAAGAAAGATATGTTGCATAAATTCATGAAGATACTTAATTCTGAGTTGCGTCTAGAATGCAGACAACCAAGCCCAGCTGTTTGTATCTAAATGTGATCATGCTTACCTGGAACAGACGGCAGCATCATCACGCTCAGGCAGCCCTGAGTTTTACGTGCCTGTTTGCAGAGGCAGCAGGTATACAGACGGTTGGAATTAAATCCCTGTATCTGTATGTATTTTTTAGAGCATTGTACATTACTGCATTCTTAATGATACCCAGGTAACTGCGGTGATCCCGCCAGATCTGTCACCTGTAGGGTGGTTCCGGAGGCAGCTGCCCCCCTTAGATTTTTACATGCTGAAGTTTGTAGAGTTTGCAGATGATGGACAAAAAAACCTCCATCCATCCATCCTTCCATCCATCCATCCATCCATCCAATCATCCATCCAATCATCCACCCATACTCTATTTCCACTTATTCAGTGCGGGGTCACAGGAGTCCGTAACCAGTTCCGGGAGCAATGACCATCAGGCAGGGAATAACCCAGGACAGGGCAGCAACCCGTCACAGGGTAAACTCAGCACTCACACGCAAATTCACACCTACAGGCAACTTGGAAATCTAAGTTACAGTAATAACAATTCATTTACTTTCTAATTAAAATTTTATGCAGAATTTGCAATGGTTCAAATCTAGTAATTCCTGCCCAAGTAGTAGTCAAAAATACATAGCAAAACAGCAGTAGTGGTCAGCACTATAAATATATATGCGGGGGGACATTTGAAAAATATACATATATAACAACAACAATAATAATAATTCCATATGCACTGTAATCACATAAAACAGAAGGGAATCAGTTCATAGCAAAATTACAAACATGGAACTTAAATATTCAGTCAGGCGACATATTTTGTTCAACTCAAAGCATCTTGTTTTTCAGTTGAAGCTCTAGCAGACTGCAGTGCGTTGCTCTGAATGGTTTTCCTTAGCTAGGCTACAGTGCAGTTATTACAGCAACCGTGCGCTTTGGGGCCGGCATCCCTGAATGAAAAGCACTCGCGTGTGACATATTGCTTTCGGTGTACGAATATTTGTATTCTAACAAGGCGCTTTATCCATAAGACCTAGAGACTGCCAAAGCCAAGATCTGTGTGTTAATGTCACACATACAGTATAACAGTGGAGGCTTGTTCTTTGATATATATGGCACAAACAGAAAAGTTCACATAAATGATACAAAGGAAGATATAATTGAAATTATGTTTTATTTGCTGTTTATATAAGCATGAGCACATTGGAAGGGTCCCTTGCACATATCCCATCATGCTCTCCTTCGAGACATGCTGACATATGTACAGGTCAGAGTGAAACTCTGGGACCAAGCGAAGGACCAAGCCATTTATGCAGCAACCCTGGAACCCTGCCAAGGCTGGAACTCAAACCAGCGACCTTCTGGGGCCTAACCCACGGAGCCACACACTGTCACCCCAAAAGGTCTCCATCACCCAAACTAGATTGCATGAAGCAGAAGGGGAGAGCTCATCTTACCTTGCACACATAGGCGGGGCTGTGTCCCAGCTACCCCACATGTGGAATGACTCCGTGGTTTTATTTTTATCATAGGCAAGACCAATTATAACAGCCTAGCTGAACGTACGTCCCGTTTTTTATAGCAAAATGTCGCGTCCCGGTTAAATGACCCTGCCTGATAGAACAGCGCACACAAAACTTACTGAAATGATATCCTCATTTTAGCAAAGAACTGCATTCATGTCTGTTTTAAGAAACGTAATAATAGAGGCAGACTGATGTGTCACTGCATGCCATAAATGAATAAAAGATTATTCATGAAACATTTATGCAATGCAATGCAATTTCAGCCTGAATTGGTAATTTTACTACAAAAGACTCCTAGCTTATATTATATTCATAGCTTACATGGATAAAACTTTACTAAACAGAACAATAATGCAGATGAATGCCAACTGCCTAGAAAAATTATTAGTGACATATTAAACTTATGGTTTCTGTTTAATTAATATTTGGTATTATCTATGCAGGTTCAAATACCATGCTGAGATCTTGCATTATTTAATATCTCAGTCTCGCTGTCCTGTGTGGATTCATATTCCTCTCTGAGATATGGATCTTGTTTATTTTTTGCTGTCTTAATGTGACTTAAGCTGACTGATTATTATTCTTAGCACTGATAAAACTATCATGCATGATGTCATCATTTAATGACTTGCTTGTTTACTGAAGCTCAATCATAAATTGTAGTGGTGATGCATATACAACACAAAATGAAATGTTACCTTTTTTCCAAAGCAAGCAACTTATTTCCTTTTTATTGTTCATATCTGCCAGTTTCTCTTGTATGACATTCTAGTCAGGAAATATTTCAGTGTGTTGCTGTATGACAGGATGTGAACCTCTGTGCCTGTGATCGGAAGGTTTCTGGTTCAAATCCTGTTGCCAGCAGAATAGTCATATCCCTGTTAGGCCATTAAACCCCCAAAATGCTCCAGGGGGGGGGGCTGTATGAATGGTTGACCCTGCATTGGGCTTCACTCTCAACTGTATATACATGTGTGTGTCGCAAAGGAGAGCATTATGGGAAATATGATAAGAAGCGTTCTGATGTACTTGTGCAAATGGCAAACAAAGCAATGCTGCATGTCTCAAGACTTTCCTGCTGTTATTTGATCGTCTGTCAGTGTGGCTATTTCCAGCCACGGCCACACAGATTAGCCAAGGGGGGGTAGCTGCCTGGCTAAGGGATGAGGGCCCCAACGCTGTCCGCTTTCCTGGGACCCTGATGTCTGAGGACTTACCAATGGTCACACTTATGTCGGAAAGTTAAATGGACCTTAAACATAAACCCAATATGAAAGTCTCAGTAAAAATGTGCCATTTTGGCCTGTATGCATTAATGTTTATGCAGTCAAATCAAATAGCTGTAATCCCCTAAACGCTTTACTATTAAAAGTGTACTTTTATTGAATTAATCATTCTAAATGTAAGCATGCTTAAAGCAGGGGTTTAAAGCTGTACGCCTTCATGATAAAAACATTATGGAAATGTTTAATAATTTCACGTCAGGCATAAGTGCCAATAGGAACAAGTGATGCGTAGGTGTATAAGAAATTCTTGAAAGGTGTATGTAGGCACCTCATAAACTAGACATGAACGAATGCATACATTAGCTTCTCAAACGCAAGCAGACCACTTGCTTTTCATATTGCAATCTGCATCTTTAGAACATCTTTGCCCGCTGATAAAATCTGAATCATATTTACATCAGCTCAATTGCTTCAGTTCTCGTTCCCTTGCATTTGCATTCCCAGGCATGTGTATGGGGTGAGATTAGTGCCAAATAACTTGAATTTGTATTTAGGAGTTTGGAATGATAAGACTCTGGGGTTGCTTCAAAGTCAGTTGCATAATCTCAAACTCAATTTCATTTTGAAATGTGAAATTTTCATTTTTTGTAATTTAAGATTAAAATATTAAAAGTAGAACACTAATATAGCCAACTGAATTGCTTCATGCAGGCATGATTAAATAACAGATTCAGATTTTTTCGATATTTTTCTAAGCCAAACTGAATTCCTGTGGAGGTGTTGACTTGGCTCATCTTGGGAGCAAAGATCATCTTCAGCTAGGCTTCTTCATGGACCCAGTGGTTACCAGCATCTTACATTTGCATAAACAGGCGTAAATTCATTGTAAAGGAGAGTTGGCAGCACACAGGAAAGGGTTAAGACAGGTTTTAAGTCATTTTCAATGTCTACATGTCCATAGTGCAATAAGTGGCTGCACTGAAACAGCTTTTTTCAAGACTGTTTAGTATATAAACACTGGATCTCGTCATACTTCTCGTTTAGCCACCCTGTCTTAGAATCAATGCTTGACGTCAGACATGCTGAGTGCTTAAGTACTTTCCTTCTCATTTATTGACCTGTTCCTCTTGTTTTCTTTTTAATAAACCTGTGGGCCATTAGACAGACAGAGCATATTTGCAGAGCTATAGCCGAATGCATTTCCACTGCGGTCACGCCTGATGCTCCTGTGGCAGTTCTCACTGTCACACAGAAATGCAGATGTTTGCCTTGACTGTACGCTTGTGTAAGCTTGCGTCACTGTGTAGCCATAACGTGTAACAGATTAGGATTCCGCACACTGCCTCTACACCGAGTCCCAACTTTGGCTTCCACGTTCTCACGTTAATTTCAGCCCATCACTCATCACTCTGAGAATCGCAGCTCTGCCCCCCCCCCCCAGTGAGACCTTCTCTTTCGAAGGGCATCTGATGGTGGCTGGGGGCATACAGTCGCGTCCAGCGCTATTGGCCCTGCGCCTCTTCATTTGCATTCGAAATTGTGGAGACCTGCTCACTTCACACTTTGTGATGAGATTCAGCTAATGCTGCGGGTGACATAACATTAAATGTACCGTCTAAAAATACAGCTGATTGGCTGATGTCAAAACACAACACCCAGTGAGTGACCAGGGTCATTTGCCTTGCCTAAAATCCACTTTCTCATTTTTATTAAATTTTTAAAAAATGGGGCGGGGGGTAAAATTAAGGTTTTTATTAATTAAGTTTTATCAATTTGCATAAAGCTGGCCCTAAGATGCTCATTTTCTCATCTACTAGAACTGTGTCATGCTTCAGTGTTCCAAAACCACATTTTTCTCATACTATACATATCTATTCACCCTGTAACTCTGTATGCTCTGTAAGAGGTTTAAGCCCCACCCCCGATGAGCCCAGTGTTCTTTGATTGGTCAATCTGCCTGATTGACCAGCACGTCCTACATGTTCCGCCCCTATCTTTCAGTCTGCAGACAGATTCTTGCAGATAGGCGAACAATAAGAATTACATTAGAAGGGGACCTCATCATGTCACAGAAGTAAGGGCTAGAATTCCAACCAAGCATTTTATTGCTCCCTTTGGCACGTACCTTGCGCCTTAAGACTTTGCAGACCATTAACATGCACATAAAGGTATATACCATAAGGGAAACTGGAAAGGGACGGGAAAAAACAGAGAAGCCTGATAGGCCCCTTGAAGTTACTTGAAGGTGATTTTTCATGACTATCCAGCCCCACATTCCTAATAATGCTTCAAAAGTTACCAC
>JAODUD010000046.1:13957280-13984298 GCA_026784285.1 Stomatorhinus walkeri | reverse complement strand
GGGTCCTCACCTGCAGCCCATGGTTCTGAGCTGACAGCAAAACAGACTCACCACCACGCATTGGTGATAATGAGATGATCTTTTATTAACAGAGAACAGTGTGCTAATAAAATACATCACCAAGAGAAATGTGCGTGTATGTGTGTGTGTGTGTGTGTCTCTGAATCTGTCATGCTTATGATATTTTTTCTATCAGTTTTTTAAAACAAGTAAATCTTTCACATAGGTCTGTCTGCCCAGCAATTTCCAGCACATACACACACTTTTGCAAAATGTCAACAACCTAGCAAACAATTTTTCATTTTAGGGATGTTTACAGAACAGTACAATTAAGAAATGGAAACGGTCAAAGCATCCCGTTTTCTTAATGATTCCAGAATATTATCCCACTACTACAACTAAAAATAATATAGCAGGGGAAAGAATGAAGGACTTGGTAGAACAACAGGAAACACTGTGACTTTGCAGCTCCAAGGCCGCGGTCTTAAGGCTGGAAGGTCTGTTTGCAGTATAAATATACAGTATAGCACTTTGATTATGTTTATTATCTATATTATCAATAAAAAATAGGTTTTTCTTATAAATCAATATGTTTCAACATTGATTATGTTAAAATGATGTTCAGGTAATAAAGTTATCATACCAATGTTGACAGCCTTTGTTAAAATGTAAAACATAGAAATAACGTTCCATTAATGTTACAGTAGGGACGTTCACTGCCAGCTTTGAGAAGACCTTTACATAACATTCATCTCTCCTGCACCAAAATGGCTGAAGACATTGTTTTTCACTATCAAGGAAAAAGTCTGAGTAACTATGCTGAATAATCAAGCTGACAAGGGCCATATTCAGTCTGCATTCTGGTCAAATCAGGCATTAATGGCGCACTTTTGGAAAAGAATGGATCTGTGGGATGCAGCTCGTTCTCTTCCGTCAACATAAACTGACCAGTCGGACTTGGGTTTGCAAATTCATTTCACGACACGATCATGGTGCCAAAACTAAATCCTGCCTGACTTCATGTTGCTTTGCCTTTATCAAGATGCAAGGAAGTGGAGGGATGATCAAACGCAAGAAGGTACTATTTTTTATTTTTAGCATCTTCTGCCGCTCATTCTATCAATATTTTTGCACCTCATTTATGTTTTTTCTCCATTTATGTACCAGCTAGATAGCTTGTTCACCAGTAACTGTATATCATGACTTTTTTGAGTGACAATAGATGATGCCTGTACAGATTTTTTTTTGTTGTTGTTGTTATTTTAACTAAAAAAACGTACACCATTTTTAGGCAGGTTACTTCTGACATATCGATATTTGTATTTTGATGTTTTTTTTAACAACATTTATGAAAATGTGTGAATGATGGCCCTTCAGGGGGCCCCTGCTGCGATGGGCCCCGAAGGCAGATTCCCCTCTGCCCCGGCTACTGACAACGAGCAAAGAAAGCAGTGAACAGACTAAAAAAAAAGACACTATTCTGAAGCTGTATTCTGAAATGTATGCAACATGTCACCCGTATGAAATATTTATCTGACACTTGTGAAAAGAGTCAGCTGCGAGGCTGGTGAGTTACAGGAAACACTCATTAGAGGCCACTCGGCCGGCCACCGCTGATGCATCCCTGAGTAAATTATGTAATAAGCATCTCGAGTCGCTGAGTCACCAGGCTTCAAGTCATCGCACCACAAACCGGCATCTCTGTCGTCTCACATTCCCTGCCTGTGGCCTCCCCTTGTTTCCAACTTTTGTACGCCATTCATCAGACCCACCACTGTCAGGATGAATTCCCTAATGACCCAGTATGTGTGACCCTGGACATGCATTCTAGGAACCTGTTAAATATCCCAGTGTTGTATGTGTAAAATCTCAATAATGAGAATCCCATATAATCAATTTAAAATGTAAAAGGTTCAAGTGTTCATTTTAGGACAACTTTTATATGGTTGCCATTGCCCAGTTTACTGTTGAAGCCCCCCCTCGGTTGAGACCTTGTACCATCAGGTCAAATGGAGTAGTGGGGAGGTCATGGGGTGCTCAGATAAAAGAGAAATAAAAGTTTCAAAACTTCTTTTTTTGAGTTTACAATATTACTACAAATTTATCCCACAACGTGGAGACAAAATGGATTCCTGACTGTACAGTCATTGGGTACTTTGGCATTTAGTTAAAATAGAAGTCAGGTGTGGGACAGATCAGACAGGTTTCTAAAGCATGGCTAATTGTGGACATTCAGATAAAGAATAAACTTTTGACCAACTCTGCTCATTCCCAGAAGGATTAATACTGGCATGGATGGCACATCTGCACGAGAGTGGGGTTATCTGTGACCCCGCCGCCTGAATCTGTCCTGTTTTCCTGCGCTAATCTCTTATGCAGGCATCGTTTTAATGTCTTCAGCAGAACTTCTCTCAGGTTTTGCTCAGCGGTTTTTCAACATGAGTAACTGAGCCCCTGATAGATTAATGCTTAAAAAATCCCTTTACCTTGCTAAAATGCAGGAAAATATGACCTAAAGTGAAATATAAGCAGGTTTCTGGGCCTGGAGACGTTTCTTCTGCGGCTGATGTCATTTCTGCCTTGTTTGAAGGAAAGGAATCCTGAAATAGAACTGATAGAGCAGTTGTTAATGTAATAAAAGCATGGATTCCCTATTAACATAAGAGATAATTCTGCATGGTTTAGCTGGTACTGATGACGACTGTTCGGAAGAAAAGGACTCAAAAAATCTAAAAATTTTACATATTGTTATCCTACCCTCACCCCCACCCCACGTAACTGGATACTGAATTAAAAGTGGGGCACAAATCCAATTAACAACTGAGTGAAAATTAAGCCTGAGATAACGTATTGCTTTGGGCAACGTTTGTGTGTCATTAAACCTTGCTGGATGTAGGGGCGGGGCCTAAAGTAATGCTTACGGTTGTGCCTTGGTAACCATAGTGACAAGCCATAGTGACAAGGATGCAACTAAAAATGCAAGTTCAAGAGATGACAAGATTTGCAACTCTCTGAGTACAATACATGCCTGTTCGAAGGAAGGATGCCAGGAGAGAATTGCTTTTTACTCATAATCAGTAAGTATTTTGATTTGAGTTATTGTGTGGTTCATTCAGTGGATGGTCAAACTGATTAGTTAAATATTCTGATGGCCAACCACACTCAACACACTTGGCTGGTCTTAAAACTGTTTATCCCATTAATCCATTTTTTCAGGTGAAAAATGAAACAAATTCATGTTAAATAACAAATGCATCTTTCAATGCTATTTGGAGATCCAGTTGTGTGTCCTATTCTGTAATTTCTATAAATTGACTTCATGGAGTTCAGCATTGTGTTCATCAGCTAAAACCTTCAAAATCACTGTCAAACACTTTCCTTCCAGTTTTGTAATCAAATGATTATGAGATATATTAAAAGACGGCTTATGAGACTCCAGTTTTCACCAGTTTTTGCAACCAACACAGGTATTGTTCATAGGATTACATGGTAAATGCATAAAGATGTAACAGAACAGCACTGCTGTGTGAGATAGGGTTTTGAGGGCACGATTTACCGGTTTGTTTGTTTTGGTTTCAGGACCCACATTTGCACGTGGCCACATAGCTTAGGGCTGGACAGGGGCCACGTTTGCCCCCACTCAGACATCCATCAACAGTCACTACACACATGGGCTCGTGTGTTGCCGTGACAACAAGACTCTGTTCTGCTTCTTGAATTTATGCCAGGATTAGTTTTGCTAAAGCAAGCAGTTTTTTTTTTTTGTTCAAAACACATGTGTGAGTGCCTTTTGAATGTGTTTAATGTAAAGCTCCACTCTGTATTCTTCTGAATAATACTGAAAGTTTAGTGTTAAGATGTTTTTTTTTTAAGAATGATTTAAGGGCCACTTGACTTCTAATGAATAAACAATTAAGTGTTTTAGCATGAATAATTTTTAAATCTGATTTCACATGCTGGTATTTAAAGGAAATAATAGCACAATATTCATTTTTATATTTGTGATCCACTTTTTTTCAAAAATATGCTGAAAATTTATTATAACAACGCAATGTACTTTGTTTTAACTGGAAAGTTATTTTTCACGGCATTTTGCAGAAACATAGGTCTATATTTTTAAGAAAATGACAGTACACCAAACCTAAGAAGAAACTTTTCTCAGGAGCACAGAATTTACACTAACTGCAGATTCATCAGGGTGCACACCAACACAACAATCTTTATCATTTGTAAATTCACATATTTCTACAAACTGCATTGAAATGCACGAAAGTACACAACCTTCTACAGTGCTTCTACCCCTTGCACAGACTTTAGATGAATATTTTATACACTAGGAGTTTTTGCTTGCCAGTGCTTGCCAAGGGACCATGTTTATACTGGCTAAAAAATACCTGCAGCTAGGGAGCCCGAGAGAACGTTTTTATTGCTGTTACTATTCTGAGTATAATGATTGGCATTCAGTCATCATGAGTATTAACTTGGAAAAGTACATTTACCAAGTAATCTTCATTCCCATATACCTAGAATCTGACTAGATTTGGTCCATTTATTTTTGTGTTTTGTTACACTGAAACTCTCCCCCAATGGGGCCCAGAATCTGATATGTTTAATTGGTCCATAGTTTGGGGCGTAGGTCATAAGACTAAGAAATAATCCGTCATTAAAGGCTGCCAAAGACAACTGCGCAGAAGCATGAAAACACACTTGTGCTCGCCGTGGAATGCGGAGGAGATGTAAATGTTTCAACTGCATGGAACATTTTCAGTAAAGAAATTGAAACTATTAGAAAAAATCTAAAAGAAAGAAGTTTGCATGTTATGATCAACAGGCTTTGTCAAAAATCTGATATTGAGATTTCACACAGGGGTTGTAGTGTGTGTGTGTGTGTGGATTAAATTTATATTACATTGTAGGGACCAAATGTCCCCCACGATGTAATAAAAACCTGTTTTTTTTTTACATTGTGGGGACCATTTTTGAGGTCCCCACAAAGATCTGTGAATGCAATCAAAAAAGTAAAAATGCAAAAGTGTCGTATTTTCTTTGATTACTTATGGGTAAGGTTAGGGCTGGGTGGGGGTTAAGGTTGTCATGTTGGGATTAGAGTTTTCCCCATAGAAATGAATCCCCGCAAAGATATAATTACAAACATGTGCATATGTGTGTGTGTTTGTGTAATATTTATACAGAAATAAAGGAAAACAAAGAAATTTCTTAATACATTTCACTTGTAAATTGACTGAAATCTTCTCCGCTTTCACACCAATGTCTCCTATAGTCTGTGACACTAATAATATTAATATAAAATAATATTATATAATAATCACAGTAAATACGCATGGCTTATGGCGTTGTTAAGCAAATAGTTTTAACCAAATAGGTTTTGAGTTTACATAGTTTTATGAACTGCTTAGTTTCTGTTTAAGACATATATTTCACTAAACTTTGTATCTCTCTATTTTAGATTTGCATTCGATTTAGAAAAAAGTTTGTATGAATTTTAAATGAAAACTCTCACGGAAATTAAAGTAATCCTGTGCTTCTGCTCAATACTTTAAAGTGTACATTACCAACCTATAAACTGGCTAATCCGTATTGGATCGTGATGCTTGGGGAATACATTTCCCAGACACCCGCAGTGTGGATCACGCGTTGCCTCGGCAGGGCCAATAGGAGAGCTCGCCGCAGGGTGTCTGGCATGTTACTGCCGCTGCAAGAGAGACTTGCTTAACCTCAGTGCAAAAAAGTTTTCGGAGATGGGGGAATGCAGAGTGTGCTTTCTTCATTTGCACCGAATTAATGGATTAAGGGCGATTAGTTTTCGGATATAAGGATATAAAGCATTTGATAAAGTAATCCGGACAAGACTTTTAGGGCTGGAAGTTTTACTTAAAGATTGTATGAGCTTTTACCTGCGCGATTTTGTAAAGGGTTTTTTGTGACTTCTGGGATTTTAGAGGTTTTCGAAAATGTCCGCGACGAAGTTTTCACTCATTGGGAAGATGTACCCCATCATTTTCGTACTGCTTTCAGGCTTGGAATTTGCTTATGGAAATAGTGATGACAGTAAGCCGTGTCCATCTCCCTGCACATGTGTTGGAGGTTTACTTGACTGTAGTCGACAGAAGCTGAGAAAAATTCGGGATGATCTTCCATCGTGGGTCGTTCAGCTGTAAGTCATACAATCTTTTGTTACCTTCTCACTTTCCTAACCTGTTTACAGTTGCATCTATTTAGCTGGTGGACATACGTTGGTTGAAGGATATTGGTGTTGTTTCTTCTCTTATTTATGTAATTGCGTCTGCGTTCGGTCCATACCCTTGTTTTACGCAAATCGCCAAAATAAAATTAAAAAAATCACTTGCGTGATTTAACACGTCCTAATTACGACATAACGCCCATTTATTCTAGGTGGCAGTCTGAACTTGGCATAACTTCGGATATTCACATTCGGAGACTGAAAACTTTTCCGGTATTAATTAAAAAATAATTTAAAAATAAGGGCGTCAGAAGATATACACACGATGGACGGTATATATGGAGCTTATTTCGCGTCTTTTTTTAACCTGGGCATTTCACAGCGGTTTTAATTGCTTTTCCACTTCTTTATTTTCTGAACCGGGGGGGTGGAGGGCACCACCGCACCAATTAGTTGCGGCTAATTCTGCTGAAATTCCTATTCGGACTGAGCTCAGATCTGAACGCTTCGCTGGATCTACAGCTTGTAGGGTGCGGGGAGTAAATGATGTTTAAGAACTGAAACGCCGCGGTTTTCTTACTTTACAGCATTTTCTTCAACGAAGCATCAGAATTATAGACTTTTAAATAACTCGAAATATAGCCTATATGATCGACGCGATTCGGAAATATTTGACTTCTCAGCTAAACATTTTTTTTCTAATAAGTTATGTCAATAGAGAAAATCCAATCCTGCCCCGTGATAAACTTGCTTTTACATTAACATATGACATTTATTGTAATTTTATATGATTTTCACTTTATATTGAGTGTGTAGTTATTCATGTGTCCTTATGGTATTTAATTAAGATAACTAAAGTAATCGACCCTGATAGGCCTAATGTCCCCCCTCCCCCATCTCTGCCAAAGTAAACAATGCAGTGGAATGACCTAAATGTAAAATGGCTTTGCTTAGGCGTGAACGTACAATCAGTTGAATCTGAATCAGTGGTAATTATGGTAATTTACTTAATTTATATAGTATTACATTTATTCAAGTCAAGCGCTGAGTCATTTGAAGAAGAAACTTTAGGGTAATTTGTAAGAATGACAGAAGAAATGTTAAGGCTGCATTTGTGATGAGGAATTTTATCCCCAATATTATTAATGTCCAGACACCAGTGTTTTGATCAATAAACATATTAAACGTATGCTATTTATTTTCCCAGAAAGAACCAAGTTAACACGGTTGTAGCCGATTGGATAACCATCTCTGGCACCATCGTAATTATCATCATGTATCAGTTTAATTTTGTGTATAGGATGGTTTTTAAAGGTGCGTTCGCTTTTCGGATTTTGCCGAATCTTTCTTTGTTTTAAACAAGAATGAGAGGGGAGGTGGCGGCGGGGCAGAGCCTCGATCGGCGTATTAGAACCTCGGTCGACGGCGCTTCGGCGGGTCGCTCCACGCCTGGAACCTCGCGCTCCGTCGCCGTAATTGACGCTTTTTGTCGAAGCCGCGGCCGCTCGCGCTGCACTTCTCTAGCCCCACTGCCTTTCTGCTGAATAAGCAGCCGCGCAGCTCCTCATGGAAATGATTAAGCAGTCTTTGCTGGATTTGCATCTGAAACTTTTTTTCCCTCAACCTCCCAAGTTTCCTTAGTGCCAGGAAAAAATGGATCTGATAATTGGGCCTGGAAGGGAATCCAATTCCATTTCTCGAAGACAGTTGTTTGCTGTTGTGGATTGGCCTTTTACACAAATATATAGAGGGTATGTAGCTTTGTATAACGAGTTTTAAGTTTTAGCACCTAACCATCCAGGGATGTTGTTCCATAGGGCTGTGTATTTTTCCATTGTCCGTTTTCACATGTTCACTAATGCAGATGTGATGGTCTGCTAAGACTGTCAGCGTTTGCATCTTGATTCACCTCAGATGCATCGTCTCGTAACAGCACAGTTTGTGCATGACCAAACCCAAGAAGCAGTTCTGGGTTTGAAGGAGACTTGCGTTTGGGAAGGGATCTGCAATTGTTAGATATTTGATGGACTGTTTGATCTTGAATGTTTTAG
Organism: Stomatorhinus walkeri; assembly: GCA_026784285.1. Classification (NCBI taxonomy): domain Eukaryota; kingdom Metazoa; phylum Chordata; class Actinopteri; order Osteoglossiformes; family Mormyridae; genus Stomatorhinus; species Stomatorhinus walkeri. The sequence goes on along the minus strand of JAODUD010000046.1, from coordinate 13,976,045 downwards.
TATTTTTGTGCATGTCTGTCATCGTGACAAAAGGGAAAATGAATTGTTGCCTCTTGTTTTTTGAAGATAAAGTCTTAATTTTAATAGGCTGAGAGGCTGTAGGCCACGGCTGCCCCCCCGATTCACATAGGTCAGCTCTTTAGAGGACAGTAGTGGAGCTAGTGATTTATTTCAATAGTCTCTTTTCTATGGCATCCTTTCATGTTGTTGTTCATGTCCTGGTCTGTTCAGAGGAATAAAGTCAGACTTGATGATTTTTTCAGTCAAGACTTTTAAACATTTGTTGATAGAACTTTGGTGACTATATGAAAGTGAAGTAGGGGGGGAAATGTATTAGCGTTACTAGTAAGTGGTGGTCTAAGAGGAGATCCACTCAAGGGGACATTCTGTTGGAAGCTTGGGAAGCCCAAACCATCAGTTATGACTAGAATTAAACAACTAGAGCTTGGAGCATTGAATTGTCATTTTAGTAGGAGTAGTAATAACCATAATAGTATTAATGAAAAGCTGTCAGAAGATGGATGATGGTAATTTGGTGTATAATGGCAATCATATTGCTGAAAGTGTGAGAGTTCTCACTTGGACATTGAGAAGAGATTGGCGCTTGTTACCCCTCTGTTTGCTCTTGATGGACTCCAGATGGGGGCTGGCCGAGCGCTGGGGTGTGGATGGAGCACGGTCGTGGTGGGGGAGGGGGGATGATTAGTGGGGGTGTTACGGCAGGTCCCCCAGCCTGCTCTCAGCTCCCATCGAAATGCAGCAACTTGTCTTTACTGGGCTGTCTGGCTGTCTACCACTGAGTGTTTGATTTATGCCCATCCAGGGTTTGTTTACCTGCCTTTTGGGGACCAGGTGGCTGTTATTCTGTCTTTTATAACTTCTCAGTTTGCTGTGCAACCTGAATTTCACATGTGAGTCTTTGGTTTCTTCTGTGATGGGGAAAATAATACAATATAGGTCCAGCTAGCAAACGCTAAGCGTGCTAACAGATGTACATACTCATTTTCTTACAGGGATTTGAGTCATAACAAATTACAGTCCGTCGATGGGAGTTTGTTTTCAAAGCTGCGGCATCTAAATGACTTGTAAGTAGTATCTCCTTGACTTGTGTAATAATTATGTAGATTTTCCGTCTTGTATGCCGTCTGACACATTTTCTGCCTATTACAGGAAGCTAAATAACAATGAACTGGATTCAGTGCCAGATTTGGGACCTTACTCTGAAAACATCACACATCTTAATTTGTAAGTATATTGTTTCTGGTTTAGTTCTGCTGCTTAACAATGTTATGTACATGTGTGGTAAAATCAGAATTGTACTGAAAGTTCAAATTAGTCAAAGTAGTTAAGTTCATAATTAGACTGAATAAATGCCGATATATGGGTCCCTGTGAACCATTCCCCTGGTATGCATATTTTGAATACAATTACAATGCAGAAATTAGCTTTTTTTTGGGGGGGGGGGTGCTTGCAGCTAGTTAATTTGCTAATACATATGTAAACACTACTCCAACATAAAAAATAACTTGTCAGCATTAGCATAAAATGACATGGTCCCTAACTCAGTTATTTGTATGACAGTAACATTTTTTTTCAGATTCTTACTTTTGGAGACCCTTCAAATTGGAAAAAAAATTAAGTGTGGCCTTATTTCCCGAATTCAAATTCATCACTCGTTCAAACCAAAGGACTTTAACTTCACAAATATGTTATGCCGGCTATGATGTCGCAATTGTCCTTTCCAGTAGCCAGAACTGCTTAGCGACTTGCCATGTAAAGTTCACTGATACCAGTTTTGCTCACTGCTACAAAGCAGAACAAGTCCAGTGTTTGCGCAGTGTGACATGCAGAAACACAGCTGTGTTTGCACTTGGCCTGCGCAGCTGGGGCAGAGACGTGTCCACTCCTGAACAGTTTGCCTGTTTTGTTTTATTTTATTGATTTTATTTCTCAGTATTTGGTATATTATTTTGTCTTTTAATAGATTTCTGATAATCGAGGGTAAGTGATAGACGTCAAAATGGCTTCAGGATCTCGCAGAATTCAGACACGCTTGACTTGGGCCACAGTGTGCTGTTTGTTCTGTTGTGAACTTTGACTCCTTGCTAGGTCCAAGTATCCATTCTGCTAGTGATCATTTGCGGTTCAGCTGCATGAGTCCCAGTGCTTCCCGATTGTGGAATTCCCCCCGTCTTCGTGTCGGTCATCATCACGGCCCTTATGTCGAATGATCTTAGATGTTTATTAAGCCTTGATGTCTTCACTTTACTTCCCTCAAGATCATGCCAAAATACACCTATCACAGCTATAGTGTCTAGCCGCCGCTAATTGAAACCTCAAACGCTTTAATGTCGCTGACAGAGTTCTGTTAGTTTGGGCATCCAAGCCACATCTCCTAATGTCTTCGCAGGACTCGTGACTGACCAAGACTGAGTCGCGTCTAAAATATCAGCCCCGGCTCCTTTTTTATAATCATAAAATGCACACCAGGGAAACCTCAGTAGGCTACGCAGATGCCAAGCTGCACATCATCTCTTATATATTTTATTGATTGCTTGGCAGCGCTTTTCGTGGAGAAAAACCTGCGTGTGGTAATTTTTCCAACAGGGCCCTTGCCTCCGCCTCCGTCGTGGCGCCTTTAATGAAAACCATGTCTCTGCTTTGGAGAGAGGGGGGAACGAGAAGGCAGTGAAACAGATATTGTAGGCTGTTTGGATGGGGCAGGCGATGGGAGGGGCCGTTTTATTGGAATGGGCTGACTGGCCGAACCTTTTTAAGCTTTCCATGTAGAATTTTGATACCTTCCATGGTATATTTTGTGTCTGCTGTGAAATTATTCTGTTTTTTTTTTTGTTTTATAACAGACGGCACAAGGGAGTTTATGTATAGTTCATTTTTAAGCAGGACATCATGTAAACAATGGAGGTAATAATGTGAGGGATTTTAGGGCTAAGTTTTGTTTTCTTAAATTCAGAACTGCTTCTTCAGTGTAGCTGCTGGGAGGAGGTTATTTGACATTCACCAGTCCTCTATATTTAGCGTTCCCGCTGCACAAAGACTCGTGTCACATGCTTCCCATAGTCACCTTTGGCATGCTACATAGTGGACATTATACTTAAATACGTGTAAGACTGCAAATGGTCAAGGTCCTCTCCCTATGTATTAGTGCAGTCGCTGCTCATAGATCAGGCAGAATATCCATCCATCCTTCTTCTGTAGCCGTTTGTCTTATATAGGGTCACAGGGGTCCAGAGCCTTTTCCAGAAGGTAGAGACGCAAGGCAGGGAACAACCCAGGATAGGGCACCAACCCACCACAGGGCACACTCACACTCACACGCACACTCACACACATAAGCACACCTATGGGAAATTTGGACAGCATCACACCCATTATTTTTGCTTGAATTTAGCAGCTCCGTCATGCTCTGTCTGGATGTTTGTTTATCTTCAGGTTGCCAGATGCTGATGTTTAACTTGCTGCTTGGGTCTAATGATTGTGATTAACTACTAGTGACACTAGCAGGTGACAAAGCCTCCTCACCGACAAAGTGCTGCCTTCTATTGTTTTTATTGGTAATTGATACTCTCCGGCCTGTATTCCTGCAAAACAGGACTGACCCAAACCCACGATGGAAGAATCACCCACGAAAGGAATAAAGCACATCTTTAAGGGTAGGTACAACAGCATGCTAAAACTGGGCATTTAATTGCCAGGTTCATACACTCTGGAGAGTTTGCACACAGGTCCAGCCACATGCTGTCAGTCATGTTTAATTTCCCCAAGAATTCCCCCTGATAAAGATTTCACAGAGAAGGGTGAGGGGCTGGAACGCCCAGATCTCAGAAAAACCAAAGGAACCAGATCATCATCCATCCACATTGGCTGGGGTAATTGGTAAAGACAACAAAAGTACTTATACATTTTCACAACAGTATGCTACATTTGATATAGCTTTAATGTCACATAGAACATGCATTGACATTGATTCATGGCCAATGTTGCATCCTACCCGTCATGTCTGCCTGACCCTCCTGTCTCCTGCCCAATGTGGCCCTGATGAGCCACGCCTGTTGCTTGGTGCCCCTCGTTACCCTTTATATTTAAGTACCTGTTTGTCTCAGCAGCCCCCGGGCCGCTCATTGGCGTCACGCCTCCTGTGTCCTTCCCCTACTCACCTTCTCGTTTTCACCCCTCGCGGTCTCGTTTGTTTCCCTGCTCCTGTTAAGTTAAATAAAACCCCCCTTTTCGCCAAACGCCCGTTTTTGAGTCCTTAGTCCTACATCTCCTGACAGTGAAGCACACCAACCCAAAAATATTTTTAAATAAAACAATGGAACACAAAGCCAATATGCTTTTTAAAACATTTTATTCCAAAAAAAAGAAAACAAAACGTTAAAATAGGTTTCAAGTTCAAGAAAGTAAAATAAGCTTAAACACAATGCATAGCATCATATACAGACGGATAAAATACATTTTATATATTGCAGACAAGCCATGTTGGTATTACATATGTACACTAAGTATGTAAACTTCTATTTACAATCTTTATTACATTTACAAAAGAAATTGTGGTTTTTATTTGAATTACATATATATCGCTCTGATATATATATAATTATGTTTTTATTTTCCACTAGTATTTTGTACTACAATAATGAAAAACAATGTACAGATCGCTCAGTCTTTTTTTTCTCTTTTTTATAATACAAATTTATTTTCATAAAAATATATCTCTGTACAAAAAGGGATCGTTTGTTTGTTCTCCCATTACGTGTCTCTGTAGGTCTGCCTTTCATCTAATTCTCCCATCTCTAATGCCCTGCCTTGCTCCCCCTTCCCTCATGTACTAAGACCACGTCCCGGACGCTCATTTTCCACGACCCCATTTCGGCGAGCAGCACGGTTCACCATGACGGAGACAGAGATGACATATATCAAATTATGTTTGTCCTATCAGGCTTCTGCATGATGATGACAGCAGAATGATGACGGCCCTAGCCCTGACCAAAGCGCTATTACCTTCACATTATACCATTTTGTGTATTACACGTTTTCGGAAAATCTGTAAGTTGTCACAGTGCATCTCTTGAAACGGGTATTACCCTCGTGTAAATAAAAGGGTGAATGTATCAGAATACCAGCTGTCTTCCTGACCTTTTTATTATACCATATATATATATATATATGATTGCAATTATATGAAATATATATTTAATATATTTACCTTTATATATATATATATTCAAATCTTGTTATATACAATGAAAATATATTGATACAATTAAATGTATATGGTTTTCTTGTATCTGAATCCACTGCATAGGGGTCTGCTGGGGGAGCATTTAAGGAGGTTTAAAGGAAAATAAAATAGGGTCTCTTGTGAGGACTTGCCCGGAGACATCCTGTGGGCCTAGTATTCAGCACGTAGCGGTGACGACTGAAATAAAACCGACGTGGCGGCGAGATGTCCAATTAAAGCCTGGGATAAAAAGGCGAGGACAAAACAAATGATGTTCCTTCTTGGAATGGCGCATCAGTGAGCTCGGATTATCCGAGAGCTGGAGGGCCGGTCTGCGTTGCCGGCGATGGAACGCGACCTTTGACAACGAAATGCATTTGAAACGTAAATTCCATGCGCAACATCGAAGAAATGTGCAACGACTGCATGGGTGCAGGCACATTTAAATTGGACCGTGATGCAAAATAACTGCGACCACAAACAGAGGGCAAAAACAGCTACACGCATAAGCATACTTGTTCTGACAGAGTCATGACAGAGCAAGCAATAAGAATGACTTAATAGTTTGCGAAGATCCTTCCTGAAAGAGCCAAGCACTCTGCTAACACATACATTTATAAAGATGCACATGTGGATAGGCAAGGCTCGTGGAATCTCTGCCGCTGCAGGAACTGTGGAGAGCAGAGAGACAGGATACACAGGGTATATACAACACAGCACCTCCATTAAATCAGGCCCTTTCTGCGGTCATTTAAAACAATACAATCTGCTCTGCTTCACCGTATTACATACCTAGTCTAACCTCGTCTTCGTTCTTCGGGTTTGTATTTAATCTTTGGCAAAATAGGGACAATAGGGTTCATGGTTTCCTGTCTGAAGGCATGATCCAATTAACGTATTTTCCTGAGGAGAATGTGAGTACATGTAAAAGCTGGGCTCCTACTCAGCTTGGGTTCCGACACACTTTCTAATATGAACCCTCCTTCATAGATTTTTGGTGTATATGTGATAATAACCATGACCCCCCCACCCCCCCCCCCGGGGACATTGGCGGTGATATATATATATATATATATTTATATATATTGTGTCTAGGTCTCAGTCTTGCAAAATGTATTTTATCTTTTACTATTTCTTTGAGTATTGTAATGTCCTGTTTTATCTGAGACATGTATTGGGAAAAGCGTGCTGGGGCTTGTCATGACAGATTAACCGAAGAAAGGAATCGGTGCCGCATAGGAAACTGGTGGGGGTGGGGGACAGTCATGCCACAGGGCTGCACCCCAGCTGTCCCTCATGTGGCTCTCACTATAAATCAGCGCTCCCTGTTTACTTGCTGCTAAGAATCCACATGTGTGCTTGTGTGTATGTATATAAATATATATGTTAACCATGCAAACTGCACACACACAGACCTGGGGACAGGACACCCCCCCCAGACTCTATAATGCTGTCCACTAAGTCACATTGGCCAACCCATGATTTTCAAACACTGTATTTCATATGTATTTCAAAGTGACTGGTGATTGGTGGTTATATTGCACCTTCCAACCACTTTGCCTTATATATCATTTGGGAAACGCAGCCTTTGCTTTCCTCACACTCTTTCCATTCCAATATTCTAATAAGCAGCAGGTGACAATCAATTCACACAGCGGAGATAAGGCATTTAAAAGCAATGAGAAAGTAAAAGGAATTACCACGGCTGTGTGAAACGGCTAACGTTCTCTACAATAATCCGTTTCAGAAAGCCCCTTTGTTTGAGCCGTTCGCAGAGATACGGTAGCTGAATGCTTCCTATAAAGAAGGCATAAGATTGTAGTGTGTCACTGGGTAGCTGTTAGCGGCATCGCGCACAACCAAAACCAAACAAAAGAGTGATCATTTACATATTAATTCATTTTTTTCAGCTAACTTCATTTAGATGGAGAATCGTCTAATAGACCGTATGTGTGATCACTATAATACTACAAATGCACTATAAATGGTACAACAGCACACCTACTGTGTCTGAATTGTGCCCATCCTCATATATAAAGCTGAATAAAACTAGGGAAAACTTGCAGCTGCAAAAATATCCTTTTCACAAAATAAACTGTGAAAAATGTGGCCGTGAACGACTGCCCATCACCTTGTACAGAATTTGCAAAAAAGTTCCAAAGACTTTTCCGAATGCATGAAGTAAACAGAATTAGCCCACTGTCATCTACTTTGTACTCAGTTTTAACATATTTCAACTTCTGGACCTAAGTCTGCTATTGTGCTGAGCAAAATTAAACAGCCCTGACCAAGCATAGACGTACAGTATTTTGTTACCCCTCTGTTTTAATACCAAGGTACAAATAATTAATGCAGTGTAGTGTGTCTACCAGTAAGTGGCCAGCGAGGCCTGAGGCCTATGAAATTTGTAATATTACTTCCTGTCACAATTTACATCTGGAGCGACTGAGATAAAACACTAATGGGCACCAAAGTGACCATACTGTCTGGTTTCCAGGCAAATTATCCAAACAAAGAACACCTCGCATCCCTCATCCTGGACTTCCTCTAATGCGACATCACTTCCTGCCTGCTTCGCGTAGGAGTCACCCTTATCCATACTCTTAATACTATGGTGAGGGCACAGCCACTCATGGTCATTCCAGGGTACGAAACAACATTACACACTATAAAAACTCAGCTTAACTATCCTGACAGCATCTGCCCACGATTTCGAGCAAATGGACGATTTCAGAGAGAGAAGGCATCTTGAATCGGAAAGCAGCCTACCCTTCCATATCACCCAATAAAAGATGCCAGTTTTAACACTCAGAAAGGCCCTTTGATTGCAGAGTGAACATTCAATACCACGACCTCTTCTGGCCGTGATGAAAACTGCAGTGGCAAAACACAAGGGGCTGAGTAAATACAGCACAGGGTCACAGCGAAACAATTACATTCTGCCTTTGTCATAATTGGCTGAGTATTTATCTTTTTTCAAACCTCTGGGTATTTATGTGTAGCCTTCAGTTGCTTTCTTATCCCACAAGACAAATCCTATGTGAATTTCATTATTTCATCCATGATCGCCATGAGAAAGAGCACCTTTTCCCATCAGAGTGGGGCGGGCTCCCTCCTGCCCTCTGTGTTGACATGCGAATTTTATGTCGAGCAATTTTTCAGCACTTCCCTGGGGATTCCTGAATATACAGTCCCCGTTATGTGCACAGGAAACACAAATCTGATGGGCATTTGGTTCTGGGATTTAGTTTAAATACACAAACACTTGCAAACAAATATACGCACTCTCTCACACACATTCAGACATACAAAAAGTGAGTCTTTAATACAGCTTCCTTAGTGACAAACTGCAGGCCATTACATTTCCACTCGCCGTACCAGGTGCACACCTGTGGGGCCTCTTGTCTAGAAGTCCATCCTTCAAAATATATCGGGGCGCGGAGCTGTAGATCCGCAGCGGAATAAACACGGGACTGTTCCGCGTGACGTGGGATATCCAGTGAGATCCTCAGCAGAGCTCTGTCGGGGGTCTGGCGCTCTGAGTTGCTACAAGAGTAATGAGCCACACACCTGCTCCACCACGCAGCAAAAAAAGCAGAGGATGCACCGTCTAGATGCACATAACCACCTCCAAGCCGTCTGCGGTGCAGAGCCAATGGTCGCTTCCTGTGGCCGTGAGAGTGCATGAGCAGGTAAGTACTGTCCCACATAAAACATCCCTCGCTTTCACTGCCTGACAGTGAAGTGCTTCACCGCGTTTACCAGTGTGCATCTACCGCAAGACCTTTTCACCAGGAACAGAAAACAACATAACGCAGAAACTCTCTGTTTTTGGCGAGTTTGTTTCCATTTTGCGATGATACTGTTTCAGAATGCTTTTTTTTTTCTTTTCTTGTTTTTTTTTTGTCTTTTTACAAGTCACCAGGTTCTCTGACAGCAGTCCGATCTCGTTGGTCTTCCTCTGGTTAGAGATGCAGGCTGAGAAGTCGGTACTCCAGTGAGGGGGACGGCGCAGTGCCACGCAGAACTCTGAGAGCATTTTAGATTTTACCATGACGATGTGTGATGTGACGGGACGGCCTTCGCTTCTGGGTACAGTGTGGTAACAGACGGGAGCCTGACGAGGAAAGGGGACAACGTCAGAGAAAAATCACTTTCAAATGCTAGGCATTTGCAAGTACAATTACACGCTACCTGCTTTGAGACAAACACACACATAAATCTGAAAGAGAAGCTTTGGGTCTGACTGCAGGGTCTGGCTATTTATCCAGCACCTCTGCAGCATCTTAGAAGGTTGCAGGCCTTCCTCAGGGACTAAACGGAGATGTGACTATCCCGCCCGCGGAGGTTCGAACCGGCAATCTTCCGATCACAGAGTGGGAGGTCTATCCCACTGTGCCCCACGGCGGCCACTAAAGACTACGAAGATGAGATTCCATGAAAAGAGGTCACCAGAGGTCTCCCGCCTCCTGTATGCATATTTTTTTCTGCGAAGGAGTCAAATAATGTTCAGTTAAAAAGTCGCCGATAGTAGAAAGCAGTGCAACATCCCTCAACATTTGTATAGAGGGCCATCAAAGACACTGTGATTTTGTGTCTGTTTTAGCACATGAGATGGGGTGGTGATTAGATCAAATCCAGAGAGGCACATGGAATACAGCAAAATCCAATTACTCCCAACTTTCTGGGAAGTTCACAGCCTACACTTTAATATTCGGCCCCCTTTGGTAAATCCACAGGAAATGCCATAAAATATTTAGTTAAGGAACTGGATTGAAGCAATCTCCTCTGGCCTGAATCAGCACTTTGTGGTAAAGGGGGGAGCAAGTCAGCCAGTATCAGGCTCTCAGTCATCGGCCTGCTAAGCAGTGAGGAAGGCTTGGGCTCTGAGGATAGCCGTTGAGGAGATCAGGCAGACAAAGGCTTATAAAAAACCAACAAAAAAATGAAACACTGAGGTGCCTCTTGCCCCTTTGCGTGTGACTTAATCTCGTAACTGTGAAGGATGGACGCTTGGAGCAAAATAAGAAATAATAAAATAAGAAATGATGCTCTTCATTGGAATAAAGAAAAACAGTCTGCCCTGTTCATCAGGGTGTATATAACTGAAAGCTGATTGGCTACCAGAGTGCTCACTCAAAGAATCAAACCATATGATTGGCTAATGGTAAGGTTGGACCCTCTGTATGAATTATGGTCATTTTTTGCCTCATAAAAAAAATACTAGAATCGCCCCAGAAGTCTCTGAACACCGCTGGCTGCTACTCACCTGGGCAGGGGGAACGGGTGGAGACCGGCCGCTATACCGCAGTGCACACGGTGCTGACGGTAAACTCTGTCTCATTGGCCATGATGTCTGTGGGTTGTATGTTGCGGTCGTACATTGGGTTCTCGAAGGTGGCTCTCCCATTGGTGTTCTCGTGGCCTGCGTAGCCGTTGAAAGGGACCTTGGGTCTTCTCCTGGGCGTCGGTAAACAGAGCAGAAGGCTTTTAATGGAATGTAAAAACAAACACTAATTACTGCATTTGAAATGTACTCAGCACACTCACAAGCCGTCACACTGCACGCAAGGCTTTTATGTTACTTCAAACATAATATATAATTACACATTTGTTTTGTTTAATATAATGGTATTCAGCAAGAACCTCACCAGGAAGGCAAAGCAAACATTTTTTTTTTTATGTTTTCAAGCCTGATGTACAGCATTCACAGACGTTACGATGAATTGTTGGGTTGCAAGCCTTGCAGCATTTTGTCCTGCGCTTGACGTTTTTTCCCCGATTTGTCAGTTCAGGGTATAGAATAAGATTTTCTGGCTACTCAGCTTGCAGCCTGAATAAGGGCTTGTTTGCCATGTAATAAGGCCGGCCCTAACCCGACTGCTTAAACGATGGAGGTTATTAACAGACAAGGGCTTTTTACAGGGCAATAAAGAACTAATCTACCAAACAGCTGACATGGGCAAACCACCAGTCATGATACACACAATTTATTTACTACAAACAGAACTTTATTTACTTAGTTGCTGTATGACCAGCAAAATTCCTCAGCTTCTTCCTCTGAGTAAGAGAAGGTCAAATGTGTATAAGAGCTGTGGTGTGTGGTCTCCAAGTCCGGCAAACACACCTGTGTTTGTAGAGGTACAGAGCGAATCCTGCAATGATCATGGCTATGAAAGGCACTAATATAGCTGCAGCCACAGAGCTGCTGTTGGAGGCGAAGTTGTAGCCAGGACTGTCTGGGTTTGGGTCCGGGTTCTCAGTATCTGTGGGAGAAAGAACCATCAGAACACGGAAATACCGCCTCGGGCTGATGAGGGGGAACGTTCGCTTTAATTATCGCAGGATTCACAGCTGAAACAGCGGTTAAGGTGACACACCATCCCATAATGATCAACAAATAAAGACATTGCTATAAAATGAGCTGAAGCAGGATGAAAATTAGGGCACCCAACAGCTCTCAAAGACCACGGTTCGACAGCCTTCCCACAGGCACTGAAGATGACTTCCAAGCATTTAAAGACCGAGAAACAAGTATCATTAGCCAATCTAACGTGAGCTGGTCAGATACGATGATCTCACATTTCCCTATGAAGCTTGCATTTTGTTTTAGGAAAGCAAATTTATAAGGCCTACAAACAAACAGTGTAGGAGCAATACAAGGAGCTATAGGAGTCATACATCACCTATTTGGGAGGGGAGCTTTTTTTGAATACCAAACCCCAGGGATTTCAAAATATTAACATCCATACATCCATCCATCCATTATCTATACCCGCTTATCCTACTGGGTCACAGAGCCCATCCCGGAAGCAATGGGCACGAGGCAGGGAACAACCCTGGACGGGGTAGCCAGCCCATCGCAGAATATTAACATTAAGACTGAAATTAAACAATTTTGCTTGTGTTGTGCTGTGCAACCCAAAATACAACACAGCAAGCTGCAGTTACTTTGCACATGATGGCAACAAACTGAAATGAAGTGAAAGCTAAACCAGAGCAAATCCAACTATCTGCCATCATTATGGCAGGGGATAGAGGCATGGTCGGCCTGTGGCCCCCTCCTTTATTAATAAATCCGGTGTTTGAACATTCTGTCCCAGGTTTGGAAGAGGACTGGCCAGGCATCTGCTATTTTGTGGAAGGAGGGCCCTGCGTCACAATAGGGGAATTGGCGAAATTCTTCCCTGCTTGGCATCCTCTACCCTCGCAAAAAATGTTACAGCTAAATCATTTTTTGGTCCATACTTTGTTAGTATTGTCCCTTTTTATTTCTTTCCCATCTGATGTTTTAATCTTAAGGTATGCTTTTAGTCATTTTACTGAAGCAATTATGCTCAGTAATTATGTCTGTCCTAGGGGCCTAACCAGCGAGCAGATGCCTGTCCTAGGGGCCTAACCAGCAAGCATATGCCTGTCCTAGGGGTCTAACCAGCGAGCAGATGCCTGTCCTAGGGGCCTAACCAGCGAGCAGATGCCTGTCCTAGGGGCCTAACCAGCGAGCAGATGCCTGTCCTAGGGGCCTAACCAGCAAGCAGATATCTGTCCTAGGGGCCTAACCAGCAAGCAGATATCTGTCCTAGGGGCCTAACCAGCGAGCAGATGCCTGTCCTAGGGGCCTAACCAGCAAGCAGATGCCTGTCCTAGGGGCCTAACCAGCGAGCAGATGCCTGTCCTAGGGGCCTAACCAGCGTGCAGATTCCTGTCCTAGGGGCCAGATGCCTGTTCTCTGACTGTCTCTGACTGACATTCCTCTGCTGCCCTAATTGGCATGGTGACTGATCCACCCCCTTTCCACGTCACCGGAAATCAAAGCACATGTTTTTATTCTTATTAATTTGTTTGTGGGCATGACATAGTAATTGTTAAATTTGAATATTTAATGATGATTGTTCACCTTGAATGCATTGTATAATGTTTAACTTACTGCACCAAAAAGTAGCATATCAGTTTTTATTTGAAGTGCTGTAAGTCTTTGGTAGAGTTCATCCCGGTACAAAGGAAAAATACATTCATCTACAGCCACAAAAAGGCAAAACCATCAGGCCTTTGGCCAAAAGAGTCTGCCCTCTGTGTGTGACAAATGCAGCAATCTTTGATGCATGGCAAGATGTCTTGGGAGAAATCACTGACCCTCACTGACAAAGCACAGAGAATTGAGCATGAACACACATTTCTACACTAGATCTGTAACGGAGCCCTGTGAGTGCAATATACAAGAAGTAGGCCGAAAGAAATCAATGCATTTTACAGTTTAATTGCTAACAAAACAAGCTGTATTACATACGGCTAACGAGTGACTGAGCGCAGTCTGTGCACTACATGATATACTTGCCAAGTCTCTGAAGTCCAAACTGGCCGAATCCTTTTCCTCTGACGAACCCTTGATACACAAAGGAGTTGGTGGAGGCCATGTATGACACCTGCGGGGCACAGACGCCAGTCTCTCACTGTAGGCACCCTTTCCGTCACACACATCCATGCGAGTCCCCCGTGTCTCCTGACCCGCATGAATTTTAATTACAACCTTGCCGTTTCTTTTCCTCGATGTATTCAGGACGAGGCGCCTGCTGCTGATTGCCAGACATTGATTCCGCTGACATTTTAATTAAAAGGAAATTTCACTGGGCATTGCTATCAGAAGCTGGCACTTGGCGAGAGACTGCCAGCCAATCGGTGCTAACGTGGCCTGCGACAAAAGGCCTCGTGGTGCTTTTTCCTGGATCTCCGTCCACATGAGAGATACCCCCTGCCTGATGCTGTCGCCCCAAAAGAGTGATTAAGCTGTGCTAACTTCCTGGGTCACGACAAAGCTACCCGTGGGCTAACACCAGGACACTTTGATCCGCACCATCACCCGAGATTTCCACTCCACTATTAATTACGTTATGCCACGCTTAATAGTTTCCTTATATATCCCTAGATTCTCCACATAAGAAGCGTTCATCGCTTCTGGGATAATGGGCTGGTATCCTGAACAAATCTGGATTTTCCAAGGATTTGAAAATATGTCATGTAGGCAGGGCATGGATATTCCGGTAGATTCAGGGGACCTAGAACTGTGCAGGGGCCCATGAATGTGTAAAATAAGATGCTAAATTTTGTGTATGTGTGTGCGTATGGTAGCTACAGCCCTGCATGTGGGTTTGGGGATCGCTTACATGGCCGTCCAGCGCCCAATTCATCTTGTTCACGAAGATCTCGACGGGACCCCGAATCTGGTACACCTGAAGCAGCAGGTGAGACTCCTCTTTTTTGTAGATCCCTAGGAGGGAAGCAGGAGCAGCGGGATGGGGGGAGTCACACACTGTCCACGCCCCCTTTTGTCAAAGCCCACTTGAAGGCACAGCAGTACTGCCGATGAAGCACATCTGAGCCCAGGGGCCCTCCCCTTACCGGCCAGCTTCAGCTCCACGCCACTGTGGTGGATGAGCGTCCCGTTGACGCGGTTTCCAAAGGGTTCAAAGGCGGTGATGCTCAGCATGGCGGGTTGCTTCTTGCCCAGGTACTCGTATGAGCCCCTCCACAGAGAATTCTTGGCAAAGACACCACCGGGGACTGGAGTGGGGCATTAATATATCACATGTTATTACCATCTTCCTGCAATAGGGGGAGTAGCTAGCACAGGTTTCCCGTGACTAGCCAAAGTACTGCAACCATAGCTGAACTTGCAGATTCAAGTTTATTTGTTGACTGTTTAAGTAGATATGTTCTCACCGTAAGTGACTAGGTTAGATACGACCATTTATCAGCCTCAGGTTCTGCTGTCAAGGGCACAACAAAAACATGCCTGTACTGCCCCACAAATGGCCGGCAGCTACGGCTACAGTTACAGCTAAGCTCATTATCCGCCATTTAGCAAACGTCACCAGGGACACCGTCAAACTCAGTCAAAATCTACTGTGTATAGAGCAACAGGCTATCAGCAAAAAGTATCGAGGGCTGAAAAAAATCGACATTTGGCTCTATTTCAGTTGATTTATGCACTTTCAAGGTGACTTTTTTTTACCTTTGTGGACAGGCAGAATGAAATAACCAGATTACATTAGAAATCACATCAATCGCCGAGTTCTAAAGAAACGGCGCCTGCCATAAATCCTTTGCAGAGCGCCCTGCCAGCTTCGTGAAAAGTGACAACGGCGTTCACCTGGGAGCTTGGCGTTCGGCGGTTCCTGCACGGTTCCGATCGTCGTCCCACTCGGCCGGGTGTCAGCTGGAATAAGAAAAGAAAATAAATAAGTGTTACTGCCTCCTTGTGTGCAAATGATCGGGGTCTTATCCCACAGCCGGCCGGGAAGGACAGGAAGTGTGTGGCACTGATGAGAGCAGGCTACGGGACAGTCGCCTTCGTGATGACAGCCGGGGAGGAGGACACGCGCGTGTACGAACACGCAGAGTCACATGTAGGCAGTAACTAACACACGCAGCAGTGACACAGAAGCATGGACACATGCATGCAGCGAAAGAAACATACTGGTGGGACTCATAAGCACACACAGTACTGACACAGAGATGGATAAATGAACAAACATCAACACACAAGCACACATGGTACAGACCCAGTAACACAAAGACATACCAATGCAGAGATAAATGCATATGGGCATAATCACACAATCCTGCATACATATGCATTTATAAATACAAAGAACTAGCTCTTTTAGAAAAAATAAACAAAAATTCAATTAAAAGTAAAAAATATAAAATGAATACTTGTAGTACTGTGATAGTATTGTTGAAGGATATCAGTGCTTTCAGGTGGGCGGAAGCCCCACACTGTAAAAGTCACTGTAAAACGCAGTTAAAAAGGTGCTGCCCCGCAGACAGACACTGGGTATAGACTGCACTGCATGAAGGGCAGGTAATGCACAGAAAGGTGAGAACAAAGATCTGAGAGGTTGATTTCTGAGAAATCTGTTATGAATATAGGGGGGCCAATTAAGAAAGGAAGTGTTCAAAGCCATAATTGACTTTTATTGGATTACTGCAGTTATAGTGCAAATAGCAACCGCAGAGTCCTCAGTGTTTGTGCCGGCGAGCTGTTCAGCACGTGAAACAGCACAGCGCTTACATGCATACAGAGGACCGAATTCGCCTCACTACGCTCATATTTATCAAAGTCACAAAAGCCTATTTTATTAAACCCGCTTTCAATATTACATTATACAATGTTATGGCATATAAAAGTTTTACTGCATTTTCATATTCGTTGCAGGCTTTCAAAAACCAGGTTCCGGTTGGGTACACTTCAATGTTCATACCTTTGTTATTTTTTAAAACATGAAAGTTTAACATTCATGCCGGGGAAATAAGAGGGGCTATAATTAATAAAGAGGCAACCTTATCATTAGGCAATAGTATTTCTAGAATCAGTGAGTGACAGAGGAGCAGGCCAATGAGCTGTCAGCCTTGCGTACGCCTCAGCGGTGACACATACCTGAGCACAGAGGGGGCTTCCCCGTCCAGCTCCCGTCAGCCCTGCAGGTACGGTGCTCAGAGCCCCCGGCCAGGTAGAAGCCGGGCTGGCAGGAGTAAATGAGGGTGTATCCTAGTGAGGGCAGCTCGATGGCGCTGACGTCGGCCTGGGCTGGGAGCTCGGGCTGACTGCAGTGATGAGCTAGGGGAGAGGAGAGGTAACGCTGAAGGGGGTGGGATTGATGTGCGGTATCAGGGTCCTCAGTCAGATCTGGGGACGGGGCTATTGTGCAATATTCGGGTCCTCTGTCACTCAAGGGAATAGAGATAACATTTGGATATCCATCCATCCATCCATCCATCCATCCAGTAGTATCAGAAGAAGGGAAGGACTGATTTTTTCTTTAATAAGGCTAACACTGTTTAGGGTGCAGTTTCATTCCGAAACATAACTCATCCTTATGATAAAATGATTTTCTCTGATACAGGACAATGATCTTTGTTAAGTATATATTTCGTTATCAGACTCTGCATGTGCAGAGAATTGGCCTCAGTAACATGCGGATTCTTCTACCCACTTCTTCATTACAGCATCACATTGGGGTCAGGAGCTCCTTGTTTTATTGCTTGAACAGCATTAACATAAAAAATCTTCTTCTTCGCTTGCCTTCTATTTCTTGTTTAACGCTAACTGTAAGATCATGCACGTCGGACTGCGTCATAGGCAGCTACTCGGGTTATTTATACTTATTTGAATTCTGCACATCCACAATGCTGCACCCTTCAGTCCCCAAAACAGCAGGTGGTAGCAAACATTAATTAGGCACCAGGCCATTTCCCTTTTACTCCAAAGTCGCTATCGGGGTTTGTATGGGAAGTGAGCCTTTCACGATTAAGGCGAAGGCATTCTGTCTCTCTGAGGAACTCTTTAGCTATTTAAACGGAGGCAGAGAAGAATGTTTAATGCTGAACTGCAGGCCGAACACAATGCCAGCAATGCATTGTGGGTGCTGCGTTTATATCAAGAAGTCTTTTATGCCTGTTTACTTTACATAGCGTTAAAAAGATTCCCAGGGTGCTTCATACCCTAGTATGGCATTGTATAGGGTATGGTTGTTTGGTAATTGATAATATCATTGCGTTTTAAGAAAGGGTAAAACATAATACATTAATATTAATATTGTTTCTATTGGTCAAGATGTGACCCTTGGGTCGGAATCTTCTAAGTCCTGGCAAACACAGTTCATTTCTAGCATGACGTAAATAAGCAGGATAATATCGGGTGAGCCTCAACGCTATGGCAGGAAAACAGGGCACAGAAAAAGCTCTCATTAGGCTCCATCGCTGGCTACATTCCAGTGCTCAGCAGTCAGACAGTCCACATGCTGCCCAACACCTTCTCAAGCTCAACACAGCAGCCTCTGTCTACTCTTCCTGCCACAGGGTGTGCGTTTCTGCTTGCTGTTATGGAGAGAGTGAGGAGGGTCCGTGATAACGGCAAGGCAAAGAAACCTGATGCTTCCAGTGAATCGGGGAGAGGAAGTCCTAGGGACGGCGGGAAATGGCTGGGGTGTCATTATAATGCCAGGGTTTTAATTACGAGCTGTATTTCAGAGATGTTATGTCAAAACACAGACAGACAGGCACACACACAGAAAGACACACACAGACAGAAAGACACACACACACACAAACAGACAGACACACACACACACAAACAGACAGACAGACACACAGACAGCCAGACACACACAGACAGACAGACACACAGACAGAAAGACACACACACAGACAGAAAGACACACACACACACAAACAGACAGACACACACACAAACAGACAGACACACACACAAACAGACAGACAGACACACAGACAGAAAGACACACACAGACAGAAAGACACACACACACACAAACAGACAGACACACACACACACAAACAGACAGACACACACACAGACAGCCAGACACACACAGACAGACAGACACACACACGCACACACACAGACAGCCAGACAGACACACACACGTGCGCAGACTGAGCGGGCAGTGGGAGAGGCCCGCTCACCAATGCATTCGGGCTGCACGCCGCTCCAGGTGAGGTTG
>JAODUD010000046.1:13896076-13911840 GCA_026784285.1 Stomatorhinus walkeri | reverse complement strand
ATAGTTAGCATTAGCATTTTCCCTATAGAAATGAATGAGCGGTCCCCATAAGGATATGTTTACCCTACATATGTGCACGCGCGTGTGCGTATACATGTGTGTGTGTGTGTGTGTGTGTATTTACATGTCCTCTTCATGTCCAAAAGATTTCCTTTGGGGCTGTTACACTAAACACATAAAAGGGTTTATTTTATTCTGCAGGTTAATATAAATAAATAAGTTCAGTAAATAATAAAAAAAAAAATAATAATTAATAATTAACCCTCCAGGATGTGTAAAGACAAACAAACACTAGTCCAACCAAGCAATGACCCAGCTATCAAGTTTCAGTTCTGAGAACATTCTTGGAGTGGAACATATTCATTTGTGAAGCTGTCGGAATTTGGGTCACAAACATCTCAGAAACTCCTGGCCTAATCATTAAGGGAGTCTGACAGACAGGAATGAGATTGGAACCTTAAAAAGGAAGGAAAGTTTTCATTTGTTTTCTGATCTCCAATGAAACTTTTTTTGCAAGAGCGGAAAGAAATAGAGTCACTTAGGCTGAACCATCAATGATCTAGTTACATGAAGCAGCCACAGGCCAATCTCTGTTAATGTTTGTAGAACATTTTTACATCTGCAGAAGCAGTAACTTTTCAAAGTCAAAGGATGAGCGCTTGAAAAGTTTTTTTTTTTTTTTATTCCTGGAACCAGTGAGCCAGCAAGCCACGCTGGGACCTGGAGCTCAGCTGCACCACCCCCACCCCGCCCTGGCTCCCCCCTCACCTGAGAAACTGCCCAGCATAGTGTCCGTGTTATCGCCTCCATCAAACACCTCCAGGGAGTCCCAGTTGTGCTCCGTCACGAAGCTGATGACCTGTATCTGCAGGCGAGGAGCGAGCAGGAGAAGAGAGTCAGTAGCAGACTGACAGGAAGAGGGCAGAAGACGGAAGTGTGGGGTCTGGGGACCCAGGCCTGCGTGTCTATCTGCCTTGATGGTCTTATCTGGGCTGCCTAAGGAAATCCCATACATCTTCCTATCAACAGGTGCACAAATAATGAAAGTGAATAAAAATGAAGGCTTTAGCGTGTCTTTCCCGCGACAAGACCAGGAAGGGACGGAGCAAATGGCGTGCATAAAAATGGTATTTTCTTTTTATTGATTTTTCTTCGCCTTGAGCACAATGCGATGCTGTCTCACCATGGAGTAACCCAATTTCTGTGTCATTACTGCACACAGGTTCCTAAAAGGGAGGTCTATTTTTATAAACAGCAATGCGCCAAACCTGAAGACCCTGATGTCCATTTCGGAAATGTCAGGGGAGCGGTCCGTCTGAATGAAAATGTAGACGCTCCACTTAAACCCATTCGCCCGTCTGATTGCATACAAATTGCTCCTTTTATCATCCTTCATCCTCCATCACTCTGCTGCTGAAATCCTTTTTCACGTTAAACTGCACTATCAGACAATGATTTACTACTCTGGCACTTCTTAAAATATTTCTGTCACATCTGAGATACGTCTAGATGCAGAACAACAGAAAAGCAGATGACTGTTTTTGAATGGTGCTCATTTGCTGCCCCAAGAACAAATTCTTCAACCATTCCATTCCATTTATATGGCTTCTTCGGGTCAAGATTGCTTAAGTTTGATTCCTGTAGCAGTCAATCATTAAAAGTGACTCATACAACACATGTGCTGAAGGATTTAGTCTTCATCCACGTTTTAATGGTGTTACTTGTTTAGCGTAAAGTCACATGGCAAAAACATGAAGCAGATCCATAAAAATCTCATGCCAAGGTGACAGAAACCAAAAGTGTATTGCTTGGTCCTACCAGGGCTGAAACTATCAATCGGTAGTAACAATATATAAATCTTTCAGCCGACAAATACAGGTATATGTAATTAATGTCAGAGAAAGAGTGAGAGGCATTGCTTTGCCATCCACCTTATCACTTGTGCATCAGCGATTCAGGTTCTGCACAGGCTGTTTATCATCCATCTGCATCAGGCAGATCCACCTGCCTCAGCTTCGCTTAAAGTAGCGCATCCTGCAGCCGGCTCCCAAAACGGTTATAGATCAGACGTGAGGCAATTATGCGGGCAGCTTCAGTTATCAAAAGACCCACAGTGGAGAAAGATGAGATTAATCTTTAATTAAGGGTTTGCGGCAATCTACAAGATATGGTGCTCTTTGGAATTAGGTCTGGAATTCTGAAAATCTGACTTAGTACAATAGAGCAAGACAGCCACCCTCTTCCAGATCAAAAACTATCCAGTATGCTTGTATGCATGCTCACAACTTTAAAAAAGTTGGAATTAATCCCCTCTTTCATCTACAACTTTGTAGTGCTTCCCTTAGCAGATGGGAGACTTTGCGAAGCGATGCTCCAAGCTGTCTGCGATCACGAAACACACACAGCAGAGTGAGAAACCTCATCGTTTAACACACTCCAGCAAAACCAGCTGAAGTGGACATGAGGACTTTGGAAAGAGATTCGGGTGCCAAGCGATCTGATTACCCTCATCGATTGCTATCTGCCTCTCAGTGAGGCTTGGGCAATATTCTGGTATACTGCGATATTTCGGGTACACTGTAGTATTTAGGGTACACTGTAGTATTTCGGGTACACTGCGATATTTTGGGTGCACTGAAGTATTCAAGTACACTGCGGTATATTGAAATCTTGGTGGCAACCTTGGGTGGTCTCCCACGATAAAATATGTCACTCTGTGGATAACAGAATAGCACTAATTTGGAAGACTCCGTAAAAATACTGTACACTGTATGGTATGAAAAACGATACCAGCCAAACTGACTCCGAACAATTCTGCTGTCCTGAAATGCTTCAGATGTTTTCAAGGACAGAATTCCACTGAAACTTACATGTTTCCCAAAGGATCTTTCCCCATACAAGCTTATTCTGCTATAAACCACCTCCCTTATTTAACATACCAACTGCTTTCGCTGCAGTATAAATATGTATGTTGTTATCTCAAGGACAGACAGTGGTGATAATTTTCCCTATTATGGCCAAGAGTGAAGCTGGTAATAAGGGTGCTAAAACTGATTTGTATTATTTCCCAGGATGCATGTAAAAAAAAGAATCTTGCTGCATCATTAGTTTGAGACAATACATTTCAATTCCTCAGGTTTCAGTAGCATAGTTGTTTTTTTCAGACCAAGCATCATGGCTACTCTGGGACAATAAAAGCAAAGTTCTGATGACAATTTTCAGATTTCCTCTCAGCTCAGCTGCATGGGAATATTCCAATAAAACAAGCGCCGCAACACTGTGATTCTCTCTTTGACACTGTAATCGCTGCCTACAGAAATGCAATACCTTGAACCAGAAATTAAGTCATACACCAACATATAAAACTGATATAACATCCACAGCTGTGCCTTTTACTTGCAGGGACCAGAATGGTAATGGAATAATAAGGCTTCTGTGAGTTAGGTAATGCACTGTGAGTTAGGTAATGGACTGTGAGTTAGGTAATACACTGTGTTAGGTAATGTTTAGACCTAATATGATAACAAATTTTGCTGGACGCTAAATTGTCCCAGGAATTAACAACGAGGATAAACAATAACATCACAGTGACATGATATCCACCAGTGTGAAATACGGCTCACTTGCTTCCGGTTTGAGTAACTATGAGCACAAGAAAGGATAAACTAGTGTTTCAGAAGCTAAAAAAAACAATAATAATAATTTCCTAAGTGCACCACGTCCTCAAAATACAATTGAGTTTTAAGTTTCCATGCACACCTCTGAGAAATTCGGCAAATCCAACATATTTATACTCACATTTCATATAATTTATTGCCACATTTTACTTTACCGCTTATAGTAAACACGTCTGCCTGGCCGAAATTGATAATTATAATCGAATGATCAACATAACCAATTTTTTCTTATTCATTTCTCAATCTACCTGACAGGTGTATTTCTTACATAATAGGTAATAAAACAGACAGCATAACTAATTTTGAACACAAAATATAGTACAACTATCACAAATGCTTTTCAAATTATAGCACTGTACAAATTACTGAACTGTATATAATTAAAATGCACTATATAATACAGTATAATACCATATCTAAATATTCAATTTCATTTATACGGCATATTTTTACATCATTGTCTGAAAGTGTTCGCTGCAGCATCTCCGTGGATCGTTTTATGGCAGTTTATCATAAGCTTTGATGAGTCTACATAACACAAATCTTAATACTTAACAGCTTTAAGTAGAACTCTGACAAATTACCAGTGCTGCAATACTTTTACACTATAATGTTTGTCGTGCTTCTTCATGGATCTGAAGCAGCGACCTCTCCTGTTCCTGTGTTTCTGTTTGATATAGCAAACAGAATATCAAACACAGATTAACGCAACATGCACTTATAGAACATACTAAGTTAAACATTCTCCGCTAGAATGACTGGGGATGTCCATAGTTACTTCATTGCCACATGCATACACTATCACTGTCCGGGAGTAACGTCTATTAACGTAAACTATAGCTAATGCCCGCCACAAAGTTGAACGAATAAGACTCCCCTTCGTATCCGTGGATGTAAGACAAGGCAAACATCTTAAAGCCCTTCTATAATTTACTTGTTGGTACTTTAGAGAAGGATTTACAAAAGTGATGTATGTCATTGATCATAAGTTTGGGCAAGTCCCGTAAACGACATGTAAAAACCAATGCCATTTTTCACAGAATGGAAGTGAGTGAGCCGCATTTCCATGAACGTGGAAGCTGATGTGCAAAGAGCCAACTGACACGAGAGTTCACGCCTCATTACTAGTGATGTGTCGTTCGCGAACGAGATGGCTCTTTGAGCAGAGTCTTTTTATTGAACAATGGTAGCCGGCTCCTGTTCAAGAGCCGTTTTACTAATGTTTATAGAATTGTCCGGGTTTTTGAGCTGCCTAAACTTTAAGGACGACAGGGGCTGGAAAATGTTATCTTCCGAAAAAGCCCGCCCACGCGACGGAGTCTTATTTTCAACAAGCTCAAATCAGGTCATGCCAATCAGCATCAGGTTAAACAAAGAGAGGGGCAGGTTTTTAAAAAAGAGCCCTTTAGGAGCCGAAAGAGCCGGCTCTTCTTGGTGAGCTGAGTTAAATGAGCCGGTTTGCTAAAAAGAGCCGATATTCCCATTTGGTAGAGAGAGACACGAGGAAGGCAAACGGGCATGCGAATGAAAATTATCATGACTGGAAAAATTAGTGACCTCATTTTAATTATCGTGCAATTAATTGATTTATCGTTTATTGCGACATACCTAACTGTATTAGGTAATGCACTGTGAGTTAGGTAATGCACCAGCGAAAGCAGACCAGCTGACACCTCTCTCGCTTATCATGTCGCATTGTATCAAATGAAACATCATATTTTAAAATCCATTGCAACTGCAAGAGCTGTTGATATTTTACAGTATGATTTTGTATCTGAGTACCAACGTCAGGCCAAAGGTTTACAGGCCGACCCCAAAGCCAACACCAGCTGGCCTCGTCACTTGCTGGGCGAGCTGGCGGGGATCTGCATGCCGCGTGAGCGATCATCCATCCGCCACAGGGTCCCGAGCTCCACAGGCACGCGGGCCTCCAAATGAAACCAGGCGATCACCCACTAAGCGGATGCCACCTATGCAAGGCTTTGGAACGAGCTGGCATCTGGACGGACACGGGGAGGTGCCAGTGGTACTGCTGCGAGACTGGAACCGAGGTGGTAGTGTGCGGCGCTCGCTGCAAGTGGACTGAACCCTACCTGTATCCCCGACCCCTCTGGGACGGTGATCTTCCACACACAGTTCAGGCTGTTGAGGTACGGCTCGGGGAATCCGGGAGAGAGGATGGTCCCAGTCCGCTCGGTCAAATTTCCGCCACAGGGGACTGTGACGAGAGCAGAAATAGGAAGGTGACGATAAGGAATGAACGACGGGGCATGGGACAGAAACACATAAAAATCGCACTTCTTAGGATTCTCCATTCTACCTACCCTACTCCAACTTCTGATGACTATACTGACTTACACAGATGGCCAGTGCAACAGTACAATAAGAATTCGCTTGGAACACACATGACATATACACTTGGGATACTGTACCGATGCAGCCGGGGACCGTGCTGTTCCACTGCGCTAAAGCGTTGGGCACCGTCAGGCACTCGATGGCACTGGCTCCCTCTAAGGCATAGCCCGGGCCACACTCAAAGCGAACCACTGCGCCCACTGAGAAACTGTTCCCCACTCGCCTCCCGTGCCGGGGCTCTGGCACTGAGCTGCACTGGGTGGCGCTGGTCCTGGGCACAGCTGCCGAAAGGAGGGAGAAGGAAGCTTACTGACTGCACCCTAACCAAGGCCTGTGCGATCTTTCTCAATTAGGAAGCGGACGGCTCCATGAATGAAGTGGTGAAATTATCTCTCACTCTTAAACCGCCGGTCATCTATTATAGAGTGATAGGAGAGTAGGATTGGTCTGGTGCAGGGGACAAACTGAATGGCAGTTTGATTCATTTATTAATGGGGGCAGGCACAATCAGCATGGCTAAATGAATCATCTCCTTCCACCAGAGTGGAAGGACACAAAGAGGCAGCGGCCTGCAGCTAAATTAATTGTACAATTGATAACCAGACAATATAAAACCTGTTCATTCAATTTGTGCATTATACTCCAAAACGATGCCTTACAGACCACATGTCGCCTTTCTAGAAGCCAAACGATGAAGTGCCGTAAACGAGTGACAGAACAACCACTTACAGTACTTTATGTACACTTTCGACGTTTACCTTGGTACACCAGGTGGAATCCTTTGGATGTGGCTTGGCCCTTTGCATTAAATCGGATGAGTATCTGGTTGGAAGTGGCCAATGGCAGGGATTCGCCTGTGAGGTTACATTAAAGAGGAGGAAGAGGAAAACGATGCAGATTTTGCGAGCAACGGTCTAAGTTGACACTGAATGGCTTCTCTGTAACTTCTGCCCTGCGGTAGTATTTATGGAAAACTCTAGCATTGTGCTCAAAGCCAACACATACATGGAATAAAACAGGCAGTGCTTTGAATAGTCACACATTTGCGGATTACTGATCAGAATTTGTCAAAATGCTGTCAAACTAATGGCAGCGCATACTTAGTATGAAAATAAAATAAAGCCTAAATGCAAGAAATGACCAGTAATGGTGTCTGAAAAATACTGAAATGGGCCTCAGACGCATGCATGGAAATGTCAACCTGTAGCACTTACAGCAACCTTAGACAAGAGCTTCCAAAATGTCACGCAATGAGATCAGACTCCTTCAAGGGGCAACTCAACAGCATTCTACGCAATTACCGCTGTCAGTTACAGCTTTTTAAGGCAACATTTGCATTTGGCTAGCATCTAGGACCTTGAGTTCAATGCAGATTCTATCTGGTTTTTTTTGGATATGCGATTACCCTCAGTGTCAGCTCCTTCGGCATTTTTCTGAAAACACAGACCCTACAGGCTTTGCCGACTGCTTTCTCACAATGCAGAGATCCTTATTTTTATCTTTTAAAAGTGTGCTAATCCTTTTCTCCCTTCTCTATGCTATAATCTTGGACACATCCGCCACAAAACAAATGGGGATAAGCCACTGATTTCCATTTTGGTTACGACGAACAGAGAGGTGCCACACTTCTGAGCCATGTTAACAAGCTGGGGATCAAAATGCGATGAGATGGAGTCGCTGTCTGAAAGTCAGCATTTCTATGCCCCTGTGCATGACACAAATGGCATCACTGCATTTCGGCGAGAAAACAAGCCTTTGACCTGCAGAACTAGATGCCGCATTTCAGAAAGCGACATAGGCTGTCATGCAGAAGTGCATGTCATCGATCTGCATAGGGTATTCTGAGGCCCAGATTGAGGTGGTGGTGTTGGTGGAGGGGGTTACTGATGGGGTGAGGGGGTGGGTTTGATTCAATGCTGACAAGGTGCCTGCCAGACGGGAGAACTATGGCATGGATGTGGGTGCATTCCTGATCGCAAGGAGCAATGCTGTTGCTATGGGAGCGGGGGCCCCGGCAGCCATGATTAGAGAGTGCGCATCGAGCCGGGATCATGATAGACAATAATCCCTCTGGTGCTTGCACGCCCGTCGCCGATTTATTAGCATCTGACAACATCCAATCCTCGAGTGAAATTAAATCCAAACTTTGACCCCCGTGGTAATAAAAAGGCTTTTCAGACCTAGACGTCAAGCCTAGATTGTGCTCTGCAAGTTTTCTTATGAGAAGAATCTCGCGATAAAACACAGGGAGAAAATAACAGACATCTCTATGAACCTAAATCCTAGTTCAGCGGGTTTACGGTTTACCAAACGGAGTACATGGAAGCCATACAAACACTATCACATGCATGTATATCACTTCCGTGTGATGTCGATATCTCGGCGGAACGAGGGAATGATCACATGGCTTAATGAAACGGCAGTATCGTATTGTCTCACCTTCCAAAGGCAGCAAATGTAATGGAGCCACCCACCGGCTTGCGAGTGCCCGTGGAGCCATGGGACAGCATGTGGCTCGCTGCTTTCATAAAGCAGCCTTTATAGCGTGACGGCTTTGCAATTTTCTACCGCATGCTGATGCAGGACCAGATCGATTGATTATTACATTTGGTTTTAACACGACATGGTGCCCCAAACAAACAGCTGCTGGAATTATTTATGGATTTCATTTAGTAAATGAACATAAAGAATTCTCCTTGCAGCTATGATTAGGACAAGGTGAACTGTGGGTAAGTAAACCACGTAACAAGATTTCTAGCCAACTGAGAAGAAATTCTCTGAAGATGGCAGCTGTACAGTGATTCAACAATGCGACAGACAGATTAATTTACTTCTTTACCTGTCAGGACTACAATAACTACCGTGAAAGAGAAGTGTATCAGATCGGACCTTTTCCTGAATGATGGTTAATGCTTCTGCCGTTCCCCATTTCAGATTCCCAGAGATGAATTTGCCTTACATTGTGTCACTCTTTACCTCTGCTTGTCATTTAGCCTTTCCTTGACTAGTCACTAGAAAGGCACCTAATGAGCTTGTGGTGGCTTGCTGGAAAATTATATGCAATTTGTAGTTTTTGAGGCCTTTGACTATAAACACACAGAGAAGGGAAAAGTTTGGTCCGGAATTGATGCTTATTCTTGTTTTTTTTTATCTTCTGATACTAGGAAGACATAAGTCCTGGTTGAAAAGGTATTAGTGCACCTGCAGAGAGAACAAGACAGCGCGGCACAGGTCTGTCTGGATATGCACGCTTATCTGACTGCGCGGGTCCCGGAGAGACAGGAAATGCATCTAGTAGGCAAGTGGCCTTGGACCTGGACTCCAGAGTGTGGCGTGCCTGGCCCGGTGGTCTCCCTCACCTGTGTGCGCTCCTGAGAGCGAGCTGAGGATGCGGGCGTGTTGGGTGGCCCCGTCGTACACCTCCACCACATCATTCAGGGCCGTCTGGAAGAATGCGAACTGGCCAAACACCACTGGGGACAGAGAGACGAGGTCAGGGCACAGGGCTCTTCACAGTCACGGTCCTGCAGTTTTCTGCCAGGTCGTCGGCTGTAATCGCTCTCAGAAGACGTTGCAGGTCCAGTGCCTCTGCCATTTTCACAAGCACACCCGGAGAAACAAAATATTTTTTGACCAGTTTCTTTGAAGATTGCAAAGGCCATTATAAGAACAGTCGTCATTTTTTTATTTGTCTGTTATTCGATTTAAATTCCAGGAATGTAGAGACTCAGCATTGCAGGCTCCAGACAAATCCCTTCATTTCTAGACTCAGTGGAGCCATCGGACAGTTTAAACTGATTCCTGGATGAGATCCTGGACGAAACGGCGGTGTGGATGCCCAAGCATGTGAGTTTATAGTCTTCTGTCAGGCTGTGCCAAGACAGGAGGCACCGACAATCACTGAATCATATGATAACCTTCAAAGAAAAATCATAGCATGCTCATAAATGCATGTGCTGCATTATTCGAAATGGGCGAAGAGTCCATCGCTGGCAATCCCGCCCCTTGGAGACCTTAAAAATGGCCGGCACCCCCAATTGTTTGGCTCACCATAGTCCTTTGGCACGACTACGGAATACAGGCAGGTCCTCCCACTGCTGTAGTTACCAGGGTAGCCCGGGGACAGAACGACCCCCTCCAGCCCAGTGTACTGCCCGCCACACGGAGCTGAAACAGAGCCACACAAACAGTGAAGAAGACAAAGGCTTCAGTGTTTTTTCCCACTCTTCCTCTTCACCAGAGTAGATCCATTTCATTGCTTGGATGATCTTGAATAACAGCTATTGTTTGATTTAGTGCTCTTAGAGACATATGGTTGAGTGGTCAGAGAAAACTGCAGTGTTTTTAACAGCCAGCAGAGTAAAACTGAGCAGATAAGGTTCGACCCAAGAGCTGCATTGTGGCGACCATCAACATAAATATACTTCACCTCCCAAGAAATGTGAACACAGGGGTCTTGTAACAAATCTCTAATCCAAATTGCACTACAATGCTGTTTGTGCTGCAGTCCCTCACCATTTTGTACCCTGCACCCATACCTGTGCAAGTTGGCCGTGGTTTGTTCCAGGTGGGCTTGCTGTCACCCCCCATGATACAGGTTAAAGTGGTATCTCCGGTGATGGTGTAGCCACTGTCACAGTGGAAGGTGATGGTGGAGCCCAACTTCAGCTCGGTGCCAACGCGTGTCCCGTTCCGGATTGGACCGGGCTCGAAACAGGATTCCCGTGGGTTTTCTGTGTAGGAAATATAAAATATGTTTCTACCTACATTTTTTCAAAGCTTAAGAGAAAAATCTTTCCATAAATCAAGGGAAATCAAACTGGAACAAATATTAATACTTATTTTAAAAATCAATATATCAATAAATCCTGAGACCAAGGTGATCATGCATAAATAGATTATTAAAAAGCAAGGAACATATGGATAAGCACTTAGGAAGATGGATAAAAAGCACTCAACACCCTTTCAAACTACTTTACCACCCACTTCCAAAGCCTGTAAAAGAACCTGTATAAAATATGGCCCTACCTCGAAAAAGGAAGCAATCTCACTTTTCTGCCGGTTTTTAAGCTAATACACCTTTTTCACGAAAACCGGAAATACGTAATCGTAGGGTAAATTTAGTTCCGGTCAAGCGTCAATGGAATAGAAAACTCGGGATCAAAGAAAATGGAGCAGAAAATGTACACAACCTCTCTGACAAATTTGCCCAAATTTACATTTGCAGATGTTGCTAAACGCGTGGAGGAAAACTCTGTCACGAGAAAGAGCAAACTTGATAAAGTAGCTCAACTCGTTTTAGATCAGTGACCAATCGGTCATTTAGTGGCCGGCATGCATTCTATGGCAGGGATGCATTCTACGGCAGGGATGCATTCTACGGCAGGGATGCATTCTTCGGCATAACACCGGCAATGTCAGTAAACATATGTGACGGGTTCTCCCATGCAGCGCCATTCTACCGCTTCCGCACGCAACATCATACACTGAGAAAGCCAGACAGATCACAAGCTCCCTTTTAGTTGCTGCAATAAATGTACACGGTACAGTGAAGTCATGGAGGTTTCAAACGGCCTCAGAATAAACCCCTTTAGATAATGTGGACAGAAGGCCGTTAGCGTGCTCGAGCCTCTAACATCTGTGGGAGTTGAGCAGGAATTAGCAAAGAAAGCTTTGAAACTGGACCACGGTTATGCGACTCCTCCGCCCGCAGGTAAGAAATCCCACCTTCTTTAAGGTTATGTCTTCATGGTAGAGTGGTGCATTGCCTTCTTCAATCACTGTAACAGCTTGTCAATATTTCACCGCAGATAACTTAACCTTTTGAACTCAATGAACGCATTTTGCGTTAATTTTTTGTAACCTTTACTCTCAGACTCTTAACTTGTGACAGGATTAACACAGAAGCATCATACACATATCACTGAAATCTAGAAGACTTACCCTATATGATTGTCTAAGTCCCTTGTTTGTGCAATAAATTATTCTAGAGTAATTCTGTGTGCAATAGAGTAAATTTAAAAGGGTTTCCCACAGACACACTGCTGAAACTCCATAAAACATCCATATTATTTACTCATCATAATTTTTCCTACTGTCTTTCTGTATACTAAATATATATTTATTTTCATTCTGTTGTTGTTTTTTATGAGTCATAGAGGTCAAAAGGTTAAGTTATCTGTGGTAAAATATTGACAAGCTGTTACAGTAGTTGAAGAAGGCATTGCACCACTCTACCATGAAGACATAACTTTAAAGAAGGTGGGATTTCTTACCTGTGGGCGGAGGAGTCGCATAACTGTGGTCCAGTTTCAAAGCTTTCTTTGCTAATTTCTTCTCGACTCCCACAGATGTTAGAGGCTGCCATTTTTGACACTGCACATTCACAGGGTTCCTTTTTTCTTTAGACTTGAAATCATTCCAAGGAAAAAGGCTAGGGACAGCCTCTGGTTTCAAGCGGCGAACAGTGGTCCCTAAAACAAAGTCGTCTGAGGTGAAGTGTCTGCTGCGGACGTAAGTGCTGCCCTTTGTAACTGTGAAGTTTGGTTCTTCATTCCTCCAGATAGCCTGAATCCATTTACGTTGAACTTCACCATTAACAGGGAAGGAATGAAAAGATAGATATGGCTGCTTTTGGGCATTACAAGAACAGCCCGGTACACTGCAAGAAGAGGTCGCTGCTCACGCCATTTTTTTTAACCCGGCGAAAGCAAACATACCTTACGATTACGTATAAATGCGGAAGTTGTGAAAAAGGTATATGGTGGGGTAAAGAGGACAATTTAAACAGGTGCCAGGTGAGAAGTTGTAGGGCTGGGCATGGAGCACACGCCTTGCCAATTACACTAATGAGTATGAGGTATGCCAGCCTTCTACAGTTCACTGGGGCTGGCTCCAGGTTCGAGAGCCAGGATGGGTGCACTGTGAAAACCCCATTTCCCCCCTATAAAGCGCACAGCAGATGGTGTCTCTGAAAACAGCCTGGAGCCCCTTAGGGGTGACATCACCCCTCCTTTTCGTCTTCTCCTTCTCCCAGACCCGAGGAACAGTCTGGCGAAGGTGAGTCCGTCTGCCCGATCCAGCGCGAGACGGACGCGACAGCGAACCTCCACTTAGCAACGTTTACATTTGAGATGGTGAAAAGATGGATGGTGTTTTAGCAGGAAGGAATGGCGGCAGATAAATGAGACCTTTGCTTGGGCTTTGGTAAGCAGACTCCTCCCCCGAGTCCATCCAAGCTCTGTGGCAGCTCGACGCTTTATAAACCACATTATTCTAGCAGTATGGGGGGGGGGGGGGGCATGTCAAATAAGAAAAGCACAAGAGTGACGCCAGTCGGACAAGCTGGGACCAGTTCAGACAGACTATGAGTTACACTCCTCATTCAGGTTCTTGGTAAGTAATCGACCATCTTAAAAATCGCATTGACTGGACTCAGAATTAATAGGGGAGGAAACATTGATGGGACTTAATGCATACAATTTATCCTTAAAGAGAAATATCTGGCAACCTTCCCAATTCTCATGCTTTGCAATTAGCTCGGCCAAATTGCCCGTTTCACTGTTCATTGGCTAACAGCCGAACTTTCGCTGCGGTTCCCATTCGCCGAGCCGCTGATGAGAAGGCGGCCGAGCCTCAAGTCATCCAGACTGACCCGTAGCTAAATGGAACACGCTGCTTCGAGAGACGGGGTGCGGCCTTGCGCTGTAATACCTTTTTATGCTCTTTGATAAGTAATAGCCTCGTTTAATAGCGATATGAAGAAGACACAATTATAGCTTTGAAGATTTTCATAGAAATGCATTTGTAATATTATTTCAATGGTAAGTATGTGTACACACATCTGTATACCTGTATGATGACAGACAGACAGACAGATAGATACAGTGGGGCAAAAAACTATTTAGTCAGCCACCAATTGTGCAAGTTCTCCCACTTAAAAATATGAGCGGGGCCTATAATTTTCATCATAGGTAATCCTCAACCATGAGATACAAAAAATCCTGAAAATCACATTGTCTGATTTTTAAAGAATTTATTCACAAATAATGGTGGAAAATAAGTATTTGGTCACCTACAAACAAGCAAGATTTCTGGCTCTTACAGACCTGTAACTTCTTCTGTAAGAGGCTCATCTGTCCTCCTCTCATCACCTGTATTAATGGCACCTGTTTGAACTCGTTATCAGTTTAAAAGACACCTGTCCACAACCTCAAACAGTCACACTCCAAATTCCGCTATGGCCAAGACCAAAGAGCTGTCAAAGGACACCAGAAACAAAATTGTAGACCCGCACCAGGCTGGGAAGACTGACCCTGCAATAGGTAAGTAGCTTGGTGTGAAGAAATCAACTGTGGGAGCAATTATTAGAAAATGGAAGACATACAAGACCACTGATAATCTCCCTCGATCTGGGGCTCCACACAAGATCTCACCCCGTTGGGTTAAAATGATCACAAGAATGGTGAATAAAAATCCCAGAACCACATGGGGGGACCTAGTGAATGACCTGCAGAGAGCTGGGACCAACGTAACAAAGGCTACCATCAGTAACACACTACGCCACCAGGGACTCACATTCTGCAATGTCCAGGCCTGTTTGAAGTTTACTAAAGAGCATTTGGATGAATTTCATATGGTCAGATGAAACCAAAATAGAACTTTTTGGTAAAAACGCTACTCGTCGTGTTTGGAGGAGAAAGAATGCTGAGTTGTATCCAAAGAACACTGTACCTACTGTGAAGCATGGGGGTGGAAACATTATGCGTTGGGGCTGTTTTTCTGCAAAGGGACCAGGACGACTGATCCGTGTAAAGGAAAGAATGAATGGGGGCCATGTATCGTCAGATTTTGAGTGAAAACCTCCTTCCATCAGCAAGGGCATTGAAGATGAAACGTGGCTGGATCTTTCAGCATGACAACGATCCCAAACACACCGCCCGGGAAACGAAGGAGTGGCGTCCTAAGAAGCATTTCGAGGTCCTGGAGAGGCCTAGCCAGTCTCCAGATCTCAACCCCATAGAAGATCTATGGAGAGAGTTGAAAGTCCGTGTTGCCCAGCAACAGCCCCAAAACATCACTGCTCTAGAGGAGATCTGCATGGAGGAATGGGCCAAAATTTCAGCAACAGTGTGTGAAAACCTTGTGAAGACTTGCATAAAACATTTGACCTCTGTCATTGCCAACAAAGGGTATATGACAAAGTATTGAGATGAACTTTTCTTTTTGACCAAATACTTATTTTCCACCATAATTTGCAAATAAATTCTTTAAAAATCAGACAATGTGATTTTCGGGGTTTTTTGTCTCTCATAGTTGAGGATTACCTATGATGAAAATTACAGGCCTCTCTCATCTTTTTAATTGGGAGAACTTGCACAATTGGTGGCTGACTAAATACCTTTTTGCCCCACTGTAGGTAGGTAGATAGACTGCAGAAATTACAGCAGTACATACATACACCCAGGCTATTACAGGCACAATATAAATAGATCCAAATAACAAGACTAACAATTAACAAAACAGCATAGTCTGCAAAAACCGGATTTTCGCTCTCACTTTTCCTTATCTGCGTACTATTGTCTGCATCAGCAATGCATCCTAAAATAGAGAAAATACCCCCCCTCCCCCCCACCATTCCTCCCAGAACAGAAGCGGTGTGATAAATCTCGAGGGCAGAGACAGGTCCGCTAAGCACCTCACTCAGCCTGACGCGAGGCCCCCCCCCCCCCC
>JAODUD010000046.1:13874275-13884518 GCA_026784285.1 Stomatorhinus walkeri | reverse complement strand
CCCCCCCCCCCCCCCCCCCCCCCCCCCCCCCCCCCCCCCCCCCCCCCCCCCCCCCCCCCCCCCCCCCACAGACAGCCAGTGAGCAGTCAGACAGGACCAAGCAAGCTGTCAGCTCATATTTCATACAAAATCACACTATTGTCCCATCCTCCTCATTACTCATTCATTATATATATTTTTATTAAATACTATAATTTCTGCACTAGGCTGTTATGGCTGGTTTGTCCCATTGTACCTAATACAAATGTTTTGTTTTGCTTACTTGTATGTGCCCTACATTTGCTGGATGGCTATCACTGTATGTTATTTTATTTTTTGTAATTTTACTTGAATGTGACCCAAACAAATCCCTCGTACTGCGGCCATGAGGAATAAAGCTCATTCTGATGCTGACTTTGATCGGCGATCAGTGTGCAGCACCCCACCAGAAACAGCATATGGTGCCTTCCTGCCTTCACACGGACGGTGCTTTAAGGCTTAACACCTACAGAAATCACGCAGGAACTAAACACAGCTTGAGAAGAAAGATGCCGCCACTGAATACCGGTGATATGGGGGGGTGGCCGGCGCCGTCCCGCTCACCCCCACGCCGGCACGGCCTAGAGGGAATGTTACATGGGAGACATAGACCTGACTTGCCGCTGACCTTGTCTCAGCGAAATGCCGGAGGAGCGGAGATTCATCACCTCTCTGTGTCTCACCAAATGAGTCGGGAGTGAGTCACTGGCAAGCAGCGAGAGGGAGCGAGAACACCGCCACTTAACGCCCGCATACATTTTCACTCCAAGGTACACCAGGAAGCACACTGCCACATCACACTCTCGTGTTTTCACTCCGAAGTACACCGTTCCACCGACTTCCATTTAAACGAAGCAGAACAAGTTCCCAGCCAGAGCACTGCACTCTGGATCTACTCCAGTTCTCAGTGCAGACACTTCCCAGGTATGGTGTGAGTAGGAATTCCAGTGAATCTTCTAAATTACATCTGCTGTCAAACTGGAAAAATAAAATGAAAAAAAAAATGAATATAGAAAGCCCTTTGCAATAATCCAGGCATCCTGAGGAACCGAAAGTGCACAAGGCCTTTTCCAACTTTAAAAGCCTAAAAACTGGCAAGAAGAAGAGAGAGAGAAAAAATAAAACTCAACAAGAAAGCATAAATCAAATGTCCTGTAGAGCTTTGATCAAATTGATCTTTTTTCAGGTTTATTTTTCTTTCTTTCTTTCTTTTTTCCCTTTGCCGGGATCCTATCAGACAAATGTCGGACTGTGGACAGCAAGGTTATAAATCAATATGAAACAGACCCATCTCCTTCAGCTCCAGTGATGACCTCCTTCAGGAGTCACGGAAACACATTACAGATCCTTGGCCGGGCCTTGCACTAAAAGAGCGCCTTTTCACCAGGCGTGGCCAGCGGAAGCCCCGCGTCTCACTGCCAGGACATAGCGACTCCAGCAGAGAATTACAGCACCTGTTCCCCAAGTAATTCGCCTTGCTCAACCAGAGCCACCAGAGACCCCAGATGGGGTCTTGCCCTTTTTGACTCAGAAGAATCTTCTGATGGCGTGTCAATGAAGTATAATGAGGTACAGTTGAGGGAAAAAAGCTATGTTTCATGGTTATGGATTAGGGTTTAAAGGGTGCTGTTCTGAACCCAGGTGGAACTGCTGTTGGAATCTGGACCAAGGATCTTCACTTGAATTGCTTATGTGAATATTTAGATATAATAATAATAATAATAATAATAATAATAATAATAATAATAATAAAAATAAAAGAGAAGACCTCCAAGGAATATTAAGCTGGTTTTTATGGTATTAATCTCTCTCTGTGCTACAGGACACAGTCCTATAGGCTGTTGTGGAGCCAGAACCCCACTTAGACAGAGGCTGGACTGATGGAGAGCCGACAGAGAGCTGAGGATCCTGTATGGCACAGGAGAGTGCAAGGACACTGTAAGGCTGTGTGCGTGTGTGTGTGTGTTATTTTGACAGTTATGTGACAAAGATCTGTGAATCCTATTGAAAAAACTAAAAAAGCCAGAAGTATTTTGTTTGGATATTTGTGGTTAAGGTTTTGGTTGGGTAGGGGTTAAGGTTGGGATTATAAAAGGTTGGGATTAGAGTTTTATCCATAGAAATAAATGGAGAGTCCCCACAATTATATAATTAGAAACCTGTGTGTGTGTATGTGTGTGTATGGTAAAATGTACACACACCCATCTGCTGGCCTACATCTCTGTACAAACTTGCTACCGTGCAACCTTGTCGAAGAGGACGGGGCTTACCCACACAGAGGGGGAGGGGGCTGTCCCAAGCCCGCCGCTCCCCCCTCTGGCACGTCAGCACCTCCTTGCCCTTCAGCGTGTAGCCTGGGCTACAGCCATAGGACACGGTGCTGCCCGCGAAGTGGCCCCGGTCATCCTGCTTGTAGCCGAACTGGGGCACGCCGGGGTCCTCGCACTTCACCAACTCAAAACCTGCCGCGGGGGGCACAGTGGGAGAGTGTCACTGCCTCGCTTCCTCGACAACCTCCTCGGGTTCTCCTGGCTGAGGAGTGTGCACTACACCGTGCCTTAGGCATTCCAAAGGAAATTATGTTTAAAGCTATCTATCTGGGTAGTAAGTGCATGTTTGCACAGAAATACATACAAAACAACTGAACCCCTGTTCAGTTCCCAAATTCCTCTTCAAGAGCACCTCCGCCGTTCCATGTATTCATTACATTTCATTGCCAGCTCATTCAATTAATGAATTATGAGCAGAGATACAGTATAAAATGTGTGCTTTGACCTTCTGCATGCTGTGCCCGTCCTGCGTTACCATCCTCTCCTCGTGGGCACATATCCGTCTCTTGGCCTTACGGATCTGCATGTCCGTGATTCACATGCAATCGTCTGAATCTCAATAGCTGTGTGTCACAGAAGCCGCTACTGATTCTGCCATAGGACAGGAGCCTTGGCCTAAAAAGGCACCTCAACTAACTCGGTTCAGTAACATTTTAACCCCCACACCAGCAGTCAACTACACCATCGTAAAAAATACTGTGTGGGGGGGGGGGGGTATCTGACAAATCTAACAGCCTGGGGGCCTCTGTTCATTTAAATGTGCCTCTGGTCTGTTTGCCTTTGATATAACCTTTAGTTTTAAACAAGCCCGGATATAACTTGGGGTTTTATTTACAAAGAGCTACCAGTTAGCATTCAATTATCCGTAGGTTACTTTTTCACTGCCCTCGTAACCATGCTCTGGAAGTTACCCGGACAGGGCCCCCGTGGCCCACGGCCACAGACACCTACAGAATGACATCAGTTCTGTATGGCTTGGGCAGGGAGGGGGAATGCATAAATTCAGAAAGAGCTCCCAGCCTGCCAAGGTAGTACAGATGGAGATTTACAGATAGAGGTCACCTCCCGCCACGGCTGGTACTGATACCAAGTTACAGATACAGGTCAGCTCCTGAGTGCTCGGTGCTGAAACTAAGAGGTCACTTCCTGCCAAGGTAATGCAGATGGAAAGTTGCAGATAGAGGTCACTTCCTGTCTTGATCATTATAGATACAGAGCTCTGTGCACAGGTTAGTTCCGGCCAGATGGAACCTGATAGATGGCTAGAGATCACTTCCTATTTCAATTGGTACCAATACAAAGTTACTTCCTGCCAGATCTCTAATGCTGGGGGGGGGGAGGGGGGGCTACAGATTGCGGAGACATCATCCTGGAGATGGGACGGCACTCACTGTTGTAGTGCAGCTCGAAGCCTTTGCTGGTGTTCTCGGAGTTGCTGATGAACTCCAGCCACATGAAGCTGGAGGTGCTGTTCAGGGCCGTGTCCAGCAGCTCCGTACCCGTGAAGGTGCCCAGCAAGCGGGCCCTGTTACTGCCGCCGTCGTACACCTGGCACACAGATAGGGCGTGAGTAGACCTGCGCGCGGCCGCCACCGCGATGCAGCGGACACGAGGAAATTTATCAGCCACTCTTCAAACCGGGCAACTTTACGATCTCATTCAGCAAAGCAAGTTCAGATGCCTCACTTGCAAACCTTGCTGAAAATCACACTCCCTCAAAGACCCCCCAAGCTGCCACACAGCCACTTGCCCCACTCATCACCTTCAGAACATCGTCGTCCTGGAGACGGAAATCCCTGGCGCGCAGCTGGATGCCCTTGCCCGGCTGGGTCTGGACGGAGTATATGCACTCGTGGTTGTTGCCGTAGTAAGCCGGGTAGTTGGGGGAGAGCAGCACCCCCTGCGTGCCAGTCACGGAGGATCCGCATTCCGCTGTTGGGATGGGGGGAGAGGAGCCATGTCAGGTCCTGGTGCGGGGTGGGGGGGGCGGGGGGGGGGGTTTACACACATCCAGACACACTCATACATGCACCTGGCCTTGCATGCAGGGGTACATTACTTTGGAGCCATAGCCCGCCTAGAAATTACATAGCAGAGTAATAAATGCTGGAAAAAAAGTACAGACACAGCTCTAACTCAGCAGATTTACAGCTCGCTTAGCACTTGCAGATACGACTCCAGGTATGTCACGCTTAGAACCTCGACTGCATGGTTGGGGCATAATTACTCCTAATTCAGGCGAAATACTAAATCCATTGCACTATTCGGGCAGTTCAGAGGCAGGCACGGGATTCTGCGGCCCTGATCTACACCGGCAGCCGACATGTAGACGCTGCTCGTGTTGTCGGGGCGATTGTATCTTTCAGCTGCGATAAAAGACTTCCTCTAAATTGCTTAGCTACACCTATCTCCGTGCACGCTGCCTACTTCCATTATCACCCTCTCCTGGACACATTATTATTACAAATTGCATTTCTCTTAATGTGTTTTAACCTGATACTCAAATATTACGAAGGTGTAACAGAGAAACTCTTAACAGACAAACTCAAGACGCCATTTCAAATATTCACTTATATAGAAACAGCCTGACCGAGTTCCTGGAGAAGCGTAAACAATATTTGCAGGCACCATGAGCAAGTCGGTGCTGGGAAAAAAGTAAATACATTAAACTTAATTATTGCTTCAACTGTCATAACATTAACAAATTACTTTCTAAGTCTAGCACCTCCAGCAATTCCGCTGCTTGGTGATTTTGAGAAATCTGGCCTGTAAGGTATTCCGTAATAAAATACTGCAAACTTTAAATTTGAGTTTGCTGAAACTCTGGTTCCACTGCTTCAAACTACAATCCTTTAAACTGTCAACAAGTGAAAGACAAAAATATGAGCGACAGTGGGAGCACAGGTCTTTATCGCTCTGCTGTCCCACGGTGTGTGGGGCTCCACTGGAAACAGTATCTCTCATACCGGGGGTGGATCAGTGAGTTAGGATGCTGTCTATCACCGGAGAGGCGCTGGTTCAGATCCCAGCGTCAAGAGAGATTTCAGCATCGAGCCATCGAGCAGGGCTGTTAAAGCCCAGTTACTACAGGGATGACCCTGCTCTCTCGTCAATGTATGTCACTTCGGAGAAAAGCATCTGCTAAGCGAATAAAATTCACAGTCCGAGTCAGGCTTTCTCTATCTGTAGGCGGGGCTGGACAAAGCATTTTAAAGGGGGGTTATAATGTTAACCAAGCAAAATGAAAGCACGTGACCACCTACCAACACACCTGGGCAGAGGGGAGCTCCACACCCGCCGCCGCCCCCCCAGGCAGGTCACCTGGGACGGCCCCTCCAGCCGGTACCCCGGGAAGCAGGAGAAGATGAGGGAGTCTCCCACTCCGAACTGCAGACCCTTGCGGCTGCTGTCGGGGGGCACGCCGGGGTCTTCGCAGGGCTCCAAGTCGTACTCTGGGGGGAATAAGACAGCGGGGGCGAGAGGCACAGATTAAATAGTCGTAGTCATCACTCAAATATCATTTATCGTTATGTATTTCATTTGCGTGCACTTTGCATGTCTGATTGGCCCCCACCTTAAGAAATCCTATAACCACCCCTGCATGACTGTCAGGACGAGTGTCTGCAGGTGAATGTACTTAGTGCAATGGCCCTGTTGACCTTAAATGTCTTGAAACCCCTTAACACCATGGAGTTGCCAACTTCAGCCAGCTGGCCAGAGTGAGATTTTTCATATGCATATGCATTTACATGTATGAAAGAGTTGGATTACCTTTTAAATATTCTGTAGGGTTTTCAAACTACCCCAATGCTTTTAATGTAGATAATTTTAAGTTTATAAAAGATTTCCAAGAGAGCAAGAGAATCTGAAAGCATGAGCGTCACGGCAGATGCCTGAGAGTTGGTGACCCTGAAAACACACATTTTTTAATTGTTCACCTGAGTTGATTTGTTAAAAAAAATATCATTTCTTAATACATTTGTTAAAAATCAGAAACTTCGATGAACACTAAATCACCAATAAACTACGCCTATTTATCCAGCATTTTATATAATACATACTCCACTTAATTTTTTTCAGCTTTATGATTTCAAGATAGAGCAGCCACTCTCTTAGGAACATTACGGCTTTTATGGTTGAGGCTATCAGATTCACTGCTGCGACAGAGCAGCCAGTCTATTAAGAACATTATGGCTTTTTGGTTGAAGGTGTTCAATTGGCTGCTGTTATTAACACTCATGGCACATTAGTGCGGACAAAACGGCTGCATAGGCCGAGGTATGTCTTGCTTGGTGGTTAAAGAAGCTTGATGTTCATTGGCCTGGGAAATGATGGGTCTAGTGTAAAATACTGAGGGGAATTGGACGGGGTGCTCGCCTACCAGAGAAGGTGATGTTGAAGCCCTCGTAGGAGACTGAGAAGTCGGAGAGGAAGCGGATCTGGGCGGTGAAGTTGCCGAAGAGGCCGGCACTGAGGGGGGGAGGCAGCGTGGAACCCGTGAGACGCCAGAGGGGCTCTGAGAAGCTGCCGTTTTCCGTCACCAGCAGGTAGTCGTGGGGGCTCTCCAGGTGGAAGGTGTGAAAAGTGAGCTGCACGCCTGTACGGAGGACAAGAAATGTAGAGCGACCATCAGGCCGACGCTATTACCACCACAAGCCGTACAATTAGAGCCAAAGACGAGAGTCCTGAGTAATAGGACCAATCGAACACTATGCTGCCTTCGACTCTACAGGTGACATCATAATCGCTGTACTTGTATCGATTCAATGACATCTGCTGCTGTGACAAGGGAACATAAACAGCTGGCAACTAACAATAAAGTTGGATCAATCTCCTGCTGGACTGACATTCTACCGCATGACTCCAGGTCAACAGAGCATGTCAGTCAATCAGGTTTCATTTGTTACAGTATTTTTATAAGTGCCTTGTCGTAAAGCACTTGACAGAAAACACCATATAGAGGCGATCAAAAATGCAACGCCATTAAAGAAAAATATGGGTAACGATCCCAGAAACATGCAGCATAAATTGTAAATGTTGACATCAAGATTCATTGGTGGTCTGTCCAATAAAAGTGTCCGTGCTTATGTCACAGGAGCTGGAGGTAGCTGTGCGCTGACCTTTGCCGTGGGACGTTTCAATCACCCAGGTGCAGTTGAGGTTGTGGGGGTAGAAGTCTGGGAACCCGGGTGACAGGATGGTGCCGCTATTCCCATGGATGTAACCTCCGCAAAGAGCTTTAGTGTGGGCGAGAACGGAGAAGGGAGTCCCGTAAACGACATATAAATACAGCTACTGTTACTTTGTCCCCAGCTTTGACGATGCACTAAAATGGAGTTTACAAGATTATTGCCAATGATATAAAAATGGTGACGAAAGGGATCTAATGGAGTAAGCAGGGGAAGGGAAACAGGGCGGCAGAGAGAAAGCAGGGCATACATAAGACAATGAGATCAGGTCTGTCTCAGTTCTATGAAAACTACCGTTATGTCTCTGCGTCCTGATTTCTCTGGCTGGGGGGGGGGGGGGGGGGGCACGTACCGTCACAGCTGGGTAGGCCACGACTCCACTGGAAGTTGGGCTCGCACTCCAGAGGCTCGCTGTCGCTCAGTGAGTAGCCGGCGTCGCAGCTGAACGTCACCAGCGCGCCCACGTAGAAGTCGTGCCCGTGCCGCTGTCCGTTCACTGGGATGCCCGGGTCCACGCAATGGTCTGACTGCAGCTGCACAACTGCAGTGAGGGGGTGGAGACACAGAGACAAGGCTGCTTATCTCCGCCATTCAAATTCAGGCCATTGCTAGACACACAGACACACCATCACATATTCAGATATTTAGAGACACCCAACCCTCTGAATGAATATATGTGGGCACTGTGGTATAAAGGCAGAATTCCTGAAGCAAACATATCTGAACATGGGAGGAACAAGCTCCACAGAAACAAAGGTGCAGGACCCTGGAGGTGTGAAGCCACCATGATGCCCACTGAGTCACTGAGCCACTCGGCAAGTCACTGTGCCACCTACTGAGTCACGGTGCCACCCACTGAATCATTGAGCTACTTGGGGCCACCTACAGACTAACTGTACCACTTGCTAAGTCACTGTGCCACCCACTTAATAACTGTGCTGCTTGCTAATTCACTGTGACATCAAATGAATAACCGCTGCTTGCTAAGTCACTGTGCAACCCAATGAATAACTGTGCTGCTTGTTACGTCACTGTGCCATCCACTGAATCACTGAGACGCTTGCTAAAGTGACTGCGCTGCTCACTGAGTCACTATGTCATCCACTGTCACTATGCTGTCTACAGAGTCACTGTACCACCTGCCAAGTCACAGTGCTGCGCAGTGACTGTGCTACTCATGATGCACCTCTTTAAGCAACCTATCACCAGCTGTATTGCTAGTTTACAAAAAAGGAATAGTTTATATAGTTTCTAATCTTTAAATAGCTATGTCCTGAGGAATTAAACACTGCTGAGTTAGATTTAAGCGTAATGAAATGTGCTAAGAAGAGAGTGCTAAGCTGTGGAGTAGTGTATATGTGGGACATTTATAACACGTATGGATATTTGCTGAGCACTTAGTTAATCAGGGAATGCATCCAGGGTAATTCTAGTGGCAGTGCTCACAGGAAATGTGCCTGTTATTATATAAGTATGATAAATTTTTCTAATGTGCATCTGCAGAAACAAGCCTTTGCTGTACCGGGCCAGTGTACTTTTTTTGGAACGAGGAGAAGACTGAGCTTTATGGGGCGACGGTGAGTGGGACTGTCATATGTGAGTCACACGAAGCCACGGCCACAGGCTGCCCTTACAGCAGAGTCTCTGCTCTGTTACAAAGCTATGCAAAGCCCCACCTGCCAATCTGCTTATCTCACTGCGAAATCAGCCCTTTGTTATTATGTAATTACAGATGCTGTGACTTAGACCTCAGTGCACTGCGATTTCACTTAAAGCAGATCGTTACAATAGCAGCACATCCTTTTTGTCTATTTACTTTAGGGTGTCTCAGCTGTTAAGTATTTTCAGTGTCTCTTGTAATTAAAGCAGGGGGGCAAGGCTGGATGTGAACACAAGCTCAGATGTCCAGACGGACTGAGTGCTTAATTTCTTATTTCCATCTTGTTAAAACTGACAGCTCAATTTTAGTCTATTTAATTTGAGTCAAAGTGGCTGCTTGTATCCCAACTGCAGGCTCCAGTGGCAGGAAAACAGGCCATATAACCGGATAATTAGATCATTTTGCGTGGAGTTTTCTGATCAGAAACTAGTCAAAGTACTCTCCTGTAGATTTCACGGATGCCAATAATGAACAGGCTCGGGATCTAAATAGGGACAGGACGCTGTACCATTCGGAAATGTACATAACATACCTTTCTCGAACAAGAAGCTCAGATTATGGGCAAATCATCAAAATTGCTATTTAAGTCATTCTGGATTAGAGCGCAAGGTAAACAAGCAAGTTATTCATGTAATTTACAGTTGTCCAAACTGAATTATGTACAAAAACACACTGAGCGGAAAATTTCTGAATTTAAAATCTGTTTCCCCGCTAATTCAAACTCAAGCACAACATCTAAAGTGCAGCTTCTTTTCAGATGTGCCACTGGAACCTTCACATGTACAATCAGAATATGACAGCCTTTAATTATGGCAGTAAACACCAGAT
This sequence comes from Stomatorhinus walkeri, assembly GCA_026784285.1. Classification (NCBI taxonomy): domain Eukaryota; kingdom Metazoa; phylum Chordata; class Actinopteri; order Osteoglossiformes; family Mormyridae; genus Stomatorhinus; species Stomatorhinus walkeri. The sequence goes on along the minus strand of JAODUD010000046.1, from coordinate 13,874,493 downwards.
GTTCGACGGGAACAGTCTCCTTCTGAAGAGGTTGTGGTGCACACGCGCGCAGGACGTGGGCATGCCGGCAGCGTCTCTCTACGCGACACGGCCTGTGCCTGCTGTCCTGATCCTGCAGGACACTGAGGTGCCTGTGAAGCGGCGACTGAGCCATGCTCGCATTGCCAGGGGAGGTACTTCACCACCCCTATGGTGACGTCAGTCAAACAGCTAAGAAT
>JAODUD010000046.1:13854878-13872213 GCA_026784285.1 Stomatorhinus walkeri | reverse complement strand
CTGCCCCCCCCCCCCCCCCCCCCCCAGCAAAGCAGGTGGTACAGCCCATTTTCTCTTCTGCTACCAGGCTTGGGTGTGACCACTTTGACTAAAAGCAGGGTTCTACTGGACACGAGCTCTGTGGCTACGTCAGGGAGAAGAAACCACAGATGCTCCTGTCACGCACCAGCCGGTCCACCCAAATATAGAGCCTGCTTGGTCCATAATAACTGCAGGATGGGCCTCACTGTACTTTCTGAGTGTAATCTCTCTCTTTCATGCGTAATGTCATGTAGCTACGTAGTATAGGGTAGCACGTTTACCTGGGGGGGGCAGATTCCTGTGAGGAGCATGCCTGTCTTCATAACAACCCAAAGTCATACAACTGGGTGTATTGCTGTGCGAGCAATGCCCTATTATGGGCTGGCGTGGCACCCACAGTATCCCCCCCTCATGTTACTCGGGAGATGGGCAAGCAATAGCTTGCTGTGTGCATTTAGGAGAAAGAACTCGCACGCCTTGCACTTTTGCTGGGGCGCGCAGCCGGGTTTGTTCTCTGACACGTGTGAAGCTGCAGGCTCAAAGGTACCACGGCGAGCCCCAGGAGGTAAACCGCCAGTCTCACGGCCGTAAGTTCACTTCCTTCACCCACCACGCAGCCTGCTGACCCAGTAACGCCTCTAGTAGCAGCACAACTCCGGGGGAATCAAAGGGGCGCTCTCAGGTGCACTGCTGTTCCACACTATTACAGCTGTCACAGGGAGTTTGGGATGTGGCTCAGTTACCACAGCAGTGAAAGGAGCTGCGCATGCATCCGCATTATCCCTCGCATGGAATGTGTGGTCCAGGCCTGGGATAGTGTGGGTGCTGTTTTAATGAGGTCCAATCGCATGCCAGAGGACTGTCCTTGGTCCTCTTGGTCTCTGTATTGGGCGTTCAAGAAGGAGTTTGCTGGGAATGCAGATGTATTTCAGCAGTTTTGCTTAAACCTCAATCACTCCTGAATGGAGCTACCCTTCGAATCATAGGTGTGCACATCTGGAACCACAGCCTTCCAGCTGCATTTACTAATGAGTTTTGCTCAAAATTATATTGCTGTTACAATTTTCAGGACGTACGTTAATTTCTTTTTTGTTTCTTGGGAGGGAATAATCTTTTTTTTGTATGCTTGACTACATTTATATAATGAATAAAAATGCTGAAGACTGCCTGAGATTATAGCCATCTGGTATAAACAACTGGCCACATCTGCATGCAAACTGGGAAAACAGGCATGAGAAATCCATACTCATGTGTGACCTATGCTGTAAATGAACCAGCTTAGTGACCGAGTTCTGTTTCAACAACCAGGTCGTTTAGTAAAACAGTTGCTAAATGAAAATCATGGTGTCCGTGGTGTCAGTGCAACTGTGCTTTGCACTGAAAAGATTACTGGTTGCCACTGTCTCATTCAGATAAAGTTCTCATACAGCATTGCCAGCACTACTCCCACTCCAGTGTGCCTTGTTGGCAGATATACGAAAATTGGTCATAAATGAATGCATGGATTGGAAAAGCAAAAATAAATAAATAAATAAATATACAGTATATATCACTGTTGAATGGTTGCTAATTGAGGTAGTCGATAAATGAGGAGTAGGTATATTATTACCCTTATCCACCCACAAAAGGAAGGGCTAGTCACCTTCACAGCGAGGCATGGCGTTATCCCACACGACGTTGCCATCCTTCAGGATGCAGGAGATGGTCTGCGAGCCGTGGGTCTTGATGAAGCCCTCTTCGCAGGTGAAGGACATGGAGCTGCCCAGCTGCAGGCTGTCCCCGAAGCGCTTCCCGTTCACTGGCACACCGGGGTCTGGGCACTCGTTGTGGCGGAAGGCTGCGGGTTGGAGGTGGAGTTTAAGGGAGGGTGGCTCAGTGAGGAGACTCTTCCTCATACACTGCATAGGACTATTACTGAATATCCGGCATACGGTAGCAACCCGACCCCAGGATCTACGGCTCCTTGGGCAAACTTTTCTGCAGCTGTTTATTATTTTTGGATCTAATTTGTTTCACTTAGGAAGACCAGATTGATTTATACGGCTCAGAAAGTTCGGAGCTTGATTCGCAGGTTTGGGCAGGCTTGCACAGCCGTCGACAGCGGATGTGGGGGAGATGCATCACCTGGGAATCGAGACCAGCTCCTCCATAAACGTCAGCGTCGCATGAGGGGGGCCATCTTAGCCTCCGTGGTTCGACACAGCAGTGACACGCTCGCGATGATTAATTCCCCCGCCAGTCCATTGCACCCAAAGCCACCCCAAAGCTCATCCATCACCATCGTTCTATTTATTAAACTAGCAACCATCTTCTCAATGGAGTTTGTCATCTTCGTAATTAACATGGATGATAGGACTAGACCACCCAGGAGAGCCCCTCAGCAGATCACGTGGTGGAAGATGTCTGTAACGACGTCAGCTCCGATTAACTATGCCTGTCTTTCATTATTTCTTTGTCTGTTTGCCTGTTTATTTGACAATTAATGCCACAATTCCCAGCACCTTCTTCTTGCCCTTGAGAGAATCCCTGGAGAATCTGGACTCTGGTCCTGAAAGTTTAATGACGTATTATGGGTTTGGGCATCTGCGCGTTGAACAAAATCTGACCTCATCCACATATTTTCCTTTCAAATTATAAAAGTTTTATTAACCACCATTTCATAGTGGTGTGAGCTAGACTAATAAAGCTAAATATAAACAAGAAAGACATTAAAAATAACCTGCTAGACGAGGACACAGAAGGGCCAAGACCACCACTCTGCAACAGAAAGTTCTAGAGGAGTTAAATAGTGCCGTAGGTGCTCTGTCAACATTAATTTTATGTGTTTAGCATACAGATGATATTTACTCTCTTTATATTTTATATCATGGGCTTCATGATCTGTATGGTCAGTTTTGTTTGTACAATTGAACACTACAGACACTGATGTAATATGCCAGACACTGAAAAGAATCCAACCAAAAAGTTGTTTGACTTGGTGAAATCGGTCTCCATTAACTTCCTGATTAATTCTCTGTCACGTTCACTCTGCATCATTTTTTCGTTTGGTTTGGGCACATGACAACTCATTTGGTGGCAACACGAGCTAATGAACGTCAGTGTCACGGCACCGAGAGACTGGACACCGATGGCTTACGTACTTGTGAAGGTGATGTTGAAGCCCCGGTCCGTGTTGGTGTGGTCCGTGAGGAACTCCAGTCGGGCCACGTGGGCACTAGTGGTGATGGGGGACGGCAGCGCATCTCCGGAGAAGGTGCCCAGGATAGGCGACTCGGCCTTCCCACCGTCTTTGATGGACAGGAAGTCGAACTGCTTCTCCAAGCTGAGGTCGTTGAAGGCCAGGTTGATGCGGCTCTCGGGTTTGGCGATGATCAGCCAGACGCAGTGCATGCTGTTCCCGTACTCCTGGGGGTAGTTGGGCGACAGGAGCACGCCAGATGGGGTGGTGAAGTTGAAGAAGCAGGAGACTGAGCAGGGAGACACAGAGAAGGCGAGTTAGCACACATCAAAGTGACCGGAGGCTGTGAAGTAGCCATTACACAAAGCTCTCTGGAGATTTAACACGTAATTAGCAAAGAGTAACACAGAGAGCGGACCCTAAGCAGAGAACACAGACAGGGTACGTAACACATCAGGATGCTTAGCAGGGAGGCAGCATAGCAGAGGAACGCTGGACAATACAGAGAAGATTAGGGCATAGCATCGAGTGTAATGTTTCTGTACTGCAAAGCAATGGGAATCCCTGTATTGTATGATTACCAGGTAAGGAGAAAACACTCAGATTGTCTGAGGCTAAAAAAATCAGGATACTGTGAGTAAAGGATATAGGAAGGTTACTTGAAATGTGTTCACAAATTGTTCCCTTCGTGTTCTGCCCGAGACAGGAAAGCTCTGAATGGCAATCAGAGGAAGAATTGATGCTCTGAGAAATGTTTCAGACAATTATTAGCACCTGTGCTTTCAATTCTACAGCTACACCCTGATGAATGTTGTCCAATCTAAACATTTAAATACATATTGCAGAGATACCGATTAACACAGTAAGGGGAGGGAGAAAGACGGAGGCTACAGCCCTAACTACGTGCATACGGCCGTCTCTGCCTGTCCACATACGCCACCCGACTGGAAGAGTGCGATTTTGCACCTCATCACATCCAGCAGTCATATTTCACTGTTTATTTTTCTTTGCTTTGTTTTGCTAATTTTTTTTTTTGCTTTCTGCCGTCTTGATTTTCCATCTTGCACCTGAGGCTATCCATAAATCACAAGTTTGCTTTTATTATTTTGTTCCTTTTTTCCTCTCCTTATTTTCTGCACATTGCCCTCGACTCCCGCGGTGGCTGTTCACATTCATCACCGATCGCACATGAAAGAGAGAGCCGGGAACACCGGGAATGCTGCGGATCACCTCCCCCCCAGCCGCCCTGGCAATGCGGCCGGGTCCGAGACTTCGGGCCACGTTGACGGCACTGAGGAAAACGCACGGAGAGGAGAGAAGGACGCGGAGCGGGGCCAGCGACAGCTGGTGAGGCAGCGGGCGGCGTTCAAGGAGGGGGGTGATACTATGTTCATACAAGTCTGGGCATTGAGCGGCGCTCGGCCCAAACTGCGGCCCCCCGTGTCTAAAGCGTTGCATCTCATGACTTTATTAGCCTCAGTTAGTGTGTGCGAGCGTATGTCTGTGCGTCTGTGGGGAGAGAGGCGAGCGCATGGCTGCGTGCGTGTAGGGGGTGGCAGGCAAGTGCGTGGCTGTGTCTCTGAGTATCTGTGCCTGTCAAGCTCAGCCGTCTGGCGGTGAGCCTCACTCTGTAAATACTGCGGCTCACTCTGTAAATTCTGCGGCTCACTCTGTAAATACTGCGGCTCACTGTAAATACTGCGGCTCACTCTGTAAGTACTGCAGCCTCACTCTGCAAATACTGTGGCTCACTCTGTAAATACTGCGGCTCACTCTGTAAATACTGCAGCTCACTCTGTAAATACTGCAGCTCACTCTGTAAATACTGCGGCTCACTGTAAATACTGCGGCTCACTCTGTAAATACTGCAGCTCACTGTGTAAATACTGCAGCTCACTCTGTAAATACTGCTCAGTGCTGCTCGCACCTGGGTCCTGTGCAGGGTGTTCTGTTGCATCGCCAGTGCATTTACTCTTAACTGTACAAGCGCAGCTCAGCTAACTGCGAGTAGTGCTGACGTCCTGATAACCCAGCAGGTAAAATACCACATCGGCATTGTGAAATATGATCACTGGAAAGGGCTAGCTAGTTAAGGTGGCCTAGTTAACCAGAGATCACTGCAATGCTGTGCATTTTTCCTGATGCGTCTGAGGGCTGACCTTTGCTATAATTCATCCAAGCCACAAAGAAGCTGTGTCCTCAGCCCTATCAGCTGCAGTATTGACTCGAGCCTTAATTAGTTTTTTTTTTTTTTTTAATTAAGCAGTCTTTAGTTAAAGACCTCCTCATCCGATCCTGGCTAGTGCCGGTTAATAAAACTGACAATATGGACCCCGCTATAGACCTGAGGTTATTAGATGCTCATGTTGCCAGAAGGTATAGACTCTCGCTTGCCTTGGGCTGGAAACTCCGGCCCCTTTATCTCATTACAGATAAAAGACAGAGAATAAAGCAGCAAAGTGCTGACCAGGGCTAACACGTCACTGTAAAATGAAAACGGCCACAGTTGTCATCACAAAGACGATAATATCGAGGGGCGGCTCACTAAAGTAATAGGGCTCAGTCTTCGGCGGCGGGATTTTGATCTATTTTGTTCAGTTGTCAAGGAAACAAACAAATGCTGACAAAAAAAAACCACACAAACAAAAAAAAGAGATCTTGTATCACAGATCACAGTGATTCCTGTGTCACAGAACATATTTGGCTTCAGAGGGAGGAACAAGATGTAACAGAAACCAGACACAGATGCAGGAGGGGAGTAACGTTGATGGGTGTATGTGGGGTCAGAGCCTGGTGGCCGGCACTATTCTGATCAGCATGACGAGCCGCTTCTTCACCAATCAATACGAGTGTTTAAGAATTGTGCTTGCTGACAGGTTCCCGACACAGAGGGGGAATCAATATGCCTCTGTCTAATTTTAGACTGGGGAGACGTGTTAAATAACCCGACCCTTGGCAACTATTTTAACGCCGAAAACTCGCCTCATGCTGCTTTGTTATGCGTCCTCCGTGACTCAAGCTATGACCAGAGAAATAACTGTTAAATATTACATGTGCAGTTTTGAAGTCTAGAACACTGCCATATACATTGATCCATGGAAGCATCTATGAAGCAAGAATAAATACAGTGAGGAGAAATGGGCGAACGAGATGTAGAAAAGAGAAGCACCTCACAAGTGGGAGAAAGATGACAGGAGACCATTGTGGAAGCAAGACATCCTGATATTGCCAAACCCGATGTGTCTCTGGTTCGACAAGATTTGACCAATCACAGTCTTCACCCTATGACATCACAGCAATGACCCTTCAGCTTGTCATTTACCAACTTCTGCCCAGGGGCTGCGTGTTGCTCACACCTCTGTACTTGTGGTCACAGGGTTACTGGTTTAAGCCTTATTACTATTATTATTATGAAATACAGATGGTAAATGGAATGCATTTATATAGCACGTTTTCCCACTCCTTCAAGAACTCAAAGCACATCGCAGTTTGCCTTACAGTCACACACCAGTGACAGAGGCTGCCACGAAAGGCACCAACCAGCTCACTACAAGCAATCTGGGGTTCAGTGACACTCAAGGACACTCCGATAGGGTCAGGGGGAGCCGAGGCTCACACCGGCAACCTTCCGGCAGCACTACCTCCTGCGCCACAGGTGCAGCCTTACCAGAGTCCTGCACGGGTCCACTTTTGGAGACCTGCACCCACCCGCACCCGCACAATACAGTACCACACTCGCCCATGAACCCGTGCAGTTAAATCCGCACCCACCCACCCATCAGCATTCCGCCCGTTACCCACCCGTACCTGTGATAAATCACACACAATAGTTTTTTTCGATGCGCCTCTCAACGTGACAAGCGCTAGGCCTACATGAATTTTGAATTAAAACGAAAAATTCTGTTTAACACAAAATCAAATCAGATAGATCTAAGCTATCCATACTGTGACGAGAGTGAAAGAGAGAACACAACAACACGCTTCAGACGTGTATGTGAATGTTTGTCGACGTGGTTATCTAATGGTGCGTTCATTCTTCTCTCGGAACTCGGAAATTCCGAGTTGAGTGACATCACGTCCGACAATCTCCCGTACGAGCTACCACATCTCGAAACAGACATGGCTGACTCCATGAACACGCTGCCGTGTGTTGTTGCTTTATATTTTAGCGGATTTGGAGTGAGATAATTTTTTCCAAGAGACAAACAAACAAGAAACACGAACTAGTCAAACCACATTAAAAGCTTTATAAAATATTTTAGCACATTCATACAAATATTCTTTTTTCGAGAGGCAAACAAACTACAAACAAACCAAAGACACTAACAGGTCTGGTAAAAATCTGATATTGCATGATAGGATACTGTTTACGGTCATGATATGCTATTCTCTGAATCGAACACATGCAGTTACATTTATAACTATTAATAAATTTAACAAAATAAACATTTTTAATGATATATAAAATAGAATTCCAGTTGAGTGTGTGAGCTGCCATGTTGAAATTATGTCACAGGGGCACCTCAGACAACAAAAAACTTGTCCGACATCAACGTCATAAAAGAGGCGTGTGTCCGACGGGAAGTGACATTTTTCGTAACGTTTCATGACACTTTCATTCAAATGCCGACTTGGAGAGAAATAATCAAAAGCACCGTACCCCTGACATACTGAACACACTGTGATGATGACAATTTGTACATGATAGTCTAATACATAGATATTTTCACTTATATGTTATTTCTGCAGGCTACAATAGTGTTTTGATTGACCTGCTACCTGCCTGCGTGTATTGAATTACCCACCCGTAAAATTCCAGAACATTAAAACCCACTCGTTTCAGTAACTATCTGCGGGTACCTGACCCAGTGCAGGACTCTGACCCTAACATTGTTTCACACAGCCTTTGCAGATAAATTTACTCATGTTACATCTATGTTAATCCATGACATATCCTTTAACCAAAGACATACACAAAAACACAAGTACTTTAAAAATCTGTGCACCTTGCCACTTAGCAGAGAACACTGCGGTGATGTCATAAGCTGAAACCTCTGATTGGTTAAAGAAGTGAAACGCAAGCCCCTCCCTTGCTGAGCTAGGGGCACATCAAATTCGGCAAACTCAGGATGTGCCATGCAAGCCTGAGTGAATGAAACAGCAACCAAGGGAAAGAAATACAGACAACAAACCAAAAAGGCCCCAAAACTGCAGCACAGAGAAATTATTGAGCCAGTTTGCATGGAAAAAGTAGGATTATACAGAGAAGCACGCAGTGTATATAAAAACTGTACTTCTGCTCCTCTGCTTGATGGCCTAATGAAGGGGTTGCGGAAGACCAGAGAGGAGCCACTCACACACGCAGCTGGGCTTCTTGGCCGACCACTGGTTGTTCTTCTGGCAGGTGATGTTTTTCTTCCCGACGAGCTCGAAGGCGGGGAGACACTCGAAGTGCAGGTGATCCCCGTGCCGGAAACCCGAGCCGTCCCTCTTACCGTAGGGAGGGATACCCGGGTCTCCGCAGCTACCCTGGTCAATTTCTGCAGGGAAGAGGAAAGGATGCGCGGTGAAGGACGAGACTGGATGGCAAAGGCATGCAATAGTCATGGATTGATAGAAATCGCCAGGGATGAATATGTATGTATAGCGTTGGTTTTGGATGGAGAGAGATGGGTATAGGCATGGACCAAGTTTGGTGATGTCATTAAAGGGTAATGAAAATACAGAAACCCAATATATATATATATATATATATATATATATATATATATATCACAAAAACATGATATATGTTATATATGTGGCAGAACATGAGAGGGCACATACATCAAACATGGCAAGCTGGTCAAAATAAAACGATCAAACTCGAAGACAATTATCTACTAGTATCACACGTGGAAGAACTGATGTCCCAGTTCTGCTAACCTTGTAAGGTTGCTTAATTCTTGCTGGGAATGGACAGACTTGCCTTTGCCGCACCCTTGCACATGCTAAAGCACAAATCGACCCACTGACTAGTCTTGTGTCTTGTTTATGGCATAACGGTTTAACAGTTGCGAGCGCATCCATAAAGTGGCCGTGTGGGCGCTTTCGGATCAAAGCAGCGACGCACATCAAAGCTAGCGCCGGCGTAACGGGTGGTGTAATTACTGCTGCTAAAATGAACCATTAAGGCGAGGCAGATAATTGCAGAGTGCAGCTTTGCCACCGTTTTGCACCAGAGCAGGTCAATTAACTGTGGAACCCCTAAGACTAGTTATACTACAAAAACTCCCACTAACATAAGTATAAAATATAAAGAAGAAAACTTTTTTCAAATAAAGTTATAAAAAATGCATATCTGGTGTTTTGTATATACATATATGCTAAATGTATACAAGGGACGTACTGAAATGCAAAAAGTGAATGCAATTTATATAAGTAGCTATGCAGAATGGGAGAAAAAAATCAGGAAGAATGACAGTTTATTAATATCGCCTCAGTTTTGTTCCTGTGATCTACCCTTCCATCAGTCCATGTCTCAAGATCTGTGGCCATAAATGCATGATGAAATTCTGCCTTTTTATTTATTTGATTTCTGGAACATTCTTCAAAGCGAATGCATTTAAAAGCAATTGTGACAGAGACGCATCATAGCATGAGGGATCGGAGGGGCAGGGGGGGTCGTACACTGCGAACAGGAAGAGCGCAGAGATCATGGCGCAAAGGGTGCAGCTCCAACACAGGGAGAAGAATATCGTGAACATTGGAAAGAAACTCCGGGGGGCGGGTGCAGCCGTTTGCTATCCGATTCAGCCAGTCAGGCTTTTATTCTCGAAGTGCAGCTCCTAAATGGTGCTTCAGCTTGGAAGCTCATGAAATTAAATTCAGAATATAGTCCATACGAGTCTTTGCCTTCAGTGTGGCCTGCAGCTAGACAATCTAATATAACCAGGGCCAGTAGGCACATCACATCACACATCATAAATCAGATTCCCACCCCGATTCCACATTGATTGCATGAAGGAAGAGCTCTGGCCTCTTATGAAGGCTTTACGAAATGGTGTGAAGTTATATGTAACATGCACAATTGATAACAATGCCAATTAGCAACCAAAAGTCAGCATGCTGTGTCTATACAATACAGGGAGACAGCAACCGCTATTTCAAGTTGACAGAAATTTTTAGGATTTTTAAAAGTGTTTAGCAACAACAATTGCCTTAGGATTCTTGGGAAAACTTTACAAATTCATTAAAAAAAATGCCACATTAACCTGCTATTAAAGTCCCACAGGGAATCATTATTTATTCATTGTTATTCGTCGTATAATGTTACCATGGAATGAGTCAAAGTAAATCATTGAGTATTACCATGTTGGCAACTGTTGTCATTGTCACAGTTGCCGCTAACCTTAAGAAACAGCAACAATCATCGTTTCGTTTAGACTTTCGTTCGGCGCCGCCACCCCACTGATATGCTTCAACAAATACGAATTGATTTCCAGATTTTTTCTCTCCAAATTAATTTGTTTTTGTTCGGATCTTTCATTTACAGCATCCAAAACCCTAAGCATGTCAGGTCTTGTTTGCCCCCTTGCTGTGGGTAAAATCAACTTAGCTAATCAGCTGGAAAGGCAGGAGAAAATGCGTAAAACCCACAACGGTCGGCGTGGCGATTCTGTGCCAAGACTAGTCCGCGAGCCGTGGTTTTCAAGTTTAACGAGAAGCGGGGCCCATTTTCTGATCTCAGAGGGTCATTGCCAATAAAATAAAAATGACACGCATTACTAATTGGGTCAAGCTGCACATGACAATGCCCAACAGACGATCGAACTCTCCCCAAGGGACTAATCATAGTGAATGTTCGTCTGCTTATTCTCTCCGTTTTCTCCGTTCTGTAATCCACTCGACCTCCTTCCCCTGAAATACCTGTTAGCGTGATGTTTCCTAACCAACCCCGTGACGGTCTCTTTGCTTTGCATTTCAGGCTACCCAAACCAGGAGCTGTAAGGTGTCCTTGGCTTCTATGGGTTTCATCTCTAGGTGTATTCTGCAGGTCCATGACAGCCTGTGCTAAGCTGCCACCCAAACTGACTGACAAGCTGCCATAATTTGAAAAGGGGTCCGTCGACATAGCAACGAGACCGGCAAGGCCCCTGAACATGTGTGACTGTACAAACTGTTTAATACATTATTTCTTTTAAATTGCACTCCCTGCAGAGGGGGCCATCCGCTCGAGAAGCCAATGTGGGCAGATGTTCCACTACAAACACGGCCTAGCAGGGAAGCGTCACATACAGGCGCACATGTCGCTGTGTTCTCCCTCATATCCATCATCCCCCCACTAAATATTCACATGACTTATTTATCCATCAGATACTTGTGTTCCTGTGGCATCATGCTGTCAATCTCTTAGGAAGTTTTCAGAGTAGCTAAACTATGGCATCTGTGCTGAATTTTAAAGAATAAATCGAGAAAAATATGCACAGCTACTTTCATGGAGCTACTAAAAGTTCAGCTACTTTTATGGAGAATATTAGTGCAAAATAAGTTCAGTAGCTTAACTTAAATGTAACATTATTGAAGTGGAATTATCATTTAAATAAATCATTATTTTACTGATACATTGGCCTGACTGCTGACAATTTAATGAACATGATGAACAACAATAAAACTTATTTTATTGTTATATAGCCATGAATTCTGCTACTACTGCTGCTACTAAAACAAATAATTAATATGAATATTTTAGATTATACTGCATTTTACTACTGCAAAACAATGCAAAAACTTAATCTCACTCATAGGCAGAGCCAATCCACAGCGTAAGTAAGTTTCTGTGCATTTTAATTTTACTTCCAGTATGAGAGAAATCAGAGAGAGATGAATGGGTCAGATGGGGGGCGACCTTCCTGTATGCTGCAGGTTCTCGCATGGGGAGAGATGACGCTCTTCCTGAAAAAAACCCTGGATAACAAAATAAGAGCAAAAGACTGAGAATCCTTTGAAAGAGGCCATTAGTAGCTATCCGTCTGAAGCCTGGCTGCGAGGTGCGCAGAGAATACGATTAAGGGCAACAGGGATGTGGTCTTCAAGCCAAGATGAAAACTGACACGTCAATGCATTACAATCAGGATAAAATGCAACCCTGCAATATTAAGTTACGTCATCGCTAGAAGCAAAGGTGGGCTCAGGGTTAGGCTGTTCGAAGCCTGCCAATTCCTGATAATTGATTCATTAATGGAGCAACAGACTTGAACCGATGGCGAAGGCGGGTTTCAGCCTTCAGTCATTAGTGGAGCAAAATACACCTGTGGCTTTTACCTGCCGCCAAGCCATTGGGAAGAGGACCGTAGTGCAGCACTGTCTGGAATGACATCTGTAGATTAGCCAATGCACACTGACCGTTCCAGGCTGATTATACACAGAGTTCCTGTGCCATCGCATTATGACTGAGTTTTAATTTTTTATTTAAATTCCAAATGAGAGAAGCCCACTTGGCCACGACAAGGTAATCTTACAGTTTCATTACTCATATATCCCAAAAAATGTTGGCCGCATTTATATGACCTCAGCCTGGTTCTTTCTGTTGCGGTTAAGAAAATGACTGTGGCATCTTTCCTCTTAGTTAATTTTATATTGTTTAATTTTTATATTATTCTCTTAAGCTAGATACACAGCGCCCACCCATGAACAAGCTGTCCGGGAAGCAGAATTTTAATGATACGCAGCTATAAAGAGTCACCATCAATAACTCCATCTCCTTCACTTCTAATTCAGTGGATGGAAAATGACGTATAAATCACCATGAAGAAAAGACTCAGTGGAAAAATCTAGTCTGGATATATCGTGCTGACGAGCAACTCTCACGCGTGACTCAGTCTGCCCGCTATATTTATTGAGCAACCTTTAAAAGAGGCTGAGCAAATGCTGCCACTGGACTCTTGTTTTTTACAGCCAGCCAGAAACATTAAAGACACAACTATCAATACCAAACAGAATGACCAATTAGATCGAATTAGCTGTTCATACAGTAAGTGACTTTAATAGCCCTGCATTATTGGTTATTGATGCTACTTTGTCTCGCAAAGTACACAGAAACTGCAGCACAAGATAACATAATAAAATATTTATATGGTTAGTTTTGCTTAAAGCGTTTTCACTGTGATCTATCTTGAATATTTTCTCACAGGCCTCCATTGCCTGTTACTTCCCTTGTATCTTTACAATGTCTTTCATGCACACAGAAAACCTGTTCTGTAAGTCCAGTCCTGTACCTTCGTAGGACACCTTAAAGCCAAGTGAACCGCTGGAGTCATCTGTCTTGAAGTTGAGCCACATCTGGTGACTGGTGCTGACGACCAGGTCCGGCGTGGTGGTCCCAGATAGCCTGCAACAGAGCCAACGCGGTGTGCTGGTTTAGCTCTCCGCTAAACCAGGATCAGAACCATTTTCTCTTCATGTCAATCTACTTTGGCCAGTGAAGCCTTTCAGGACAGAATACGTGACTAAAGCTTTTGATGACAGCATGGCAAAGACAGGATGAGGACCAACCATCCATGGAGGCACATGCATAAAAATTGATATTTTAAACTTTATGAACACAATACATTTTCCAACAATTCTTAACTGCATTCTGGAAGAAGAAAAAAAAAGAAAAGGAAACACATTTCCGAGCATCTGGTGTCTCCAACGCCATCACAGGCATCAATATTCAACACATCACAGTCAAGTCATCTTGTTTTAACATTGAAATGCACGGAAATTAAAAATTTGGTCCAGGGTATTTATTCCACGCACCGCTGCACAGGGAGGTCATAGAAGGGGAAAAAAGCAAGAGAATGGGAGACAGAGGGAAAGAGAGGAAGAGAGGAGGGCACCAGATGACACTCACACGTGGAAGACTGTCTTCTGATCTCCGACGGATGCGCCGTCCCCCACTGTCAGCGTGTCGTAGCCTCGCTCCAGGTCAAAATCCTCAAATGTCAGCTTGATCACCTGCACATGAGTGGGCAGTTTGTGTGACACCAGTAATGAAAGTTGGTGCGTATCCATCCACCTGTGTGTATCCATCTCCACCATGTCACCCAAATTAAGAACAGAGACAAATATACCAAATCTACACAACAGTCTTAATGGTTAAATATGCAAGCTATACCAGTATTTAAATCTGTAGAAAAAGATCTGAGGTAATCCCATCTAGAATCTAGCAGATTTAGTGAAAAGCAAAGATAATCATATACAATTAAGTTGATCTACGTTATGCCATAACTTGGCAGGTAGGTGCTTTCCCTCTCAATACATAAAGAAAATGATATTATGAGTTTGGTATTTAGACTAATTCATCTTTATCCCAGTGCTTAAGGTTTCATATACAGAAAAAATTTGCTTTATTCAGGTCTGAATAAATAAATAATCCAATAAACGTTTTGCTCAATGAAATATAAGCATACAAGTTTATAAAGTATGAGGAACAAAAAAAGACGAGATGTCTAGTCTCCCATTTCAAATCGGCTGCCACATTTCTTTATGTTTCCGGAGTGCTTTGAGACTTCAGTCTAATGAAAAAGCTTATATAAATGCAAATTGCATTTTGTCCTTTGGTAAACAAACTCTGTAATGAAAATCGCCAGGGACGGGGGAAACGCCATTCCAGGTCGGATGGCAAGTTAAGCGCCGCGTCCCTCCCGTGAGGTACGAGCGACGGTGCTTTAGGCTCGGCTGCTTTTGCTCACAGGCATCAGTCACATTTGTCCTCGTTTGATAATGTCTGCAGATTTGAGATGGGCAGGTTCAGTGGAGGGGAAAAGGACTGAGTGAAATGCAAAATCAAAATAACAGGCTCCCTCCACCTACCCCCCCCCCCCCCAAGAGGGATGCGAAATAACCGTATTGCAATACAAGAAGTGTTAAATGAACAGATATAAACTTAATGCCCCTCTTTCTTAAAATTCAGGACAGAAATTACTCACTTTCGCTGTGGGTCTTCCCACAAGCCGCGGTGCATTACAGATAACTCACACGGCCCTTCATAAAACAGCTATTATCATACATAATGCATAATTCCTTGACGGCATCAGAAATGTGCATTTATACATTTGACAACAAAATAATGGGCCGAACTGTATGGCATTCATCCAATAAGCAAGGGATTCCCTTCATCTTCCATGCTTGTGCTTGAAACAATAAACTCCTTCGTTTGGTACTGCATATAATCCATGTAGACTACAAAGAACCGTGACTAAAAGTTACTATCATCAGGGTGCAGAGAACTTCCCACACCTGCCTTTCATACTCAGCGCCTTTAGCATGAGAGCTGCAGCTTGGGCTACTCTTTCCAGCTAATCAGGAGCTTGTGAAGGCATCTTACCAGACTGTACAGATAGCTGAAGCCCCTGGCTGGTCTGGCTGTGGGATGTGCAGTGTGTTCTGAAGCTCCCATTGTGACAGACATGTTACACAGGTCATTGCGGTATGTTCAATCTGTGCTGATTTCATTGAAAGGCCATCTGTACCCTGAAAGCCCTGGTTCATCACATCTTTGCGTGGTTACACAGCACTGAATTAGCCAGCTTAAAGTAGAGTTGTTTTGCTGAGAACTGAGTTAAAACTCTACTGGGGTCCACAAGAAGTTTGCTTTGCCTTTGGATGAAACCGGCTACTCTTTCAAAAATATAGTCCTTCTCATGATCAGTTAGATGTTGCAGGCTCATCTCTTTGTGATGATAAATGAATTCTATTCTGATCAGTCATTATCTCATTTCATTCATTCATGAAAGACACAGATGGATAAAATTATTCAAGAAAGGCACAGGAAATGAATTTCTGTCCACCAATCATGGCACAAGTAATGGACAGCACCCATGGGAGGGGTCGGTAGGAAACAGTAAAGTAAATAAAAGCGAATGAACCGCACTTGGGATCAGAGTGAATGTAAAATAATAATAAAAAAATGAAGAAGCAGCAAGAATGGCTTTCATTTGGGACCCAAGATGAAACAGGACAGCACAACAAACTGCAATTGGAGTAGGTATGCCAAAAGGTATCTGGAGAATGTAGGCCATCCGTCATTGCAAGTAAAGAACAAGGGATTTTAGGGAGACATGCTATATCAGATGTGGACTTTCAGGCAATTTAGGAGTCTTATAGTGATAATAATTGTTACAGAACACTATAAAAGAGGCTGATGGAGACCTGCTCATACCTGGAATTTCAGTGAAACTTATTATTCTGAGATCTATATTGCAATTATAATTGTAATTACAATGAATTTCAATTACAGTTAATTTAATACAATTCATTTAGATCAGCTGTACTCCTCATGGAATATAATGCCTTTTTGAATGAATTAAGGGCCTGTCCCAGCTGGGGTCGCTTTAATCTCAGCCCTAAAGTCGACAGCTGAAGTGGGTCTCCCTTCCTCTGACCACAGACTCTCATCCCAGGGACTGGCACTGCGCTCACGCCAAGGCCGTAAGGAGAACATCACGGCGCTGCATCTCTCCAGAAGGCTCTGAGTAGCCCAGTCATGCTCCATCCTCATTAGTTTAGCGCAACCTGCCAACCAGACCGTCCATTTCACCCGTGACTCAGAGCAGGTTGTTGACGTTGGTGTCCCCTCCCTGCCCTCTGCCCCCGCCCACACGATGCTGGGCCTCTGTGATAAGGGTACAGATTTGTAACATCATTTGTTCAAGCATGGAGATTGAAATTTGGCAAGCGAGGCCCATGGCGGCCGTGAACCGGCCTGCAAAGTCATTACTTTTTGCTGGGAGAGGCCATGTCACTCCCATGATACCATGATATCCTTTCAGTCCTCTTCAGAGTCACACTTATCACTCAGACAGGCAGACAAATACACACACACACACACATACACGTACACTCCTTCTCTGATGTGAAAACATCAGTACAGTCGATCTTCCATTATGTTTTTTATTTTCTAGGTGCACCGCTCTGGTGCTGAAACAATGGCTTTAGTTCATTAATGCTAATATATGCATAACTCTATTCAAGTGCTACCTGCAGACTGTTCGGTTTTATGGACAGAGGATCAATCAGTGGTTCACATGGCAGGGAGGCAGGCGCCCCATGCCTCTCAGTTGTTTTCGGCCTGATGTCCTTTCCTCAGGGACGGGGCTGGGGATCGAACCCTGG
>JAODUD010000046.1:13823914-13838712 GCA_026784285.1 Stomatorhinus walkeri | reverse complement strand
CAGCAAAGAATGGACTGAGTGAGTTTTGGTTCCCAGTACTGTAACATATGATGAGGAAGCCTGACTTTAGGTCATTGGCGGTCTCACCTCAAACACATGGAAAAATGGACTGAGTGAGTTTTAGAAAGTGCTCTTCAATCGCAGATATCAATCCATCTCGACCAGAAGCATTTAGGTCATGGGAGGAGACTGATGTAGCCGGAGATGACTGAACACAAATGCAGGGAGAAAATACTCCCCAAACAGATAGTCAGGGGACCACCCACTACGTAAAAAAAAAAAAAAGATTTTAATTAAAAAGTACAGAAAAGTACAGAAGTGCACACCTCTCCAAAAACAAAACTACAGGCAAAATGCATGCTCTTCCATATGGGGCTCATTCTCTTCCTGAAGCACTGGGCCATAACTCAACAGCTGCAGCCACACAGGACTACCTGGACATCTTCTCTGGGCAGCGTAGCGAAGGTTACATGGCCAGGAAAAACCGCTCACCTCCTCTAAGCAAAAGGCTTCTAAACATAGGAGGGATTCCGTCTAAAACCTGGACTTCACGCTGGTGATCCAGCGCTATGTCACTCTTTAGACCGTTTCCTGTCTGGCTCGATAAGGATGGAGGACGTTGGGGGATCTCGACCGCCTGCCTTACTGCCGCCCCAGGTCAACTTTGGTGCCGGCAAATTCATGCTCGCCCTTGGTGACATGCACCGCTGTTTCAAGCGCCCCCCCCCATGTGACAAAGATAGCCACCAGCTGACAGTGACATGTACTGCTCCCCCCTGAACCTACCTCCCTCACCCCAAGCCTCCTGTCAGCCACGGTGTGATGCGTGTCATTAAAGACAACTGCACTGGTACAGAGGAAATGGCAAGGAATGCCAAGAAAAGACTTATCTCCGTGTGAGATTTCATCTGGATGTACCTCAGCAAACACGCAATGATCACTGATCACTGATACGATTATGAATCAGCAAATTCAAGAGGCTGAACACCTGAGCTAGAAATGATGGACATAAAAGCAGGGTTAGGGGTATATGCAGAGGCAGGGGTATATGCAGGGGTAGGGGCATATGCAGGGTTAGGGGTATATGCAGGGGCAGGGGTATATGCAGGGTTAGGGGTATATCCAGGGTTAGGGGTATATGCAGGGGTAGGGGCATATGCAGGGGCAGGGGTATATGCAGGGGTAGGGGTATATCCAGGGGCAGAGGTATATGCAGGGGTAGGGGTATATCCAGGGTTAGGGGCATATGCAGGGGCAGGGGTATATCCAGGGTTAGGGGTATATCCAGGGGCAGGGGTATATGCAGGGGCAGGGGTTGGGGCATATGCAGGGGTAGGGGCATATGCAGGGGCAGGGGTAGGGGTGTGCCACAGGGGCACTTGCGCCCAGCTGAAATCTGATTGGCTCCCTGAGTGTCCCCTTCCCCGTAACTCAACAGTTCAAATCATTTAATTGGGTAATTATACGATTGCCCCCCATGTGAATCATGGTCTTTCTTAGGCTCCTAACGTAAAAAAAAATCCTAGAAATTTTTTTAGGATCCTAGCAGACTGACAGTGCAGCAAGGAGCAAAAGGCTTTCACAGAAACACAGTCTGCCGATGTTATTTGGCTGGTTAAATCAAGGGTTAACAGTCTCCTGAAATACAGCAGGGGGAAAAAACGGATGCAGAGGTGCTGAGAGCAAGATTAATGTTTTCGAGAAGATCAATCATCCTCAGACCTGCCTTCACTGAAATTAGTTTTCTCTTCTTCACATTTACCATGTAAGTTTTTCCTCCTGTACAGCTAAGGACTCACTCTGTGCTGTGTTAAAACTGCAGAGGTGTTACTATTATTATTATTTATTATACTTGCTGAACTGACGCTTTTGTCTGGCCAAACCGGCACAGGTTCTAGTTTTGTACAATTACCCAGCCAGATGTTTCAGTGATGTGAGAAGGGTTAAGCGGTCTGGCCCAGGGTAACTCAGCGGTACTCCGCCTGGCACTGAAATCTGGAAGTGCACGTTAACGACTGCGCTGCTTTGCAAAACTGGCACCGTTTCTCGGCAGGCTGTGTTTTCCACGGACCTTCCATGGTCTTTATCTCCCACGTGCGACGCATCACGTTCAAACATCAGAACGGCATGCAAAATGAAACATTCGCGTTTGCCAAGCTCTCTGTCGCATTCAGAGATGCGCAAGAAGAAAGGGGCCTTTAAAAAGGCATCTGAAGCAGGCTGCCACAGACCAATCCTGGCATATCGCAGCTGCCTAGACCACGCTGTTCCCACTGTCTCCTACCTCACTGGCTGAAGGAACATGAGAGCCACCTATTGTGCGATGGCGAGGTGCCATTCTATACTCTTATGAGGTTTGTTTTCAGGCATCTTTTAATACTAAATGTGAATGTCACAGTGGTCGTGGAGCAGGGCTAACTTGGAAATAAATCTGGTTGAGCATGGCAGGGGGTAGACCAGGGGTAGGCAGTCTTTTCCGCAAAGGGCCGGTGTGTATGCAGGTATTTGGGATAACCTGTAGGTCAGCTGTTCAAACCCAGGTGTGAGGACTCTTCAGCCAATCGGTCCTCTAATTAGTAATCTAATTCGGGAGTTGAAGTCGAAAACCTGCATGCACACCGGCCCTTTGCGGATATGACTGCCCACCCCTGGGCTAGACAGTGCACAACAAAGCCAGTCACATGCTAATCCGTATCCAAGTCACACTGTAAGTGATCACAGTGAAATGTTAGGCACATTCAGCTGGCCAGTAGAGAGAGTAACTTTCAATCTGATCAGTGATGATTTCTTCACAGTGTTACATTATTCAACTGCTAAGTCCTCTCAACCGAAATAACTAGGGCAGATGTTGCGGCTAACACATTGCTCCATATTCATCTACTTTAGTAAGCGCTTACTCAATGTCGATGGCATGGAGCCAGTTGAGAGAAGCTCCCCAGACCGCAGCACCTGTCTATTATAAGGCTCTTAGCCATGCAGTTGCTGAGGGCATTTTTGAGTCAGCAATTTAGCCCAGAAATATAATGGAAGGAAATCAGAGTACCGAACAGCAAACATCAGATAAGAATATGCAGACTCCTGACATTTTTGGATTCAGTCTCCATCTTAAAGGTACAACAGCAGCCCCCCAGCAGAGAATTGAGGGGTATCACCTCCTTCTCTGGCACACTGTCTGATTAAGCTCCTGTAAAGTGCTCTGTCCCTGTACTGACTCTACCTTGCTCCAGGACCGGCTCTCAACCTTCCTTTGCTTCCCTCACTTGTGAATGAATTAAAGCTATGGCACCCACATGTTTGAGAATATTTACTTATTTCCCAAGTCCCAGGTTTCCAAATCAGCACCAGAAATTCAAGATGAGGTCCTCAGGCCACCTTAAACAACAATCGTTAAAGTCATGTTCTCTTTTGGGGGAATACAGAAATTAAAGATGACGAGGATAAATTAGATGAGATGAACTGTGAATAAATTCTTTTAAATTTAAAAGTGCTCTGACTCTGTCTTTTCAGATATACAGGGCATTAAGGACTTCTTTTGGAGATCTCTTTGAATGAGCAAATATTTTACATTCTCTTTGTACAATTTCATGTTCTTTTTGACTATCTAACTCAGTGTTGGATGAGGACAACTTTGAAACGTTTTAATTTACTTAAATTTAATTTCTCTGCTTTTGGCATAAAACTAAATGAATGATGAATTATGAATATTGAAATATGAATATGACTTATTTTTTTCTTTATTTCTTTCTTTGTACCTAGTGGTCAGATTAAAAAGGGGTTTTGGGATGAAGAGCATACACCTGTAAAGACACACAAAAGGCAAACATCTAAATGAGAGAATGATAAAAGGAGTACGGAAAAAGCAGATGAACAGCAGAGTGTAAGATGGTGAAGCTGTAATTATGACTCCACCATACGCCATCAAGTCTTAGACTGAGTAAAGCAGATGAATAGAAGAATAAAGGCCAACACTGGGTCTGGGAGAGGCCTCTAGATAGAAGAAAGAAAGAAAGAAAGAAAGAAAGAAAGAAAGAAAGAAAGAAAAAGAAAACTTCATTAATCCCTCAGGAAGGATCCTCTGGGAAATTCAGTAATGCTGTCAAAAAATTGATGTTTAATAGTTATAACAATGGGAAACAATACCAAGAACGCAAAGATTGTACTTGTGCTCTTGGCAAGGGCGGTCTTGCTAACTCGCTTCCCCAAAATGAACTTGGGACGCATTGAATCATGGGATAGTTCTCGTTTGGAAAGGATACAACCGGTGCATCTTTGATATCTGGGGCATGGCAAGGATGACACCTGGGGATTTTACCATCCTCTATACTTCTGTTCTTGATATTGGAAAAAGGTCTTCGGCAATAGAAGATGATGAAAAACAAGTACTTAGGAACACAAGTACTGTACAGTCAATTACACAACCCCTAGGGTTTTGGTGCATCTATCTATCCATCTGTCTGTTTATCTGTCTGCCATCTATCTAGGACATGATGTTCAAAATATCTCATTTATGATATAGTTTTTTGAAGGAGAGTACAATACTCAAGGGTACAACAACAGCACCCAACAGCAGCATGTCTGCCTTTAGAACTTTAAGCTGCAAGCCAGTGGGCGAAAGATCAGTCGATTTTTCAGTTTCTTTGCTGTCTGTGGGCCAGAATACATGAAAAAAGCAGTGAAACACTTTGCTTCCAGTCCAGGTTCATAAGGCACCTTTCACTGTCCACAATGGGATTACAGGGATTGCTGCTGTTGCCAGAAAGCTGGGTAAAAGGAAAATAAACAAGTGAGTGAAACAAGACAGATTTTTTTCTTTTACAGTTTGTATATAAATAGTCTAACGATTTTGGACTTATCATTCTCACACAACTGCTCTTAATAAGGGACAAATGAAATGGCCATTTAAATTATAATGCAATTTGAGCTGCAGTAAGCTTCTATTAACGTATGGCAATTATTCGAAGAGACGCTCTGTGCCTCTGATAAGCCATGGCGAAGAGGAAGTTTAAAGAATGTCTTTATAGATTGTGCCTATCATAAATGTCATTAGAGGTGCCATAAAGATCTGTCGGAAACCCCCCACATCCCTGTTTTCCATTCATTGTGAAGCGATTGTCTGCTAAATAAAGAGGCACAAGGAAATGGATCCTGCCTCCATCCACATCTCTCACTTTCATATAGGGGAGACGGGCTTAAGGCTGAATCTCTTTCCTTCCACTTTCCTCGCATGGGATTCAGGACAGTACTCAATGTGACCATAGTCTCCAACCCGCACCGCAACTCATTCTATCTAACACAGCTACTCTCAAAACAACTGACGTGAATTAGAGCCTGGTACCTCACTGCTGCCTCAAAGTTGCATATTTTAGCCAGAGGTCGGAAATAAAGACCACATTTAGAATCATGGAGGATTGCACCTCAGTGCTTAATTGCCCACGGTTGTGCAAATGTTTGGTGTAACAGCCAAGTCTTGGATCTGGTATTCTGTTTACCTGTTTTTCATAATTAGATTCAAATTACAAAGTAAATTAAACAAATCCCAAATGAAATCCAAATTTTAAGCTCCCTTGAAATATCATGTGTCTTGGGGGATAATAGCTTTCTCATAATTTTTATTTTTTTGTTTGTTTTTTTTTTACTTTTTTTAAGCCACACCCTTTAGTTACTACAGCCTGACACATATATAGCAGCATTTTACATGGGCTGACGGAGCTAAAGGAGACTCAGCACCAAGCCCACAAACTCTCGGCATGTGGGACGGTCTGACTTAAGGCAAAGTCAGTTGGCACTATTAGCGACAGGAAGTCCATTATCGGTGGCCCTCTTAAGTGACACAGACAGGCCAAAATCTAAAATACAGGCAAGTGCAGGACCAAACCAAAGTAAACAAAAGTAAGCATACCAGGAACAGCACCAGGTCTTCCTGCTCAGCACTCCTGTAAGCTTCTTCACAGTCAGCCATAATATCACTGCTGGCAGTGCTATCATCCAGCTTCAAGGACATCTCACTTCCAAATGACCATTACACTGCAGTAATTGCATAACTGTACAAGCTGACCTTTACGAGATTAACCCTCTTACCACCTAGAAATTGGGGTTACATCTAGATCTTCTCAAATATACACTGGCAGGTACAGCCTGACCAATAAGTGGATTTCACAGATTCCCTTTAGATTTATTTATTTGTTTGTTTGTTTATTTATTTATTGTTTTTTAATGTATATTCTGCTAACCAGGGAGATGTGTGACTAGGGTGGCAGTGGACTGAACCAGTTGTGATTCACAAGGGCAGCATTTCACCTCTCCTCAGACAGGTCAGTCACGTGCCCGCTTTGTACACGCCCGCCTGCCACCTACAGTGGACCAAGGGTCAGGTAACTTTAAAGCCCCAGACCATCTTAATGACTCTGCAACTTGTACACCTTCACACACATGCAGAGTACTGAAAGCAGGGAGTCTCTTTGAAGTGGAAAATCTCCTGCAAATATTTACAGTTGCTAGTACTCCTATAGCTAATTAAGCAATGAGAAATATCCAAGTGATTTCAAATGTACAGTCACGATTTTTCCTGAAAACATTCAGTTATGCAACCAGTGTCATTCAACCAATCAATCGCTCAGCATTTTTTAAACGCCTTCACCAGGCTTCTAGGTACGTATTTCTTTATTTATTATTTTTCCTTGTCTTGGTGACAAAGGTGATGATACCAAAAGATTTCAAGACCCCTTCCCCCCATCAAAATAAGATGGTTAGCCATGGTTCATCACTGGCAAAATCTCTTCTACAGTTAACAGCCATCCATCGTCCTCAAAAACAGTAGTACCAAGCCATTTTGGACCATATCATTCCTTCGCAAGCCTTAAACTGAAATGTTCGTTTCATTTTATATTTTTCAGCCTGCACTAAAACTAATACCAGTTTGTTCAGGGCTCTTGGAAAAAAATCTCTATGCCAATGGCCTTCTCCACGTTCAGCCTGCGAATTTTAATAGCTCCGGAAATCCCTGTTACCAGAATTGATTGGGGTTAGTTCCCTCATAATGACCAAAGCCCTGCTAATGGCCTTCCAGAAACAGCATTAGCCAGTGCCATTTCCCCAGTCCCCACCTGCTCTCACTTCAGGCTTTGATTACTCACTTCTAAATGACAAAATAGAAAAAAAGTGATGAAAAGTCCCTTATTTATTAAAAAAATAAATTTGCTGAATTAGAATCTGGGCCGAGATGCCAGATGAC
This sequence comes from Stomatorhinus walkeri, assembly GCA_026784285.1. Classification (NCBI taxonomy): domain Eukaryota; kingdom Metazoa; phylum Chordata; class Actinopteri; order Osteoglossiformes; family Mormyridae; genus Stomatorhinus; species Stomatorhinus walkeri. Next base: position 13,831,481 of record JAODUD010000046.1, on the reverse strand, counting down.
AATCGTGAGTTTGTTCAGGATATTGTAATTGCATATTGTAATTATTATTATAATTATTATTAGGCTGCCATGTCCAGTCGGACATAGGCGACACCTGACTGAACAGTCAGAGTAATTTCGAGCTTCTCCCAAACTGGGTACATGTCACTGGGCTCCTCGGTCGATGCTCTCGGGATCCAGTGAAGAGTGAAGGCAGAGATGGAATATGTCCACTGCAGGCTTGGAAGGAAAGATACAGAACATTTGTCTCTGCTGAATCTGCCAGCACATGCATTTTTTTTTTTTTTTGCAGGTTCTACTCCGCAGTCTGGCTATTCCCTCATCGATTGCTCTCTCGACTATCAGCGTGACAGAGGCTTACAGCAGTGGGAGAGGGCGTTCTTTCGCGTACGGGTGGTTATTTGTGGGCATGTGTATGTCCGCCTCCTCGCATGTTCAGAGGAGCATAAGTGTGTCCACGGAAATGCAGCCATGCTTTCCATCATCACTAATTCAGCGCCAAAACAACTAATTAAACATTTCTTAAAGTCATTTGAAATAAGGCTCTACATACAGTATAAGCACCTTTTTTCTGCATAAAGAATCACTGTGGTGTCCGTTTCTGTTCACATCTGAAAGTGCCTGTTTTCTACTGTGCCATCATGCATATTTCATGAAGTTCCCTTTGGCTGCACAATAACGGATTGCAAGATCTTGCATTATTTTTTTTTCCATGTTTTCATTTTCCTTTCAAAAAATACACCAAAGATTCTGATTGAAATGAGCTGCCTTTTACAATGAGGGTGGAGGCCCTGCGTATTTTCCTTCTGACTTTTTTTCTGTATAATTTGTCTTTATTTTGCTTGCCTTCTGCATGTCTGCACATGCACACGCCAACGCAAACACATGGGGGAGTGATGGAGAACGACTTCCCATGCCCTGTGATTGCCTGTAATCAGTAGGTCACAGTAATCTTATGGTTCCTTCTCCAACAACTTCCACTTGCAGATAACAGACACAACAGTTGGATGCTGCTACAGGCAACAAAAACAGGTGAACAAATAATAAATAAATAATATAAATAAACAAACAACCCAATGAGAAAAAAGATCAGCTGTTTTTTTCATCTGACATTTCATCCTTATCCTCTCAATGTTGTCTTTCATACACTGCCTGCAAACAATCAATCACAAACTGCTTTTGAAACTATGTGTTTAATTTCATTTTACACAGAGATACACAGTTAGCTGGGGCAATAATATATAATATATAATATAAATAAATAAATAATATATAAATGATGAATTTTGAACAATGTTCAAAACTCACATGTGTATTCCATAAGAGTTTGATTCCAAATGAGCCATTTAATGAAGCCTTCCAAAGTGAAAACCCCCCACCCCAGTACTGAGCTTTATGAAGCCTTCAGGATGTTTCCGGAGTTTAGCTATTACAGCCAAACGTACCACACTACAGCACAACTGTAATGTTAACAACGGCAGTAAACATAAAACAGAGAATTACAAAAGATAATATATGATGGAAAATTCACAATATTATACAATATTAAGTCTGGACCTTTTGAATAACTCAAGGATATTCAGAATAACAGATTGAACCAGTGACCACAGGGCTTTCCTTCTGCCCCAGTCAGGATTTAGTCAGTCCATATTTGTTATCATGGCCCTCGCAACAAAAGGAAGAGGTCAAATAAACAGACGCACACCTAACAAGCCTGCATCAATCAACTTTGCCGTCGTTATGGTTGTTGACCGAGGGCAGAGAAAATTAGTTGCCAAGGTCACGCTAGTGTGTTTCCCCGCGAACAAGTCGTCATGGCGTGTCTAAGAGAGGTGGCTGGAGAAAGAATCAAATAATAATCCACAACGGTCTATTAGAACAAGACGAGCTTTTAGTTCTCACTGAGAGGGAGCCACTCATCCTTGACCCAAGAACAGCACGGAAAATTGGGTTCCTGATAATTCAGTGAGAGGCCGAGCACTAGACGAGGGACCGACTGATAAAACAGATAATTAAATCCTACTTGGCCTGTTAACAATACATCTGGAATCCACTACAAGACTAAAGATATTACGAATTGTCTGCTAAGTCTATCTGAAGCAAATAAAGCCCTTGTGTTATAAATGAGTAGGAATAACTGTGAGATGTTGAACATCGCTGTGCCCTCACATCAGATATCGTTTGCTGGAGCCACGCATAAGGTACACTATCAATGAACATGAATGAAAACCTGGTGATTCACTTACATTGAAAAACAGACTTTGCAATATCACAGGAATCTCGTTCAACTGGCAGCCATGTAACCAAATAACTAATGACAGGATCCTGAGTCACCAACATCAGGATGGACCATGCTGACCTGGTGAAGTTCACAGCTCGGCATATGGACACGGCTGAGAGTTACACAACAAAGCAAGCCGTCGAAGCTGAACCACTATCTTGATTATGGGACTGAGCTGGAAGGAATCCTTTTAGAATGATCAGTGAGCTTCGCTTTGAGTCGACTCAGTCTAGGTTTGCATCGGTCCCAGGTAGCAAGTTTGCATGGCAGTTCTGCTCCAGTAAAGTCCGTGGTGTTTGCCCTCTCTGTCTTTCTGGAATCGAGGTTTCGCCTAATCTGCAGCTGCTGTACGGGATTCGTAAATAGGTTACTAGTGATGTTTAGTTGACATGTTCATCCATTTCAGCCCCACTCTGTGATCTCCTATGATATCCTAGTTACTAGAGTTCTCCGCATCTAAGTCTGTGTTTCAGGCCTCTTTGCCCTGAGGCGGCCCATCCCGTCAGTGGCCTACTGATTGTGGCGTTCCTGGTGACAAGGTGCCCAGTGGATTCAGTGACTGTAAAGCAGAGAAGCTGGCACTGCTGGTGGCGTGGTCTATTTCTGGGCGTTCTTTGTATTTCGTCAATTGTGGAAGTAAATAAAATGAGTTGCACCAAATGCCCCGAGTCCCGTAGCGTGACAAAACCATTAGCATTTGCCATTTGTGGAGAAAATGTTTAAAATGTTTTCAGGAGTGGCAGCATGATGGATTTGCCAAATAAATTTATTCTGCAAGGCAAAAAGTTGATTTCAGAATGAGCAATGCATTGTTTTGTATTGTGTTTAGTCATTCAGAGCATTGTTTTTCTGTTATTATTATCATTTTGTTGTTGACGTTAATTAATTTTAATGAGTTCTGACGATGTTTGCGGAAACACTATGATGTATACTACCACTGCCGCTGTATTGTGACTTCCATCTGATTTTTTATTGTATTAGTCTGTATGTCTGTGTGTCTGTGTACGTACACACACGCACATACCCACGCGTATGTCTGTGTACGTACACACACGCACACACCCACGTGTATGTCTCTGTACGTACACACACGCACACACCCACGCGTATGTCTGTGTTGTACTTTTTAACTTTTTAAGTATCTAGCTATACGATTTATGTCTGGGCCACTCCTGTTTTTGCTTTTCAGCCTTCACTTTTTTAACAGTCTTTTCGCCTCCTGGCAAGACCATTTTGCTGATCCTGCATCTTGACATGTCCTAGAGCCTGTCGGCTAATTGCAGATTTTCGGTGGGGGGGGGGTTGTCGACATGACAGATGACACCGTGAAAGCTGACAGGCAGCCTGGTACCAAACCCTGTTAGCCTGTCAGGTGCCTCCACGTTCAACCACTGCGCAGACAAAAACAAACAGGGACTGAACTGGAAAGGAGAGGCTATACAAATCCAGCATCCTGGTGGTGCTGAACAAACAGCCAGGTTGGCAGTCATGATTTTGCCATGAAGATGGGGTGGAGGGTATGGGGGGGGACCAGACAGAAAAAAACAAACCTTTGCTCCTGTATTTCATCCCAAAAATCCACAGAGTTTCACTGCATGCATGTTGCTTGCTCAGAGAAGATCCACCAGTCCACCAGTGAGGGCGTTCAGGAATCTCAAACATGGATGTGACCACAAGGGTGCTAGAATGTTTACAAAGTAACAGAGCTCACCATTAAGGAAACACTGCGGTGGATTATTCTGATTCACACCCGTGAGAATACTCATGTGTGTGCGTGATTTGTGTGCGTGATGCATGTGCGTGATGAGTGTGCGTGACGATCTGATCTAAGTAAACATGCACCTGCTTTCATTAATCTCCAACAAGTTTTTTTTTTTTTTTTTGTCTATTGTATTTCTGGCAATTCATGGCCATGATATTAGGCACATTCTGTTACAGACAGCCATGACATGAAATCACAGGCCATGGTCGATCTGTATTTATCCACTGGCTGTGACAAATTAAACAATATTAAGTATAACTTGATTTAATGGGGGGGAAAAACCATAAAGACCCCTTTGCCTGGCACAAGCTAGTTGTGACATTCCCCCCCCCCCACCCCCTCTCCACGAGACAAGTGACAAGCATGGAATTTCTAACTCCCGTAAAGAAGCAAATATAGATAAATTTATCTCTCATCGTAGCCCCTGACCGCATCTCCAACCCGTCAAAACGTCACAGTGTGATGGGTGTGCAGCCAGATGGGCCAGCGTAACATACAATTTACAGCAATTTAAGACTTTATATTAAAGCTTAATAACCCTCTTTCAAAATGGATCCTCTCAGTCATGGTTCTTTTTAATTATATTCCTATATTACTTCCAATTATGAATCTGATAATAAAGAGATTTAAGTGATGCTAAAAGTATTTCACCTGCGGTGCCTTTTCAGCAGACCCAGAAAATAGACGTCCACGTGGACCCGGGACCGAAAAAGCTCCCCCACTCCCTGTACATTCCCTTGTTTGCTATCCACCACTTTTCTTCCTGAACACAAGAACAGAGTTAAAAGGCAGAACAAATTTATGCTCTTTTCATTCTTAAGGGCAAACCCATCTCTTACTCCCTCTACTTTAATCAATCTTTTTAATGAAATCTTCATTTTTGGCCTAACCCCCACACCATTCTGCATATAACCTCAGTGTCTCCAAGGAGCTTTTTAAACAAAATATCACCCAGTCAGTCATATACACCAACACATGAATAAATACAGCCAGACAACGTTTGCTCCACAGCATCTGAACTTTCTCAAGGAAAGTCACTCACACATTTTTTGAACACTGTTATCATCAGAATTGCTGGACTTTTGAATAAAATGTGGGTCGTTGCCTGCAATCAAAAGCCAGGATCTTGGTGGGGACATTAATTAAATAAAACTAATCCCAACATAACAATCCCCCACTCAGCCCGAACCTTAACCATAAGTAACCAAACAAAATGCAAGTATTTGGCACTTTTACTTTTTTGATTCCGTGCAATGATGTTTATCAAATGGAATTTAAAAAATGGTCCCCACAAAGTCAGAATAATAGGTTTTTATCACATTGTGGGAACATTTGGTCCCCACAATGTAACACACACACACACACACACACACACACACACACTAGACGGAATGCCTACCAGGATATGGAGCCTCGCGAGGACCTTGTTCCACAGCCAACATGCAGCCAGACAATCTGAGAGACACCATCAAGGCCCTGACCGTGACTCACCAGGCACCAGCCGTGTCTCATGCATATCCTCATCATTTTATAGCCCCATTGACGGCTCGCTATTCAGTCTCCTTGCACCTTCACCCATTCATACATTCTGATGTCTTGGCAATTTCACGCCATTGTAAGGACACTACAGTCAGGTCCCCAGGAGCGAGAAATGGAGCCCTTACATCAGGAATACATGTTTTATTCTCCACATTGATGTGACCGAAGTGTGCGGCCTGTGGAAGCTTCCCCACCACTGAGCTTTAAACGGCACGTACACACACTTCTGTGCGTTTTATCTTAATCCGCAAGGCTTGCACTATTATTTTTATTTTTAAAAACCAGACTGAAGTACCACTTCGCTTATGCTTGCAATAAATTAGAGATGCTGTTGTACTGATGTGTTTGAAAAATTTGTTTGTTTTCAGTTTTTTTTTCTTCTTTTTTCGCAGGAACAACTAAACTGAACAGATTCAACCGAAACTATCTGAAAAAGAAAAAGAGACGGTGTCCAGCTTAACCAAGAAGGTGAATCAAAGTGAAGGTGGCCCCTTTCCTCCAGGGGCCGTGAACAACAGGGTACGACAGTTTGGGGCCACGCGGGGGGCTGGGCCACGCCGCTTATCGGACCCTCACAGTGCGCTCACGTCGCCTTTTTAAGGGGTCGCTGTGCGATATATTCTGCTCATTAACTAGCCGCCTGCTGACAGGGCAGTTCCATTGTGCCACCATTCATAATGTTTCCTAGATAAAAATGGCTGAAGAAAGTAAGTAATCTCTTAGTCATTCTATTTCTGTACCACAGGCCCATTCACTGCCCCCAACCCGGGGCACATTAGAGAGCCATCAGTCCTGCTCACCAATTTGCTTCTGGGATCTTCTTCCTTTTTCTTTCCTTCTGAACTTCTGCACAGTGCTATTTTGAATACATTGGAAGGGCAGAGTCCCTAGAACGCCACACTGACCCCTGCAGGTTTAATGGTGTCATTATCCTAGAAACGCGAGTGCAGATGGGTGGTTAATGTCAGCGGTGGATGCCGGATGATCATTACCGCTGGCTCCCATCACCGTCAGGCATGAGATGCACACGGCAGATGTTTACAAACACACCACGCCCACAATCTAAGCTAGAACCACCTGAAGGCTTTGTTTACCCCCCGCCATCGACGACATATTAACACAATGCTAACAGGCTTGACATGCTCGATCGAACGTGAAAGACGACTCATTCTTCCATGCAAGATCTCTTGGATAAACAGGGCGGGAGAGAAGGCAGTCCTACGGCAATGTGGCTTGCTAAGGGCGGCGGCCTGGGTCAACCCTGACTCCCACTGCTCCCACAGCAGGTGCCCATCCATTGGTCCACCTTGTTCAGAGGAACTCCACCTCGCCATAGCTAAATATGCACAGTGGGCTTACTGCATTTATCATCTCTGTCAAGTGCACGTTCCAGCAAAAAGAACAGCAGCACTCCCCCTATTACATGATGAATATCACACGTCACAGCTTATCAGCCAGCTAGGCTGGTCTCGCCAGCACTTCCTAACTGTTTCTGCTTAGGCAGGTGCTTCGAACCCGGTCCCCAGATATAAATATCCTTATAAGAAGAATATTACACAATTTGAAATATAACACTCAGAAAGTCTGAAAAGTCTTGCAAAGTCAGAGTCATTCTCATGTGCCGTTAGCACACTATACAAACCAATATATTCTGTGGTTTTCAGTGGCTATTTTATAATATCTTGAGGGACAACATACATTTATAAACCAGGGTGGGGGGTGTCATCCATTATAATTTGTGCTTTTGTCTATATTTTGGTGCGTTTCTGAATTTCCCCCAGTGCAGGCTGCTCTCCCAACACCCTGCACCCAATATTCTGAACACTTTTTTCATATATTCAACAATTTAGTGTGCACACAGACACACACGCACGCACACACACACACACACACACACACAGACACGCACATTCATTTCTATAGGGAAAATGCTAATGCTAACTATGACAACCTTAACCCCTACCCAGCCCTAACCATAACCATAA
>JAODUD010000046.1:13808032-13819268 GCA_026784285.1 Stomatorhinus walkeri | reverse complement strand
AGTTAGCATTAGCATTTTCCCTATAGAAATGAATGAGCGGTCCCCATAAGGATATGTTTACCCTACATGCGTGTGTGGGTGTGTGTGTGTGTGTGTGTGTGTGCACGCATCTGTGCGTTGGCGGTAAGCTGCTGTCAATAAAGAGTCCAGATGAGTGGGTTAGCTCTCTCTTCACCCATCTGCCTGCCTGCATCTCCTGGCCTCTTGCACCTTGTGCGCCGAAAACTGGCTGCGAGTGCAAAACTTTTGAGCACGTTTTCAGGGGTAGGCCATGTGCGAAAATCAAAATGAATGTTTTGGGTCTCCCTAAAGGCCAGTCTTTGCTTCTTCAAATCGAGACCTACTGTGGCATTACTGGGCTGCTTATCAGGGGCAAGCGCAGTGCAGACACTCATACCAGCACACCCATTTGCCCATTGCCACCACCAACACTCCATTTTGTCCACTAACTCCACGACCTTGATTTTTTTATTGTGTCTTTTTCTTAGATTTCCTCACGTATCTCTGGCCCTTTCTATAAAATGACATGACATGGGGTCACCTTACTCAGAAAGCAGCCTTTGTGCCTCATTATGTGCGGCCTGTACACTTACAGAAGCCTCCATCTTCTGTGTGGGCGTTGCCTACCAAACGCCCTGTGAAACCAGCTCCAAGCGACTCCTTTCATTCCATTGCCAACCCAAGGATGAGGACACGTCTCCACCATGCCACTCACAGGGGAATAGAGGCCTGGGGGACACAGCCTGAAACAGGGAATCAATCACCGCGTCCCATCGGACTCAATTAGCTCATGTTAAACAACTGGTGAGACTTCAATGCCTTAACAAGGACTTCCTTCCTACTCCTCCTCTAGCCTCTTCCCCTCCTCAGAGCCGATCCTGTAGTCGAGTCGAAAGAGCTGTCAGCACAAGAAACTGGATTTAATGATTAGAGAGCTGTGTGGCTAATTGTCAGCAGGATTTCTGTGTGAACATTCCGGGTCGTGGCAGGCTATACCAAATCTAGCCCAATCACTGAGGCACGAAGACACAGGCTCCCAGCCACAGGTGGGTGCCATGCAAACGGCACACCCCCTTACCTTTGATTTCAGTGTATTGCTCCAGGTGAACTGTCACAAGCTTTATGGTTCATCGATGTCTTCAGGCTTGATATTTTGCACATGTTTGGTATGTGGGTGACTGAATCCAACAATATAAACATAAACAACATATAAACCAGTAATCGTTACTGCACACTAACTGTTAATGACCTCAAGGGACATATATTACATATATAAATGCAAAGAAGAGGAGAAAAACCCATGAGTATTAGATCTCTTCCATAAAATAAAATGCATAACAGGTAAAGTAACAGACGGAGAGATATGCTGGATTATTTGTATCATTATGAGTTCCATCTGTCCAATTGCTAAGCAGAATCTTATAGCAATAAACAAACAAACAAACAAATAACAACACTTTTGTCACCAGACTTGAATGTGTAAGAGTTAAGAAGAGAGGCAAAGGACATGGAAACAAGTCAAGTTGTGAAGGCAGAAGACAAAGTGAGGGTAAGGGAGAGGTCTTCGGGGGGCTAGCTTGGTGTGGATCCCTGCATTCTTCTGCCCATAGTGCGAATTTAACCAGTACTTGATATGGAGCCAGAATAATCCCTCTGCGATCTTCTCGATTTATTATCCCCTTCCTCACTCTATTTTTAGCAAAGCTAGGGAAAGGTCCATCTCCTATCCTGGCCTACAGAAAGCTCAAATATATCGAATAAGCTCATGGATCACTGGCACTAACAAGTGCATAATTAATAAAATGAATAAATCTGAACAGGGGCAGACGGAAAGGTAGAGTCTGGAAAAGTACATCGATCCACGAGCCACCTTTTTGTTTGTGTTGTTAAAATCCATTCTCTACATTAAAGAGGGAAACTCAAACTCCGTAAGGGTGCCATATTGGCAATGACGTTTGGCCGATTTGGATGAGCTGACTCAACACATCAAAATGAACTGGAAGACGATTAGTTGGTGATGCGATTATCCGCAGCACAACCACAAATTGGATTATTGAGATATGACCTTCAGAGAATCTACTGTATCATCATAATGATCAAGACTTAACAGCCTTAACAGTCAGAATCAGTATGTCTCATCGAATTTATTGTCACTTGTATGTTCCGTTGATTAATTAGCTTCATGATGGAGCTGTTGTGTATGCCACAAGCCTCTGCCCGTTTTTGACTAAATCGAATATCATTCATCCAGTACTGCTGATCATTTTAGTTGGCATCTTCAAAATCTCCTCACATTTAATTACTGTAAAAATTATAATGAGTGTAAACAAGGGTAGGTTCTGGGCTGAACCTGTTAGTATATCCATTGATCCATCCACCCATCTGTCCATCCATCCTCCATAATAGAGTCTTAGGAAGCCAGAAAACACAAGCCAAAATAGGATGCCAGTTCATCGTAAGTCACATTCTCACAGAGTAACACACAACAGGCTAATTTAGCAATGACAATCCACCTAATCACATGCCTTTGGACTATGGAAGGACCCCTGCTTGCAGGGAGAGCATGCAACCTCAAAACATGCAGTGTTGGGGCTGAGAGTCGCACCACCCACCCGGAAGAGGTGAGTCCACAGTGGTCACCTCTGTACCTCTCATCTGTTTGAATAACTCATGCTACGTTCCTGAATGCTGATCTCCATGTGTGAGAAGACAAAAAAGCAGAAGGGACATGACTTAAAAATCTGATTCTCCCTATAAAACATGTTCAATATTTATAACGATGAAGCACATGCCAACTCTTATGCCTGGAAGTGCATGAGACCCCACAATTTATCAGGATACAGTTTGAAGTTTTTGCGTTATTTGTGTTCAGTGAGAAACCAATCAATACTTTTTCAATTTATGTCATGATGATTGTAAAAAATATCATCCAAAATATCTGAAGTTCATTAAGCTATCCCGAAAAAGCCTGAGGTCTCTAAATCGGGGAAATCCCATGAAAAGGCTCATCCTGGCATCAGGCAGTGAGACACAGACCAAGACCAATCAACACACGTTCAAAACTTCCATTACTACTGCCCATAAACCAATCAGATATACTGTGGAACACCTTTCGGTTTTAAATATTATTGTCACATCTGCATCAGGTAATAGGACAAATAGTAGTGCAATGCAGGACACAACGGTGCAGGACAGAACTTTCTTCTTAGTTTGGGACCACCAACAAAAGGGCATCATAAACAAATGACGGAAAGAGAGATGCAGTTTATATTAACTTGTGCATCTGAGATGGTTTTGGTGCAAATGAAGTGATAACACTACAGTGATATTTTCTGCTCCTCTCCTACCTTCCATTCTTCACACCAGTCTGTGACAGATGTGAGCAAGCGCATTCCCAGCAAGCGCCTCCTAAACACCCAAAGGATGATCGCAGGTCTGCTTCTTCAATGGGCCTGACACCCCAGTATTTGGGTGAGAAATAGCACTGCAAGCTCTGCTCCACGCTTGCATTAGATTGGCTCTGCTGCCTACAACAACAGTCACCTTGGCTCAACATTTCAAACGGTTCAGCTAATCTCCACCCCCCTTTGAGGACGGAGGCCTAATCAAGGCGATTGATCCAATCGATCCATTTACAGCTCTCTGACCAAACTCCTCTGTTCCGAATTCAGGGAGCAAAGCAAATAAAGTCACGACCTCCGTGTTGGACTGAGGCTGCACCATAGCTATCTTTCAGGTTTATCATCAGGCTGCTAAATCCACACTAATCCTTTCAAATCTTCATTATTATTTTTTTGGTCCCATTTCTTCTCATAACCCCATCTAAATTAAAATTGACTAGTTTTCAGCAGGCTCACCAAGCACAGGGGCTGACATGTCATGTGTTATGCAAGAGACAGCTGCTTTTTGTGATGATACATCAACTTGTTGAACCAACCTTACCAGTCCACACTCATACTTCTAGCTTCAATTTCAGCTTCAGTTTCACATTCCATGGTCTTCTGCCATTGCTCATTTACTGATTCCCCGCCGTTTCTACCCAATGTTTGCTGTCGCCATTTTGGCTCCAGCTTTCCTTTATGAATACCTGAGAGCTATTCCTGACAAAGCTTCATGGCCTTTCCATTCACCAGCTTCTCAAGGTCTTACAGCAAATATATTCAGGGGGGCTCGGTGGTACAAAATCAAAGTAGTCCCTGTTATGACGGAGGTACATCTGCCCCTTCACATCTCAACTGCCACAACAGACAACTCCACTGGAATATATCAAATGCAAAACCTCCTTGTGTCTGTGCAGCCTCAGACTATCATCACAATCAGTTAAGCCTCTTTTACAGAATAGCAGAAGGAAGTAGGTTTTGCTTTGTTTGGAAGATGCTGTGTAGATCTTGCTCTAATGCTGTTTACACTTGTACCTTGGCATCCATTAGAAGCTCAGCCTAGCCGTACTTACACCTACTGGACCCCTTGACAGTACGTTTGTTTAAATGTGCTATTGCAAAAACCAAAAGGTAAATAATCATAAATGCAAATGGTCAAATTGCGATGGGTTTCACACAATATAGGCCAAAATATCGCAAAGACCCAGATCCCCAAAGTGTCATTCCTATGAGAGTATAGGGCAGAGGCCTGACTTAAGCCACATGACACCAACCACACAATGATTCAGCCACAGTGATCGAATAACTATAGAGGCTTTTCGCCCAGTTCAGTAACTTCACTGCTTACGGCTCATTAAAATTCATTCAGAGATTCACTAACAATGTACCCATATAGGGGACCTTAAATGTTTGTTGGGCTAAATGTTTGTGTATGAACCCACCGGAGTACACTCTCATCCCCTTTTCTCCTCTCTTGCTTAATCTATTTCAGTAAATAAACAGAATATGTAACAGAAGGAAGATGTGCATGTATGCATGGGTATGAGACGGGTGGTGCAGCTGCCTGAATTTCCTGCGTGGATATTAATAGCCAAAGGCTCTGCTTTCTCTCATTCCACCTCTACTTCTCTTCTCTCCTGGATCAGGACCTTGAAGACACAATATCGTAGTTGGTCGAGTTGCCTAGTGGTGAAAATGCATGGGAACCTGGGAGGGTCGTGCAGCGAGTGTCTGTCCAGCGGGGAGGGGGATTTGGCTCTACTGCACTTATGCCACCTTCACAGAAGGAGCAGGAGACACGATGGACCTTCCTGAAACCTGGAGTCATTTTGAAAATGCCCCCTCCCGAATTAATTCAATTAATTCATTTAATTTGTCTTCATATGAGCATCTACGTCTTTCAGTTGTGCCAGGGGAGAGAGCTTTATTTATTTATTTTCAGGATGACCCATCCAGCAAGCAGATGTGTACTTAACCTGCCTTTTGACAAGGTTATCTAAGCAACCTCCAGCTAAAACATGGTGAAGAAGGTCGGAGCCGCAGGGTAGGGTGAACCGCAGCCGGCCTAGGTGACCGCGCCTCCCCCAGCCACACGCACGCAAGCCCACACAACCGCTGTCGTTGGCATTATCCTCCCCCGCCGGCGGTTACACTCTAATGCACAGCTATAATATTCTCCACATCTACAGGAACAAGTGCAGCAGGTACCCGTCGGACTCCAGCGCCACTTTAACAGGGAAAAAAACAAGGCCGAGGTCACTGGCCACCGTATCTGACGCGCCCGCGTTTAATTGCCGCTGGACATCTGAAGCCGGGAGACTCGATTGTGAAGAACAAACAAAAAGAATTAAAGGGCGACTTTTTAATGTTTATTTACAGTGCTTAAACAACCAATTCTATCCAAAGCAAGTTATTGTACAGAGCTTACAAATTTCCACTTACCGAAGCAAACTCAAGCCCTTCCTTTCTCAAGGATATGAGAGCCGAGCCCCTTCTGGGACTTGAGACAGCAACCACTTGATAAATACAGGCTTTTAACCACAACACTGCCAGCTGCTCCGTGACCCTAATGCGGCGCCCTACTTTATAATTTGAATATATATATTCATTTATTTTCCTGGGGTGCAGACTTCTTCTGCAAAGTGCGGAGGTACAGTTCCAGCATGTGCACAGCAGTAACGTAAAAGCCAGCGTCAGCAGGGGATGTTCAAGGCCCCGCCCGTCTCCGATACATGCAGCATGGCCATCAATCTGTCCCCAGCGCTGTGGCTCTGAGCAATGTTTATCACTGTGGCCCATCATACGTGGCAACAGCTGCCCTTAATATGAACTGGTAGAATGGCTGTCATGTCAGTGGTCTAAGTCTTAGCAGAATTAAAGCTGCTGAGATATTAAGAAAAGCAAAGGAAAGAAAAAAGTTAAATTAATTAGCAGATGGTTTTATTCAAACCAACGTATAATTGAGAAAGCGGGGTCAGATAGTCCCTGGAACTAATGACCTTCTGATCACAGACACAGCATCCTAACTCATGGAGACAGCCCCAACCACTTGGAATCCCTTTGCAATCCCTGTAGTTAGATTGTGACAGTTTCATAAGCTGAAAGAAGGCTGGTAAGCAAGTACAAATAAAACTGGTATATTGCATTCTCAAGAGAGAAAAACAGCACTAGCAGTAGAGATGCTGCTGAAAGCACCTAAAGCAGGAAGCTATGAAGGGAACTGAGTGGCGTACCTAGGGAATCACACAGTGCAGCTACCCCTAAGCTGCTACCCAGTGCCCTTGCGTGGACGGACCCAGTAATCATCGCCCTAGAGCGGCAGAGCGCCGTTCACGCCTGACAGAAGTCAAAATCCAGCCTGCCCTAGGCCCCTCACCACAGAAGGGAAGGCTGAACGGCTGGATGATGGCTTGGACCCCCACTTCACTCCGACGGGACAGCCTGGCCAAACTACAAATAGACACGAGGTGCCTTCTGGACAGCTTCTCTGTGGTCGGCGAGGTCGATCCGCCTGGAATCAGATCAGCCACTTTTCTTCGTTGGTTTGTGGTTTTGTTAGGAAGATGGATAAATTCCATGGGGTGAACGCTCCTTTGCAGTCGCTGGTCCTAAACTCTGGAACACCATTCCACCGGAGTTACGCAAAATTACGGATCTCCCTTTGTTTAAAGCACAACTAAAGACCCACTTATTTAGAATGGTTTTTAATATTTTATCATTTTATGCTTTTTATAATTTTATAATTTTGTTTTATTTATTTTTATTATTATTGTTATTATTATTACTGTTACTATGATTTTCATTTATATTGTTCATTTATTTACTTATAACTATATGTTTCTTTGTTGCTATATTCTTATTTCTATTTTTATTGCTATTTTATTGTCATTTTTAGTGCTGTGAAGTGGTTCAACTTAGGTTGCTGTAAAGTGCTATATAAATAAATGTTGATTGATTGATTGATTGAAATTCCTCGTGCGGTAATTACATTGTATGTCCACATATATGGGTTTCCTTTTGTGTGGGTGGGGTGAAGCAGGTAAGATCAGCAGAGGACAGCAACGCACAGAGGAGGCAAAGAGTGTTTGTATTGCTGCTTTTTTCTGGAACGCGGCCGGTGCTGAGGTAGGGGGAACTGAGATTAGATGTGGCCTAATTTGACAACGCTGGAGAAGATGGCATTAAGAGTTGTTTATGCATCCCCCTGCTATGTACATATGCAGATGCAGTGATCTGAGCAGGTGGATGCCGCACAAAGATCACAGCAGAAAGCACTAGGCACTAGGCACTAAGCACTAGGCACTAGGCGGTAGGCACTAGACACTAGACAGTAGGCACTTGGCACAAGGCAGTAGGCAGTAGGCACTACGCAGTAGGCACTAGGCACTAGGCGGTAGGCACTAGGCACTAGACAGTAGGCACTAGGCACTAGGTGGTAGGCAGTAGGCACTAGACAGTAGGCACTAGGTGGTAGGCAGTAGGCACTAGGCGGTAGGCACTAGGCACTAGACAGTAGGCACTAGGCACTAGGCACTAGGTGGTAGGCAGTAGGCACTAGGCACTAGGCGGTGCACATCAAGTAGAGAATTAAAAAAATAGCAATTAATAGCAGGTGACGCAGGAGCGGCAGTGGCATTTTCTGAGGATTCATTAGACGGGATCCGCTCAGCATAATCTGCAGAGTTTCGGCACCAATGAGGAGGTGCAGGCTGCAGCGCTCTAATTACAGTAGAGACGCGGTACAGGGCCATGCTGAAATGTTCTGGGAGTCCCCGGTACCGGCACTATTTTCTAAATACCTGAGGCTTCACTCTTTCACCTTGGCATGCTGGAGGATCCTTCTTGCGACACAGCCAGGGATGGACCATGACAGATTCCACTAGCAGTCCTGTTACTGATAGCGTGTAGCCTGGACTGCTAATCGACAGGCTGGCACAGGGCATGAACCGGAACTGCCCTCAGCAGGAAGCAGCAGAGGATGCCACTTTCTCATTCTCCTTTTGTCCTCCCTCTTCTTCCCCCATTTATTCTTCTTTCTGTCTGCCGAGCCCTGTGTGAGACATCCCCGAAATATCCTATGTCACCGTGTCGCTGCTAGACGCCGTGCGGGACGACCTTGCACACGGGCACGGTGTCACTGGGCCGTTTACCGATTCAGGGCTTGCTTCTATGCCGCTAACTGGCAGGACAGTGGAACACCCTGTTGGTGTCGACGGCACCGATGGCCAAGTAAATAAAGAAACAATGACTTGAAAAACCCAAGGTCAGGTCAGCCCTGGGTAAGTATGGCAGTTCTGGACAAACTAACGGAAGCACAAACGAAGACGGGCTATGTCGTTTTCTAGCATGTCACACTAATTAAGAACAGTGACCCCGGACACCACAAGTGTCATCCTACTAGGATTTAATCAGGGAAAACAATAGTGGGGGATTAGTTCAAACAGGAAAAGATACTACCATTAGTGAAATGACAGCTATAATAAAACAAGACACTACTGCTAATACACCCAAGCCTCATAAAGTGCTAAAAAGCAAATGTGGATGTGATCACTGATAATGCTTACCCAAGGAAATATAACAGTGACCACTATACAAAGAAAAGGTGCATTCCTTTAACCTTTAACATTCAATTAACAAAATGAATTACAATAATTCATCTCTCAGTTACTAGCTAATTTCAAATTACATTTGATTAAGTATGCCTTGTAAATCAACAACCTAGATTGTGCAATGATATTTATGTCTGGAATATAGGCGGAATATAGAATGATGGAAGAATTTGACTCATTTGTTTATGATTGGAAATACTACTACTACTCCTACTAATAATAATAATAACACTTTACTTGATGGGGCACAAATAGTAATAACTCAGTTATTGCTGAAGTACAAATCATGAACAAATATAGTCACTATGAGATAAAAGATGCGTCACGATTCATTAATGATCAATTAACATGAGATCAGAATGTAATGAAGACTTCGTTTGTGGCTAGTTAACATAAGTAACAACATAATATTTGTGCCCTGTGAAGTAAAGTTTTACAATAATAATAATAATAATAATAATAATAATAATAATAATAATAATAATAATAATAATAATAATAATAATAATCCTGAGTTTTAAATGTGCCTGCACATTGGTAGTTCCTAACTGTGTCCATTTAATCTCTGTAATATATTTTTTCATATATATCTGGCTGCTAAATTATACCTTTAGGGACCTTGAATACAACCATAGTCATCAATGTCAATGCAGGAGTCACTCGGACAGGCCAATCATTATGCAGCAGCACACTGTTCCCTAGGGAACGCGGCAGGGCAGAGCCCTATAGCTGTACAGCATAGCAGCAGTGCATCGTGGCCATGGCGATCCTCCAGGCCTGAAATTTACACCGCCAGGCTTCGTTGAACAAGCGGGGCTCGATTTCTATCTATATAATGACAGAATATATCCCAGTGCCTTAAATATCCCACCGCCGTGCGCTGTGACAGTGTTCTTCTCAGCACCTGCCGGGTTTTGCTGTGGGCGATTCTCTCTCTCCTCGTGAGGCCAGGCGGGGACTGTCCACCGACCGTCATGCAGACGCCCCCACCCCCCCTTCCCGCCAGCGTGTCTCCGCATCACCTGCCGTCACTGCTCCCGGCCAACTGCAGGAAACAAAACAGTTGACTTGGGCAACAATTAAGTGCATCCAAGGGGATCAAATTGCTCTGCCGACAATGAGGCTGAAGCCGTTTATCCGCTGCGTCTCCCAAGTGTCCACGGCGAGCTCTGCTCATTACCTCTCCATAAAGAACAGTACGCATGTGTCCCCAGATCGAGGGTGGGCCATATCAGGAAGTCAGAGCCTCACACTGCTTACCAATTCCCTAAGCCTGCTCAGCAGCGAGACCACGTATGGCAGTCACGTTTTATACAGCGTGTTTGAAAATCCTCCGCCGGTGATCTCCGGAAGACGCCATTAGGAAGATAAGAGATAATAAACCGATTCCAGCCCATCTGCTCAGATTAAATGAGTCACCAAGACAAAATCAAGGGGATTTGCTGCAAACCCACAAGGTATATGCATGCTGCATAATCAGCTGTTGAGAAATTTAAGTTTTCTTGAGAAATTAAGCAACAGACATAGACATAGAGACATAGACATAATAAGACATAGAGGGGAATATAAAATTGGTTTGTATATACATAAATGTAAATTTGATATATCTTCATCCATATGCCAGGCAGTTATTTATTCATTTTTTTATGTTGATGGTTATCACACACTACACATTGAGACGTTAAGTAAAATCAGGCTAAAATAAAGTGTGACTCAGGGAAAGACACTGGATAAAGAGTCTGTGGAATAATGGGAGAGGACAGCTATTGATTCACACTGCTCTGACAGGCTAATAAAACACTGGGTCATGCATTCTGCAGACTCAGCGAAAGTGGAGGTGCGAATGAAAAGCAGCTAATGCTAGTAATGGTGGACGGGGGGTAGTTAGAGGGATGAAAACTCCACATTATGTCTGTGTACCTTCACCTTAATTCGCTTTCTTAATCATAAAAAGCCTCAGTGTGTGTGAGTGTGTGTGTGTGTGTGTGTGAGCGGGTGACACAATGTCCCCACAACATGATGAAACTCAATGCAAAAATGCAAAAACTCTTGTATTTTGCTTGGTTACCTATGGTTAGGGCTGGGTAGGGGTTAAGGTTGTCATAGTTAGCGTTTGTATTTTTCCCATAGAAATGAATGAGCGGTCCCCATAAAGATTTGTTTACCTGACGTGTGTGTGTGTGTGTGTATGAGCGGGTATACCTATCCTTATGGGGACACAATGTCCCCATAGTGTGATAAATATCT
>JAODUD010000046.1:13790469-13803886 GCA_026784285.1 Stomatorhinus walkeri | reverse complement strand
GCCAGTCTAGCGCAGGGCACAGGGCAGGGGACACCATAGACAGGACGCCAGTCTAGCGCAGGGCACAAGAGAAGGGACTGCCTACATGCTAGTCCATTATCTTTAGCTGCTTGTATTCATTCCATTTATTCATTTATGCTGCCTGTTGTATTTTTACAGAGCCATTCAGGAAACTCTCATCTTACAGAAATGTCCAACAGGAGACTCTCCTCCTGGTTGCAATTCAAGACCTTTAGTAACTATTGTGATGTCTGCAAGTGCAGGTTCTCCAAAGGGAGATCAAGGACAAGTTTTTATCCAAAGGGCATAAGAAAACTCAAAAGTCACAGATTTGTATTTCACTTTAACACTAATATTGCTGGACTGCCAGGGTCATACAGTCTTATACAAGTGTGGCAGCAGCTTGCCACTTTATCTCTCCTCATCTTGTACTGCTGCACATATTGTCTACTATCCACTGTATTATTTATTGCTCTTTGCATATCTGCCACCATGAGTCGGTGGGTTATCATGCAAGAAAGAATCTCATTGTCATTGGTACGCATCACGATGCGACTCTCCAGTCCACTGAATGCTTCAGTTTATCCCAAGGCTGGGTTTTTTAGAAAGCGCTCATCCTGAGTTCCCCGAGAGGCAGTTTTCATGTCACAGGTGGAGAAATTCCATAGAGAGCAGCTTAGTAAATGGATGATTGATTCCAGGAAGAGGAGATCATCTTCTGCATGCCATGGATCCTGTCAATCAGCTGCCACCACTGAGAAGCAAGCCAGAGGATTGATGGGGGAGGGTTGCTGGCGATAGGGGTGGTCACAGTAAATTCAGATCAAAGGAAGCTTTCATAAGGGAAACTCCCACCTTCTGTTCCACCCAATTTGGATCTGATTTTCACTTGCACCTGCCCATTTTCCAGCATCCTGTTGAATTTGATATGATTCCTGCGTGTACCTGCTCATTTTCGAGGTGAGGAGTTGTCTGATTTAGGACAGTCTTCAACAGGAAGACCTGAGACAGGCGTGGCACACGGAAGGAGCGGACGATCGGGGCAGGACAGGGGTAATGTTGGGATAAGATCTTTATCATTTTGGAAGCCATTCTTCTTGCCTTGTGTTCTCCTTGTTTTATCCTGTTTATCTTGTGTTTAAATACTAAAAAAAAAAAATAAAACATTTAGGTGTAACTTTGGGGGGTCTGGAACCAATTAATTGGTTTTCCATTATATCTTGTGGGAAAAAATAGATCAGAACTCGAACTTTTTAGAATTCGATCCGGAGTCCAGAACGGATTAAGTTTGAGAACCAAGGTACCACTGTGTGTGTGTGTGCGTGTGTGTATACATGCACACAAACACACACGCACAAGTAAAGGTATTTTTGTGTTCTTTTATTTTAATCAACCTTCTTGCTCAGTTCTCTGGTTGTCATAGTTACAAGGGTGAGAGAGGTCCACCTCTAAGCCAGCAGCAGCATACAGTAAATAAATTGTCTTGGTAAAGATCCAGCCAACTCAAAGAATTTAATCCAACTAATACTAATACTGCCACAGAAACACAGATTGCAGTGATCCAGGCTTTTGCAGAATGTCAGGCAGCAACTAAACTACCCATGACATTTAGAAACCACTTAGGAATAGCCTGTAAATTCAGGAGCATGTTTTAGAAAACACGGGTTTTAGGAACAAAACAGGAAAAGTGCATTTTGCAGAAAAGTATGAAGTAATATAGACCCAAAAGAGCCTAGAAAAAAATCACAAGAAATCTATGCATTTCAAAAATACACTGTATAAAAGACAGTTAAATAGCACGCTCTATGGCTGGTGCAGGAGAAGCAGTCAGAATTCGTGTAGTAAGAACCCATTACTGTCTGTTCCTGCTGACTTCCTTCGGTTAAACACATTTTTAGCCCACATATCTTGTAATCAGGGCTTGAGAGCTTCAGAGATGAGACGCTGTTCTGTTTTACTTATTGTGACATTTCAACATGCCGCTCACCACATACCATTCCCCCTTTTAAGGGCAACAAGTACATTAGAGGGTTAGATGACCGTTCAACTACCATCTACAGATCGAAATTCATGGACCCGCCGCTCAGCGACGCTACTTCTGTGAAACGGAAATCGAAATCGAATTATGACCTGGCCTTTGTGAGTCAACCAACCGCCAAGCCATGGACACTGAGTGTGTGGCACAGAAACGGTGTTTCTATAAGGAATTTCATATAGATCAAAGTATGAATTGTATATTGATCGCGTATTAATTATATATGCATACATGGAGAATCGTGGCATGACTTGAATTTGTATAATCAATGCAGCGAGAGAGTGAGATGGGGGCAAAGGGCCTCCTGTCATCCTCCATATATGGAAGGAGCTTAGCATTGGACTTATCTTGCTAACAGTATTGCGCTAACAAGGGACAGAGCTGGCCGGCTGCCCTCAGGGTCAAATTCTCTGCCTCGGCGGCTCCAGGGACACGTCTAAGAGGACTCCTCCTGCTCTCTGCCAGCAGCCTCCTGAACCTGTGAGGGCTTTTAAGCAGCCAAAACGCTGGCTTGCCGTCTCTGGCCGCGAAAGAAGGTAATAGCTCTCAAGGCATGGACCAGAGAGGAGAATGTCACATATCACAAAAATAACCTAATTGATCCCACTGTCTGCATTCATTACTTGATTTATATGGACCCTCTTGTTCTGTCTTTTCCTGTCTGTCTATGACGTGTATGTCGGGCATGCTTAATGGACTGGGAACAGGGGAAATGCTACTTTTTGGCAATTCAGGACAAGATGTGCTTTTAAAACTTATACTGGAGAGGTGAAGTAAATCAAGAGACAGCTATTGCTGAAGTGGAGGTGTGGGGGGTCATTGAAGTAATGGATAAATGTAAATGACCTGCAGATATCAGCAGAAAACTACTGTGATAATATGCATTAATCAATTAAAAAGCTCAATGCATGGCAGAAGTAGAGGTGTAAATAAGGGATATTTCTACAAATCTATGACAAAAGCAGCTCCTGGGTTTTACTGAGCCCTGGGTGGTAACCAGGGGTTACTAACATTGATGAGCAGGAAGGAGGAAGTGCAGAGTTTGCAGTTCAGGCTAAGTTTCGGTTTGTGGGAGGGTGGGGGTTGCAGTTGGATGGACAGAACAGTGACGCTACTGTGTCCATTCATTGAGCAGGCAGCCTCTGGTGGGCACTGGCAGTGGAGGGAGGGCCCTTCCTGGCGACCCAAACCCTGCCATGTGTGTTCATTGGAGGGCATCCTGACAGGCAGCCAGGGTCCAGATGGCTCCCTCGCAAACTGGACCGTTCGGTGGCCAATGTGACATTAAGCACAGTAACAGAACATAGCAGAGTTAAAAATATAGAGAAACACCAAAATAATAACCATTCGGTGCTTGTGTATATTTTACAAAGACATCAGTCCTCATTACTTTCATTAGACTTTATTAGTACATAGTTATAGATTCCAAATATTAGACTGGAACACTAGGGTAAGTAGCACACTAAAACAAGCGATACAAAATCGTCCATTCTGCAATTGTTCGTGCTAGCGGGCTCTCACCTCTACAGTAAGGCAGCGGGAAATCCCAGGAGGCCGTCCCAGAAGACGTGGCCAGGCAAGATAGCACAGTGTGCCCCTCCAGGACGTAGCCAGCACTGCAGCTGTAGCGGATTTTGTCCCCGATGTTGAAGGTGGAGCCCTGCTGGAAGCCGTTCTGGAGCTGTCCTGGGTTCCCACAGGTGTAGCTGGGCAGGGCTAGAGAAAGACACACCTCTATGTTAATGCCAGATTGAAACATTCCCATATGTTCCTACCGAAGCAAAGCAGATGATTCATAAGCATCTCTATGTTCTACAGCGACAGGTGGTCATTCAGTGAGGAGCACACTGCTAGATGTTTGAGCCTCCCATTCCTCAACCACAGTGTATAATGTGATGACGCTGAACTCCACAATCCCCTTCAGCTTTATCCAATTCTGATACCTGGAAGAACACAGTGTGGCTTCAGCCATCTGCTAAGTATTTTTAGGACTGGTTGAGAGTGTGTGAAAAACCAGAGCTAGTCATTCTATTTTCACCCTGCACAAAACAGTAAACAGATGCTGACAGGTTGTAATGGGATTGCAAAATTGCCTTCGACTTGCACAGGCCCCCATTACGCATGCTGATAGGTGTGCACCTATACCCAAAACCCTGTGACCCCCGACCTGGCTCCTTCTGAACAAGGAGGATGACACTTCAAATCCCTCACTGATCAAGCCAATGCTCTTCAACAGGAAAATCCTTCCTACAGTCACACAAGGACTTCAGCATTATCAGAAAAGCGCAGGTTAAAAAAGGAATTGCTATTATTGGATAAGTTGCAGACAGACCACCAATCAAAGAGAAGCAACAGTACTGCAGCAATAACAAGTATGTTATCCAGAAGGGCAGGCTTAATGAAGAACTGAAACAAACTTTTAAAGACAGGCATTTTAGTAGAATGTCAGACTACTTTTATTTTAAACTTCGGAGTGATAACAATAATAAGATCTACCACTGTGAATTACTGTCACATTCCAAAGACAAAAGAGGCAGAAGCAGGCGGGAAGGCAAAACAATGAGGGGTTTATCAAAGGAACGGGAACAGGGCAAACAAACATTGACCAAATAAGGTCAAACAAAAGGCAATACTGACAATACAGGAAACCGCTGGAACACACACTAGGGTGATGTCAACGACCAGACTGGGGAGCACAGGACAGGAAAGCATTCTCATACACGACTAACAAGGCAGCAGACAAGGGGCAGCTGGAGTGATTCACACAAGGCCTGATACGAGAGGCAAGACAAATGATCATCAGGTGTGGCTTGTTGGAGCCACACTAGGGAGAGAACAAGAGGGGCAGGGATGCAGGGTATGACAAGCACAATAATAATAATTTTTTAAATCTACAAATAACAGACTAGCCAGTTTCAGAATCCTAGCTTCCCATCATCGTGTGTATGTCCACTTTAAAATTAACCCAAAATGACATTTTTGTGTTTCTGACCCACCTACCCAAACCGACAGAAGCACAAGTCAGGAATCAATGGCCTGAATAGCACCAGCAGAACCATCTCCTTTTCCAGTACAAAGCACATTTTCCACATCATCAGAAAGAGTCACACACTGTTTATTTCTTTTTGCATAACATTTGTCCTAACCCTGAAAGGCAAGTTGCAACGTTAAGAGTGAGGCAGGAAGCACAGCTACAGGTCAAAAATAATGGCACATCACTCTCTCCTTCCAGAGCATGTCTGAAGAACAAGGTTTACTGAGATAAATCGGCTATAGCATGGTGTTAGCAATGACGAGTGCAATTTTGTCATCATATCGGAGCACATGGCCACTGACCAACTGGCCACATCAATATGTGGCAGGTGTGGATTGGTTGTGATGTACAATACTGTTTTCTTTTAACAAAAGGCAGCCTGACATTGCAAATACTGCAAATAAAAAAAACTCTTAAAGTTTGATTCATCTGTATCTGTGACAGAAACGTTGAGAAAATGGAAACTGGAAGAAGGCACTGCCATGGTGAATGAAGACAGCAGGTCCTTTATTTAAATAATATAATATAAGAAATATAATAACACATACAGACAGACATGCAAAATACCCACAAAATATTTAGCTATATTGTCCAGTGTCTGAAAGGTAAAAATCACTAACTGAATTTGACTGAACATTTAATTAGAGCACGTTACACAACTCTACATACTGTAGCTTATTTACCCACTTCAATTAGAATGCAGCATGCAGTGTACAGCCACAGTAGCATTAACATTACTGTTGTTATCAATGCTGCATTTTACTGTTTTCCACCCTGGATACCCGTATCCATCAGTATGTGAAGGAGAAAAAACTGAACAAACATCTAAGTGAAAATGCCCCCAAAACAACATCTATTACCCATTTTCAACTCAAATCACGTTCACGGCTCTTTAAAGTGTACCGACACTCACTGTAGATAACCTCAAACAAACCCATGTCAAGGACTATTATATATCACTTTATATACTTCAAGGTATTTTTCAACTCAATATAGTCTCTGTTTTAATGTGCTTGGGTCTGGGTCATTAACTATTTGATACAGTCACTCTGAACTTTGATTTTACAGAAGGGTGTGCCATTATATTTCAGAGCAGGGGTAAACATCTCTCCCCTGTAGAAGCCCCCTGCTGTTCTATCATAAACTACACCTATAGCACAAACTACAACTATAATTGTTCCTTAAGATCAGGGTGCAGAGTGCTTACAACACACCAAGAATAACTTGACACATCCGGTCGCTGAGAGCTTGAGGTTTATTCGTCACCTGGTCTGCATCTCACGGTTGACTAAACATCTCTGTCTCCTCAGTCTAATGTTATCCACACCGCTGGGGAGGTCCGAAACCGTCACACGCATCCATGCCCCTGACACTTCATTCATTCTGCATCCACTTTTCACACGCAGCTTCAGGCTTGTCACACGGGCCAAAGCAACTTGGCTGCTTCTGATACCTTCAGGAATGCTATTTCCTGCTGCAATGCCAGACCCACCGTCCATCCGCGGTGCCCCCAAGACCATCCGGGACAGAGAGATCCCCGGACTGACATCACCCTAAATTCTCTCTGTGGTTCAGCATCACAACTTTATCTGCCTTTTCCACCAAACCAGAGCACTGGGAGTAAGGCCGCGAGTCTAAGCCCCTGGAAGAAAAAGGGCTGCATATTTCAGTTTTCAGCTAAGCTAGCGGGGTATGATTTCTTTTAGAACCGCTTCCCCTCTTTGAAACGTCTTGTCCGACACACTAGAGAAAGAACTGAAATACCACGGTAAGGTGACCTCATGTTAATGTTACTGCTTTCAAAACGGCCTCCCTGGCATCATATTTTTATTTTCTTTGATGTCAGACAAATGATGCATGTTTCCACATCACTGTCTGTGTCCCCTCTTTACCATTCCATGAGGTACATAAGAGGAGTTAAGCTTCAGTGCTAGGGCAAGTGGTTAAACAGGGTAAAGTCTGTTTGAACAACAGCCTGAAGCCAGACAACTAAAAACTGTAACCCTAACCCTCATTCGAAGCCCAGAACTACCCAAAATCCCAGATATTTTCACAGCAGTAATGGAAACTGGTGCCTTTGCATGTATATATTAATAGTTCATCCTCCTTGCTGCATGTCCTTTACATTGAACACGCACATTCATCCCAAGCGACCGCCCTACCCTAAAAATAGCTTCAGTTGGACGCGCCGGTTTCCCCAGGTATCGATGGAGCGGCAGAATGTCACCTCCTATGCATCGCTCTGCCTCTTTTCCTGCGCCTCGCTGTTTATATCTGTCAGCCGCCTCACACTATGCTGTTTCACGGGCTCTTCTTTAGCATCGTGCGGGGGGATAGCATCAGGCGCTGTGGCCCCCTCCCCCGTAAAACGCGAGGCCTAACGAGGCCGCCAGCGATCCGCCGTTCCCCCGCGGGGCCCTTCACGGCAGCTCAAGGGGGCCGTGAATGGCGGCCGAATCTGAGGTGCTGCAGGAGACGGTGACAGTCGGTGATGGGAGCCAGCACTCAAAACAATATCACCAGCTGAGACGTGATCAGGCTCTGCAAGGTAAACCAGGCATTCTACCATAATAATGTTTATATTGACATGTTTATATGGACATGTGCATTACATTATATACTGCCACTACATTTTTTTCCCTGTATTTCTACAAACTATATACTCTATATCATTTTACTGCTGTGTACGTATTGTACTGTTTTGCACATATTGGATTTACTCCAAAATGCCTTGCACTGACATGCACTCCTGCACTTTTTATGTATCCTTCAACCACACATGCACATGTATATTAACCAAACTATGTGTGACTATTGTCTTGCCTGCCTTAAAAGTGTCTTACCTGCTGTACACCTGAGAGCCACCAGCCACCAGACACATATCTGACCAATAAGCCCGATTCTGATTCTACAGAAGGATGTGCATATTTAGGGATATGAATCTACAACTTGTTGGTGAACCAAAAGGAGGGTGCGGGGCTCTGGATAAACGCCACTTTCTTTGTCCTCACACTGGGCATGACATTGTCAAATTGATCCCAGCACATGGCTGCATTAGTCTAATGGGCAGTTTCTTCTTGTCGAGCAGCCGTCCAATCAGGACACCCAGCAGACTGCACTCCCCCCAAGGCGCCATGGGGGTGTCCCCTCCTGTTTGCACACCCAATGTGCTGCTAAAGTGCCATCCATAATCCGGCTTGCTTAATGGTGTTGGTATAAACGTGTGCCATCTAGGTGCGGGAACTATTCCACGTTGATTCTTGGGTCTCCACGTGTCTATGTTTCCTCCTGCTTATGGGGAACAGCACCTCTCACTTGATTTGCTGGGTTCTCCTACCTCTTTAAGACTCTAGCTCACTATGTCCAGTTAACTTTCAGGTAATAAATGAAGTGTCTAGTGTGTGTATGGTTGCCACAGTAACCTGTGCATGATCTGACCTTAATTCTCCAGTGTCCTACTTCACACCTGTGTCCTAATACACTGTTAACTCCTGAACCTGTTGTCTCTGAAAGCCTCTTCAAACTTTTTAATGAGTGAAAAGTATAAGATGGAGCCTCCAGTTACACTTGTCATTTCAACGTGTTAAAAACGGTAAGCTCTAAAGCTATCGATTAAAAATGGTAAGCTCTAAAGCTATCGATTTCCATTTGCTGTGTCTTGATGAGAATTTCAAGCTGAGATTATTATTTTTTTGCCTATCTGCCGTTTTCTTGGCATTCTGTTCTCTATCCCATACCTTCAGATCCAAAGTTAGAGCACTAAATTTTCTGAACACCTCTACTACTCATATGACTCTAATGGCAGTATTGGTTACTCAAACAGAATGAATTAAGGGTTTCACAAAATGTTTATCCTAGAATCTGGGCTTATTCTGCATTGCCTGATGGTGCCTGTGTGTGTGTTCATGTGCATTGGGCTTACTGGGTCCAATGGCATTACCTTAAAGACTGAAACGAAAATGGAGGAAAATTATTCATTTAGATTAACCGACCAATAGGTAAAATAGCCAATAAATTAACTTATAGAAAAACTGTTGTTAATGGCAGCCTAAAAGAAGTAATTATTTGATTTATATTGTGATAATTATGGATATTGCTTATTATGAAACAGGCAATCATGATAGAATATTTTGCCATATTGCCTCAGCAACCAACTAAACCAATAAAATGGTATAGGAATAATTTAAATAAATAAATACATAACATAAGCTGAACACCCAATGTGTTCTTTTTAACTGGTCTCATTCAGTCCTCATACTTGTCAAATCTCAAAGATTGTCAGCAAAGACCAGATGTCAATACAAGGCAATATTTCAGCAAACATGCCCCCAGAAAGCCCTTGCTACTACTGTCTTTGACCGAAAACATTCCTTCACAGAGCGCAGCAGTGACATTTGGAGCCTGTAATTGGTTGAAAGGCTGCCCGGCCCTCTCTCACTCCACTCCTTCACCCATTTATCTATTATTTAATTAATTCTGTCTGGCTAAAGTGTCATTTTCAGGCCAAGCTGCAGTCTGACAGCCAATTAATTTCCAAAGTAGTCGACTCATATTCGCAGCTACGTCAGTCATTGACTCTGCGCAGCATAAACAGCCAGTCGCAGAAGCACTCAGTACGTAGGGAGTTAACTAACCCCACACCACTATGTCCTCCCCCCAGCTGGACCTCGGTCTGCACAAATCCCCCCTAGACGTGGGAGACACAATTAGCTGTGCTGCAATCCACACTGCACCGAATCTCTCTGAGGCTGTGAGGCTGAGGCGACCTGTCACGTCCCAGCTGCTACCCCGTCTTCATCCAAAATGTGTGGAGCGATGAGACGTGACTTCAGGGGACGACTCCTTACTCCCAAGAAGTTTGCATTATAACCCCCACCCCCGTCACAGGACTGCCACTGCCTTTTGCTCACCCTAAGATGTCATCGCTAACTGCTCTTGCCCC
Organism: Stomatorhinus walkeri; assembly: GCA_026784285.1. NCBI lineage: Eukaryota > Metazoa > Chordata > Actinopteri > Osteoglossiformes > Mormyridae > Stomatorhinus > Stomatorhinus walkeri. The sequence continues at coordinate 13,793,875 of JAODUD010000046.1, read as the reverse complement.
TTCCTGCATGTTACACAGAACAGGTAGAGGAGCAATGTGGGCTTCAACAAAAAACATACTGGTGGCTTGAAACCCCAAATCCCATTGGACTAACTCCAGTCTCCCATCACTGCGAGGGGACTGGTAACTAGAACTGCCTCACTGGGCATAAGTGAGAGCCTCTCAAAGTAACCTGCTTACTACCAGTGTTCTTTTCACTCCTGCATCATACATTTTTATATTTTATAAATATATGCAGGAAAATTTTAGCTAGTTATAATCTATATCTGGAATCTAGCCTGATATGACGATGAAGGGCAAATAACTCCTGATAAACATGGCTTGACGCCATGCATAATCAGATTAAATATTAAAATGCTTTCTTTGTATCCTTACATTATTATATATAAAGCATAATCATATGGATAACTTTATATGCACATATTTTATTTTTTTTGATCACATGAAATATTTCATCTAATTTTTGCAAATGAATTTTTTCACTTTTGCCAATAAGAGAACTCACTAAACACTGCTTATATAATATGCCATGTCCTGTGTAATATGCAACCACACATAGACCCAGGCCCACACACACACACACACACACACACACACACAAATCAAGTCCCCTTCATTTTGTGCCGGCAGCCTCCATGACACTTCAGATGTCAATGGACAAAACAAAACCACATATAAAACTGATGGGCATCAGCAAACTCCCAGGACTGCAATAATGTGCAATTCATTGGCCATTAGCGCATCTGAAATGTGGGCTGATGACACGGCAGCGGAGGCCAAGGCGAAGGCAGGGAGAGAGCGGTTCCTCATCCCAACATATCAGAAAGATCCTCAGCGGGAGTAACACAGCATCTCTCAAGGATGGCCTGACACGTTCTGAAGTATTCTCCTCAGACGCTCACCGTCACCCCCCCCCCGTCCCCCCCCGTCCCCCGCCGTGTCCTTCATCATGGCCCCGCTGTGATCACCCAGCCTGCCACCCATGTGTAAATTCCTTCCTCACACCCAGAGCCATACGCAACACTTCCCAGAATGCAATACTGGCGGAAGGTGCACTACAGGGAGAAGCACAGCAGAGGGCCCAGCCTGAGGTCTCTGCCCACACACCTTGCTCTAAAGCTAGAGCTCACCCTAAAGGCACCATCTCAGACAGGATGCACTCGTGAATTTCCCCATTGTTTTCCACTCACCAAGACATGACCTACCCTTCTACTGTGGTAAACACTGTACCTATGGCTTTTCGTGTTCATACACACAGCTGGACTTCCAACACAAGCGGCAGGGGAGAGCGGCCACCTCTAAAAGCAAGCCGCTGATTTCGGTGCTCCTTTTCTCTTCAGTTCTCTATGGAACGGCTTTGTGATCGCGGCCCGCTCTGTGCCGATCGCCGAAGGTTGCCACAGCAACGGCCAGGAGCACCTGTGACTGCGGAGACAGTAGAACGGCGCCGAAATGACGGTGGCAGCACGGATGAAGTGGGCCGGCCTCCTCGAGCATGTGGTTGTGGGGGGACCAAGGCCACTTCACGCAAGCAGAAATGCCAGCATGGAGCGAATGGACCATCCTGTTTTCTTTTCCTTTCTTATACTTATGTTTGTTTACTTATTAGTTTGTTAATATATTTATTTTTCATTCATTTATTTGTTAACTGATTCATTTGTCTATTAATGTGTCTGTTTTATTATTTCTTCCAAGTCTCTGTCCTCATTCTGTTGTCAGTCATTTTACAGTATTTACACGCTTCTGGGCGTCTGGTAAAGGTCAGCACATACCAGATCAGGTGGCCTGGCCTCCCCAGCGAACGGCGTGCTGGATGCCACCTGGGCCTCGTTCTGGATCCCTGTGGCTCCCCACCCCACCCCCATGCCTCCACACTCTCTATCTCTGCTCCCTTCCAAGCTCTGACACCTCATTTGTCCTCTTCCTCCGGCGACCAGCCTTGGAAATAACTCACCGTCTCTTCTGCTTCTCCTCTCTCTGTCGCGTGCACTCCACTCTCTTTCTCTCTCTCCCTCCCTTTCCCCCTCATTCTGTGATCTATACGCTTCCCTACTCATCTCTACTTCCTCATCCCTTCCTCCAACTTGCAGGGAAAAAAGCATCTGTCCGAAAAGTTCACTGAAGGTAATTTATGTTGAAGCAGACGGCACACACTAGCACACAAAATGTCACGGGACATGTGTAGTTTGGAATAGAAATTAACAAGATATTTCCTCACCTTTGGTCTCTGGGAATGCTTCATTTAATTACAGAGCTGTCTTTTTAGAGAAAAGCTGGCAGTACTGTTCTCTGCTGTTCCTTTAAAAGGTTAGAGGGTTCTGATGCTGAAAAAGACCAGCACATGCTCCCACGTAATTCTGTTTTAGTTTGTAGCGTAGTCACTGCAGTGTCCAGTAACCAAAATATCTATATGGTCTATGGTCTCACCTATTGTCCTGAATTTACCAAAGGTAGATATTGTTTAGTTTCCCATGTGGGACTCCCACCTGCAACAGACAATCAAACCCAAATAGGGCTCTTCATCCAACTAAAACCCAGCAAGCATTTCTCAGCTGAAGTGATTTATGGGCTAAAAATGGTAGCATCCATTTCCATTTTTACAGTGAGCCTAACCTGCATCTTCGAGCTAAAAAAGCAGAAATTATTTAAATCCATTTTAAAGATTCCAGAAGTGGAAATTACCTCAAAAAAATGCTAAACAAATTGATTTGCATACTTCTTAAGCATCAGGTTCCAAATCTTTGTGGCAATTAGAATAAGTGCAAAAATATAGCTGACAGTATGCATGCAATTATTTAGAAGCTACTCACAAAATGTTACAATTAAATTCAGGGAGGAGACTATTTTCCTAAGCAAATACTGCTGGAGCACCAACACTTAGCAATTGTCCTGTGTGTCATTTAGCACATGGGGACATCCATCCATCTTAACAGCAGAATCACCCTCTTCATCAGCCACTGCACTTCCTCCTCATGGTGAACCCCAATTCCCTGCGGAGTGGGATTATTATCACTCCCATTTCATGCAGAAGATTCTCATGAATTTTTTCTTTAAAAAATACAGGGAAACACAAATCCACAGTCTGCGGTTCAGGTTTTGCACATCAAATGCTAATTTATGGATCCATATTTAAAAGCATCAAAATTTAGTTTTAAAATACACATCAGAGAGGTGAATGTGCAGAGATGGACAAACTTAATGGCTGCTCCCAGAATTACATCAGAACTTTGATCTTTGCAGAACTGATGAGTGGAAGCAAACAAATCCAATGTTCATGTTGAGTCCATCAGTTCTTCTTCCTACTATATTCCCACAAAGCCACACGTGTCAGTCATCCAGCAGGGCATTATGTATGCTTGCATATAGCATGTATAATAATAATCTCTACAATGGCGGTGTCATGATC
>JAODUD010000046.1:13731664-13742664 GCA_026784285.1 Stomatorhinus walkeri | reverse complement strand
CCCATAAGGGAAAAAAAACTGATATTTATCACACTATGGGGACATTGTGTCCCCATAAGGATAGGTATACCCGCTCACAAACACACACACACACACACAGACACACTGGTTCAGGTTCTTTTATGCTAAGGTTCTAATCTGCCTTTCCTTTCTGCCCTCATTGAGATCACCACCCACCACAGGAGCACATCTCCCTTTATGAATAAGGCCTGGATCATCCCATTCCTTCTCCCATCCAACCAATAAACCAAATCAGATATACAAATCAAGCCTCATTGTCCTGGAATCACAGAACGGGGCCTGCAGCCGCTGAGAAGATCATTAGAAAGGACTTATGGAGGAAAGCTATTTTCAAAGCCCCCTGCCAGTCTGGACACCCCAACACCACCTGGACTGGGCCACGGCAGCGTCACTGTGATCTGATTTCAAAAGCCAAAAACCAGCAGTACTTTTGACGTCTGGGGGAGACAAAGGTTTAGTCTGAGTTCTATTTTTGTTTTTTTCATAAGTTGCTCCTTTTGCTAGCAGTCACAAGCAATTCAGTATAGTGGCTGTGAGCAGTGCAGGACAGAAGGCACACACAAGGGAGGCTACCAGTGGGACTGACACTCTGTCTGGGTCTAGGACAGAGCTACCCTGGTAGGGCAAAAGTCAAGTAAATCTCAGTTCCCTTGGGGTTAGAAGGGAACTGGGAAGCCAAAGAAACAGAACCTTCAAGTTTTCCTGTCCTCCATCTTGCAGATGTGTAGCAGTTAACGCAAGTATAAAGACATATCTCAACAATGCGGCCCTGCAGCGCAGAGCGGAGCTGACACAAGCCCGTACACACTAGTGCAGCTTTCTGCAAGGTGATAAGACACAGACAGCCAGCAACACGGCAGCTAAGAAAAGGCCCCGAGGCCTTAGTCTGCAACCTGCGTCACACCCGCTTCCCCATAGGTCCCTCATTTGGGACCTCACCTAGCATGTGGAGCAGGGAGATAAAAAAATTAAAACTTTCCCTGAAAGTAACAACTTTGCTGATGTGATATTTTATAAAGCAATTTATTTGTTTAGCTGTCATTTTGAAGATGAAAAAAGCCGGACAAACTTCGACGGACACCCCAGGCGAGTGAAAACGCTCGCCGGCGGCCTGCTGTGATTCCAAGTTAACAACTGGCTACTCTGAGGTGGCAACATGTTTCCGTGAGGTCATCCAGGAGACATCGGTCTAAACAGAGCAGCGGGGCTGTGCCGGTAATGGGTCAACATCACAAAATCCGCGTGTGAGGAAAGACGAAAGTTTTAAAACAGCCACAAAGAGTTTAAAATGCCGCCGAGGTCTCTGATCTGTAAGATTTCGGCAAATGACATGTGACAACTGGCCCTAAACATGCGAGTCATTTTTCTACGCAAAGAAAAACAATTATCATTTACTGCCTTCATCAGCATGCAGCCACTCTCTTATTAAACATTCATGCTTGAACATGTCTATTAAAGCCCCCCACCAGAGACCCAGAATGCAAGAGAGTAGTTAAAACTTAGCAGTAAGGTCCGGGTCTCCCTCTGAAGAGCAGGAAAGTAAAGGCCGGCAAACCTCAGAGGGACCCCCGGGACTGCATCATGCATCCTGCAGAGGACCCACGCTCTTCTACACCTGTTTTATTTCCCAAAGCATCTTCAGCAGAAAAGGCCCTTGGGTCCTCCAGTGAGACGAGCTCCTGAGATGGGAATCGCCTTCGAGGCACCAGATAAGGAGCCAAACCAGCACCAGAACCCCCAGGACAGACCACAACATCTCAAATGTGTTTGTCCAATGCATTTACACGCACTGTGCAGGGAATAAACTACAGCACCTGAATGCCTGCAGGATTAGTTGGAATTCTTCCCTGGAATGCTATGACATTAAGTAAGCAGTGCAAACCCATCCAAAAAAGCCTGCAACTGCATATCCAGAAAAGGTGAAGCCTATTCCAGACAATGTGAAATACATGGCAGGGGAACACCACAGACACCAGTCCATCAAAGGCCACAAAATTACACTGCAGAAATTTTATAGACCTGAGCTCTTCTGTGCAAGTAAATCCTATAACGATAAATTCATGCAGAATTCCTAAATGTGACATGGTCAGCAGTGTAATACAGTAACAGGAAGACGACACACGTGAAAAGATAGTCAGAGGGGGTATTACCGTGTTCTGAGGTTGCTGGGGCTGGGCTGCCCATCGTAAATGGAGAGGATGTCGAAGTCCTCCTCCAGAGCGAAGCCCTGGAACACCAGCTGTATCCGATTGTGGTCTTGTGCCAGAACCACCCACGTGCAGTTGGCATAGTTGGGGTAGCCGTACGGGTAACCGGGGCTCTCTATCGTCCCGTTCGGACTGTGTAACGTGTAGCTGCAGTTCTGAGCTGGAAGAGAGAAAGAACAGGGTTTGGGGGGGTCAGAAGGTACCAGATAGGGATTAAGAGGCAGTGAGGTCGCATAACCCATATTCACCATTTAGAAGTAGGTATGCCACCTTCGATCTGAAGAAACATGGGACACCCCTCCTAACCATCGTCCCTCCTATCCACAACAATAAAGTTTGCTGAGTGGGGGAGGGGAATTGAAGGATTGTTGATGCGGTCTGAACATACAGGATAAATCGAGTATTGTATTGGTTCAAAATGGGATTATTATTTTACAATACGGGACGATCCTGAAACATATGGGACTAGTAGCAACTCTACTTAGTAGAGGTCCCTAAGTGCCGGCCCATGAGATGGTTTTATATGGCCTGCCCCGGGATTATTAAATCAGGCCAGCAGATCGATCTTTAGTTTTCCTCAGAAAAGCTTCACTGCCTGCATCCCCCCCCGTCAGCAAGTGACTCAGAGAATAGCTTGCTAACGGCAATATTAAACAAAAATATCTCTCGAAATGTACATATCAGCAGACCATTAGCAATTAATTTATTAGACTTTCCAGCCTGATCCTGATGAGCATTACCTTACATGTACCCTAGGGGTGTCACTTCTACAGGTAGTTGGGAATATACAGTAACAGTAAGAATGCAGTTCATTTAAAAATCGGAAACATACTAGGTTACTTTAAATCCACATCGTGCTCTGCGTCACAGCCCCTGGGGGGAGTTGCCGCGGTTATTAACAGCCGCGGTTCCTGCGTCCCCACAGCCCCGTTCCTCGCCACCTTAATTGCACTTCTCTTTTGCATACTTGTCATTGGCCACTCATAAAACACTGCATTCAATCTGAAATTTTAATAACTGCGTGGCACAATCCATCAGAAGGAAGCTGAATTACTTATCTGGCTGGATTTCCGCGAGGACTTTTAATTAATTGCTCGTTTTCTTGCCCACCCCCACCTCAGATACCGCGCCACTGCAATATATTTCCCTCTCTCTCTGGCACAGGAAACCTGAGCAGACTTACAGCCCAGACTGTTTACGGTTAAATAATAACAGCTCTAATTCTAGTCCTTCTGCCCCCCCACAGCCCGCCCACTCCCCTCACCCCTCCACATCACTCCAGTCTTCTTTTACTCCCACATTAAATCAGAAAACAAGCCAGATTACACAGGTTAGCCCTGGGCCTAGACAAATGTGTGAGCCCCACTGGCAGAGGTGGGCTCTGCACACGGCCATGTTCAAGAGGGAAGCTCGATAATAATCTTAATGCATAAACAAAGGCAATGTGCAAATGTTAATGAAGTAAAGCCTTAATTATACGCCAGCGACAACAAATTAAACACTGCTTCATGGTGTTTGCACTCCAACTGGCGCAAACCGCTGCAGCAAGAATCTTCCTGGGGAGCAAGCAGAGAGGACACGCTATACCTGTTCAGGCGTGGGCCTGCCGGCTGTCGTTATAACATCCGACTGACAACAGCTCCTCTCTGAACCCATACAGCAGAAAATCAGCCCGCACAGAGCTGCTGAAAATAGCTAATCAACTCCTTCTCAAAACCTTCCAGAACTGCAAGATGCAATTTCAGTGCTACGATCAAAATTTAAAAATGATAATTTCATGAGTCACATGGTGGGTAGTGTTATTTTAAGTTATTTATCAAGCTTAATTGTTCCGACTACAACATTCACATGCAGCCAAAATTTTGATGTAATTTATAGATTACAGCATGTAGTGCAGCAGTTAAAGAGATCTGACAGCCAGAGGTTTCCTGGTTCTGACCCAAAATAGCTGCACCGGAGGCAATTAAGTTGAATTGCTTCTGTAAAACATCCTATTCTACATATATCAATGCATAACTTTGGAGCTGTATGGCATGGTGTTTGCCATTAAAGGCTTCAGCTAATTGTCATCCCCAGTACTGCATTAACAATATATGTTTACATATTTTTTTTATAAAGTATGGATTTTTTTCTTCTCAGCTGTGGCTGTGCCTTGTAGCCGTTTAATTGTGAACAAGCAGCCCCTAAATGGCAGATCAATCCGTCGAGTCATTGTCGCCCGAGGCATCAAGACAATGCTGCAGATCTCCCCCAATCGATGGGCTCTAAAGTCCAGACAGGCTAACGCCAAGTTTAGTGCAGAGCGCACCATCACTGAGCTCACACACGCCAGTGTGGAAGGAAAACCTTTCGAAAGGCACACACGGCACAGTCAGGTGAGGTCCTCCAACAAAAGAATCCCTATTCTACTGGAAACAGTGATTTACAGCTGGTCATGGGTGACAGTCGGTAACCTACAGGTAGACCGCACCCAGTTTGGGTGGCAAGCCTTCTTCAGATGTGTAAGATGTGGATCCGAAAGAGGTGATAAGTGCTTCCTGAAGATGCAGGACACCGGTTCATCGAAAACAACAGATCTTTGATCTTCAAAAGCAGGGTTGGGAGGTTTTGTGGTCTAGCTGGAACATAGTGCATAACTCTGTGTCCAGCAGCACCACAGTTCCTCAAGTGGGACCCCCCTGGTCTCCCTGGGCCATGTTTGCTGTTCTGTTCTGGAAATGGGCTGCGGCACATGGGTCCCTGGTGGAGAACCTGCCAGAACATTAAGTGCCCTCCTACACAATGACAACCTCTTTGTAAGGCTCTGTTGTCTTCCTGAATTTCAATGCTGGGTGATTAAAATATAATTAGGGATACATAATTGGAGGACATCTGCTATCAGCATAACCCATATAAAACACTCACAAAAAAAAACAAACAAGCAGGAAAATTCCATTTTGTCATTCTTGCATTGTGAATATTATGAATAAATATTTCCTCATGCAATACTGTAATTGAATTAGCAGCAGGAGGTTGTTTGCACTCTATGACGGCGCAGCACCTAAAGACACACACAGACATCTTGTGCTTTGATGAATATGCAATTTTAGGTGACACTTTTTCATAGGACTGACAAAGCAGGATGCAAACCCATTCACTTTCAAAGGTTTTGCACAGAAAAGTGCAAAATCACAAATGTAATGTCGTACCTGTTTCAGGAAGTCCTATAAACAAAAATAAAATAATATTTTCCTGATGTTATGAAGACTACCAAGTTCACAGACAATAAATAAAGTTGTAATCTGCAGCTAAACAAGCTACAAAGTAAAATGTGAAAACAGTTCAGAGGGTTCGGGAGAAGTTCAAGAAGCCAGTTTCCCTTCACGATTCCTCCTCTAGCACCTCATCAAACTGACATGTTGAAATCATCTGTGGCGCATCACAGCATAAGTCATTCTGAAGTGCATATGTGCTTGGGAGAAACAGATCCTGAGACACTTTTCCAGGGTAAATACAAAACTAGAGAATTTAAAGCTGCTAGATGCAGACTCACATCTTCAGTCATGTAACATTACCATTATTTTTCCTTTTTTTTTTTACAGCTGCCCTAGATCTTTCAGGGAACACCGACCAGCATCACATGACCTGAGACTGGTTTCCTGAAAGCAATCCGTCAGGCCTGTAAAGGGTCTACAAAGTTGCTTTAAGCTCCTGTCTGTTTAAAGCTCAGCCTCTGTCAGGTACAGCACTCCAGACAGTAAGAACCCTTCACATTCCCAAAATTACAGCTCCCAAGGGTTTAAACATCAGCCACCCATTGGGAATTCAGTAATCAACTGAGATTGAACTCAGCAACAAAAAACAAAACCAACACACAATTCCTTCAGATACCCTCCGCCCGGGAGGCATAATTAGTTTGTGAATGGTTCACACTAGCTAGGAGTGAGATGAAGCTGTCTCCATAATCGTTTTCAAAACTTTCTAAAAAGGTTCACAAAGACCGGCAATACCTTCATTCCTCAAAAAGAGAGTAGAAGCTCTGTTCAGTGACATTAATATTGATGTGGAATGTACTGCATGTAAAAGAAAAAAGTATTTGCAGACATAGTTGTTTTTTGCGATATACTGACGCTCCTCTACTTACGAAATTTCACTTTACGAACTTTCAGACATACGAACAAAGTAGACTGTAAGTCCAAATTGTGTTCACTGGGCTCCCATTTCCTGTCTGCAATATCAATTTTTTATTCCTGCGCATCAATTCCGCCTAGTACGACTTCTTGCCACTACTCCCGCCATGCAGCAGAGTAACATGCATACTTCCGGCATCCTAGTTCTTTGTACTTGCATAAACCCTTAAAATGATGTTGAATAACGACTTACGAACATTTCAAGTTTCTAACGACCATTCGGAATGCATCACATTCGAAAATAGAGGTGCATCTGTAAAAAACCTTGCCATGCTAACACCCAGTCAGAAAGGATGGCTCAAGTAGACAATGTGGCAAGATAATAGGATGGGAAAATTGACACTTGGAGAGAATCGATAGAGTCTGACGACAATCCTAGAGAGCCATTAGACTGCATTAGACCTTCATGTTACTTATCCTTTGGCACTGGTGTCTTACAGCACAGAATAAATCCCATACTGCAGGGGAAAGGTCAATATTAATCATATTCATGAGGGCTGGGAGAGAAGCCCCTAGTAGTGAAGGTCCTCAACATTCCTGGACCATTACTACTGAAGATCTTCCCAGACTAAGAGCAATTCATCACAATGGACAGATCATTTCTTCCAGATGTGAGCTGGGATAAGGTGGCAAAATTCCCTTAATGCCCTTCTGGCCTTGAAGTACTGGGATGAAGATGCTGCATTAATTTATGCATCATGATGACAGGAAGCTGCAGCAGACTGAAGACCAGGGCAAGTTGGAGGACCATGGGATGCAAAAGCAGGGCATGCATTGCGTGCTGGGTGTGATGAGCTGCTGGGTTAATCTTCATAGGACACCTCAACGGCTCATTGGCTGTTCAAATTTTGCGCCACATGATATGTTAAGGGTAACGGCGATAATCATGTTCCACAGCATTCTAAGAACTTGAGATGGGGGGTGTTCCTTACCTACCGAGTGCTGTCACCTGTAGCACTTATAGTACAGTGGCAGCTAAGGAAGTGCTAAATCCCCTGTCGTCTTTCTGGCCTAATTAAGATTTGTCATTTTAAAGCGATCTACTTTTCACATCCATGCACAGCTACATAAAAAAACGAAAGTTCCACAGTCCATTAGGATTGCGCAGGAAACAACAGCCAGTCATCTGGCTTCTAGAAGTAGGACAACATGCTGCAATGGCCACCCATTTAGCTTGCATTTCAAAGCAGGAAGACGTAGCTGACAGTTATTTCTTACATGACTAACTAGTCTGTCTATTTCTACACCAGTCCCCGCAAATAACATTGAGAGGCTACTTCACGTCCTTATAGAGTTTATTTAAGATGTAAGTTAATTTATCTAGTTGCCATTGCTAATGAGTTTTCTTTTTTCATCCAACTGTGTTCCGATACCTTCCTATAAACAGCCATTACTCACTGCTCTATTATTAAGTGAACCAAGGAATGCCAGAGAATTTTATGTAAACGCACCAGCAGCACAGCACAGCAAGGGGCCATGCTGGCAAGTGGGAGTTGCTCACCATGGTTTTGTCAATAAACTCCACAAGCCAACAGGACAAGTGTCTGTGGGATTCGCCAATTGCACAAGCTTTCAAACGTGCTTGGTCACAGAACAAAAGAGTGCGAGAGCAGAAAAGCCTGCGATGAGACAGTCAGATGTTACACTGGTGGGTCATTATTTTGCCACAGATTATTATTATTATTGTCCAGCTTTGGCGAGCTAAAAATGGGGGCAGTTTGGCCTCTGGCGGGAGCATTTTCGGTGTGTTTATTTTGCCAGATTTGTTGTTGCACTGGTAGAGGGCTGCATCACTTGGCATGACACTTTGATGATATCGATCTCGACTCTGCAAGCACAGCAACAGGACAATCCTTCAGAGCACCTGAGATCTGAAATCTGGTGCTGGGCCATGCATTTGTTTACGTGTCTGTCTGCATGGGTGAATGGCGGTGGGGGTATGTATGTCTCGGTACATGTTGGTGTCTAGTGTGGGTTCCTATGGTTATTAATGAGTGCGTGAAGAAAAGTATGGTTGTGGGTGAGTGGGTCAGTGTCAGTGTTGGGTTTTGGCCTTCAGAGTGGACATAAAACCCATTCGCAATCACATTGTCTGAAGTGGCTTCCTTCCATTACAGCACCGATTCTGTGACACCGATGTACCAACCAGCATGAGGCTTCTCAATACGCTTCTGAAGTGCTGAAAACATTGTCCATAAGAACACCACAGCCACCACCTGCACACACAATAGCCTGGATTGACGTGACCTGCTGTGAGTTATAAGAATATTGTGATCTGTTTTTTAAACATTGTGAGTAACACTGAAGCAAACGGCAGCGAGTAAAAGTCAACATTATTTATGGTTGGTAAAAGAATTCAGAAAGAAATGTATGGAAGAAATATTTCAGTGTATTCATGGGTAAGTACAAGAATAAATTTCATGCTTATAAGGCCTATATATTGTTTTTTGTTATCTTATTTTCGTCACATAATGGTAGCTTCAACAATTACGTTGCTTTACAATGCTACAGTGCCGTGCCTGTTCTTTTCATCACAGTTTGATCACGCATTATTGAATGTGTCTGAAAAGCAGATTGAACTGAGTCGACATGGAATCCAGTTGGGTACTTGTGAATCAAATTATGAGGTCAGGGTCAATTCCCAGCCTTAAACAATGCCCATATGTTCCTCAAATAAAAATATAATAATTTATGTTTTGGTGCAGAAGGTAAAGCCCTTCTGACACATGGCATGTGAGTTTTAGACTTGCTCATTTTTATTTTCAGTCAGAAGTCATTTTTTGTACTTTGAAAGAGAGGTTGGATTTGTCTTTCGAGAACTATATCCATATGTTCATCATATAAAAAGATTTTGGTATAAAAGCCTTTGACCTCTGTTTAGTGGTTTTCACAATTTGTTTCCAGTGAATGTGATTTTGTAAATCTGTGTTCCATTTAGAGCTTTTTAAACAGCTGCTATATAGTATTTTTTATGTCATTCTTATCGGACTGATATTGAATCGAAATCAAATGGAATCGGACTGAATCAAATTGTTAGTTGGTGAATCAAAATTAGGGCATCTGTGCCAAAACCCAGCCCTATTGAGCAGCCAGTTGCACAGTGACTCTCAGCATCTCTCAGTGCCTCTTGGTGTTAATGAGCAGCCAGTCGCTCCGTGTTTCCCAGAGTCAAGATGTCTCTCCCTGTGTCTCAATGTGTCTCTGGATCTTTCTCTGGATGTCTCAGTGTTACCGAGCAGGCAGTCTCTCTCTCTCTCTCTCTCTCTCTCTCTCTCTCTCTCTCTCTCATACGTGCTCATCAGATTTCCAGGATATTGTACAGCATGTGTGGGAGTCAAGGAGTTTTTATCAATATGTGGGAGACCCCTGGAACTTCCAGGAGAGGTACAATGTCTCGTTGACGGTATCCATGTCACTACTTGAAGGAACCAAAACCTAAAACGTACGATAATATTAAACACATATGATTTTATCAAATCAAGATGCTAGAGAAGCATCATGGTGGTGCAGTGATTAATACTGTTGCCTCACAAGTCTGAGACCCGGGTACAAGTCTCCTTCTGGGTCTTGTGTTGTTTGCTTTCCCTCTACAGTCCAAAGACATGCTGAGGCTAATTGGGGTTACTAAATTGCCCATGTGTGAGTGTGCCCTCTGATGGGCTGGCCCCCCGTCCAGGGTTGTTCCCAGCCTCGTGCCTATTGCTTCTGGGATAGGCTCTGGACCCCCTGTGGATCCGTTGGCTGGAAAATGGATGGAGGGAAGACGCTAGAAAGACTTGTGGAAGCTATTTTGACCACCTTACACCTAACAATAGCAATGATGGGAGCGTGCTACAACTCCAGCAAAACTCTCATGATTTTAGTCCGACAATGGAAATTTTTCTGTGAGTGACATCACTTGAAAACTCATCCAACTCCATTAACAATCCAAGAGAATATTAATTTCAAAACACAAAATATTACAGCTCATAACAGAATGGCTTTTATTAACATTAGCTACCTCTTCATCCAGTGAGCCGACATGCTTCCTCTTCAGATGCTCAAGCATATAGAATGTGCTCCCATGCTAGCTAAGGTCAGCGCAACTGACAACTTTTTTTTCGTTTAATGTGAAATGCTCCCACACTTTGGAGGTTTTTGTTTTTGAAGCTGACATCGTACTTCTCCCTGTTGAGCACTAATACCAAAACATTCTGAGTTAGCAACACATAGGATGACATCACCAACTAACTGAAGATTTATTAGTTGGCACCTAATTTGGTCGTATATTTTCGTTGACGTATTCGATTCATTGTTGCACCTCTACTGAGCAGCCAATCGCTCAATGTCTTTCAGCATCTATCATTGTCTCCTGGTGTCTCCCTGAGTCTTTCAGTGTCTCTCTCACTGTGTCTTAGTGTTAACAGTCACTCAGTGTCTCTCAGTGTCTCTGTGTCTCTCAGTGTTTCTTTGTGTCTCCCATTATCTCTGTGCCTCTCAGTGTCTCTAAGTGTTACCGCTCAGTGTATTTCGGTGTCTATCATTACTACTGAGCAGCCAGTCTCTCGGTGTCTCTTGGTATTACTGAGCAGCCAGTCTCTCGGTGTCTCTTGGTATTACTGAG
>JAODUD010000046.1:13715479-13730812 GCA_026784285.1 Stomatorhinus walkeri | reverse complement strand
AGTCTCTCGGTGTCTCTTGGTATTACTGAGCAGCCAGTCTCTCGGTGTCTCTTGGTATTACTGAGCAGCCAGTCTCTGGGTGTCTCTTGGTATTACTGAGCAGCCAGTCTCTCGGTGTCTCTTGGTATTACTGAGCAGCGTCTCACAGTGTTTCACAGTGTCTCACACTGTTACCAACCAGCACAAAAAATGCATAAAACAGCATTGTGTGGAGCTCTTCTGTTTTTTTCCATTAAAGATAGAAATAAGTTCAAAACCAGACTTTCTACCTGCACTGAAATCCTTTTCAACCCCAGTCGCAAACAAGATGACATGCCGTCTCCGCGCACACCACAAGAAGGTCCTACAACAGACCCTAATAACATACGTGAGACAGAAAAAGTACATCCTTTCAAGTCTATTCCCATATCAGCTCCCATCCTCTCAGGCCACTTCAGTTTCTCCAAATGAATTTATTCGCTGAGTTGTCTATAAATTCCAATAAGCGTGAAATTTTATGTACTTGAACGAGCCCACCGCCACCCCCCGACCCACCCATAATTATGTATATTTGCATATGTAAATCTGAATAAACACCCACTTTGTTTTGTTTTTCTTAAACAACAATGGAAAAACCACATGGGAAAAAGAAGTATTTCAAAGAGTTTGAAGTGGAGGTCATGTTAACAGAAATCGAGAAAAGAAAATTGATATTATTTGGTGGTTTAAGTAGTGGCATCAACAATAAACGAAAGTTGACAGAGTGGCACAGCGTGGCGGAGTCAGTTAAATGTGTTGGTTCCTAAATTCGGACGGTGGCCGAAATGAAAAAGAAGTGGTCGGACATTAAAGTCCATGAGAAAAAACGAGCGGCCGCTCACCGTATGAGTCCGCACTCTGCACAGGCGGAGGTAGCGGAATTCCCGGTCTCTACCCTTTGAGCAACGAGTTGCTGCAATGATCAGGGACACTTTTATCAGGGGAGGGGGACGCCGATGTCAGCGCTGCCGATGTCAGTTTTTCTCATACCATACTTGTTTGAATTACTTGCATGTTTATGAATAACACATAGGGGCGCAGATGCAGTGTTACTTTTGTTTATTCAGTTTGTTTATTCTTACAGACTATAGTATAGGAGGTGCCCCCAGTGCTGAGGATGACACAGGCGGTGATGGTGCTGCTGTGTCGAGCACATCTTTGGGCGCTGGCTGCACACACACCCGTGCCTCAGACACCATGGGGCGACCGTCCGGCCCTGTGCTGACTGAAGCTGTGCTGCTGTAAGATGTTACCAATGAATTTAAATTATACACTGTGTGATACTGAAGTTGTAACGCTGTTCCATTTGGCAGAAAATTTGGTGGTGCAGGGTCAGGTTCATCTTGCCTAAGCTCATCAGATCCCAGCAAGCCACGATTTTGTGCCAGATTATGCAACACGCTACATGCGTGTACAATGCAACACACTCTTTGCGGACTGCATATATAGCAGCACCCCACCGGTCTTGTCCAGGCAGCACCAACAGCCTCTATGCTGCCCTACAGTGCGCTCCGCCACCACCCAAGCCCAAGAATGCGAGGCATTATAACACCGCTCTTGTTCATTCTGTAGGTTTCCGAGTGGCATGAGAAGCCATCAGTGGGTATTCACTGTCCCCTAAGGAGCTGTCAAATGGTTAAATCAAACAAAGCT
The DNA here is from genome assembly GCA_026784285.1 of Stomatorhinus walkeri. Taxonomy (NCBI): domain Eukaryota; kingdom Metazoa; phylum Chordata; class Actinopteri; order Osteoglossiformes; family Mormyridae; genus Stomatorhinus; species Stomatorhinus walkeri. The sequence goes on along the minus strand of JAODUD010000046.1, from coordinate 13,729,141 downwards.
TACAGTATTGGGCCAAATTATAAAATGGGAAAAATCTTCTTACCGAGCAGCCAGCCATCAAGCACCACCCCGTCTTCAAGTTTGTCTCCATACTGTTTCTGAGAATGAATGAATCATGGACTGAGCCAGACCAACATTAATGCAGGGGCATCAGAAGCATTTTGAATGGAGGGGGGGGGGACACACTGGCATAAAACTAATGTTTTATGTTAAACGTAGGGGGATTCAAACGAATACTTATGAAATGTGAGGGGGACACGTCCCCCTCAGATTTAATGGTGCAACGCCCATGCATTAATGAGACGCATGTTCAAATCGCACATAATTTGTAGATTAATAGAGCGAAAGTGCTTTCTATTTACATAAGCAAATTCCTTCTCTGAAGGTGCCTTTATAGCAATGTGCGCGCAGTCCATGGCTCCCGATTACATTTGGAAAACCGGACATCGCTGCAAATTGCGCTTTAATATTTGCCTGTTCAACCACAGTGTAAGGAAATTTTATATATCTGGATGACAAGTGGATTATGCCGTCCCATATAGCTGGTATGGCGCGACTCAGTGTTGACTGAGAAATACCTGATCGGACCGCAAGTTCTCACTGAAAAGCACCTGTGGCTAAGAACCTGTGAGTGGACAGAACTTGTAAAGTAGCAGGTATAGCGCATTTCCTCATCGTCTGCCTTTGTAATGCTGGCCCCAGTTCAGCACACAGCTCCAAAAGGATTGATCTTGGAGATCTGAATCGACTTAGAAGCCAGTCATCATCATTGGCCAAGAAATCACCGTAATCGCTGAATACATGCTCTCTTCTAATTCTTCCATAAGCTATGTCTTCCAAAAACGCAAGAGCTGCCATGGTAGTTGTAATAGTTCGGTCATTTTCTGCGCCGTTTTATTGTTACAAATTGATCGAAATCACTTGCCATACATTTGTAAACAACATACAATTAACGTCGGTGTATTGGATAAGGTCAGCATCATGATTGTGAGTTTAAAAAGGGAAACCACAGTAGCAGTGACTTGCCACTGAGTGCCGTCCGTTTACAAAACCGAGCAGAAACGTGCGCACGCCGTGTCTGGAGCTGCCGTGAGAATGTTCGGAGCTGTACGCCAAGTTCATTTTTATACATCTCGACATCAGCGTGGAAACAGACGTATGCAATATTTTCATGCGTACGCATCATCTATACATGAGGCCCTTGGACTTTACTTTGAATTTTTTTATACCGTAAACCAAGCGCCACAGACATCAAAAGGTTGGGAACCCTGACTCTAGGCCACCTATAGCCCAATAGATGTCAGACACCTAGGCATAGTTTAACTGACCACCTGTGTCCATTGCTTCCCATAATAGTCACATTTTATCTAGAACTGCAAGAGAAAGCTATGCTTTTGGAGCTACACCAATACTCCTGACTGGCATATATATACTCCTGTTTGTATATTTATGGATGACTTTGAATGTGTACTTCTGAATGCATACTTTTTTTTGCTAAGCAAAGTGTCATCAGACTGTAGATCACCTGGGGGAAGCGGTGCCTTAGAAATATGGCCCATAGCTCCTGAACTGACACTGCTAATCTTTTTAATAGTTCCATCACTGAAAGAGTTGTAATTTAAGCAAAAAAATTTTTTTTGCCTATGTTTATCATTTTATTATTTCTTTCCCAAGTGTTGGCTGTTACAGCATCAGATATTGACCTATCTGCTGAAAAAACCCAGTATGAGGCAGGCATTTGGATTGGTTGGGGAAAGCCCAGCTCAAGGCAGCACTGGGCCGATGTTGGTGCCTGTCCACAGCAACCACCGAGCACAGCTTAATTTCCCTTAATATTTATAAAAGAGATATTATATTATTTATTTATAAAACTGCTGCAAGTGCTCCAGATAAATAAAATTACAGCATTTCAAAACCTCAAAACCCACCTGCTTTCTGGCTGAACAGAAACCGGAACTTGATCTGCTCTTATATTTTTTACAGACTGTGCAGTTGACTTCACATTTAAGGTGAATAGCAAAAATGGGTGAAAAGCACCCAAATAATTATGGCACAGAACAAAAAAAAAACTGCTACCCATTCACATTGTAAAACCTTTTTTAAGGTTAAACTTGAGCAGAGTTGCCATTAAAGTGGAAGTCATCGGACATGCTTTTGCCAAGTGAATGTATCTGCCAAGCAAATTTCCACACGCACAATTGCAGAGCAAGCATGCATTAATATCAAAACAAACAGTGTGAGGGCAGTGCTGTTTTCTTGGAGCAGATATCTATATTGTTTCCGCTGAATTTAGCAGGTAATAAAGCAAAAAGAGATCAAAACAACAAACCACTGGGCTCAAGGATCATCCCTCGTATGCCTGTAGACAGACTGATGCACAGCCACGGATCACGGCACAGGCCCGCCAACCCCAGGGCATCGTGGGTGTAGCAGGAGTGGTGCAGAATGCCAAAATAAACTTAGTAAACACAATTATGAAAAACCAGTCGTCTTTAAACAAGCAGCAACAATACCTCAGTAGAGCACATTTCATGGTGAAGCAAACAAATGGAGCAAATGATTGTGGGCAGTGAGATCTTAGAAAATTTGAGGGCTTGGGACTTCATTCCATTAAACACAGAATACAAATTCAAACCCAAGCCTATATTGACACCATGCATTTCATTGAATGTTTTTTCAAGAGATGTTAATGTGTAAGAATAAGCATTTTACTATAAAAATGGAAAGAAAGGCTGTGTGTCGCAAGTGTGGTGCTAGAATTAATCTGTGTCCCCTCAGCAAAGCGCGGTTGCAAATTAGACAAAAAAAGGCCATAGCTGGTCCCAGAGCGGCTCTCCTCCTTCCCCTCCGTTGCTCGCGTGTAAACAGCACAGCTGGCTCTCTCCTGCAGGCCGCTGCCATTACTGAGATGAGAAGCTGTGCCGGCAGAAAGGAGGCGTGCGCCATCAGAGAGCTAAACCAGCACTTCCCCCATCGCTTTCACTACAGCCGGCAAACTAAAATTAGCCAGGTTCCGTATTCGGACAACCCTCCAACCTCTGCCAAACATATACAACTTACTGCAGTGTACTGCAGCAGTTACCCTGATGTAGTGCCTTTAAAAACTGTGTTTAGTTCAAATATCCAGCTGCAAAGAGGGCTAACATTTAACTGATAAGGCTATTTGGCATAAAAAAACTAGTAAGCCAACAAATAATAAGAGCCTTGTGTATGTTGGCACAGTAAACAGTGTGGTAAAAAGCTTACTGCTTGGCCTGTTTAGCAGCTCTCCTTTCCCAGGAGTACTGCCGGTCTCTTCCGATCGATGGAGGCCACTGTTTTATTCCGGAACAACGCTACGCGTTTTACTGCACGCTGAGAAGAGGACTATGGTGTTTGGGAGTGCTCCCCCATAAGTGTCAGCGCAACAAGGATGCCAAGTTGGTCTTCACTGTCAGGATGTGTCGATATAGGTTGAGTGTCTGTGTGGTGCTTCATATTTCGTACAAAGGACTCTTTAGCTCTGCAGGTTTCTTCTTGTAATGTGGCTGGGGTTATATCACAGTGGATATGGCTGTGGATATATCTGTTCCCAACTGAGGTATAAAATATCAAAAGGAGCTGGATGAAACACATTTTAAACAATAATCCCCTTCTTACAGTTTTCACGACTATTTCGTCCTAAATGGTACCAGCAAGACTGTATATCCATTTCTGGTTTATACTTTGTTAATCTTTTTGCTTGTGCTCTGCCCCCCCCCCCCCCCCACCACTTCTGCATGTTCTCTATCTCCTGATTTCTGAGCAATTAATCACTCACCCTAAAATAGTCTGGCTCCCATCTGACCTGTTGTTTCTACACAGATGTCATCTACAGCCAAGTCTGACGGCTGTGCACCGACTCCACTCTAACTTTAAAGGAAGCCTACGGCTTACCATTATACCTGAGCAAACATTAGCATGGCTACAAAAACCTTCAATGTATGCTAAATGTTTATGTAGCAAATAGCAAAAGCTAATTAAAAGTTCATTTATAATCATCATATCATAATGATTAATCGCAAATAGCAAATAGCAAAAGCTAGTTAAAAGTTCATTTATAATCATCATATCATAATGATTAATCAAGTGGTTATATGTCAAACTGGAAAGGAAGGGATGGGGGGCCGGGATAAAATACTGCTCATTCAGTTTGGTGAGATGGTTCCTCTAAACTGCCTATACTGTGCAAGTATGATGTGCCCTCCGATAGACTGGAATCCCATCCAGAGTCTCCTTGCCTTGTGCCCTGTGCTTCCTGGGAGCTCCAAGCTCACAGTGACCCTATACTTAGTAAGCTATGTAAGATGGATGCATGGATAGATGGACAAATAGATGACTGAATATACTACGCTAATGGTGTAGATATTATAGTGTAGAGTATAGATTACAGAGTGATTCATACATGATAAAGACATTATTACCCTTCTACTGACTGATGTTCAGCATTATCTTAAGCAGGCTGTAAAAGATGGCAGGGCCTAAATACATTTTATTTCAATGTTTGAGATCATAAGCACAAACATCCTTTGTTAACTGCTGAAGATAGAAATGGAGAGATGGAACCACAACTGGACACAGACTGAAATCCCATCTCTGACAGGATTAGCAAACTGTCAGCCACACTAAGCCATAACAATGGGATACTGTGTTTCAGAAAAACTGCCTGTTTTTTGCTGGAAATAAGCCATTTACTGCCAGCCTCTTTCGATCTTGGATACTCCAGCTGAAATTTTGTTATCTGATAATATCTCGCTGAATTCACAGACATAGGAGTACAGAAGCAATCAATAAAAACAGCACTTTTAAATTCAAAGCAGCTGATAGCACTTGCTGTGCAGTCATGATACTTTTATTGCTAACCGTTTTTATTTTTTTAACTCTGCTTCTTGAATTTGTCCTGTTTGCTGAAAGCAATCATCCCTGCATTTGGGATGAAGGAAATAAGAGGGAGGGTTGAGGGATAAGATACATTGGGGGTTGGAGGGAGAGAGAGCAGGCCCTGTTTGTTCATTGTTCATCACTGGGGCTTCTAGCCTGCGTGCTGTTGCCATGACAATGCAGCATTCACAGAGAAGTGAAGGATGAGGCGGGAGAGGAAGAGACTCCAAACCCACCCCACCCACCCAAGGCTGCCCAAAACTGGAAAGACGCTTTCCTTGGACTTCCAACTCCAAACAGACACCCTGCGTAATGGCAGCGTTTTTCTGCCATCTGCTTAGTGTTGCATGCGTGCCAACACTGACAATCACGTTACATTAATCAAACGTCTGCATTTCCTCAGTGCATGCACAGTTGGGTCCTGATGTGGATTGTGTAACCAATCGGAGCAGCAAATTAACCCCTGCTGATACTTAAACTGTCCTTATCAATGCCAGCCCTCTTCAGCCACTACAGCTGCTTAGACCTTTGTCTTAAAGAATGATAATTAGCTATCAGATACCTTTGGTCGCTTGCTTTACAAAAGTCGATTTTCCTCCAGTAATGGAATAATTGAACAGGTAGGCATCTGAAATAATTGTCCACAAGCAACTTATTGATCAGGGTGACTCATCCTATAGATCTGTTGCAAGAAAAAAGCAAAAAAGAAAAAAGTCTGGTATTAGCATCCTTTTCTGAAGAATTTTCTCCTAGACTATCCAAGCCTGCCTACTGTTGGGCTTCCCACGCCTCTCTCAAATGCTCCAGCAGGTGGATTTCTGAAGGGAGTGCCCCCCTCAAATCCCTCCACTACTTCCACAGGTTGCATAACTCTGAGGGGCACCCAGCTGCACTCCCTAGCCTTCTTCCCATCAGCCAGTCTCCCAAAGCCTGACAGATCTGGCTGCTGTGACAGCTGCCTGGCACTGAGGGGGATTACAAGGGATAAGGGCCTGGAAGCCATCCTCCACAGCTCAACCTCTTTTGCTGCCTCACCAACTTTTTCACCTTTTATATGGAAACCAAGTTCACTCCTAATTAAAGGAAAACACCAAATAAGGGCACATACACCAAGCAAAGGCACATACAAACCTCCCCAAACAAAAGTACTCTTCTCAAAAATGCTGTAGCATTAACTCCATACACCCTCCTCCCCATAAAAACAAAAGCAAAAAAAATTCATTCCCTAAAAAAAACTTAATCCTTCATAAGAAAAAAAAAACTGATCCAAATCCCATGGATCCCTATTCTCAAGTAGGTTTGTGCTTGAAAAAGACACATGCCACCACAGCCCTTAACCAAACTCATTCATTTAACTGCCACCATAGTGGAAACACATATGGTTCTTCTGCAAATTCCCACTGTCTAAAATGACACAGATTTTTATTTTCTCAACATGTCTGAGCGGGCTACAATAGGTCATTGAACTTTACCTCTGTTCTGGGTAAGCTAGGTATCGTTAGCCAGAGAAAGCAAGGAGATGAGACCGCCTGTCTGCTTCGGTATGCGTCTGTATTTATGAGGGAAAGGTGTGCATAGGGGTCACAAGCGTGTAGAAGTGAGATCAGTGAGAGAGCAGTGAGAAACACATCTGAGTCAGAGGGAATCGTAAATGGATTAACTCCATAATCTAATCACAGGGGATCTGAGATAAGAGAACACTAAATCAAAGTCTTAAGCGGACAGAGAACTGACAAGGTTTTCTTTTTTTCTTTGGAGGGGGGGGTTGCTCTCTCACTGATCTGGAAGAGATAGCTCCGTGGAAAGAGAGACACTGTAGCCATTCACAGGAAACACCATTTTTAATCTTTGCTGACAGAATTGAACTGAATTACGGTTCGCTGTCACGCAGGCAGGTAAGGAATTGTTCAGAGATTCACAAAACCTCATGCCTACCTCTGCCAGCCAGGATTCCCCCTTCTGAGACTTTTCATCAGAATACTCACAAGGGGAACATAAATCAATTAGATAATAAATGGCTGACATTCAGATACATGATTTTGTAGCACTGATGTCGGCGCCTATGTTTCCAGCATTAGGAAAGGAAAAAGGTCCCCCGCATGCAGGGTGCAGAATTTACCTCAATTTCCATTTTGGCAGCTTTGTACCGTCACTGGAGTAATGGTGCTGTTAGTACCAGGCTCTAGTGCTAACCTTTAGTATTAGCACTAACAATTAGCATTAGCTGCAAACATGAGCATTAGCCAAGGCCCCCAGGGACCTCCAGTCCATTGACAGTTAGATGATGGGAAGCCTGGTACAAACCAGGAAAGAACCCCTGGAGTGATGACGTGGCTACAGGGAAAAACCTGTGAGGAGTAACGCCACTGGGAGCAGCCAAATGCCACTTGCATCCCCGTTTTCCACGGTCCCCGGCATGTTCTGCTGCTTCCTGCCGCTGGGAGAGTCGACGATAACCGGATTGTCAACACTCTAAAACACCCGGGACGTCAGCCCAGACATCAGGTTTCTCGCCCTTCTGACAGTCTGCTTGGGTAATGTGACAGCAGAAATAAAATAAGCCGCCCACATGTTCAGGATGGACTTTGAGCAGTCCTGCTGTCAGGAATGCCAGCCAGTTTCAGTCTTTGGTTGTGCGCAACAACACACCAGCGCTGCTATTGATGATCTATACTGGTAAATTATACACACGTGCAATTGTGCCTTAGCTGCTCTCCCACTGCTAGTGGACTCTAATATGCCACAGGGAGATACAGGTGGAGCAGATACCGCATGGAACCCCTCCCATCAGTATGTTCCTCACTAGCATTCCTACCCCCGGGACAAGAATGAACAAATATGCCAGGAAGTACTATACAGTATTGGGGTGTTGGGGTATTGGGGAAGGCGCCCACCAGACTGAGACCCATGCTGGTGCTCCAGAAAATGTCTTAGGTCCTCTTAATGGTTAGCGTGGTTTATGTTTGGGCAGCAGGCAGTGGCAGAATTCGTGGGCCAACTGGACTAACACAAAAAACTATAGGCTAACTAAATGGTAAACTGTGCCTGGGGTATGCCATGATGCACCCTCTCTGCCTGTGATGCTACAGAACATTGCCCCAAAGCTCTCTTTAGTAAACACTCCAGAAAAGGCCCTGTGCAAGGGGTCAGCCGATTACGGAGTTGTCCGTAGTCCTGAATTTAGTTGCGGCTAGCCTGCCGCTGTACAAGGTTCTGAAACCATTTGACTCCTCTAATGTTACTCACCATACAGCAGTGTTTCATAATCCCATCCTCAGGAACCCCCAGACAGTTCACGTTTTTTGTGACCAATGAGATGTGTTACACTTACGCGGATTCAGACACTCCCACTGCGCTGAAAAACCCACACTCCGCTTGTGCATTGCACCATTACTCCTTAGGAATGCTATTCAGTTTATTTTCAAAAAAGATGCCTGTCTACATGGAACTGTTCGCATAATGCTAATTACAATGAGGCTTATAAAGGATTTACCCTGACTAATTGTTTCACTCACCCATTCATTACACTGTTATTCCATAGTTATATTAATTTTAATGCAAAGTCAACTATTCAATTATGCTACAGTGTGTGAGTCGCTGAGAACAGCTATTTAAGTACAGCACTGTATTGTGCGACATTTAATCTAGGAGCATCATTTACACTAATGCTGTCTAATGTTGGCCCTGTTAGCTCTTAAATGGTTTTATGTGAAAGGCGCAAACCATTGGGTTGACTTACATCCTTTGGGAATATCGAGAGCTTATTTCCTATTATTGGCAATAAAGAAAGGAATGAGCTTAGTTACTGGCAATTAGCCACCCCTCCATAAAAAATTGCAACCTTATATATAAAATACCCAGCTGGATTAAGCACGACACCATGAGCATTTCAAAGGTCATAAATGGGCTCCTCTGGGATTAACTGTAGCTAATACCCCACAACAACAATGTAATCCCTCCAACCTGTGATTTAACAAGTTAAATCTCTCTTTTGCATTTAAGAGTAATACAGACAGCAAAAAATCAAACACATCTTCAAACAAAAGCCCTGGCATTTCATAATTTGCCAAAAAAAATAACAAAGATGTGCCAAATCGCCTAGACTTGAGTGAAAGCATTTCTCTTATTTGACCTCAAAAACTTTTAAAGCTTCAATTCAATCAAGGGGGAAGGCCACAAATCAATAAGGTGAAGGGACACAACCTCACCAAAGGAGACATAAAAAAATAACTGAAGCATGTCTTTAGAATGATCAAAGATTCTTGGGACACATCTAAATAACAGTCATCAAGCATCGTAATATTATGCACCTCCTACTACAGCACATGCACATTGGTATGTGTTGTGGTAGGGCTCCCCACCCTAACTGAACATACAAGAACATAAAGTACAAGAGGACCTTGCTAAGCATGAGGTCTTCACGGATCTCATACTGCCGTCAAAGTCGGCATGATAATGCTCTCAAACACAGTCTGAAAGGACGACGTACTGATGCAGACCACTTGGGAGCAGGAACCAATTTGAATATGTCAACAGACGCTCCCCATGTCTGGTTTAAAGAAACTGCGACTGCCTTTCTGTCAGTTTGGATGTTCCTTAAAATGTTTCACCATGTTGCATCATAAATACTCAGACGAAGCATCTGTAATTTTCTAACATTAAGCAGATATGTATCCTGAGCTATGAGCCAAAGAATTGACTCAACAGATATATGCAGGGGATATGCTGCCTTACTGAGGGAACAAAACAACAAAAATAAGCATAAGCTACCAGCTGGAATGGCAGTCAATGAGCATCCAGTATCACTCTAGATGCCACTCTTCAGCACAGGTGACAAAGCTTATTACAGGTGGAGTGGTTTGACTGTGATTCACGCAAACCTTCTCTGTAACCTAATTGAGTGTTATAGCAATACTGATCTTGTTTACTCACTAGACATTATTTTAAGAGCACTTTAAGGTGTAATAGTAGTAGAGGTTATTATTATTATCCATCCAACCATCCATTTTCTATACACGCTTATCCTACTGGGTCGCGGGGGGTCCAGAGCCCATCCCAGAAGCAATAGGCACAAGGCAGCGAACAGCCCTGGACGGGGGGCCAGCCCATCGCAGGGCACACCCACACACCATTCACACCTATGGGCAATTTAGTAACTCCAATTAGCCTCAGCATGTTTTTGGACTGTGAGTGGAAACCAGAGTACCCAGAGGAAACCCCACGACAACATGCAAACTCCACACACATGGAAACCAGGAGGAGACTCGAACCCAGGTCCCAGAGGTGTGAGGCAACAGTGCTAACCACTGCACCACCATGCCACTCCATTATTATTATTATTATTATTATTATTATTATTGTTCTTGTTGTTCTTGTTGTTCTTGTTAACAATATTATGATCAACACACAACAAAACAAGTAATAATAATAATAATAATAATAATAATAATAGTACTAGTAACGGTTGCTATAATAATGCCTAGTTCTATCTAACGAAACACGTTCATTCATCTGAAATGTATAATCTGAAAGATGTCTTCTCAGTGATGCAAGAAAGGTCTTAGAACTGAGTACACGGGTTACTATAATCTCGTCGTCAAAGAAACCTATTTGATATAAGGTATTTTCTACAACGAGAGCCTTTGATACATTTGTGGGCACAAAAATCGTCGGATTTAATTCGGTTTACTACTGAAGCGGCAAAACAAACGTAATCGCGCCAAGCTGTTGCCGGCGTTTCTTCTACGGCGTGTGCTTGCAGAATTTATGGGAATTACTGGGCTTCGTCCGTCTCAGAAGAAGCCGAAGATTGGCGAGATGTGCTTCGCGGTGCCGCCAACGCCAAAGATTTTAGGTAAGACCCACGCAGTAAACCTCGGCTTTCCTCGCAGACCTACGGTGAAGCTTTGGTGCCGCTCAATGGGAGGATACGGCAACTGCTTGGGAACGGCAGAAGCAACGGGCGCAGCATATTAAAAGGTTCACAGTACCGTGCTTGCAAATGGAAACGCGAGGAAACCTCGCGCATATTTCACATCGTGAATTTTGTCAAATCTGTTCTACAATACTCAAACAGTTATACCAGATGTACGTACTCGGTTCCCAATCCAAAATCTCACTAATACACTCACACAATACCAGCACTGTTGCGATGCCCAAAAAGGCTTTTATGCATCCCATATTCTATCCGGGGCAGGTTTTTCATGTGTCTAAAAATATTCTTATTAAGAAATCCCAGCATGTGACTGATTTCTTTCGAGGTTAAGCTTCCCCAGCTCCTTTTAATTTCGGGGGAAACAAAGTAGACGCTATATAGATATGAATAAGGTGTCAGAAAATGTAGTGCGGTTTGATGAAACGCTTCACCATTGTCATTCGAACTTAATTCAAATAAGTACCCTACAAACTGCATGAGATGCTGCAAATGATATATTTATATGTTGATGTGCGCACAGTTTGAGGCATTAAAATAAAAAACATTGAAACATCCTTTAAAGTGAACCAGAAATCAGAAAGAAGGTTACAGGTTGTCGGCGGGTGAGAGAATTTATATTTAATATTGACAGAAAAGCGTTTAAGATACTCAGACTTTGTATTGCATAACATACAAGCCAAAAAGTTTTTTTCTTTTAATTAAATTCGCTCTCAAACCCTCTATCGTGTCTCGCAATAGCCCCCAGGTAAATCGCGGTAACGCCACAGTTTATAAAGGAATGAATTCACCTTAAGAACTAAAGATGTGTTCACCCACATATACCCCAACAGATCCACGCTTTTTTCTTTTAAATATGTTTAATTTAACATTTTTTCTTCTGCATCATGAATAGGTATTTAAAAGCCATCATATTATTGTGACAGGAAAAACATACACCAGGTATGGGAAAATTTAACAGCAACATAGAGCTAGTTTTTCACATAGGGAACGAGTGACTTTTTGGCATGATGTTCTGTAAATTTTCAACTTCGTTTTACGGCTGAAATGTCAAGTTGCGTGTGTCTGTCGAATCCAAATAAGTCGGTCACTTTCCTAAGCTTGTAAGCCACCGCATAAATAATTTATATATATTGCCGACGATCAGTACAACACAACACGTAAGTAAAAGCAAGATGAGGGATGAGGGAATGCAATATCAACGTGTCCGCACAACAGGGACGCATCAGAAAACAAACCGGGGAAATACGATGCTGAACGCAATCAAAGCACGATGTTTAAAATAGGAGCGAACGGGGAGGGGGCGAAACGACTCAAGAACGGGCATCACCGGTAAATACATACGGTTACATGCAAACAGCATATCCAACTTTCATGGCTGACACATCCCCATTGTAACACGAAGAGCTACCGTACTGTGAACAAGCGGCGATGGAAAATAAAATTACAAAACCGCCATATAGATGGAGTTTTTCGCACCGTTAAGTGAGAACACCCATTTAGTCAGAAAACAGTGTTGCCTCAAAGACGGGTGGGGAAACAGGGGGGGGGGGGTTAGCGCAAGATTTCTAGCAACTGGAAATGCAAACCGTACATCTCGGACGAACTTTAGGCAAAGCAAACGAGGGGAAATAAGGTGTCAACAAGCACTGCGCTTTCCGCTTAAGGGGGACGCCAAGGAAAGCGGAAACTTACCCTTAACAGATGCAGTCAGCAAGCCCATATAGAGGATGAAAACCCGGCTCCAATAGTGCGCTTGTATTCCCACCTTCATTAGCGCAAAAATCCTTAGTCCGACCACTTTTCTGGTGCCGTTATATGCGCATCTGCATGTTGTCCTTTCCACTCCGTCCGGATTCAGAGCGGGGCTCATGGCAGCCTCTTTTTTCCTGGCAGGCACGTTATCAGATGGTTTTAAAAGGAAGATTCACTTTGTGCCGGAGCTGAGAAAAATCCCAATGCATTGAGACTCCGCTTCTGCAGCCGGACTGAACCATCTCATGTAGACCGCGGGGTTCGCTAAATTTCGGGTTAAAGATTTCATACCGAAAAAAGAAAGAGGGGAAAGGAGGATAGCGGTTACTTATCTGCCCTTAACCGTTGTTGACATGAATCCCTCTCATTTCGGTACAATTTGACTAGGACCAGGAGAAAAACCCCTTCTTCCTTTTCACTTGAGTTGTTATAATTTTATAATTGTTCCCAGTAATTTCTTTATCGTTATTCTTAATCCATAAATTTAGCCGTTCCTACAATAAACGAATGGCAGCTATCACCTCAGATTGGAAGCGTTCTGCGTCGGTTACCTGTTCAAGTTCACTGTCTTCTTGACAGTTGGGCTTGTTTTGTGAGTTTTAATGGATATTTCTTTTCCGAAAATCACACGCAATAGTATTTCTTGTCTCAGCCCCGCGAGCAGTCAGACTGCAGAGCGCGGACAGCCTCTCGGTATCTCTCTGGCCGTCTCTCTCTCTCTCTCTCTCTCTCTCTCTCTCCCTCTCTCTCTCACACACATACACTCACTCTCTCTCTCTTTCTCGCGCGCGCTCACTCTCGCGGCGTCTCCGACGCTGTGGTGCGTTAAGGATGGTCAACCAAAGGGATTCTATATTACATACGTTTCCGAGCAATAAACTCATGTATGTGTATGTCATATTTTCATTTTCGTATTAAGAAAAGTCAGTACTAGTTAAATGATTTTATTATTATTATTATTATTATTATTATTATTATTATTATTATTATTATTATTATTACTACTACTACTACTATTTATTCGTTTATTTAAAGAGGAAAACAAAAAATGGAATTGGTCGTCGAGGGAAAGTGCG
>JAODUD010000046.1:13656635-13669117 GCA_026784285.1 Stomatorhinus walkeri | reverse complement strand
CTCACACATACACACACACACACACACAAACACACATGCAAATGAGTCACCAATCGGATGTCTTTGTGTTTGTCTGGTGCATAGCTGGGCCATCCAGAACCGCCCCCCGTCAACTTGATGCCAGCCCTGAGGATCGATCATTCCATTTTCCCAAGGTGGGGCCCCTGATTTTGCAAGGGTCAAGCAGTGCCCCCTAGTGTCTGGAGCCCTGAAAGTCCTCTCTGTTCTCTCCCCCCCCCCCGCCCCCCATGTCTGACACACGCAAACTTGACAGAGTTGGGCTGGGAACATGTCATGGGGGTGCAAGCCAACAATCCAGCCCAATGAGCCAATAATGTCATCAAAATGATACAGCTAATTAGTTAATTATGGGAAGAATGGACTGTAAAATCCGTAGCTGTGTGACTCGCCAAGAGCTGAGAGCGACAGGTCCAAAATACATGTTTTGGCCATTTAATAAAATGACATTTGATGTTTTTGTGGCGGGTACACCATGTGATACTACTCCACAAGGTGTAAACTAAATTAGCCATATCAGATCAGTCAATTGCGTGCAAATAACAGAAATGTGATTCAGCTCTGATCAAAGTGCAATAGTTTTGACATTTATGTATGCCTTTAAATCACCAGGCATTACTTTCAACTGAGAAAACAGCTGTAATATATGTCTGTGTCTATATAAAAATAAAGACTTTAACTGCACGATGTACATTAAGTGACTTTAATTTCCAATACACTTCTGTTGAGAATTCAGCAGATGAGGAAATGATGTATTATTAATTAGATCTGAGATTTATTAACATGGGAGTTAAAATGAATTGCTGTCCCAAATTTTACATCAGACTGAAAATGTGTGTGCTTGCAGGAACCAAAACTTTTTATTTGAAATTTGCAGTTAAATGTAAACATTAGGATATAATTTACAGCGTCATCATTGTGAAAACATTCTTGATTTTTAAATACACAATCATGGCTCGGTCAAATATGTGACAAAAAATGTAAGCACTGTAAAAATTAGATACAAAAACAAAATAAAAGAAAAAAGGAAGCCAAAATTGCTTTTCTTAATGAAGACCATTCTCCACATATGATTCTTTCAATGAAAAATGTCTTCTTCAAAAGATATTGCAAATTGCAAGAAAATATCGCAGGGTGCTTGGTCTTACAATGCCCATGGTAAATGTCATGAGGCTCCTTAACCAGGGGTCATGCAGTCACTGATTTTGTCATGGGAAAAGGCAAACGGTAAGTCACACTAATAGCACCATCCTCCCATTTATCTCCATGAATGAGCAAACCACTGGAGGAGCTGCAGTGAACTTTATTTATCCATAAATGCAACACATGTTGCAGCAGAGCAGAGCCACCGTAGATCCATCACTGCTCTGACACAGCAACTTGCAGGATTGATTTTTTTTTTTTAGGAAATTTTGTCTAACAGCATTTCTGTTTTGAGTCAATCAGGGTGCAGTGTAATGCAAGTGAAAAAATAAGGTAAAACAACTACAAAACGTAGCAGTGATCTCTTTTATTACCATGGCGATTAATCACCAGCTGAGTTGACTTCTCAGGTAAAACCGACCCTGATTGGGATAATTACCTAGTTTAGTTAAATAAGGTCAGCAGGTTTAATGTGATATGCACATGGATTAGGAGGGTCTAAAATAAAACAAAAATAAATAACTTGCGCTGCATTTTCTCTAGTGTAAGGTATTTTTTTGCCAGTACTTGTTTGCCCTATAAAGAACTGCAGGTTCCTTTAAAAAAAAAAAAAACTTTATTTTGTTGAACTCTGCTGTCCAGGGTTTCTGTCACTTCACAGACCCTCATGTTTATGATAATTTAACCTGAATATCCAGTGACATAAATTAAAATTCTAATTGTCATAGCCTACTTTTTTGATATATCTGAATTTCATGGTCAAAAGGATATCAGTGACACTAGTTTCCCTTTGTTGTATTATGTATATATGAAATTAATTTTTAATCCTTTTCTAATGTGTAGATGCAGTTGAGGATGCAGTGCTGGTAACTGGGAATGTAAAACCGGGTGGATCACACATGCTGTCACGTGCTGAGGAAGATCCAGACCCACTAATGCAGTGTTTCCCAGTTCACTCCTCAGGGACCCACAGTACACATTTTCGCTCCACTGGGAGATGGAAGGGAGCAAAAACACGGTCTGTCTTCTGGTCCCCGGATTGGGAAGAACTGTGCAAGTGCATCTGATCTGTTTTTTTTTTTTTTGGTAGGGGGGGGACATGGTAACTGGGGCTGGATATGGATGCATTTTCTACTGGCTCAGTGCTTAACCATGTGGCCTTATCGTGTATTTCCAAAAATAATATTTACATTTTTTCCAGGATAAGAACAATATTTTTTACATGACATAATGGAAGCACACAAGTGAATTACTACAGAAATGTCTCTTTTTTGATTTTTATTGTTTGCTTAAAAGAAGACAAAAACTGCTTGGGGTTATACTTCAGTCAGACTCTTGAGGAGCACGTTTTGTGGGCAAATGAGTAAGAACAAGGGATTGCTGTTTATAAAGCATCGAACTCCTAGAAAAATATCAGTCTGAGACAAGAAGACGAAGAGAGCAGATCTAAGTCAGGTTAAAAAAAGCATGTTTGAAGGCTCTCAGTAGGTAGCACTGATGCCTCACAAAGCCGCCTGTGGTTATGGGTTTGAGTCCCATCACTGCTCTGCATTCTCTACATGAATCCCATAGGTTGCCTCCTAACAGGCCATAGAAGGGATGTACGGCTCGATACTAAAATATCAACTCTTTCGATCTGAATGTTTTCATGTTGATTTTCCCTGCCATTTAAAATGTCTATATTATAGGAAGCAAGATAGGAACTAGTGGGCAGGACCGTCCATGGAGGAGGAATGGGATAGGGGCCCAGACACTAGGGAATGAGAACAATTGGCACCCCCACCCCCCACCAGCAGCCCCTGCTCAACAAGATTGACAGGGTTGGGCAGCACTGAAGACTGGAAACATCAGCATCAAAATCGGTATCAGCGATACCAGCCTTGGATCAAATCGCAAAAGTCCATAGGCACACAGCCGGGTCTGCTGGTATTGCAATGTTTCCCAATGTGTGAGTGTGCATGCCCTGCAATGGACTGGCCTCCTGTCTGTGCCCAATGCTGCTTGGATTTCTCTCCAGGCCCCCAAACACCCCCATCAAGACAGAGTGTGAAGATGGACGAGTGAAGAAGCATGTTTTCATGAGCTAGTTCCTAAGTTTCAGAGTTTCGCAAGAATATTTTCCCACTGTCATCTTTGATCTAATGCCAGAAAATAATCTTTGAATATGTTGTTTCAATAATAATTATTATATAATACAGAATATATTTAATATCACAATCTGAGGCTGTCAAATTCAGCCCGGGACTGGCTGGTAGAAACATGCATTGTTCAGCAGTTCACACTGAGTCCTAGCATCAGTAATTCCCTTTAAAGACTTTGTAAATTCTACATCATATAGGGAAGACTGTGAGTCATTTCTGCTTGCCCTCATTTTTTTAAATGCATGCGGAAGAATGGCAGAAAAATGATTGCGAATCAAAAGGAGAGGGTGTCTAAAGTTATATAAAATAGTGACTGCATGCTTCTTTTCATCACCTATCACTTCAATTGGTGGGTACGGTTCAATTTTTTTTTTTTCAAAAATACTTTTTCCACATTCTCCTTTTTCTGCACTGACTAAATTCCCTTCCCTGTCATGGTTCATGAAACATTAACTGGTGAATGTTTCTCCTCAATCTTCCAGGGTGCTTTTCAGCCGGGGGAAAAAAAAAAAACAATAAAAGTAAAACACAGATCAGATAAAATCAATCAAGCCTCTCACTTAAGCCTTAAACTTAAATGAATGCCGATATACTTTAAAGCAATTAAGAAGGATTTGATGAAATGTGCCCAAAATGACCTAGAAAAAGTCTTTGTTATAACAAAAAACTAAAATATTATACTATATTATTTTTCCACGCAGGAGGTGACCTTGCCTAGACAGTTTTGGCCACTCAATTTCAGCTATTAATATTTGCACATCTTGAACTCCTGTCTCTCTGGTAACAGCTCTGGGCTCTGGCTGCTCCCTTGAGATGCTGTAGGGATGCTGAGGCTGCCCCCCCCACCTCGTCTCAACTGACACCATCTTGTTTTGGTCTGCACCTCTTATTCTCACTGGCGGTTTCACCTCTCTTCAAATCGGTTGACAGATGTGGGGGGCTGGTGCGCGGCCCTCTCCGTTTGGATTCTGTGGCGGTGATCGGAAGGTCGCTGGCTCATATCCCAAGGTTGGCACACAGATGCCGTCACTGGGGCCCTAAGTAAGACCCTTAATGTTCCAGGCCTGACACACCGGTTGACCCTGCACTGAAGCCCTCAGGTTTGCCCTCATTAGTGCTTGTGTCTCATGGACAGCAAGGTGGGGGAGGTGAAAATTCAATTTCCCCCATGGAGATGAATAAAGTATCACTGTTCTATAGACTTTTTCCTTTATTGATGTTCCAGAAATTTGTTTAATGTCTTCCACTACCAAAGTGTTCTTCCCGAAGTTCCATCAATGGACAAAGGCACAATACCCTTCTTGGTTGGAGTTGACAGGTCACTGCAAAAGGCAAGACCCCGTAACCAGATATTTACAAAACTTGACTCAGCCACTGGGAGCGACGCGGGGCAAGTGATCAGGCCAAGACTCAAGGGGGATTAATGTCTCCGCTAAAAAGAGAGGCAACATTGATAAGGATCTATTTCAGCAGGAGAGCGTAATATCTGCACCCTACATTGAGCTGGGAATTCTTAAAAAATAAAGCCTGCCAGCCTTGTAATTACTGTGTCATGTGCTAAAACCAAATAAGTCATATTTGAGCTGCTTATCTCTCCGTGACCAAGGCTACGGTTTTAGAGCAGTCAGTTGGTATGACCTTCAGTAGCACCTACGCCGCGCAACAAATGAACCGCCATGTCCTGACTGGCTAATAGTCTGTGCCCAAGATACATATTTGCTGCACATTTGTCACCATACTTGTTATAATTCCTCAGTGTCTTATTTTATATCGTCTTAATGTTTCTGAAGTTCATGCCGTATGACATTACATCCCAGAATGACCATAAATCGTATAATGCATCGGTAATGCCTTTAAAGACACTTGAATCATCATAGGTATTCAGCTGAGACCTCAAAATCTCAGCTCCTTTGACCAGCCAACCCTCCTTGTCATACCTGCTACTTCACATTTTGTAATAACATTTGTGTCCGACTGTAAAACGAAGTCAAACTTAGACACATTCTTTTTGTCTCTCTCCAGGCAGATGAGCTAAAATCTGTTCCGATTAATTGCTTCTTTCCATACGTTTAAATATTTGAAAAAGCTTAGGTTTTATTTAACATGTCTCAGAACCATGGAGGGAAGAATGTTCCAGTGATTTTTAAAAATATTATTCTGTTTTTTTTCCCCCACCATTTCCAATTATGCAAGTGAAATTTTGCAAATATTTAATTATTGCTCATAATTATGAAGAGGGATAGAGGAGTTGTTTATATTTACAAATATTTTTACAAGATTATAGACATGCTAACTTAAGTTTGACAAAAGCATCTGAATTATGTATATGTAATAGCGATGTTTATTATCATAATAAACTGCTTTCGTTTCGGAATATTCATTTTACACTCCAGAGGGTTGCCATATCTCCTAAGTATCACTCGGGTCTGTTTTTTTAATGAAGAACTTTTGTGTGCCTGTTTAATTTTGTCTTAAATAAGATAGAAAAGCAGAGCAAAACACTCTTAAACGCAAAACAGTGTCTACTTCAAACTCAACAGCGTGGCGAGGGACTGTCGTCGTAATTGAGTGAAGCCGCTAAGGGATAGTCCGGTTAGAGGTTTTTCAGTTGTAATTATTGGGATCGGTTCTGTAATTGGAGGTATTTCAGTTGTAATTACCAGCACTAGTCTACTGAGCTGAGTCCAATGACATCCCACAACTATTCCTGACCCCCGGACAAACGGAACGCCCAGTATCATGGCAGCATGCATTTCTAAGGCTGCCGAGGATAATTTAGACATCGGAGTTATAATAGCACCACACAGCGTCGTGCTGAAGCGTACTGGAAATACGCAGTGACCACTTAGAAGATGCACGAGGCCTCTGGCAAAAGGGACGTTTTCATTTGCAACAGTTTTAATTTTAGCCTGAGAAGGTGGTGCGTGAGACAAGGTTGGCTAATTACCATTTGTGAAAGCGTTAGGCAATGCTTCATATTGTTCTCTCTTAGTACACACTTTTATCCAAAGTCACAGACTTTCCATGTTCTGTTATTTGAGGTGAGATGTTCTTCAGTGTGATTCAGCATAAGCAGCCTCTACATGTACATCTAAAGAATATAGCGACACACATCCTGCTGAAATTGCAACCTTTGATCTTTAAAAGTATTAGCTAAAAGAACGTCTTCATCTCTTAAACACCCAACTCTATGTGTTTACTCATGCATGTGTGAGTCAGACAGATCCATGTTTCTTTCATCTGTCAGCTCCATAGTACAACAGACAGCATGTGTATTTTTTGGGCAGATGATGCCGCTTTATTGTCTTCTGCGGAATAGCATTTAAAGACAGCCAGGGAAAGGACCTAAACGCTAAGGTGTTTAGAAAGTTGAGGTTCAGCGCGCCATTTTCCAGACCCGGCCTTGCAAGCTGCACCCAGAGAGTATCATTAAAGAGGTAAAAGCAAATCACTTTTCCAGTCAGGTATAGAAAGCGACCAGCTAAATACACTTTTTCATGGTTGCTTGTTTTAAGAGGAGAAGAATGACAGGCAGCATCTTTGGAGACTTAGCAAAGGACACAATATGCCTCAGCCAAAAAAGGTTCAACTAAATTTAGGCCACTGCAACTGGTATTCACAACAAATGTAGCCTTTCATCCCATACCTGGTCAGCAAAAGCACTGCGATGCAGTTTTACTCTTAAAGCATCTTTGCTTTCAAACTGGACAAATTGATGCTAATTTGCTTCAAGGTACAAAACCAGCATTTTTGCCTGTAGCTCATTTTTGTAGCTCAAATATAAACCAGGCCATGCTCTGCAGTGATAGCGTAACCTTGGGTATTCGAGCTGAATAGCGTCTGCAACATGGTCTGCATGTATGTGCAAAGCGCTAAAGAGGAGTGAGGCACCTTGGGCCTATTGACAGGCTGAGGTAGTAAATAACAATAATCTGATAATCCAAAGTGCTGACAGATCCCATTTCAGGTTTGTTAAGGCCCGACATTTTCACTGAAAAATCTATCCTTTAGGAGATGGATATTTTGTTTGTGTGATAGAAAAAACACCAATAAAATATCCTTTTTA
Organism: Stomatorhinus walkeri; assembly: GCA_026784285.1. NCBI lineage: Eukaryota > Metazoa > Chordata > Actinopteri > Osteoglossiformes > Mormyridae > Stomatorhinus > Stomatorhinus walkeri. Next base: position 13,661,749 of record JAODUD010000046.1, on the reverse strand, counting down.
TGACCCTCATTATGTGATCATTGTACTAAATATAAAATTATGACAAATGACATCAATACCTGGTTTCTAAATGACCGTCCTTCACTTAAAGATAGATGAGTAAGCCAAAAAATAAATAAGAAACATAAAAGACTGTTAAAATATACCATATAAATAAAAAATACAAATGTGTGCAATTTCGCAGCCACTGACATCTTTACACTAGAGATGAAGCTATACCTGATGACAGACAAGGGCCTGATTTCTGGATGTGAAGATATTCTTAGACATCAAAAACCTCTCAAAATATGCCTCGCAAAACAAGATGATGTCAGAAGTGTGTCTGAGGTGTTTGGTCAGCAGATGAGTCTGTCGCAGGCTGACTCTCGGTTTGGATCCTCACGGCTTCCAAAGGCACAGGAATCACATCACTGTGGTCAGTCTTGATGTCTACCCTCTCAACACGGAGCATTTCTGTCTCCAGTGGGTTCTAAATGGTTCCCAGTGCTTACCAGTTTACCGGTCACCTGATTTTAATTCTTGGCCCGCTCCCGGACCGCTGCTCCACCGCCTACAGCCTGCCTGGGTTTTTATTTGCCGGTCGTGTCTACTCGCCCCTCACGGCTGTGTTTGAATCCCTCGCCTGTCCGCCTGCTCCTTCACCCACACTGTCGGAACCTTTGCCCCGATGTGCTTGTTAGTCTCTACGCTGCCACACAATCCTCGCTTTCCTTCCAAGGTTGCCGTCTTCTGCAGCTATATCCTGGTGGCTCGTAAGGACCCTGAAGCTCACCAGATGGAGAAAGGTGATCTGTACAACAGTCATAAGGTTTAGGAGTATTGACGGTAGCGGTTTACCTAAAAACGTTTTTTTTAAAGTAACATCGCTTGCCTATAATTAATGACATTCATTTCAACTAACGAAATGACGATTTCAACTAATACTACTTCCTACAATCATTTGAAAGTTTTCAGTCATTGCAGCCACGAGCCTAACTCAAAGAATCTTATTGCGAATAAAATGCCTGATTTTGTTTGGTAATGTCACATAGGCACCTATAAATGAAGCATTTTATACCATTATTTGCAACATCAAACTAATTCACAAAGTATGTAAGGAGAGCAGCACTGCACTCATACTGAATGATGCTACAAACTAACCCCACGGCCAAGTCGGAGATTAAGTTTAGAATTAAGCTGGTTTCATGATATGAAACAGAATTTAGTATTTCTACTGTATGAAGAAACATCTCAATTTTATGCTGATTGCTTAAGCCCATCTCCATGTTTGATGTGCTAAACAAAATCATTCCGGTAAATTAAAAACCATTAAATTCGCAGCTTCTGGGGGCACTAAAACAGCACTGTACGCGTTTTCTGTTATGCGCTGATGTGGGAGTCGTCTCCCATCCTGCTTGTATCCTGTTTTATACCCCACAGCAGTCTGCTGTTTGCTGTGACCTCACATGGCACGTCAATAGGCAAACACTAGCATGAGCTTTGAAGTCGTCCTGATTCATGTACTTTGTTGGGCCCAGATGGGGCTACCAGCGCCTCAAAATCTACCTGATGCACAAAGCAGCCCTAAGCTAAAGTTATATACATGCTAAACCTAAAAGCTCTGAGGCGCGCCGCCGGAAGCAAGTTCAGATCCCGCCCCTGTACTGATCACTGCCCTGACTGAATTCATCCTCAGCAGATGTAATCATATTTCAACATCGATCATAAGGGGAGCAGTAGTAACAACAATAACATCTCCATAGTTAAAAATAACATTAAAAACGACTCGGAGCGTTTAGTTGTATTAGTCACAGACAAATCGCAGGGATGCTGGCCAGGACACTTCAAGGGAACATGAGAGAGGCAGAGAGAGAAAACGCGAGGCGCATGCACAAAGGCAGAGGGATGCAGGGGAGAGCGATCCAGACCCACATACCCACACAACCCCCCAGAAAAGGAGCGTCGCAGCGGCACTACGGAAGAAGGCAAACAAATAAACAAATAAAATCCAAAACGTCTTTCTATAAAAAGAAAGAAACACATTTGCGGTAGTGCAGGTAGATTGTTCCTGTTGTAGCTGAAAGAAACGTGACCGAAATATAGGGTTAGGCTATATAGGCTTAAGCCGCAGTGCAACTCATGTGCTAACAGTACAAAACAGCTAAGAAATTGGACAGAGTTTCCTTAAACCTAGATATGTATTAATTAAGGATTAATGAGTTTGAATCAGCGCGCTGACGCCCGAGCGCCTCTGACAAAACGCTTATTGCTGCGGACGGCGCTGCCTCCAGTCAAATAGAAATTAATACTCTTTAAACAGAGAACAATTATATAACCACACGGAGACATTGCTGACTCCAGACGTACCTTTAAAATTTGCATATGAAATTGAAAACCAAGGATTCTTGGGGATATGGAAGCAAACAAATGGAATAACAGTCTGACTTTAACGTTAATGACAAGCTGCACATGGGCTAATGCGAACTGAACTGAAGCAAACTTCTTTAAAGGGACTTAATTATTTAATCCATTCTTTCCAGAACTGGATGGATGGAATTAACATTCATTAAAGTAGCAAAAATATAAACAGACATGCAGTGCTTTTTGAGCCTTAATGTATTAAACCACATAAATGAAAACGGGTCGTTTTAAAGAAAAATAACTAAACACATTTCTCCCATGGAACGAACATATTCGCATTTAGTGATAAAGAAAGTAGAGAAAATAGGTAGAAGGATGCTCGAGTCTTTTGGGAGAATTATGTAGTACCGTACAGATATTTAACCTTCATAGTGAATATGTAGTTGAATAAATTCAATAAGTATTTGCTTAATCTAGCTGCTATGCTATCACTTTTATTACATTATTATTATTTATTAAATTGGATATTTGGTTCAAAATATGATTTATTATTATTTGTATTGCTATTTTTTAATCCATTCAGAGCATTCCAAGTTCTAAAAGACGTAGCCAGGTTGTTCAAGGTGCCTGCAGGCAGAAGCGCCGACCTCACAACCTTGACGTCAGAATCCGCAGCTGCCAGGCATTCATGATGAATGAATGGATCCCTAATACCCGGGCCTGTAAGCGGGATTACATTTTCGCCGAGTCCTTGCAGTGTTCGCAGCTGACAATTCAGCATTACATCCAACAAGGTTTACTTCATAAGCAGCAGTTCTGACTCGGGTTTCATTTTATTTTGGCAAGTTTCACAATATTTGGTGGACGACAAGGAAGACACAAATTCCTAAATATCTCCAAAGGAACTGTTTCATAACTGAATAAGACTGGAATTATTTTTATATAGCTATTAAACTCATTTATTTTACTGTATCCAATACAGAGCTCATTGAGCAAAGATATTCGCCCAAAACACATCTATCGAACATCCCCTGAGGAGAAGAGGATGTGAGTTTTTATGACTTCTTTTCATGATGTATCATGAACATCCAGTATTGGGTCCTGCACCCAGGCGTGCTGTAAAACGGGGCTTCTCTCAGGGGTCCTAAAAAATATGGAACATAACTGTATTGGTCTGGACTGGGGGGGGGGCTAATATGATATGACAGCCTGCACCTGTCTTGCACATCCACAGAGAGCAAAAAAAAAAAAATTCTAGCTAGACATTTGCATATTTAACTGGATCTACTGTACTTCATTTGCACGTTGTGCAGACACGATATGGTCCTGAACTAACTAGCACAATATTAACATAATTAACAGGCGTCCCGTGATCACTGGATGTCCTTGTTGTGTTTGCCAGTTATTACACTGTTTTCACTGCGCTACTTGTTCTTTAACAGTGTCAGTCAACTGTAGTTTTTATAGATCCAAATGACTGTATTTTGCTGGCTGTCTCGTTCTTCCTTAGCTGTTACTGTAGATGCAGCATGGATGTCGTGGAGGTGGTCAAGGTATATAGTTCAGCTCCTTTGAAGTTTTGTCAAAGCCCTGATTTGTATCTGTTTCATCTTCTTTTACAGCTAACCTTTTTGTCATTCACAAATTCAGCTACAATATGCATGTTTTTTTTTGTTTGCTTCAGACATAATTTAAATTTCTCCTGTTCTTCGAGTAATTAGGAACAGTATGTTTCATGACGTCTCCTGAGGAGGCAGAATGAAAGGCTTTATGACGTTTTCTGAAACGTCCAATTTTGCGCATCAAGAGAAGTCTAGAAAAGTGTCCTAGCGAGACGTTGTAATATTTAATTGGACCCCCCAAACCTGATTTGGACACCCATAAAGGCCTGTCATATAAGGAATATACCCCCAACCCAGACCAAGCCAACTTTTTCCAATTTTTTTAGGCCCCCTGTCTTTTCTAGGGCCCCCACACAACTGTAAATTGGACCTTGTTGTCCAGCAGCTAATCAAATATTCCTTTCATTGTCATTCTCCTATTCAAAGGTTTTTTGATTTAGGTTTTCTTAATTTTACACTTAAAATCACCCCTGATCCACTTTGAAATGAGAAGCACGCAAGTACCTTTGATGTTACATTATGATACTTCAAAGATAAATTAGCCGAGAAATGACCTTCAAGTAATTAGGAACAGTATGTTACATAGAGTGTCCTTCTTGGTTAAACGGCATGAAATGAACACACAGATTTAGATGCAAATTCACAGATGCGCAGGTGTGGCCATCGAGTGTGAGCAGGCGAGAGTGCGTTGTCTGTGGTTTCGTGGGTCTGGCAATCTGCGAGGGGCGAGGGGCACGAGGTGACATTTTGTCAGGGAGGCCAGAGTGTCTAGCTACGCCCCTGGGTGGGCGTATTTCTGCAGAAAGTCCATTTCGCTGAATAAAAGCCTCCTCCGGTTTATCGGCTGTGAAGCGTCTCCATTTGGCTTTCGGTGACACCAGTGAACCTCACGGCGCTGCCGGAGCCTGGGGAGCGGCCCCAGAATGAATGGCTTTGACCGCGCCGACTCTCTCGGAGACGGCGGCGCCCGCTTAAAGACGGCACGGTGGTGCTGACGTCCGCCGCTTGTCTTAAGTGTGGATGTTACGCCTGATGCCTACTGACATGTGTCTCGACCCAGCGCCCTTCCGGCACCGAATGCCGGCCGTGACGAGCCGACGCCGCGCGCCAACTGGAGAATGAGCGGCGCAGTGGGGGGGGGGGGGGGGGGGG
>JAODUD010000046.1:13637922-13650583 GCA_026784285.1 Stomatorhinus walkeri | reverse complement strand
CCCCCCCCCCCCCCCCCCCATAAAAAAGAGAAAGGGGTACTGATAGGACAGCAAGCAAGGAGTGAAAGCTAATGAAAAAATCCATTTTCCATTTTGTTCATGAGCAATAAAATGAAATGGATGATTCCCAGAAGCCGGAGACCCCAGCGATGCTGCGGAGGGGACATTTCTGACCCCCACTAATTCCAGAGAAAGCGATTCACATATTGACCTTTTCCCATTAAACACAGGTAAGGGGAGCATCTATCTCACTCTGCAGGGACGCGGCCAAAAAGTCTCAGGAAACTTTCTTTGTCGCGAAGCAGAGATCGCCAGGAACCTTCAAGGCCAAGTCCAAGGATGTGTCATTATCTTCAGCTTCCAGTTTTTCATGCATCACTTAAGGTTGATTCTAAGATTCACCAATGACATGTTTGGAACTGGTGATTGACAGAAGTAGAGCCATTCCAGGGGCCAATTAGATTTCAGCTGGGCTGAGTGTCCCCTTGCCACGCCCTTATATACACGCCCCAGTTACCATGCCGTGAACCTTCTCGACCTCATATTTTTGTGGTCTGTTCATTATGAACAGGCTGGGCATTATGGACTGCTTAGTAACTGGAGGGCTGTTTTAAGTCGCTACCATAATTATGTGCTACGCTTGAGCGATTAAGAATTTCAATGATACATCATGTTCCTCGTGATGGACAGGCATATCCCATTTAGGATGTCCTCTGCTCTGTGCCCCATTCTTCCTGGCATCATCTCCAGTCTCAAGCCTCAACCGGGTAAATATCTGGAAGACGGATGGATCTATGGACTGTTGGATGGAAGAAATTTATGCAACTCATTATTTTCCTACCAGATGCTTATCTGACATGTAGCATATGATGTTCAAGGGTACAAGAGCGAGGCCTTTCTGAGACTTTAGCCAGCAGGATACTGATTGTAGATCAGTTACTCTATAAGGACCTTGTTCCCCTCTGCATGCATTTATATCTGTAGACATAATCCTCTCACCTTCGCCACACCAACACCTGAAGCCTTTGCCTTCATGCACGTCATTAGCTATTGCTGTTGACTTGATTGTAACGTTATTATTCATGTATCACGTATGGCAATTTGCTGTATTATATTTTATATTTGCTGTGTTTTATACTGTGCTGTACGCTTTGATTTATATTTTAGTATTTCACACAGGTAGTCGTGCTGGCTGACAAAACCACACTGGCAATATACTTATCGTATGCTCTGACCTGTATGTAGCTTGGTAGAAGAATGTCAGCATTAATAAGATGCCAAATGAAGTAATACAAATGGAGACGAAATAGTACTACGTCACGTGGATCGATGTGGACACTGACTGTGAACGAGCAGGAAGAAGTTGAATTGGGAACGGCAGCACGTTAGGGGGATGTGGGGGGGGGGGGGCTGGGAATCTATCCACGTTGGGGGGTAGAGAACATGGCTCACACTGGCGGCGGCATCTGAGTGCTTTTGTCTGGTTCCGTCTGGAAGCCCATACATTATTCACAAATGCGCGGCGTCTCCCGGATGCAGTGAAGACAGGAAGTGGAGAGCAAAGGAAGAGGGCGAGAGAGAGAATTTGGAGGAGAGAGAGCGAGAGAGGGAGGGAGGAAGTGGGCGGAGGGAAGAGTGAGCACAAAAGAGACGTGCCTTTAATCTCCTCCGACGGACATAATGGGCAAACGGTACAATACGAAGAGGGGAAGACTGCAGTTTTGCTTCTCCTTCTTTTGGAGAGCGGTCATGCGGGGGGTGGAGTTTGGCACCCAAAGCTGGTGATTAGCCCCCTCACTCAGGAGTTCATGTCCCGGCGTTGCGGGAGACAGTGACGTTAATGTGACCAGAGAGCCACGATGGAAGCAAAGTGCAAGTGAGGAAGGGACAGAAAATCATCAGAGAGATTCCGGCAAAGGTGTGCAGTGTAGCAAACAGGGCTGAATGGAGTCTTTTATAGACTGGTTCTGTTTCAAACAGGTGGCGACCTACAGAGTTTGAGGTTAGAGTTTTGCATTGGGCTGTGGACTGATTTATTCATTTAAATCAATGCACTGATTTATTCATGTATTGCTATTAAAATCAAACAGATTCATCACGGTGTCGCAGTGTGCAAACACTTTGAACACTTTCACGTTTTATGTAAATGTTATCAACACTGGTTATTGAGCTTTTCTATTTTCAGTTAAGCTTCTCATCCGATTACTTTTTTTGCAGTATTTACAGTCTCCCACTTCTGTGTTGTGTGTATTTCCCTATTTCAAGGGGCAATATAGCATAACGAAAGGATCTAGAGCCTGCATGGGAATGCAATGGAGTAACTCCTTGATTTTGTTTGTGCATGTGTTTTATAAGCCATTAAAATGCACATACAATTCCTCCAATAGGTTTTTTTTTAAGAAGTGCCGCCTTTAAGGTCTGTATCTCATCGTCGCGATTGATCCCTGATGCTGATCCCCTCCAGTCACTGCTGCCTTTGGGAGCCACATTAAAACAGTCTGGCAGCAGCATCTCAGGACCGCCTTGTCAAAAGCAGTGTGTCTGCTATGATTGGGCCCGTAAGGATTAGTTTAAGCAGCCATGAAGCTGGCTGGGACTTTGCCTTTTATAAATAATAAATAATAATAATAAGTATACGCAGATATGCACGCGATGCACCTCAGATCACAGCCTTTCATCTCGTTGGCTGGCAGACGCTGGGTTCCTTGCTGACGGAGAGCCCTGCTGCTCTCTGGATGGCGCCAGAAGGTCCAAAACGGTTTGCGTGTCTTCTAAGCTTTGGCCATTGACCCCGGTCCTGGCATCTCAGAAGGTTCGTGTGTGTCCTGGTAACCTGGTCCATACTCTTACCCCGAAGGGAGGAGTTTTCAGCGTTTATGGAGTGGGGGAATTGATTAGCGGCGTAGGCTAACAGCTCAAAGGAATGGCCTTTGGAATCCCGCCCCCAGAAACAGGCAGGAGTGTATATCCTATCCAGGGTGTTCCCCTCCATCTTCTTCCTGGTATTCACTCTGCTTACAGCCCTGTACTGGATAAGTGATCATGAAAGCTGGATGGATTAGAGTGTTACTTCAGTGAAGATCACGATTCTGATATCAATGCGTTACCCTGGTAATGTAGCTATTTGATCTATGCTATGATATACTTTCTGGGCAGAGATTCTCTGTTTAGTGAGGGAGTTCAGTTTTATTACAAAGGAGGCATCAGCTATCGAGGCATCTCTGCAGTCGTCTGAGGCACGCGAGGTCTCTCGCCAGCATGTCCGTCTGACATAACGGCCCTCAGGCGCCCACCCCTCTCCTGACAGCTTGTTGCAGCATTTAGGTTTCGCTTGCAGGCGCATCGTGTTTGTTCGAGGTAGGGGCACCTGCGGAGGAGGCAGATGTTGCTTCTGCACACGCCCTCCAGATGTGAGGGGAAGACGCCTTCAGGAAAGCTCGCGACGCGAAGATGTGGTGAGCTGTTGCCGTGGTGATCAGTGGGCGGATCAGGTCTATTGGTGAGGGGCTGGGCCCTCACCTAATGAGATACCAAAAAAACCCCCCCAAATATGATGCCCTCTGCTTAATGATGAAACCTGGAGGGTGGAGCAGTGTTTAAGAAAAAGACATTGGAGGCCTTATCGTACAGACATTAACTGAGTTAATTAAGACACCCGCTGCAGTTTTCCTCGTTACACAAATGAGACTTTTCATGTCTCCCAACCCTATAATTTCTTACCGACAATTCCCAATCAATCCTTCAGGCAAGATCCAGGCAGACCTTTTTCATTAACCGCCTGTCCCTGGAACCCGGGGCCGCTCTGTCGTGAGGACGCATTCAACGCTAGGCTGCTTTTTAAGATGAATTAGCTGCAATGGCCCCTGCTGACAGGTGGGTCAAAGACCGACCTCGGTGCCGCATGCCAAACGGCGGGCAAGCGAAGGGAGGGGAAGCCGGCGGCGGGGACGGTGGACTTAGATGAGAGAGATGGAAGGGGCTCATTTACCAGACGACACAGGCTGTTGCACGGTGCGTCAGTTGTGACGGATCGAGGAAGCGGTTGTACTGTCTTTCTCACGAGGGAATTTATTTCACGATTGTTATTAAAATTCATGCATCCACTTGCGCTGTAAAATAGATGCAGCTGTGTATCTAATAGGGTAAATAAAAGCCACATTAAAATGGGTGGAGTGTGGTGATGACATGGCATCGCTCTCCTTGGCTGCTCTTCGTCAGTGTGCTGTGACGCTGCTTCTGCCTCGGCCTTCTTAGGACCAGTTTAGCAGGGGGTGTCTGGGAGGGGGTCCTCATGGTACTTCGGTGTCTGTCAGCCGTCCCTGCCAGCACATTCTGGGATGTCCCCATCCAGGAGGGAAAAAGGAGATAAAGTCAAAAAGGAGCACAGATATTCCGAAGTCGGAAACCTGATACATCGAGGGGCGTTGCTGTGGGTTGGCAGGGGGTGTTGTCCTTACCTGAGTTCCCCCACCCCAGTTGACAGCTGCTCAGCAGGGGACCCCCTAAGTCCTCTGACACAATTCAAAGACTAGTGCACTAGTGCAGAAATGACAGAAAATGTAGACTGTCTGGCAGGGAGCTGAGAGGGAACAAAAAGATGGACTGTCTGGCAGGGAGCTGGGAGGGAGTAAAAATGTAGACCTCCTGGCAGGGAGCTGGGGAGGAGCAAAAATGTAGACTGTCTGGCATGGAACTGGGGAGGAGCAAAAATGTAGGCTGTCTGGCAGGGAGCTGGGGAGGAGCAATAATGTAGACTGTCTGGCAGGGAGCTGGGAGGGAGCAAAAATGTAGACTGTCTGGCAGGGAGCTGGGAGGGAGCAATAATGTAGACTGTCTGGCAGGGAGCTGCCATTGTCATTGGTGAAACGTGGACCATTTATGGGTCCCAAGGATCAGGATGGGAAACACTGCTGTACTGGGTATGTGGTTATGGATGACAGATGGATGCCCATGAAGATAACTGAGAGGACAAATGTGTTCCTATTTTCCTGTTCTGTTTGACTTCTTTGTAGCCGCATCATGCAGAAATGCATAAAATAGCCCTCTGGGAGAGCAGGGTCTGACCTGACCCGTTATCTCAAGTTACTGTTTGTTTACTTATTATGTTGTTTGTTCATTCTAAATAAATATTGTTTGTATGTCGGAAATATAGCCATTTGTCATAGTTGTGAATGTTGAGTGGATGCCTTTTTTAGCTTTATACAGTATATATTGTTATCTTGTCTTTGCCTCATCACAAATTGCACGGAGGTCCCAGGGAATGACTATCCACGTGGGCCCGGTACTGAGATGTTTCTGCACACGTGCCCTATGTAGTGAGGTGGCAATGAAGAGTCGGGAATCTGCTGTGTTCTGCTCCATCGTTATAATAGGATAGCAAAGAGGCTTAACGGAGGGAAGAGGAGAGGAAAACGAGAAGGAACAACAGAGTAGACAGAGAAAGATGGATGAGGGAGAGAATCAAAGGCGGATGGAACAGCGGAACTGGACGTGGTTGTAAAAGTGCACTTGTGCTGAATGTATGCAGGGTTTCATTAGATGTACGAAAGGTAGTAAAACTTTAAGAGACTAATAGCTTCCTTGAGGCTGATGTGTGCCCAGGTGACTCTTGCATGTGGGTCCATTGCATGGCGCCGGCTCTCTGTGCTGAGTAAGACTGATGGCTATGCTGCCGGTTTGGGGTGAAGACCCCTACAGACCTACATCCTGCATTAAATCCTAGCCAGGCAACTGCAGTTTCGCCCTTTGGCCAGATGTTTAACCTGATCTCCTTTAATAAATATCTAGCTTCATAAATAGGTTAAACAGTAAATCTGATTTAATGCAGAAGTCACTTTGGGTAAAAAGTCTCTGCTAAGAGTATAACAGATTAATGTAGCATAAGACACAAACAGAAAAAAAAAACTATATTGCAGATGCAATTTACATAAATGCTCTTCAGCTGAAGCCTTATGAATTCTCCTTCCACTTCCAGCAAATATATATAAAATCATCAATAACACAAGAAGCCTCATGTCAGACGTTTTAATCAGAGCCTGTGAATTTCACAGCTGAAATGTGGTACATTGTCAGGGTTATAAAATTCTGTGTCTTTGACAGGTTACTGATATGCGGCATTTTCTTGCTGTTATATCCTTGGTGTTTACAAATGTGACTTTTTGAAAGTGTCTGCAGGCATCTGTTAGCATCTATTGCTGAGGTGGCTATTGATGATCGAAACGCACTATTTTATGGTCTCTACTGGAGGTGAGACTACTGACCAGGAAAAGCTATGATAAGTTGGAAGGAAGAATGTATGGATGGATGGATTGATGATTAATGGTGATGAGAGATGATTTGTATCTTAATGATCCCTGTTGGTGATGAAAGAGCATCATTCTGATTTCTTTATTGACTCTTGGTCAGGTGCATTGAATGACAGCTTGTCAAAGGCTACAAACACCGTAAGCAAAGTGCTGGTCTACGTCTCACTGCTGGTCTACATTTCGACTTATGACTGTACACTGAACACTGGCGTTCCCTTCGGGGAAATAGAAGCCTTTTGAAATACCAGTGCCCTTGTGAACCTGTTCACAATTTCTTTGAACACGTATCCCTAAACACACTCCATTCACGTTTATTTCCTGGAAATTTCCTTTATCCTAAACAAGTTACATAGCTTACAGTTTTATCTGTTTTTACAGCTGGAATTTTAAACCCACGTACTGCCCAGACAGACAGAAACATGAATTTAAGACAACATGCTTTTTTTCCTCTCGATCTTTCCATTTACCATACCACTATGCGAAAAATTCTCAGGTTCGGGAAACTTTTACTGAGGAAAAAAAAATTATCACAAAACCAAACTGTAATGTAAGTGCTGGCAGAACAAACTGAGTGTGTCGGTGAGGTGATCTGAGTGAATAAATACCTGAGTTCTCTAATACTTCAGGTTCCTGATAAAAAAACGCTCTTTGAAGTGGATGTCCTTCCAGAGGCAATTACCAAAGAGGGATTCTGAAAGTGTGGCAGGATTGGTCCCAGCAGGAGTTTGGGGTTTGGGTGTGTGTGTGTGTGTGTGTTCTTTTTTAAATTGCCACAGGGGGCACTCCTATGCACATGTGCACATCTTCCAGCCAATAAGACTCTTGACTCTAAGTAATGTGGATTAATGCTCAAAGCAGGAGATTGCAGGAGGGGGAGTGTGAGGACCGTGGTTCATTATTACTCGCAGAGGCATGCTTGTTAATGAACACACCCGGCCTCAAGAGAAAAATCCCACGAGCTCAAATTGTTATTAAAGATGGAGGCATGCAAATGATGAGTCAGGATCGAGGTGATTCCAGTACAGCGTATTTCCTGAGCCATTTGCATTTCCAACATCTCAATGGCGCTACTGCTGAACCTTTACAGTCACATTCTTAGAATACTGTCTAGTTCTGCAGGAATTTGGAATATCTGTACTATTTTACCTTGTCTTGTGCTGTTTTGTGCTGTCTTTAATCTTTCGGTAACCAAGTGTGGCTGAACGAGTCTGAATTCCAATTCACCTTTTACACGTGGACAATAAAGATCTCAAATCATGCACCTTGAATGGTTTTGCGAACTGCTGTAGGGGATGTATTTAAGGTTTTATGGAGGGAGAACAGAAGGTTCTGAAACTGCATTGGCACAATACAAAAATTTTATGCAGGTGAAATATTTCTCCCTGAACTAAATGCATGCAGGGTAAATCAGAATGACTCTTTCTCAGGTTGGAAACTTCACCTCATTTGATGAGCAGCATGTTCTCAGATGCCGTTCAAAGCAAACAATTATCTCGGCAAGCTGGCCACACGGCTGTGGAAACTCACATACAGTACCTCGTGCGTAGAATGCGGCGACATCTTCCACAGTGCTGAAATCTGCTTCACTTCGATGTATCTGATCTCCAAAAGAAGTGGAATTAAACAGCTACGTATAACTGATGAACTTGGCACGATCTCACTCTGTACAGTGGCTTTCAGAAGCATAATAATGCTAATAGTTATGGCTCTCATTTATAAATAATAGGTGGAAAGTATATATACAAATATGATTTACATTTTTTTGGATTCACTGAGCCTATATTTTTATATTTCATCTTTCCTATCAGCAGAAGATACCATGGTTTAGATGCTGTTTGTATTATGCAAAATGCCTCACTGTATATCAGTTGGCGCAGGCATTTACCCTAGTGTAGTATTCAAGCATGCAGTGCATAATCTGCTCTGCATCTGGGAAATACTGCTGTAGCACAAACAATTTTGAATAGTTTTATTTTGCATTGTTCAGTTGCTGGAGTCTGTCTCACAGAGGATGTTGGCGTCCCATATAAATGATGAGGCGAAAAGACGGGTGACAGCCCCCGATGACTGCTGTTTGTCACAGCCATGTGGCACCTAACAGGTGGACCACGTCTGACCCGCGGGCAGATGCAGGAACTGCTGCCTTCTCACCCCCGTTAGAGTCTTGCGGGGTTAATTACCAGCGTCTGACTCATCTAAAGAAAAAGAGGCTTTCGTGGTTGTTTAATCCACTTTTTTTCTGACACTCTATTCGCTCATTAAGAATATTAGTCTCTCAAATGCACCCTATATTTGTTTCTGTTATAAGTCTGTCTGTTCTTCGAGTCTGTCTTTCATGCAGGGGCAATTCTGAGGGGAGCTTATGATGGGGAACGATTCACCCAGAGGGGTCAACCTTATCATTAGCCAATGAAATGTTGTGAATTGGCAAGTGACAGGGAGGGGGCATTCTGGAGGCCAATCATCTTTCAGCTGGGGCCAATAGCCCTGTGGGCCCACCTTTGTATACGCCCCCACATTTCTTCTCCTTTTTCCTCACTTTCAGTTTTAGTGAATTCTCTTAATTCTGCTTACGTGTCATAGATGTAACCCAGATTTCTGCAGTGTTTTTGCACAGCAATGCTGCCTGTGTCGTATTTTTGTTTTATTAATTAAATGGAGACAGACTAAATAAGGTTATACCTCCCGTGGTTCCCTGGGTAGGGGTTCTGTTCAAGGTCATTTCCTCTCACAGGATTTCATTACGCTGTATGGAAAATCACCTCACCCCCCCATTGCATTTATAGACCCGCGGTGTCGCAATCCTGGCACCCCAGCGACCTGCGACATGCATGGGTGCACAAGTGTGGCCGTAAACAGCAGCACCCCCTGAGAGTTGCAGACTCAGCAGAGTGCCTCAAAGCACCAGCAGATGTTTCACACCCCCCCGGCACATACCCCCATACACAAACATCACCATTGGGGGGCCTTAGATGATTTCAGAGCAAGGTGACACTATGGATAAAGACCCTACACTGGCGTTCTGGAGAATAAACCTTATTTAATATATAAAAAAATGCATATTATATATATATAACCACTGCATATATGTATATATAGAGACATGGTGGTGCAGTGGTTAGCAGAGTTGCCTCACACCTCAGGGACCTGGGTTCCATGTGTGTGGAGTTTGCATGTTCTCCCTGTGCCATCGTGGGGTTTCCTCCGGGTACTCTGGTTTCCCCCCACAGTCCAAAGACATGCTGAGGCTGCTTGGAGTTACTGAATTGCCCATTGGTGTGTGGGTGTGCCCTGTGATGGGCTGGCCCCCTGTCCAGGGTTGTTTCCTGCTTCTGGGTAGGCTCTGGACCCCCCGCGACCCAGTAGGATAAGCGGGTATAGATAATGGATGTATATATATATATACACACTTTATATGATACCTGCACTAGGAGGGCCAACAATATCGTTTTGTTGTGACATGCACAATGACAATAAAGTTGACTTTGATTTGATATGTTATCCTCTGGATAAACAAAAAAACACCTGCTTATGTAGCTTTTAACAAGGCGCTTAAATGAATTGCTTCCAAGGTACGTGTATTATTGTGTGATATGTACTCATTCTGCGTTTTATTTATAGCTGCGAATGAAATGTGAGTTAGTAAGGTCGGCTTAGATCTGAGCAATATGCGAGTATCAGCGAGTAGGGATACGGACAATCGGGAGGGGGAGACGGACTACGCAGAGCACCACGTGAGTCAGATACAAACCCCTGCTAGGACACTTAAAAGAAACAAATTGTATATATGTATGTATATATGAATGTACGTATGTGAGTGTATATGTGTATCTATAGATAGATAGAAATGTATGTAAACCCAGATAAATAAACAGAAGCATGTATACCTCTATTTAGTAGAGACTTTCCATGACTCTTATGTTGATGTTTTGTCATATTTATGTCTGGAGAGCTCATGAAATTAATAAATATCTTTAGCCGTCATGAACGAAGCCACTTCCTAATTGTCTCTTGGACAGCTGACATCTGGCTGGAAGACAAGAGGCTGCATTTCAGGGACAAAAAGTAGATCCTGGCTGGGGGGTGGGGGGGTTAATGCCTGGCCAGGCTGTTACGTAGCTGACAGTTCCTCTTATTTTCCAGTCCAACAGACCACTTACTTTTAGACCTTCCGATAAGCAGAGACCGGATCGTGTGCAGGTCACATGGTTAACTGCCGAGTGTGAAATTGCACTCTCCGAGGCGTCACCTATCCACCCAGGCCAGCGGCCGCGTATCTCCCGCGGCCCTCCCGCGACCCAGAGCTGCAGGCGCGCCGCTGACCCCTGGAGGCCAATGAGCACCAAGGCCACGCAAGGTCTGAGGACACATGCCCAGAGCAACAACCAAGTAGGCGCAATTCTAGGATTTTTTTTTTTTTTTAGGTGGGGGGGACATAAAAGGGGCCAACCTTAATATATAAGCCAATTTGTTTTGAATTGGTAATTTAGACGGGAAGCGGCACTCCAGGGCCAATCAGATTTCAGCTTGTGTGGCTCTGCCCTTAGAAATGCCTTTATCCGAAGGCTATGCCCCGCCCCCAGATGACACCTGAAGGCCCCCCCCCCCCTGTTCAGACTGCTGTGACTCAGCGTTCCTGAAACTCTCTTTGTGTGAAAAACAGGGACCCTTTCTTGCACAGGGTTACTTGGGCTAAAATGCAGGGGTCTCTGCTAAAAAGGCGGCTACATGGAAGATGGGATTCCTACCCATCCCATAATTAGCAATGCTTTATACCCTTGTCAGCAACTTTTTATTGTCGCCTCCCACCCAACTCCACAACACCATCATAGTAAGCGAATGATAGCCACCCTTCCCAGCAGTGCAAATAGCACAGGAGCCTCTGACTGGGATAGTGTGCTTCTGTAAGAAATACGGCAGCCCTGTAACGACACGTCTGACCTCTTGTGAGCCTCTTACTGAATTGTGTCCATGAAAATGCAAATTGTCTTCGTGGTATAATTATTTTTAGGGTGGGGAAATTATATGTTAAATGATCAGATGGGAATAACAATATTGTTGTCTGTTATAGCTTGTGTTATTACAGTAAAAAAAGCTTTTTAAAATCTAACAACCTTGAGTTGGATGTTTCACGAAAGAGGAGAGCTATTTACATGGATTTCCGGAGACTTCCAGAGCTTCAATATTACTGTTATATAATATATGGTGGCATGCATATTGCAAATTTATGACTGCTGACCTCTGATATACATACAATATTTGATATAACACCATTTGACGTGGACAAACCAACAAAATAAACAGTTTTTCGTCCTCAAAATAAACTCTGTGTCAGTGGTGACATGGTTTCATTAGGCAAAGAAAGTCACTTAACTTCTGGATCACAGGAGGAACATTATTAAGGCCTGGTAAAGACACTGGCTTCCCATTAGTAATAATAAGAATCTTCACACTCTCTGAAGTCATAATTATGATTTATTGAAACAGAGGATCATAAATATGCATCCTCTTTTAATGCATAATTTATTTCAGAGTTAATAATTAAAACCACATTATTACTCAGTCTTGATAAGAGAACCCCTGAAATTTATTGTTAATAGCAATATTAGTGAGTGAGGAGGCAGCACTCAATATGCAGAAATGGTGACATTAACAATAATGTTGTTCTCTACCAACTGTACCAATTAATAATAGAATATGAACGAGCAGAACAGGCCCAATCCTGATTTCAATTTCAGAAAGGAAACAAATAGAGGAGAAAATTCCAATCCGACGCTTGTTAATTCATCAATTTAAATATTTAAATGTAAATATTTAGAAAGAAAATGGTTTTGGTGGTCTTTTTAGAAGAGATGGCAGATGTTTCACTCAACACGTCTGTAGAGCACGGACACCTCAGTCCGGATACGTCGTTAATGATGCGCCACAGTGAAAAGAGTCTTTGTTAAAGGATTGGCTGCTGTTGGTCATGTGACTAATATGTTGCAGGGGAATAACTAGTTGCAGTTTGTGCACACTACACCTCCGGTCCCGCGTCTCCTTTATGTATTACGACAAGACGCTAATTCTCACCAGCTCACTTGGGTCCTGAGGACCTGCAATTGAAAAGAACTACTTGTGCTTCCTGCTCACAGACCTTAAGAAGCCACCTGGAAGCAGAGAGCTGGTTTACAATCGCCCCCCCCCCCCGTCGCATACAGCCGGTTAAGCGCGGGCAGAGGGACACAATCCCGCTCATGCTCGGCACACGGCTGCTCTGTGATCGCAGGGGATGCGGCTGCGCAGCCTGACCCATCAGGACTAAGCGGAAGAGCGGGGAGAGTAAAGAGCGGCGTAGCGGTTAGCCCCATTCCCCC
>JAODUD010000046.1:13576553-13591924 GCA_026784285.1 Stomatorhinus walkeri | reverse complement strand
TTTTCCCCAGTTCCCCCCCCCCCCCCCCACCCCAGTCCAAAAACATGCTGAGGTTAATTGGGGTTTCCACATAGCCTGTAGATGTGAATGGTGATGAGCGTGCCCAGCAATGGGTTGGCACCCTATCCTGGGTTGCTCCCTACCTTGTTCTCATAGGCTCTGGACCCCCTGCAACACTGAATGGAACAAGTGGGCAATGAAAATGGATGGATGGGCAATCAAACATAAACTCTCTTTTGTGAGCTTTGCCCAAACTCAAACTCATTGTATATATATATATATATATATATATATATATTGAGTTAGCTAATTAATTAAGACAGAGAACAAACAGGAACATCCCCTGTCATGGCAAACGGAAGGCACTGCGCTGCTGAATGTGCCCCACTGTGTTGTGGTATTTATCGAGAGCCTCACAAGAAAGATGACCCCTTACCCCCACCTAGCTTGCTATTTGCCAACCTGTTTGGGTCTTTCCTGAGATTTCCCACGCATAAAACATGAAAGTACACCTTAGACCACTACATAAACAGAAATGCCCCACTGCCTCATGGGATACTTACCACCAAAGTGGGGCAGCCACGGAGAACATTCAGGCTGTCGCTGGAGCTCTTCGCATCTACTTAATCCTGTTCTTGGAGACACTGACATCGGAGTGAAGAATTCTGGGTGTTTGAATTGTTAGTTGACGGGAGCAGGATGGCAGTGACAAGGACAGAAAATGAACGCGCACATCCAGACGGTGGACACACGTACGCATACAAATCAGTTCTTGGACGTAATGAACGTAATTTCTGCTCGCGCTCCGTGCTGTTAGTACAACCCGCTCTGGCGGCTCACATCTGCATGGTCCTGTGAATGAGATGCACTTTGCTCCCACACGCACAGTGACTAATTATCTGCTGAAACATTGTATTAGTTGCTTGATTACCAGCCTACTCAACGGCTAATTACAAGCTTTGCTCTTCTCGACCTCTGCCAGCATGACGCATTGCTTTCAGCTCCATCATCATCTTCTTCGTCATCTTCATCATCCTCTCCCTCTCGCTCAGCTTAAGAGGTCCTTCATGCGATGTGGACCCCCCCGCCCTGTTCCCCACACCCTGCAGAAGGCTGCAAGCAAACAATTAGCATCTGTAAACAAGCTGCGCACATCAGCATTCGCTCTCTGTGACTGCTGTGTCAGCTATGATCCACAATGATAAGAGCGTGAAAGTATAAAAGTATATACCCCATAGCAAGACAAAGGTAATGCCATTCTCAGTGCCACCTCTGGTCTGACGGACGTTTCTATAACCCGGGAACAAATGCAGTAAGGGTAGTAGCCAGCAACCAGCAGCCAGTAGTACATTTATGCAGTTTTTTTCTCAGATATAAGAAAGAAAAAATTATTCCACAAGCCAAGGCATGTTCCCTTTTTAAAACGCAAAGTACAATGATTTCAAGATAAAATGACTGAAACAGTGATAAGACACAGAAGTGCTTAAATGTAAAAAGTGTGCATCAGTTTGAACATAGGAATATTTTATGGCATGAAGCTACTCAGATGACTAAACAAACCAACCAATGAAACAAAAGCTGGATTCATTTTTTCTGAATTTTATTTCAAGACACAGTAGCAGTGGATTCCAATAGATAACCAAGGAGTGTTTTATCACAGTTTTGTGAGGTTAACAACCATCAAAACAGACACACGGACATAATATGTTGTAATAAAATGACAGTGTCAGATACATGTTGGATCCCTTTTTCAGATATACTGCCACAAACCTCAAATACAAAAAGGAGAAGATGCACAGAGAGGACAGCGGCCTGGTGGCAGGACTGGAACAGGTGCCGCACGGACCAACACGTGTTCTGTCTTTAATGCTGAGCAGTAAAGGGGGAACGGTAATATAATAAAGGCCCATTCGCAAATACGAGTAATGGAAAGGGCACTTTCCAGTAACATTCAGTCAACATTCTAATCATCCAGCCGTCAGATGTATAATCTGATTGATCTGGAGTATAATGTGCATTCTATCAACACGGCAATAACGACAAAAACATTAACAAGAAGAAGATGAATAATAAAGTAATGAATAATTCGTTATTAGTTCATTCCATTTTCCATAGCTGCTTATCGATAGTGTGGCGGTAAGAACCATGGATGAGATGCCGGTTCTCTGCCGTATCACACAGTCACACAGATAGGCTGGAGTTTATATATGTAGATTTACTTGTGGGTAGCATAAACAGACATTGTGATGTGGCAGCCCAGTAAAGAATCCAGACACCTACCCAGCCTGTATGTGGAAGACCTGAACGTCCATTAGATATGCTTCTCTCGTCTTATGCGCTCGGCCATGAATTCCACCCATTCAAAAAATTTCTGAGTATTGGAAGGGAAGATGGTTCGGAATATGCATACGGCTTTTTTAGGAAGCTTTTTGTACTATGAGGTTCTGTAATTTTATTTTATGTAATTTCTGTTTCTTTGCCATTTTTAGTCCATTATGCATTGCTGTGGGTTTGTATATTTGTGCAAGTGTGAGAGCTTGACCATGGCTTTGTTTGTTGCATCAGCATAATTTTGAGACCCAAGAAACTTTTTTTGTGTTTGTTTTGCTTTTTGGTGGCAAACATATAAAGGTAAAAATGTATGTTGGCATTATCTTTTTTTATAATTGAATTCTGAGCCCCTAAACCCTGCGTGTGCTGATGGCCAAGTGCTGTACCCACATGAAGGAGTGCTGTGGTATGGTATAGCAGCGTGTCCATTCTGTCCGCAGCCTGCACGGCTCATCAATCGATTCACATGCAACGCAGCTGTGAGATTCCAGCTATAGCGCTTGGTTGATGCAGATGACATGACCTACAGGTTACACCTGCAGGATACAGCAGATGCTATCAGCAGAACGATGTGCCTAGACTATTAAACAACACAAACAAATATCTCCTACTGGAAAGAAACAGAAAAAAAATACACATTAACTTCAACGTTTTATAAAAAGATTCACTATAATCGATACAGAGCTTAAAAACAATGTTTTGGTTTGATTGATTGTTGATGGAATCTAGACTCGTAATAGATTCTAGAACTCATCTTGTTGGTTTCTGCTGGTTGAGTGGCACAGTAAAACATCATGCTGATCATACTAATGATTAACCATAGCTGGAGAAAGAGAGAAACCTGAATAAGGAAAAGAAAAATAACGTGGGCAAAGTGGAGTGACAATCTTGGCGCACACGGCGGCTAGCGGGAAGCGACGGCAGGTTTTTAAGAAGGACAGAATGGTAACTGAGTGGAAAGGGAGAAGCAGGCTTTTCAACGAGCTCTCAGCATCCACAGGAGAGCCAGTGTGCAGCCGCCCAGCATCGGGCGGCCCAGTGATATTTCCCATCAAGACTGTCAGTCACTCTCACAGCTGGGACTTGCAGCAGACCCAGAGCCTTATTACCCTCTGGGTCACACATCTTATTTATGTTAGTGGCTACGCTTATAGCTACAGCTAACGGCAGTCAGAGGGATTTGGCTGTGGCTTTTCTGTCATGTTAACCCAATTAAACTAAACAGGATACTATTAATAGACAACAATAATATATCAACACACGAATAACTGAATTACCCATATTCAGCACTTTATGTAGGATTAGCTTCAAGCTATGCTGCGTACAAATGTCAGCAGGGTAGCAGCTGCTATAAGATACTAATTCCCTGTAACGTGTATCATATAATTATACAAATCTGCCAATGTGTCAAATGAGCCAATTCGGCAATGCTGCTTTAAGTGTTTTTCTGACATCATGAAAATCGTGATAAACATAAGCACATGCACACAGCCAAGAGCCACAAGGCCACTCTTAATACGGAGGTGAGAGCTTTTTTGCAGATGCATTTTCCCTGAATAATTGGAAGGAGATCTTGCCAAAGTTTTGACGTGGGCGGAGAACCCTAAAGGAAACCTAGATAGTACCTAGTACACACACACACACACGCATGCACATGTCGGGCAAACATATCCTTATGGGGACCACTCATTTATTTCTATGGGAAAAATGTTAATGCTAATTATGACAACCTTAACCCCTACCCAGCCCTAATCATAACCATAAATAACCAAGCAAAATACAAGAGTCTTTAAATTTTTAGTTTTTTCATTGCAGTCACAGATTTTTTTATTAAGTTGACTTTTTCCCTTATGGGGACCAGGAAAGATTTGGTCCCCATAAAGGAAAAAACAGGTATTTATCACGTTGTGGGGACATTGTGTCCCCATAAGGTAAGGTATATCCACACATGCACAACCACACACACACACACACACACACAGCTAATCACTACAGACACAAACACAGAAGCCAAGGAAACAGGTTGGGGTGGGGTTCAACAGGTGAGGCCTCTGTACCTGTGTTCGGAAGGTTATTGGTTTGAGCCTTGGCAGAACAGCCGCTTCTTCATTAGACCCTTGAACATGGCCCTTCAACATCTCCAAAACTGGTCCAGGGGTTCGGGATAAATGGCCCAATTGTGTGTCACACCCAGATTCTCTGTACATGTGTGTATGTCTCAAACAGCAAGAGGTGAATGGTCAGAAGAAATAATCCAAAGAACCTGAGCAGTAAACTGCCCATGACTGGACCAAACCAGTAAGGATTGTATTAACATAATATCAGTGGTGACTACTGGCTGTTATTAAGTGCCAAATGGAAGAAGTAAAAAAGAGTTTTAAACCTGCTCCCATAAAGGCCATGTGTTACCAAGGAAATGACCTCATTTATAACTCTACATGTGACATATAGTTATTACAGCACAATTACTTGTGTACTCTAAGTGATTAAGGTACTGAACCTGTGACCAATTATTATTGAGCTGTAACAAATGGCTGTCTGGGTCTGTTTATGCGACAATGTGAATCAAAGCAGTTCATTAGCATTTCCCAGATGGGGGGGGGGGGGTTCTCTGTTACCGGGGGGTGCAGCAGTCTGGTTGATACCTGTGCAATTCCACTATTTACCATAAAGGATAACGAATCGACTATTTTAGGGGTGTCCTCTCTCGGGCATCGACTTCTGAATGTATTCACTGTAATGGAATAAGCTTCTCATAGTGCAGAGGTGACTGTGCCAGAACCTCGCACACTGTCAGAAGAGCCTCACCTGAAGCAGAATGCCCTTCCACTGAAGGGCACTCAACGACGCCATCACAAAAGAGCAGCTAATGTACAGCTGTGAATCAGACACTCCCCAGACAATCCACACAGACCAGGACCCTGCAGCCCGCCGCTGTCAGAGCGATCAGCTACCCTTGGCTTCGATGTGCCACCCTTTATTAATGCATTAGTCAATTTTCTGATGGGTAGGATGCAAAACCGCCCAATGTCCTGTGGATGGGTCTCCTTAGGGTGACATGCTGTTCGCTGCCAAGGCCTAACAGGGAGGGTACAGATGTCCATACTGACTCCATAATTATCTCTGTGGTGAAAAAATGGGTTTCAGTTAATATCTATGTCAGGGCTACCATATCATGCATGAAAAGCCAAGAACCAGCATCATGTGAAATTGGGTTTTCTTGACATGAACTGCAATTGGTCTGTTGGTTTTTTTTGACCCAATCAACCGCCTGCCCTCTTCTCAGTGCCCAGTCTGCAATCAGTGGGACATGACAATTACCCAGTAATCCCATCACTTTAGGCGCAAATTTGAACCAAAGAAAATCATTCTGAAAAGGGACTACAAATTGTAGAATTTTATCATCATCATCATCATCATCATCATCATCACCATTGTCATTGATGTCATCATCATCATCATCATCATTGTCATTGATGTCATCATCATCACCATCACCATCAATTCGCTTCTCTTGGTGAGGTTTGTGGTGGCAGCATTCTAAGATGTTCAGACCAGAAAAACAATTGTATTTATCTAGCGCATTTGCACAACACTACATTGTCTCAAAACGCTTTATATTATCCCTGCCCAAAGCCCCCAACAAGCAAGCCAGAGGGGCAGTGGCAAGAAAAAACTCTCTAGACAGATGAAACCTTGGGGGTAACCAGACTCAAAAGGGGAGCCCATCCTCCAGGGGCCAGCAGAGGAAGTCAAATGAACAAGATTTCAAAATCCCAAATAACACAGTGCAAATCAGGCCAGGCCTTTCACATTCAGAGACTCTGGTTATTCTTGCTACCCTTTAGGAGAGTCTTCCAATGCCTTCCACCACAGACCTGTTCCTTAAGGAAGACTCTGGTCTGTGCATCATTGAAGCAACAAGCCACATTATCACACTATGGTCACAATCCTCGGCAAAGGAACTTCAATATGTGCAAGACATACATGGAAGCAACATGGGTAGTACATTAGCACAGTGGGTACCCCTACAGCCACGCGCCACTGGAATCAGGGTTCATATCTATTCTTATTTGTTTTCATGTTGTCTGTTTTGTGTGGGCTTCCTCTGTGTATTTCAGCTCCCTCCTGCAATCAGTGGTCACTGAATTGCACAGTATGTGTCCTGTAATGGACTAGCATCCCATCCAGAGTGCCCTCTGCTTTGTACCCTATGTTTTCTAGAACAGGCTCCAGGTTCACCATAAGTTTGGGTTACTTTAGTTGTTTCTTCTAGATGGACAGGTAAGGCAATTTTAAGAATGTACATAAGGTGTGTATCAATGAACACGTTGCCAACACTCTAGAATATCTGCAGTTCCTGACTGCCGTTAAGGAAAAGTCACCCTTCTGAAAGGCCGTCCTTTAAAGTAGAGGGAACAGAAGCGAACAGTAAATCCGAGGCCTTGTGGACGTCAGTGTTGCACATTTAAGTGCCACCACCACTTATCTATGCTTATCTAGGCCCTGGTCCTGCTGTTTAAAGCTGAGTCAGC
This sequence comes from Stomatorhinus walkeri, assembly GCA_026784285.1. NCBI lineage: Eukaryota > Metazoa > Chordata > Actinopteri > Osteoglossiformes > Mormyridae > Stomatorhinus > Stomatorhinus walkeri. The sequence goes on along the minus strand of JAODUD010000046.1, from coordinate 13,585,058 downwards.
GGGCAGAAGTGATCACAGCCACTTGCCAAGGCCACGCCTTCACCCATTAAACCCAAGTGCCCACAGATGAAACCCAACTGCCCATTTCTTCTGATATTTGGGCCAAGAGACAGTCTTCAGAACAAAGGAGCAATCATGAGCAGAGGGAAGAGTGGGAGGCAGGGAGGGAGAGTACAAGATGGAGATGATGTGATTTCCAGAAAAGCTATAACAGTCGTTCCTTTCCGATGAATCTTCCCATGCCCTGGGGTGGCACCATAGGAAGGGATATCAGGATCTTGCCATGGGGCACTTGGTGAGCTATCAAGACGGTGTTACCATCACCACCGATTACACCAGAGATGTACTGAAGGAATTACCCACTTAACGAGATAAAGCTGAAACTCACGAGTCAGTCGTTTGACACACTTACGCTATTTTGTGGGGTGGCTTACAATCACCCTTTCTGTAGGTACAATCACCCTTTCTGTAGGTACAATCACCCTTTCTTGCCACCAGCCCCCCAATCCCACATTTCAAAGTGGAGTTCTCATACAGCAAAGGAGGCTGTTATCAGGGCTTTCAAAGTACCATCCAGTGAAGTCTGATTAGATGATAAGCAGGAGACAACCTCCAACTATAGAAATTCATGTTATATTTCATCAAATTTTGCAAAATGTGATGAAATTAAGGATAACAATAATAATACTAGTGAAAAGTCTTTAGTGGGGCAGAGTGGCTCACATGCACGCTTACATCACACCCCCGGGCGTGTGTTGGTGTCCAGCTGTGGTCTGAGACCCCGGCCAGGGTGTACAACTGCCGGGGAAATGATAGAAGGAAACCCTGCACCCCTGATCAGGATACCTGGCTATATAGTAGATGGGTGGGATATACAGAATACGCACACAAACTATTTTATCGGATTGCAAACGCTGAGTTCACCACCTATTCCATTAATATCAGGCTTATGTATTTGGCATGTTTTCTTTCCCTTTAAAAGACTGCCTTATTATAACAATTAGTAACTGTGCATTCCGGTAATTAATGTCAGAATTAGGCACTATTACTAGTAAATGGAACTACGGTTGTATTGTTGGATACTCTGAATGCAGCATGAAGTGAATTGTAGTCTGTAAAATATACAATACCGTATGACTTACAGCCCATAAAGTTATATAATAATCAAACAATATTATACACCCAAAAGGTTTTTTTGTAACTTAATCGACTGAATTCTCCAGTGCGCCTCCCAGCACTAACTTCGCTTTACTAAGGCGGCCGTGTGTTTCGCCGCACGGAATCTGTCTGCAGCTCTTTACCGACGCTGAACCCAGAGTGTCCCTGCTGTTACGCAAATAATACGGGAACAATGCTCGGTTAATATTAACAGTTGGAGCCCGTTTGCGTTTCGGCGGGGTTCGTGAACGCGGAGTCCTGGCTGGGAAAGCGGAGAGGGAAGCGGTGTGCGGGACGCGCCGGCATTTATAATCCGCCTGATTTAATACGCCGCAGAGTTTCTAATTAACCCGCATTATCTGATAAGAGCATTAGGAATGCATCAGATCCAGATTTCAGGTTTAAAAAGAAAAACATAAGACTGAGCCCTCTTTTCATTCTATGGTTTGTGCCCAATAAAGAAAAAAAACCCGAAAGAATCACCTTTCCAGTGTGTTTTAGATACAGGGTTGCCAGCTTGGGTTAGCTTGCTAGAATGACATTTTCAGTTCGAGACAAGTCTGCACACACATGCACACGCATGTCACAGTTTTATTACCTTGTAAATAGTCTGTAGGGTTTATAATGGAATAATATAGATTTACTGGAAGATTTCCTCTGAGTGTCATGCCAGATGCGTAAGAGTTGGCGACCGAATAAATGCAATTGTGGCAGCAAAGCAGCGTTGTCTCTTTAATTTCCCAGCAGCGATGTAGAAATTTAAATGATCAAGGCTTTATTTGTATTTAATACCACGGACGCTGTTACCGCATCATTGTTTTGCCACGTATCGCATACGAAAGTGGATTCTGAAGGAAATGAAATCGACTGAACTATGTTATTAATCCAGTTATTCCTAATGCACTTCATGGCAATAATAGAACAGAATCAACAGTATAATCTGACAGAATTTGAAAAATCTGGCTGAATTAAAAAACATCTCACAATTAAGAGTGTATAATTCGTATCTATTGCCTGTGCGTGTGTGTGTGTGTGTGTGTGTGTGTGAGAGAGAGAGAGAGAGAGAGAGTATTGTGTTAAGTAGACTTTAAATTATTACTGTTACTAGTCGAAGGAAGGTTAGACTCATACAAATCTTAAATGGTGTTTGTAAAAATATACTGGTGTATAGGGTATGTGTAGAATTACATCACTCCTCAGATAAAACTCTTTAGAATTAACTAACATGATTAAAAGCAGACTAGTACAAAGAAATAAGTACACTTAATTGAAAAGCTTCAGCAATTACCCTGAATATTCTGCTGCTTCTTGTGTATCACATTTCCTCATATTTGAGGAAAAAGACAACTTCTACAATTTAAATGAACAGTCTGGCTGTACTGTAGACTGCCGTCAAATATGACAGCACTGTCTTCATCTTCAAAAGACAGACAGCACTTGATACCAGGCTTGCCAGACATCCTTTACAAGTTTGCAGATTCCATCCCTACATGCCGAAGATAGAGAGTTGAGGTTGAGGTGCTTTCAGGTTTCACTCATCAGATCAGAACTTCCCTGTGATGCAACATTCAAAACTTTATTGATGACAACAGCTTTCTGACTGAGCGGGGTAATTTTCAGTCTTTCCAACAGCGCTGTTAGGACATCCATCAGGTGAAGAAAGATGTTATCAAGGAGGCTTTGGACAATGAACAATTTGATTGATGATTTAACTATGTTGCAACTTAGACAGTCAATGATATTTATATGTTCTTCCTGTTGGTGTAACACTATATTTTGTGCTTGGAGGTGTGTCAGCTTAGCCATCTCAAAACATCTCCTAACATCACCCCACGATTTTCACCAACCATCCGCTCCTCATGTCGCTAATCAATGCCACATTGACTTTTTAATCTAGGTACTAGTGACTTGGTTGCAGAGGTGCCATGCGGGGAGGAGGGGGGTAGGGGGATTTGGATGATTCCAAGGGCCCCTGAGTGACAGGGGCCCTAAAAAAAATTGAAACATAATTGGATTGCTCTCGGGTGGGGGGCCCAATGTGATATTGCTGTGAAATGTAATGAATACATTGATGGCTGAGGGGCCCTTAGGGGATGTCTGGCAACTGAAACAGTGCTACTCCAGCCTTCTAACAATATGAGTAACACTTTGGAGGACAGGAGAAATTCCTGTTCATTTTTATTGTGTTACTCTAAATATGCATGCACTGTAATGTAAAATTGTGTTTTTTGTTTTGAGCACATATACAGGTCGTTTTCTACCCAGATAAACAGCTTTAAACATTTCCTTGGACTGTCTAAGACTATTGCGCTGTGTGGTGTATCTTCAAATCTCAGAGTGGGCTCTGCTATATACTTGAGTTTGGTATTCAACATGACAGTTTGACGTGTCCTCTGTGAAGCATCCAGCTCTGAATACCTATTATTTAGCTTTATCGATGGTCTGCACCTTTATGAAAGCCTGCTAAGGAGACGCATGATATGGTATTAGGGTTATGAATGTCAGTTAGCGAATGCTAATTAGCAGTGTAGCGCACACACCAGCACATGCTCTGCTTTAGTCTGTCACATCTTTAAAGAGCCTCTGGAGATACAGATCATTAACACATATGAGGCATCGCTCTTCCCTGCCCTTGTTTGGTTACCGAGCACTGAGAGCTGACATCAGCCCTGGCTGGTTCCTCTTCCATTTCTAAAACCTGAAGCACCACTGCCTGTGTGTTTCATGCTGAGGCTGGGGTCAAACTCTTTATCTTCCCTAGCTGAGAGGGCCGTTCAGAGATAAATAACTGAGTCAGGGCTCAGGCCTTTGCACGTGATGTCAATGGTATGGAAAGAGAAGTCTGAGAGGTGACTGAGTGGCTGAAATGTACTGGTGATGTCACTGTTCCCCTCCACTTGCCACACAGCGCCTCCGTAGGTCACATGACATGCCGTGTGTATTTTTCTACCATCGATATGAGTATAATTTAATTTAACAAATACTTATAGGCTGATGACAATAATACCCCACCTTTACATAACTTTCTTGTTTCTTTTATATTTTCTTGCATAAGCTGTACTTTTATATTTTGTATTTATTTTTTAGTCCTTTTATTCTGATATTTATTAGCACTGATCAGGAAAATGCACATTAATCTCATCGTATTACAGTGCAATAGCAGTAAAGCCTGCTATCCCCTTCTGTGAATCTAGTGAAAAACATGAATTATTCTGGATAACTTAAGAGTAATTCTCAGCCACCCTAAAAAATCCTAAAATTATAATTTTTAATTACATTAACAACTGGGCATCATGACTCAAATAATAAATCAGCAGTTATTTTTCAGAAAAGGTGAAGGAAATGTTATTTTTGTGGTAAACACCGAAAACATAACAGCACAACTTACATGCACGCAAAAGTGTTTAACCTTTATATCTTTTTCCACAGTTCTCGTATTTATTACAGTCATGGGCAGGGATTGTGCACCCATGGGGTCTGGCAGTGTGTTCACTACAAAAGGGTTTCTTGGGGAATTTTCTGGATGGCTGTAAACATGACTACATTTATCTTTGGCCCCGAGACTGATGGAGGTATCACTCTGCATGGACAGGGTTGGTGACCCTCTGATTGGGACATCAAAACAGAACAGAGCTGGAGATGAGATAAAGTAAGGAACTATTAAAATGCAGCAGAAGTGTTTTGTATTTTTTTCATGCCAGCAGATAAATGGTTTGGGAAGCTCTGGTCATATGCAAAACCTCCTTCCTCCATTTCTGTTAGAGAACATGCACCATTTTGCAGGCAACAGATGGTGATTTGGGGTCTATGTAGCTGATCGGTACCCAATCCAGGGTGTTCCCCAGCCCCGTGCCCCATGATGGACTGGAACCCAATCCAGGGTGTTCCCCAGCCCCGTGCCCCGTGATGGACTGGAACCCAATCCAGGGTGTTCCCCAGCCCCGTGCCCCGTGATGGACTGGAACCCAATCCAAGGTGTTCCCCAGCCCCGTGCCCCGTGATGGACTGGAACCCAATCCAGGGTGTTCCCCAGCCCCCCGTGCTCCGTGATGGACTGGAACCCAATCCAGGGTGTTCCCCAGCCCCGTGCCCTGTGATGCAATGGAACCCAATCCAAGGTGTTCCCCAGCCCCATGCCCCGTGATGGAATGGAACCCAATCCAAGGTGTTCCCCAGCCCCATGCCCCGTGATGGAATGGAACCCAATCCAGGGTGTTCCCCAGCCCCGTGCCCCGTGATGGAATGGAACCCAATCCAGAGTGATCCTCAGCTCCATGCCCTGTGCTGCCTGGGATAGACAGGTACAAGAGGGATGGATAGACGGATAGGTATCATAAAGAAGGGTTTTTTTTTAAAAATGTGTAAACACTGCAGCACATCCACACATTGAATCCCAGAATCTATTTAGGTATTATTGGATTTATTTTCTATAAATGTTTTGATTCTCCTCTCCTAAGTACCGCACCTAATGTGAACACTTGATCCCTTTGCTCTGTAGTGGAAAGTGTGTTGCTCTGTCACACTGAACTCAATCAGCCCAGCTGCTCCCCGCTGCAGTTTCTATGAAAAACAAGCGATTTTTCAGGCCCGGTACTCTCAGGGAAACTCAGGTTGCAGTGTGGCACCCACCTGCCCCTTACCACCGCGTCTTCCCCCCCCCTTAGCTCATCTGGAGATGCGCACTGCTCCAGTGCATGGACTGTGGAACCAGAGCGACTACCAGGGCCTGTCCCTGAGTAACCTTTAGAGCATCATTAAGAATGAAGCGATGAACAGTCACAAAAAATTACCTGCAAATAATATAATGCACACTGAGGGAACTTTGTTAAAAAAAATTATATCTGAGCTTTTAAAAAGCTAGCAGACCAGTGGCTTTATCCTCCTCCCCCCCCTACCTTTGTTCAGATGCACTCTGTGGTCTTTGGTCTGGCGGTTCTGCTGGATTCACATGAGAGTCAGGGTGAAGGTTCATTTGCTCCTCTGGGACCGTAGGTCAGCTTTAAATGAGGTAGAAGATGCTTTCTTTTCTGCATTGTGCCTGTTTGACGGATAATGGGAAAAGACAAGCTTGTTTAAAGGCCGTGATAAATGCTAATAGGCTATCAGCCGCGTAGCGAAATCAACAAAATAAACGACACTTTCATTTTTGTTAACTGCGATTTGACTTTTCCCTCTTGACCAAAAAATCCCCTGAAGCCATTTGTGGCTCAGACTAATCACACCAAAGGCTGCTCCTGTCATCTTGCAGTTGGTTCAGTTGTTTAAACAGCTTCTAGAATTGTTCCCAGGGCTCAAATGCATCAATTTACCAAACCAAACGTCTAACCATCAATATAATCTATTTATCCCGGTCGTACCGAGATGCAGCCCTTTATTCTCACAAGGCAGGCATGCTCATTTTTCTTTCTTCTTTGCATTGCTCACTATTCACTTTCACGCCACAATACGTCTCTAATCTTTCAAAAGCCACAGGATTATCCAGTATGTCACCCCCCCCCCCCCCAGCCCTCCATTAACAAAATAATGGCCTGTTATTTTGGGAGGCTTGGACGGGATATTCTCTTTTCCTTGCATATTTTCATAATTCGCACTGATTATTTGTCCGACGTCGGAAGTACGGCGGACATAGTTAATGCTCCCACCAATTATACCGTTCATATTTCTGATTTCTGTTTTCCGTTTTACTTCCATGGCTTATCTTGTTGTAATCCTTAGCAATACTGTGTCTCCAAACTACTCTCCCCAGATTTGTAAGTAGGGGGGGGGGAGCCCCTGCACCTCCGTCTTGCCTGCAGATTCCCTTGAGTGCGGTCTGACCTCACTCTGAATCCAGCCCTGCTTCTTTCGGGGCTTCTGGTTGGCGTGTCGCTCCTCCTACGCAGCCTTTCATGTGCCACGAAACTGTATCTCGCCAAACAAAGGAAGAAGTGGACCGCCCTGTGTTTTATGAGACGAGGTGACGGTGTGTCTGCGAAGACACTTTAACTGCCAGTGAAGCGAACTGTGGTAAGTCAGAAGAGTGCCATCTAGTGGGGACCTGGAGGGCAGCAAGCTTCTGAACAGGCCTCTAGGTAACTGCTTGATGAGCTTTAATGCCAAAACACCACGGTCTATAGAATCCATCTACTGGGTTGCAGAGCATCACAAGAGGATCCAAGAGGAACTGGTGTGGGGATCCTGTCTAAGGGGAGTCATAATGTGTCACACAAATTAAATCTTTTCTGATAAAAGGTCCATTCTGCAGCATCATTATTGATCAGACCCTGTTATGACCAGATCTGGCCACTAATGTGACATTATAAGTCAGCTAGAAAAAGCCTCCTCACTGTCCCAATTGCGTCAGTACATGACAGAATTCCCTGGGTCCATCCCATAATAACCCACATGAAATGTATAGAAGTGAAGTCAAGACTCATTTAACATAACCACTGTTCCTTAAGCTAATTTCTGCACTAATTTATACTTTGTCTTTGGGGGGCACTTAGAATAATTTATCCTTAATCAGAATGAACCTTGTCAAATTGCACTCTCATAACCACAGTCTTTATGAATAATATTCATATTTAGAGTAATACTGGCAATTTATACAGTATATTATCACCCATGTAATAGTGCACCTACTGTAATTGTGACTACCGATGAAAACTTTGACCATTTCAATTAATGCTGAAGGTATGAAAATTTAAATTATTTTATAACTTTAATAGCATAACTTGCTCCAGTGATTGTTCGGTCAGCAGTTTTATGCTAGTCTGTGCTGTAAGTATGCTAGTCTGTGCCCTATGTACTTGCTGCTGTTTGCCCGGTTTGCTATAAGCATTTCCCCCCTGAGATCAATAAAGTCTTAATCTTCAAACGGCCCCATGACGTTAGCTGCAGTGTGGGCTGCCTTCAGGCAGCCTTGTCCTCCAGAGCACACTTGCTGCCATCACAATCCACAGGAGGGAACCATCAATTACACGGCCTTGTTTCTGTGGGATGCATAAATTTCACGGACCTGCCAGTCATTGCCCAGGTATCTGCTGCCCTGTCCACATCCCTACCACCTAGTCTTTTTTTGGTCTGGCCCTCAAGGGAGTTTACAGGAGATCCTGGGTGGAAAAAAGCAGAATTAAATCTCCCATAAGAAGGATAAGTTTGAAAACTGATAAATTTTTCAGTATGTGTAATTTAATCTGCATACAAATGCTGCATTTCCTAAATTGCAATTAGCATGAAAATATACACGAGGATGAGTGTTGGCTGAACTGTCCAAGGCTTACGTGGATAAATTTAAAATACACTACCTGCCTGTTCATGGAGTGGGGGGGGGGGGGGGGGGGGGGGGGGGGGGGGGGGGGGGGGGGG
>JAODUD010000046.1:13517428-13527517 GCA_026784285.1 Stomatorhinus walkeri | reverse complement strand
CACACACACACACACACACACACACACATGCAGTCGACTAATCATATCTTTTTGGGGACCGCTCATTCATTTCTATGGGGAAAATTCTAATACTAACTATGATAACCTTGACCTCTACCCAGCTCTAACCATAACCATAAGTAACCAATCAAGATTGGAGTTTTTACAGTTTCAGTTTTTTCATCGCAGTCGTGGATTTTGCATTTTTGCCACAAGTTTTACCATATGGGTACCAAGAAACTGGTCCCTATAAGGTAAAAAAAATGGGTATTCATCACATTGTGGGGACATTTGGTACCTACAAGGTAAGGTATACCTGGACCACAAATGTGGGCAATTTGGTAACTCCAACCAGCCTATGTATGTTTTTGGACTGAGGTGGGGCAACTGGAGAAAACCCCATGATGACACAGGGAGAACATGCAAACTCCACACACATAGAGCGATGGCAGAGATTTGAACCCTGATCCCAGAGGTGGATGTAACAGTGCTAACCACTGCACCACCGTTGCCCTACTGTACCACCAAAGCTCTACTGCACCACTGTGGTCCCACTGCACCACCGTTGCCCTACTGTACCACGAAAGCTCTACTGCACCACTGTGACCCCACTGCACCACCAAATCTCTATTGCACCACCGTGGCCCCACTGCACCACCAAAGATCTACTGCACCACTGTGGCTCCACTACACCACCAAGACCCTACTGCACCACCTAGGCCCTACTGCACCACAAAAGCCCCACTGCACCACCAAGGCCCTACTGCACAAACAAAGCTCTACTGCACCACCAAGGCCCTACTCTACCACCAAGGCCCCACTGCACCATCAAGGCTCCACTGCACCACCGTGGCCCCACTGCACCACCAACACTCTACTGCACCACCGTGGTCCCACTGCGCTAGGAGAAATACAGCAGCTTGCACATATAAGTGCAGAAAGTTGACACAGGTGTCAGACGACATACATCCATAAATTCCCCCCCTCCCCCCCACCCAATTTTAATGCGCCTGTTATCCTGGCGTCCCAGCGCTTTGGTGATCTGAGATAATCAGCACAGAGTGTTAATGCTGGAGGCCAACCTCCATCCTGACGCCTCTCAGCTGACCTTACCGCAGAGAACAGCCATACCGGCAACTACAGCAGAGCTCCCCAGGGCAGATCTCGGGGGGAGGAGAGGGAGACAGCGTGTTTGTGCACACTCAAAGGGGTAGCTGAAGGATACCAAAGTCACCTGGAGAGCCTTCTCGCTGACTCTCCATGACACTAATGTCTTCTGATACTAAAGCTGTTCTTTGACTCAACATTTTCTTTTTTGTTTACTATTCTGTCTGCAGGTATAACGCAAGTTAGCAATACCGGTGTGGACCGTATCAGCAGACAGTAAACAGTGGTACAGTCCCAGGGACAGGGGCTGACAGGAGAGCAAGTTAGAACCAGCGGCGTGAAGCTCATCATTCCATCTTCCCGGGTCCCCCTGGTCCAGCTGTCTCTACATGCTGTTCACCACGTGGTGATTTCTGCCCGCCCACCCCCCCCGCAACCTAAACCTTCATATCTCTCATCCATAACTCTCTCTCCCTCCCCTGCTCTATCTCTTTTTCTTCTCTGCGTCAGCCAATCAAAGAGAAGCCCAGAGGAACAGAGCTTTCCAAATAAACAAGGAAATGGCATCCGTAAGAGGAAAGCGAACAGATATTTTATCAAATGTCACCCATTTCTATTACAGCCTTCTTGCATACTGAGTAGCTGGAGTCAGTCAGAGTTACTTCTGCTTCTATCAGTCTGCCCTGTGAATCCTGACCTGTAGCTTGCCAGAGTGCAACTTCAACCATGTAAAATGTTGCACGGTCATTGGACCCAAATAAAATGCATGTTACAATAAATACCGGAATTAGTGCCACAAAAATGGTAATTAGTTCAATTACTTCATGCTCCCCTTACATCCTTATAGTTCATTTTTTATCATTATGTATTGGAAAATAAAGTTTTGTTCCCCTTCTGCTTAAATTTTCATTGATTGTTCAAGGAAAATACATATAATATTTATATGATAATACTATGTTTTAACCTCTAATCTCCATTGTCCATAATCCACAGGTAAGGAGTAAACACTGATGAAACACTTGCTGGGAATTGTGTCTAAAAAGCAGAGTGTATGGATAGTTTCATATCAAACAACAAGGAATCACCCATGCATCTGTAATGGCTTATTACGGTCATGGATACAGGTTCCTGTCCCAGGCGGTAAGTGGCAGCTCAAATGAGGTGACCGCCCATCGCGGGAATTTAGATTTTAGGATGAGACTCACACGACACAGGAAAAACTCGCACACAGGAGGAGCGCAGGAGGCGGGACGACACAGGAGGAACCCAGAAATAGGAGGAGCGCGGGAGGCAGGACAACAAGGGAGGAACTCAGAAATAGTAGGAGCGTGGGAGGCGGGACGACACAGGAGGAACTCCAAATAGGAGGAGTGCGGGAAGCAGGACGACAAGGGAGGAACTCAGAAATAGAAGGAGCGTGGGAGGCAGGATGACAAGGGAGGAACTCAGAAATAGGAGGAGCATGGGAGGCGGGACGACAAGGGAGGAACTCGGAAATAGGAGGAGCATGGGAGGCGGGGCGACAAGGGAGGAACTCAGAAATAGGAGGAGCATGGGAGGCGGGACGACAAGGGAGGAACTCAGAAATAGGAGGAGCATGGGGGCAGGACGACAAGGGAGGAACTCACAAATAGGAGGAGCGTGGGAGGCGGGACGACACAGGAGGAACTCCAAATAGGAGGAGCGCGGGAAGCAGGACGACAAGGGAGGAACTCAGAAATAGGAGGAGCGTGGGAGGCAGGACGACAAGGGAGGAACTCAGAAATAGGAGGAGCGTGGGAGGCGGGATGACACAGGAGGAACTCCAAATAGGAGGAGCGCGGGAAGCAGGACGACAAGGGAGGAACTCAGAAATAGGAGGAGCGCGAGAGGCAGGACGAGGATTCAAAATCTCAGCCCTGAAGGCGGCAGGCAAACAAAAATATTTCTGTTTTGTTGCATACAAACAAGCACAGCCTGTGTGATGATGTGGTGGTTAGCGCTGTTACCTCGCAGCTCTGGGCGCGGGGTTCGAGTCCAGCTCCTTTCCTGAGGAGCTTGCATGTTCTCTCCCCCCATTTGATTTCATCAGATTGCCATTAGGTGTGAATGGTGTACCCATCCTGCATCATTCCCTGTGAACAGGCCCTACCCTTTTATGCAAAGTAGCGCATAAAATAACCATGTTTTTGGAAAGATTCATGAAACCAGTCTTCCTTCCCTCTCTCCTCATATCAGCTGTGCACTACACCACCAGCCCGGGTCATAATACACTCCTTCCTTGATACGTGAATCTACAATGTGACTCGCATCAGTGCAGACTGGATTATTTGCTTCACCTACAACAAACCCGCAACCTTCACCAACAGAGAGATCTTCCCAGTGTCTCTTAATGGCTCATGCAGCTGATAGCAAATTCCCCAAAAATCTCAAAAACCACTGCCCGTGCGCAGGAAGCTGTCGATTCATATTCCAGTCAGGACAAAGTCTCGCACGGCACTGCTTCATGGAAAATGCAGCAATTATAATCGGGTTTAACTAACTGTTGAGCAAGATAAAACACACCCTGGCTTACTAAGGAAAAAATAATAATTTAAGGAAACCTTAATGCTGGCAGAGAGATGTGAATTTACTAGCAGAAGCAGAATGTAAACATTAATCTCCATGCCTTGTGACATGACTGTGTGTGGCAGGGCGATCTCCTCGATGTCCCTTTTGTCATTTGTATTGCAAAAGGTTGGGCTACTGTTTTAGTCACATGGAAAAAGGGGGAGAGGAGATTTTGGTGCTTAATCTATGGAGCATAATAAATCAGAAACCCGTCTGGGCACCAAGAACATTGTGTATTCGTAAAAGTACAGCTCTGCGGCTGAACAATCGAATGGTAATTCTCCCGCCTAACAATGAGTAAACAATGAGTAGCTTTGTCATGGTTTCCGATGAGTAGGCCCTGAGTAGCAAGGTCTGATTGACAATAGAGTTGGGGCAACATGACTAAAAGAGTTCTACAGCTGAACATTAATCATTAATTAATTAATATTAATCCAGTACTGATCCTCTGGGTTGAAGAGTATAAACATAAATTTAAAATAAGAGCATCATCTTGAATGAGAAGATGAGTGTCGTTTAAATTCACACCAGAAACAAAACCAAAAGCTGCAAAAAAAATGGAAAGAAATGGTCTTACTGTAAAGAGATATGCTTCTTCCATCTGGGTGTGAAGCATTTGTCTGTGAGTTGTCATGACTGTAAGTGTTTGCATGCTATTTGCAAGCTTCTATCTATTTGTTTCTCAATGTAACCACACGCACATGCCCCGCCCATTACCTCATACCTTTCTGCTTGCTTTGTATCTATTTCAGGTGCCTCCCCATTGAATTGATGAGACACACAGCCCGTCAGGTTATACTGCTTTGGCATACAGGGCATGACAGTCTATCGCCGTGTCTCCGTACTGGGCTCCGCGCTGAAGTTCGCTGGCGAGCTCACCCTCAAACACCGAGGCAGGTAAGATAGCTTCGTGTTTTAGCTTATAGCGCACTAAGCAACAGCTGTGTCTGAGTGGAGTGCATATACTGCCTTTGATGTATGCCTCTAGCTTCAGGATGTCTCAATACTTATGGAACACAAAATATGAGAGCAGTAGGTTTTAACAAGGGTGTTGGTTTGGTTTCAGCACTGATGGAGACCAAATCAGCCCCGAACCCTCTGCCTTCCTAAACACACAGGGTACTTCTGTAATATCGGTAAGGACATGTCCCCATACCCAAATCTACACCCTTGTGCTTTTAGATTTGTGAGGTATTAGTTGTCCTTTTTCACCATTTGGATACCTTTGGCAAGCAGTATTGACTCTGCCGAGAGCTCGTCATATTTCCGGAAGTCAGAGGCGCAATAAAATGCTTTGAAGCCCCTGGGCTATTTTATTTGTCAGACCCCAATGCCTTGACGATGTCGCTGGTGACCGGGGGAGGGGACTGGCAACGGTAAAAGTTGTCATATGGGGATTTAGTAAGCCCATGCTTTAAAGACAAGACAAGTTTATTTATTTAGCACATTTTCACATTAAATAAGATCAAGTTATAGCTGGTTTTAGCCGGATTTTAAAGATGGCGACATTTTTTTTGTATTTCTGATCTCTTCAGGGAGTAGCTTCCAGGTATGACCAGCAGAATAGCTGAATGCCCTTTGGTCTTACTTACTTTTCAGTCTTGACACTATTAGTTGACGAAATCCTAATGAGCTGTCAGAAATAAATCAAGGACGTTTATGGGTGGGAAGTCATTTATAGAAGACACACCAGAATAAAACCCGAGAAATACAGAGGAGAGGTTAGGCATGTACACAACGAGGCTGTAACATGATGCAGCTTTATGTAAATATCATATGTACATAGAAACTCTGTACATCATGCATAGTCAGACAGGTTTTCATCAACCTTTTAATTTAGGAAGTTGAACATCTCTGAAAGATTAATGGTTCTGGGTCTGAACAGGTGTTTGTAAATGTGCGAAAGAATAGAAACAGATTAGATGGTTTGCTGGAAGCCCGTTTTCCTATCATGTTCCTAACCTCCTAAAAGCCCATATAACCACCTCACTAGTCAGCTAGTGTGCGCTGCGATAGGTTGATGCCCCATCCTGGGTTGTTCCCTGCCTTGCGCCTGTAGCCTCCAGGATAGGCTCCCGAACCTCCCGCCACCCTGAACAGGACAAGCGTTTTCAGAAAATGGATGGTGGATGAATGGACGTAGTTATAATCTTTACTGATGCCAATACATGATAATGTAAAAATAAGGAAATTAAGTAAAAAAAAGTTAAATATTTTAAAAAGTAAGTGAATGTTCCAAATAATCCTGAAATCTTTACTCTTTATTTTTATTTATGTTTTATATAGATCATTAGAAGTGAGATGTATGTAATAATTAATCATTCACAAAAGGTGCAATAGTCTTTCTGGATTCGCAACCATGTTTGGCATGTGGTAATAATTAATCATTCACAAAAGGTGTTCAGGTGCAATAGTCTTTCTGGATTCGCAATAATGTTTGGCATGTGAACCATTTTCTGCTGGTTGAAAGGTCTGGGGATGGTGAAATGAGGACATTCTTTTCCCTGGTTCAGGATCAGCTAATTGCCCCTCCGCCCCCCAGCCGCTGAGATGAACTTGAGTTCCTTGTGGGGCCACATCAGTGGGGTGACCCAGCACTCCACGGTACTGGGTCGGATCTGGTTCTCCCTGGTCCTCGTCTTCCGGCTGCTGATCTTTGGGGTGGTGGCTCAGCAGGTGTGGAACGACGAGACCTCCCAGTTCATCTGCAACACGAAACAGCGGGGCTGCAGTAACGTTTGCTACGACAGCATGTTCCCGATTTCGCCGGCACGACTCTGGGCCCTGCAGCTCATCGCCATCATCTGCCCCTCATTCATGGTCTCCGCGCACATCAAGTACCGCCAGGAGAAGGACAAGCGGTACTCGGCGGCCAACAGGGGGCTTCGCCTGTATGCCAACCCCACTAAGAAACGCAGAGGCCTCTGGTGTACCTACCTTTTCAGCCTTTTCCTGAAGGCCGGCTTCGACATTGGCTTCCTGTACGTCTTCTTCCACATATACCGCTACAACATACCGCAACTCTACCAGTGTTCCCTGGAACCCTGCCCCAACACGGTAGATTGCTTCATCTCCAGGCCCACAGAGAAGAAGGTCTTCGTCATCTTCATGGCCGTCTCCTCGGCCGTCTGCATCCTGCTGTGTCTCTGTGAGATTTGCTACCTGATGTGCCGCTGCTGCTGGAACTGGGAGCGCATCCTCAGCCGGAGGCCAGAGTGGCACGACCCCACTGTCACCGCGGAGACCCAGGCCACTCAGCAGCAAGCCTCCGGCAAGCTGATCATCCAGCACAATGACATCGTCACGGTGCATGATTCCAGCACCAGCAAAAGGCTGTAGGTTTGGAGAGTGACGCAAGCTGCCTGTTCCTCCGTCAGTCACACACGGGGCTTAACTGGCCAGACCAAGTGAGGAAATGCTTCCCAGGAAGTAAAGGACACCCACCAAGGTGGATGGGGTACCGGGACACGCACACAATATTGGCCGCTAAATCTCACCAATAAGGTTAAATGTCTTTAGTTTGTGGGAGGAGCTTTACACGAAAGCTTAATAGAATTCAAAGCCATATCCCCAGCAATGATGCCCTTCACTGTGCCCCATCAATGTGGAATGTGAATTACGGCCACTGAATTACCGCGGGCTTGGAATGTCCATGGAAATGTTAAATAAAAATAATGGAACATTGGAATGCATCTTAGGGGAGACATTCAGACGTTCGCATTCTTCGAAGTCATTGTATGTGGCTGGAAAATCACAAGAGAAATTTCTCAACAGCTACAACAGCAAAATTAGCAGTTTTACTGACAGTTATTGCACAAGGGGAGACATGACTTGACAGCCATTCCTTTGGCACTCCCATGTCTCAGCATCATCTGGATATGTTTATAACAAACTTCAATTACTTTGTATATGTTTTGTATTATATATTTAATTAAAATGTTGAATAATAGAATAAAACAGGAATGAAAGCACATTTTAACATTGCTCTTTGTAATAATCATCTCCTTTTCAGAATTATTTGAATCCTGACCTGCTTTAAGGGAGATATGACCTATGTAATTGTGAAAAATCAATAGGACCTTGAACAGTAACTAGCCTTGTCTACCTTCACTGGAAGACCACAAACATTGATTTTAAAAGTGTGATATCATCAGCACCTGAAAACCATCTGATAGATATTTATTGCTTTGTAAAGAAAATATGAACAACTCATATCTGTTTGTCTAGTTTCTCGTGTGAGTACATAAGAATGTTTGCAATGAGTTCAGCTGAGGTCTACCATAAACTAGAGGTGCACTCAGAAGCTACGTTCCTGAAACTTCCTTGTGCTTCCTTGTGTGAAGCAGCAGCTCTCTTCAGTGCAAAATCGGCTCGATGGCTGCAAATTTTGCAGCACTGCGCCCGTGCCTTCCTCTGGGACTCTCAATTGCACAGAGCTGTCAGGTAGCCTAGTGAGGGCACGGCGCCCAAATCTTGACAGCTTTACTTCAGCGGTGAAGCTGACAGCTTGACTGGGGAAACGTGAGTCAGAGGCTGTTAGGGGGCAGCCTTCTGTAAAACATATAAGATGTGAATTTATGGAGGCAGTACACATGGCCCTCAATCCCTGCCTCCAAAGAAACGTCACCCGCCCTCTCGAGAAGATGACGGAAGGAAGTATTTGAGAGGAGGGAGACAGGCCTGAGCCCTTGGTGCAGATCTGAGTGTGGAACAGGGTATGTCCAAAATTGCATACTTGTTTGCTATGTAGTAGGCAAAATATAGTATGCAAAGTGAGCAGTATGTCCAAATACTCAGTATGGATGAGATGATGTTGAATGGTACCCAGATGACATACTACATTCTGCCAGATACTTAGTATGGATGAGACAATAAGTGATTGGTACCCAGGTGACATACTTCATATGGTGCAATTCCGAAGTGTGCAACCAATGGACGTTATGCTATCTCACAAAGCCATGGGACTTGCACCCATATACGAAGAACATTTAACAACAATGTGATGAAGGAAGTGCTATCTCTGTATACATTTCAATAGAAAACAACAGCCAGTTAGATAAGTCGATTAAAATATGTACTTTTGTTCATTGACAGTTTTTAACTTTCCCGGGGGTTAAACCTTCATCATTCCTAATGCATGCATACTGTTTTCATGCAAACATACAATACTACAGGCACTAGGCTTCTAACACAATTCAAAGCTTACTCTGTTAGCATGTGATTTTGAATGCACCCGCAGAGTGGTTCTTAAACAGGGTAGTTATCACACCTGGGGGACAATATCCATCTGGGCTCAGGCCAAACAGATGGTGGCCCTCCCTCCTGACAGTGTTGGTCAGGTCGCCTGCCAAAACCTGACAGGTACACGCTGCCCGTTCAAAAAAACCATAGCAATGCCAGCATTTATCCCAGCGACTCTTGCAGCTGTTGCCTTCCTTAAAAGCCATGGGGTCCATTCACAATGGAGATTGTGAATAATCGCCAATTCCCTTATGGCTTAGACAGTGCATGGAGCTCAGTCACTCGGTGAGTCAGTGTAGAGTAGCAGCAACCTGTATATTTACTAACCAAAGCATTGTGTATGAGAAATGACATCAAACTGAAAGTAAATATATATCACTTATAGTGAGCAGCTGTGAAAACTAAGAGTTTGACAATGCAAACAAAAACAGATGGCACCCTTCGTTCAAATGCAGCACTGAAGCCTGACCAATAACGCCCAGGTAAATACCGCATAATCTGTGTAGCCGGAGGAACTCTTCTGTCACGTTAACCAGACAAGGCCGCGTGCAATTGTGTCTCCCAGCTGCACCTATCTCAGCGACATTCCTTTTTAAAGGAATGTGGTCTGACTATACCTGAATCATCTATAGTCTGGGCTATGAGAGAAAAAGGAAAAATACTAATTTTCAGAGAATTTGGATCTACTGGTTCTTAGAGTTGAAAGGATGCCTGAATGGCTTTTATTTTGAAAACCCCCGTCATTCAACCATGCTTTAGTCGGCTCATTTATTTAGTATACAATACCCGAGTTCCCTCACCTTACTTCTGCTTCATTAAATTATGAACTTGCTTCTTCCTCAATGCTGCAATTCCATAAATTAATTTCCATAAAACCCTAAAACAAAAGACACAGACGTACCAGTGCTAGATATAAATAAATCTGTGTCGAGAAAACGATACTTTATTGTATGGTTTCACATAGAAGCACTATACAAGTTTAAAAGTGATAACAAAAAAAGGTTCAAGATTGCATTTGTGTCAGGCTGTGTGCTTTTTGGTGATTACGGCAGAATCTGTTTTTTTTTTCAATTAAATAGATAGATAGATAGATAGATAGATAGATAGATAGATAGATAGATACTAATCATGACATTTTCCATTTATAAAGTG
>JAODUD010000046.1:13504732-13517345 GCA_026784285.1 Stomatorhinus walkeri | reverse complement strand
CGCTATTAAATAATAGATTTTTAAACTTAAATTGCCAGAAAACAACAGGCTACTGCTATACGGTGTAGCCTACTTAAGGGAAAGATGTATAGCCCAGAGCGCGAAACGCGTACTGATGAGCTTTTTGTCCAACTCACTACTCCGTAAGTTACGTTTCATCAAACTGACAAATCGTTCAGCTATTGGCGAGTGTTTCATGACCATTGCGTAACAGGAACTAAACTAATCAGTGTGCTTGGGGGCGGGCTTTCTGAAGGCGGAAGTGCGGTTTGTCTTGCTGTAACCGTAAAAGTGGGTGAGTGGCCGGCATATACGATTCTGTCTTGGTATATGTGACCTATGGTCAACGCCATTACATGACTTCTGTTTTGTAGTGCTTGCGAAGCGTGTTAAAGAACAATTAAACACCCAAAGGTATAAAAGACGTGCACATGGACTGACGTTCACATACCTATTCATTCCCATTCGTTGTCATGTTTATGCCTGGGACTTTTGAGATATGTAGCACAGTAGTTACTCCGGTGATGATAAAAATGAATACGTTATAACATTAAGCTTTAACTATGCATTCAGATGTGGAAGCTATGCTTGATTTTCACATTACTTCGTTTACGGCTGTATACTTTCCGGTGAAGTTTAACGGACGTTGTATTGTGTATTATAGTTTTCATGTTTATTGTGTTTTGCATGGAAAATGAACGAAGCATCGTTAACATGAACTGCGTATTTGTTTATGTAATTACTTTGCAGTTGTGGTCCAGCGTGCAGATATGTGGCCAGTGTTGTGGACCGCCATGCGAACGTACGCCCCCTACGTAACCTTCCCAGTAGCCTTTGTGGTGGGGGCTGTGGGTTATAATTTAGAGTGGTTCATTCGGGGCACCCCGGCTCGGCAGCAAGAGGAGAGGGGGATCCTGGAGCAGAGGGAGGACCGGAAACTGGAGGAGCTTGTGGGGCAGGACGTCACTCAGGTCACCAGCCTGAAGGAGAGGCTGGAGTTCACGCCGAGGGCGGTACTGAACCGAAACCGCCCAGAGAAAAGCTAAAGGTGCCAGCCATGCAGAGCCACGCGAAGGGGTTAATGTCACCTATCGTCATACCCGTTGCCTAACAAAGGACTGTTGTTAGGCATATTCTTCATTTGTTCTACAAGTTTAATCTCTGATGCCTAACT
This sequence comes from Stomatorhinus walkeri, assembly GCA_026784285.1. Lineage (NCBI taxonomy): Eukaryota > Metazoa > Chordata > Actinopteri > Osteoglossiformes > Mormyridae > Stomatorhinus > Stomatorhinus walkeri. Next base: position 13,516,171 of record JAODUD010000046.1, on the reverse strand, counting down.
GGGGAGGAATGTTGGCTGGACTTCTTTTTGTGTCAAAGTATTATGTGTATTTTTCATGACAGTCTGAAAGTCACAAGTCATGAAATGGCTACCGTAACATCTGAGACATTTCCCCCCAGTTAATGGTCAAAAAAGGTTCATATGAGACCAGCAGACTATTGTTTTTCTCTATTACATCAGTAGTATTAATTTCCTGTTGCACATGATCAGTGAACTACTGCACAGCTGGAGCGCGTCGAGATTTCATTTGCCGTTTTCCTGTGCTTCTCACCTAAAGACAAAGCTGACAGCATGCATTCAAAACAAGAGCAAGCAGCCCGCAAGAGACTAACCCGCCAGCATCACAAGGACAGAGCCTAGGGAACGTGTGACGTGTGTGTGCGGTGTGTCTCAGGAGATCTCGGGAATGTGTGCTATATATATATATTTTTAATGTACCCTGCCACATTTCTGTTCTTTCACCCAGCCTCTGCACATTTATTTTTCACCCAGAAGAAAAACCACAAGCAACTCGCTGTGAATTTTTGCTTTCATTTTAGAAAGTACACAGCTTACAGCAGTACGCTAATTGCTGGAGCGTTGAAAAGTACTGAAAATGGAGTCAAATTATGTATAAATTATGTTGGATCCATTTTACTTGCTGCTGTGTTCTTGTGGATCTTTAATATGCTGTGCAAGAATTTCAAGTAAAATGGTAATAAATATAATATTAATTTTAAGAGCTCTGATAGTGTTACGTTATTGGTTCCAGTTGTTACCTGGTTATTATACAATATATTACAAGTATTATGTAGTGGCCTTGTAAGACCCTGAATACAAGTTTATAAGTACAATAACACTAAAAAGCTGTGTAATGAGCAATTTAGCCGCACTGAGTTAAGATGGAGCATGAATGCCATACGTGTGGCGGTTCCCGTGATAACGACACAGCTGGGCCTTCCCCTATGAAGCAGAAAAAAATGTATGCAGGATGCGGAACATTAGAGGTCAAATGAATTTTTGTAAAACCAGCTCCAGGATAAGTGTTCTGTTTTGGGTTTTTTTTTGTCGGTATCTGGGTCGAGCGTTTAGGCCAAGATCTTGGAAAGTAAGCGGGAGGGCGCTTTACTGGCTGAACTTCATTAGCTGTAAGCTGATACGTCACACCAAAGGCTGGCCTTCAGCTACTTAGTATTTTTCTGCCACAAGGCTGAAAATGGACCGACAAAAGGTTGATAGCGTGTACATACTCTGATGAAGTTGCACTGCGATATATATCAGGAATAGAAATGTTTTATTCATCTCAGTAGGAGTGGTATGCAAAGTAAATGCAGGCAGCCACTTCAGCACAGGCTATACATATGTTATGTATCTATATCATATTATTGACAATTTATTGATTCCCTTGGGGGGGGGAATCTTTTTGCCTACCCCATCTTGCTTTTCATGATACATGTCACATGTATAGGTGACATCGAGCTTGGCAGCAAAGGGGAGCCACCTGCAGGAGCTGGGGGTTAAGGGTCAAGCTCAAGGACCCAAAGACACGACAGTTCTGTTGGCACTGGGCTCAGACCAGTGACCTTCCGATCGCAGGCAGGGGGGTGTTTCCTGCTGGGCCACACGGTGCCCCCTGTGAAGTTGCAGTAGAAGATGGAAGTGAGTTGAGTCAGTGTCCTAATCACACTGGGATGCTGATTGCTTTCTTGGCAGCACCTTTGATGGAACAAAATGGTAATCAGTCTAAATGCATCGAGGAGCAGCGTTGTGGTGCTCCTTCATAGTCCATATCTGGATGGTACCATCCTTTCCAGGAGGCTCAGGGGGGGCCTGGATATCAGGATCACTGGGGAGAGGTGGTTGGGAGTGAGATAAATTATTGCTATGATATTTGTAATTTTCATCCTGAATGCAAATAAGCCGGAACAATTATTCAGTCTTGGTTTATTTGGTAAATTGCACCAGCAATCATCTAATTTTCTGTGGAATTGCACATATTTCTGCAGTTCTTAACATGCATTGTATGTGTGGCGCACGGTGGTGGTAAATGCTAAGTAGCCTTCTTGGTATCATTTGATACATTTTTTCCCCAGTTAACATTACTTTGCCACAATAGACAGATACTGTTCCTATTCCCCTTTCAAATATTTAAAACCTTTTTCACAGAAGCAATTCTGACATTATTGACACATTCCCCAAGCTACCCTCAGATTTAAATAATGAAATTGCAGACACCATGAGTTTTTTTTTTTAATCCTGAGCACATTTCATGATAGAAGAAGCTGCTGTACATTCTTCTCCATATTTCTATCCAGCTTCTAGCTGCTTATCCTGCACAGAGTCATAAGGTCCTGTTGCAGGCAGCTAAGGGCTAACCACATGTCTATGGTAGAAGACCCATGCAATATTTATTGCAATATAAGATGTGTGGGTGAGTAGCATTTAAAAAAATGATAAATGTTCAAGTTATTTTTTCTCAGGGCTTTGCAATTTCCGCAATGATTGCATCGGTAAATCGGAGCAGTAGAATTTGTTCTTTTTTGTGTGATGTGATATCATCTAATCTGAGGAATGTGTTTTCGTAAGTCGGCATGAGTGCATCCATCCATGTTTCATAATGGCTTATCCTGTACCCTGTCCCAGGAGACACAGGCGTGGGTGCACTTTAGATGGGACGCTAGTGTGACAAAGGGCACACGCACAGTTTGGGAAATTTAGGAATGCCAGTCCTATGAGATTATTTTCTGTCTCCTCACATATTGAACCATGGGAAGGAATTGTATTCACAGCCCTGGTGAAGTGAACAAGGTTAGACTATTGCATGTGCTGACCCAGTGCTCCGTCGTAAGGGGCACCACAGTTTATTCTGGTTGATACAGTGGTACATAAGGGTGTAGGTAGGGCTTAAACAGTGACTTATTCCCAGAAGCACTGTAATGGAAGGTGCTGGGGTTTGGAGGAGTGGGGGGAGTTAGAATGACTGGGGACCTAAAAAAATTTGTAACATAATTGGATTGGTTTGGGTTTGGGGCCCATAATCTCTAGGACCTCCCCACCCCACGCTTCCACCCCCCTAAATCTGTGAGGCTGCATCAAAAAGAAGGGAGCCGCTGCACCCCCTTATGCATTTAAGAGAGCCTTAATGACATTTCTGAATTCTATTACAGTGAAAGAAAACAATGAAGTAGGTCACAGTGGATGAAAAAATCATTAGCCTAGAATTTTAACTTCTGCCGTTGAAGTTTAAATAGTAACCTCCTTCTGCTGCCTGATTTAACAAAATAAAAAGAACAATGCAAGATTTGAAAGCTTTAGAAATAACAGGATCTGATTTATTTTAGCAAAATAATCTATGAATTGCCTCAAAGGATGTTTAGGATTTGATGAAAAGAGCAAGTTTATAGGTAAAGCTGGTTAGTGGTGGCTTGGTTTTTAATCATCAACACTCTCCAGAGGATGAAACTACAAATACACTTCCCACCCCATAGAACCTGTTTTCCGACCTCCTGCCTGTTGTCAGTAAGGCAGATGCCTCTATCTAAGCTGTAAAGTTAGGCACACTGCCTGACGCCTGGGCTGTGACCTCAGCCCGGCCCAAAATGCTTTTGTGGTATGAATGTATGACACAGAGCCTCGGAGCAATTTAATAGCGATAACAGGGTGAAATATATGTGTGCAAGAGGCAGATAGATGAATAATGTAGTTGACCACAATGGTTGACATGAATAATGATAACGACTCCATATTTGAATGGAAAGAAACCCTTAATCCCACAGGACTGGATCTGTCCCAAACCCCAGATCGGAAACAGATTTCAAGATCCTGACTCCCGTTTACTTGCTTTTCCAGCATTGGATCAGTCCTTCTCTTGTCATGTGTGTCTATGAAGGCCAATAAACTGATGGAGTGCTTCTCAATGCCAAGAAAGCAAAGGCTGTACTTGTGGACTTGGTAAGACCAGTCTTGCTAACCTGCCTCCCAAGAACAAACTTGGGGCACCGTGATTCATGGGACTGGTCTCGTTTGGCAAGGATGCAATTGATGCATCCTTGATATTTGAGGCGGAGCAAGAACAACATCCAGGGATTTTTACTGTCATCTGTACTTCTGTTCTTAGTATAGGATCTGGTCCAACTGGTCGATGGAGGATGACGTAAAACGGGTACAAGAGAACACAAGTACGGTCAAGTGCATATATCGATAAACACCCATAGTCCTGTAGATCTCTAATGAACGCCTGCAGCACTACAGCCTCCATCACCAGCTGAGTTATGGAAGATTTATTGGTGTCGCATTAATCATTTTTGCAGACGCTTTTATTTACAGTCCGTCCCTGGAGTGTTAGGGTTAGCAGCCTTCCTTATGGGCACAGCTGTGATGTGGTTTGCACAGACTGCTGTATTCACCTCATACCTTGCAGTTATGTCTCTCTGTTGTGTATTTTGCGTCTCGTATTTATTTTCTGTCTGTGTTAAACCCTAATTGTTAGTTGTTTATGGTCATGGCATCTCTAGCTGTAGGGAGCTGTGCCAACAACAATTTTCATTGGGTTCTGTCGTGTGGCGATGCTGCTTTTGATCATGCTGCCGGCCAGGGGTTTTGAACCAGTGACTAACTGGACACAGGGTCCTAACCATCAGAGCCACAAATCCACAGATTTGGACCGCAGAGTCTTAACCGCCCCATAAATTAGCACTCCAGGTCATCACGGAAATTTCCAGTATATCTCACTGCAGGCTGGGTGGAATTCCATTGTCCCAGGTCACCAAGGCAGCGGGGGTAGATGCGTCCATGTAGCTGCTGGCAGGATGTTGGCCAGGTTTACGCACAATGAGAAATGTCCCATTCAGTCCGCTATCTCGCGGCGTCCCGGGACAGAGGGTGGGGACCAGCGGTACATCCCCTGTCCTCGAATCTTCCTGTTTCACACAGTCAGGGATCTGCTGCTCCCACAGTCCACTGACAGCGTCCTCCTTTGAACCGAGGTCATACTGGCCCAAGCCCCGCCCCCTCCCTGACCCACAGCCTCTTCTGAAGAAACACACAAGCTATAAACATAAACACACTCAGGGTGACACACTCAGGGTGATACGTTGCGATGAATGTGAGGTAGGGCACACACAGACAAAGGCAATTACACAAAGACATGCTACACGGACTGTACACACTCTGACACGCCAAAGTCAGGCCATCTCAGCCAAGCGCATCCTGTCCTCACTAATAAGTGAACACAAAATTATTCAGAACATTATATAGCAACTCTTGCAAAACACATGTAAACAATACAGTAACACTATTACACTCATAATGATGGTTAATTCAATGATGAATCACACATACGACGGTGATCCCCTACGATTACACCCTAATCATGCTGAAAATTCCTAGTAACGTCGGAGCGCAATGCCTTACTCGTGTGTTTAGGGTGGTCCTGTTGTAAACAAGCTTGCTGCACTTCCGGTCATACAGAAGTATATCACATACCATTATGTACAGTACCTAATACTTGATAACGATAATAAACAACTATGTTACGGCTTTATGCATTTACTATACTGTACTTTTTACTGTTACTTTACAGCATACTCTTTATTTGTGTACACTCTACTATGTTCACACAAAGACAAAATTGCCTGATGAGGCATTTCTCAGAGCGTATCCCTATCGCTAAGCAACACATGATTGTATAAGTGAAAATGAACCGGGAAGTAGAAATTGCTAACATTTCATAGAACATTATATTTAATTCTGCACCAAAGGAGGCCTGATGCAGTGATATACAGAAACATTGACATATCTGACATACCCTGCTAACTGGGTGGTGTGAGGCTTGGCGAGTTTGGCCAATGGGCAGAAGGTTGCTAGTTCTTATCCCATACTTCGGTGAATGCTCACATCTCCATCGGGCCTTTCAGCAAGGCCCTTAACCCCTTAAAATGCTCCAAGGGTGCCCAATAAATGCCTGACCCTGTGCTTGGACCCATAGCTTATATATAATTTGTTAATATATATGTTTGTCTCAAAGTATGATGGGATATGGGAACAAAGGAATCCCAATGCATGTGTGCTAATGGCAAAGCATTGTTTCCTAATGAAGTCCTACAAAGACCAAAGAGCTCATACAGGCTTCCTTTCTTGGGTTTTGAGGTCAGCATGGGGGTGAACTCGCTTTGCCCGACCGTTTGTAGCAGCATGTCCAGTGTATTGGAACATATGGCATATGGAAACAATAAAAGCAAATTCCCAGCACTGGGCTATTGTAGGGCTGAACAATCCTCAGAGGTTTATCTGTCGGGGCAACAATGGAGAAGCGGGAAAAGTCAAAGGCAGCGAACTTCCTCCCTAGCATGCGGGACGAGTTCCCAATATGGGCCTGGGGATGAACAGAAAGCCGTGCTTTCGTTTCTATGCTCGCACATTTAAACTACACGTGGGTGCATGTTGGTGTGCAGGAGACACCAAACGGCATGTACTGCGCATCACCATGATTAGTGCACTTTTCAGGAACCCATTAAATCAGCACAACATAAACACTGCAGAGGGCCAACCCTCACTGAAGAATAACCAAGCAACATGCTGATGTTATTTTTAGCCCAATCCCCTCCTCCCTCTCACGTCATGTGACTGTGGGCTCCGGTGCCCATTCTGGCTTCAGAGAGGGAAGTGGCTTTCTTCGGTTCAGCTGGTGCACAGTCTCCGACAGTTCTGGGCAGCCGAGTTTGGCACAGGTGACGCGTGGCTTTGCATGCTGGGATGCCTCCTGCACTCCTGCGTGGCTTCCTGTCTCTAATTAGTGACGCGAGTTGGGTGATGCAAACGGCGTGGAGAAGGGTGAGGTCAGGTCAGTCCAGACAGTACAGTCAGGTGCACATGGGATACCTCCACGAGTGGCATCATGACTCATTAAAATTCTCATTAAGAGCAATAATGACAGTCAATCAAATTTAATCATGCGTATTTCCATGAGTACGTAGGATATAAAGCCACAGGAGAGAGGCCCATAAATGATAGATTGCAGGCGATGTTGGAAATGAGTTTGGGTGAGGGGGTCATTGTCAGGATGACACCTGGGATGAGGATGTGGATCAGCAGGCAGCGACGGGCTGGGGGGGGGTCACACAGCTGCGGCGTTCCTTATTCACTCTTGTTGCAGTTCGGCACAAAGCAACAGCAGGGTTTTCATTTGGATGGTGGGGGGGTGGGGGGGGGCTGGCCAGCATTCCTGAGTGATTCCTGGGCATGGCGGCCATTGGCAGCAAAGGGGCGGGGGGTGCTTCCATGGACTGTTTGGTGACCCCTGAGTTTTTTGTGTTGTGACCCGAACCCCACTGTACCAGCTGTAGGAAAAAAAAACAAACATTGAAAAGGCATGTGGTTTCCGTTAGCTGCTCCACAAACAAGGGCAAATACATACTCAAATACATACTCATGGGCAAATACAGGTCCACACAGCTAGCGGGTATAATCTGTGCCCTTGGTGAAAAGCTATATGAGGAATGCCACGCTCGTGTTTTTTATTTAAGACCGAAAGGCCATAAGGTAAAATCCACACTAACTCGTCCCCACCTAGGGCCATTTCCTGCTGGAGAGAAGCACTTATCTGGAAATGGCTGGAACTGACCGGATTGGAAATGGCAGCGTAGGAACAGAAGAGATGCGTGCATGTGACAGAAAGAAGCGAAAGTGAAATCACAGAGTTGCAGTGGCGGATTTCGGCATTTCTACCAATAACAGTCATGCCAAGTGTAACAGTGACTCAATGCCAAAACCCAGTGGAGCCCTTGGTCACTGCTCTGTGGGTCTCATGATGCTCTCATACATATAGAGTAAATAGCTGCTTTAAAAGAATCTCATATCTAAATTCTCTCATTAGCTTCCTTGTAGTTATACTGTAACTGGTATAATTGCTTGAGGACAGGCTGAGTTGAACAGATTCTTGTATATAAATAGGAGCATCTGTGGGAAAATTTCTCTGGAAAATAAAAGAGGAAATTGCTATTTCTGTTTAACATCCCAGTAGAGCAGCTGCTCCCTTTGCATGGGGTCATTGAAACTTGTGGTTTTCCCCAAGTGTTACTAATGTTTTTTTTATCAACTTCCTTCAGCATAGGAGTTTGTTATTATTTTTTTTAAAGTAATCATTTTTAAAAGGATCATAATAAACCTTAAATTTGGACTGTGTCAGTTCCAAGTATGTCTTTCAGAAGATTCAGGGCACTGGAAAAGATCATACTGCTTGGAATGGTTGAAGGTAAATGAGGATGACTGTCAACAAGGGTGGTGGACTCAGTCATCACAATAAGCAACATACCACCTGCACTCCTGAGGACTCAGGTGGCACTTTCTGGAGGAGTGCCAGTGATTTGGTTGCCAAGAGCTAACACTGACTTGAAGGCACCGAATAAGTATCTGGCAGTGGCAGGCAGTCACACTGCTGTCAGCATCACTGTGGAGATTAACTCTATGCTGCCCCACAAAGGCAGAAGACAGTAACTACACTGACACTGAAACAGAAAAAGGACTTCATGGTTTTTTTACCGTCCACCCATAGGTGTATCAGGCAGGTAAATGATCATGTGCTTATTCAAAACCAAACACAGTCAAACTAACACAAAATAAAGCAGCCTAAGAGATTCTGGACCTGTATCACAAAGCTGGATTCTCGATTAGCTAGATAACTTGTTGGATTTAAAGTACCCAAGTTTAATGGACTTTATCTTCATTCACTTACATTTGGCAAAAACTGTTAAATTTGGCATGGTATCTAGCTAAGCAAAAAAAGTCCTGCTTCGTGATATCGATCCCTGATTGTCTGTCATAACTCAGTTTTGAAAAAATGTTGTTGCTGTTCACTCAAAACCACGTATGTTCACTTATTGACTAGGCCTCTCTGGCCAAATGCTGTGATAAATCAGAAACAGCACACTGCCTTTGTCCTGTTTTACATTTGACAGCGAGTGGGAGAAAACACACTCAGAGGAGTATGCGGCCCATTCCTAACCAGGGTCAGCAGTGTCTGGACTGCAAGCAAAATGCAGAAGGGAAGCCAGTGACCCACATCTCAGAGCATAAACACCCAGATAAATATGGCTTAATGTGTTGAACATGCCTGGAATCGAAGCAGAAACAGAACATAGTGTAAAATATCTCACCTTAGTGTGCAGATGTCTTCCCGTCCTTTAATTCTGTCTAGATTTCTCTAGCCTTTCCTCTCTGCATTTAAAAGAAACTTTTATTTCATGCACAGAAGGAGTGAAACAGTAACACAGACACTTTATATCAATTTATGTGAAGGCAAACCCTAACCTCATTACACACAAAAAACCAACAATATTATAACTTCACTATGCAGGTGTTCACTTTTAAAACCTGTGCATCCTTTTGGGAATGGAGACTGTGATAATCAGCGTCACTTTTTTCATTATGATTTCTAAATATACCACCCTTAATTATTTACATTTCCTCATTTATTCTGGGTCGAGAAACTATTATATTGCATAAATTATTTTCTGTTTCAATAAATATATTGCTAATTCGATAGATTTAAATAATGTTTATTTGATAAAAATACAAACTTTATCATATTATCTGCACATTAATATAAAAAATTATAGAAAAGAAATCTACATGTGAATTCAGCATCAGCACTCTGCTCACACTGCTGAAAATCCTTGCTGTTGTACCGTGCTGATCATCTCGACGTAGCAACACAAGATGGCTTCTTCTCTTCTCCTTCTCTTCTCTTCTCAGCTGCTCCTCTTTACGCCCAATTCCCACCTCTTCTGTGTCCCCATACAGTACCGGAGAGCTGGTCCCAGGAACCGTTTACACAGCCTCTGCCCGATTGCCGTGACGAATCGGCCTGTGGGTCGGCCCAGGACCATCGACCCGAGCCACTGCCAAGTCCATGTGCCAGGGTGGACCAGTGAGGCCCACGGGATACGCAACGCCAGCCAAAGATGAGCTGAGACCCAGCCTCTCTGAAATCGGTCAAGGAGCTGGAACGGAATGTTCCCAATGTGCTCATATGCCTACCCATCCCACCCACCCCGTGGAAAAAAAAATTCACAGTTGCGAACATCGCCTGTCAGACATAATGTTTCTGCTGGGAGGTGCTCTTTGTGCGGCTTCTACTGTCTCCCTTGTGAGACGACATTTTTGAGTCAGGCTTTGATGAGGGGGTCAAGGTGGGGGGGGGACAGATCAAATAGTTGGGCAGTGAACCTATAGGGGAACACTGGTCCATGCCCTGGGGCTGGTTTACATTGTTCTCCATCATTATGCAGCCATTGTACGGTTGGGAGTAACTAATGTCACCTATAGGAATCGGCAGTTGGCACCTCTCCTGATAGGATGGGGGACACTGCGAAGAGGACATGCTGTCTAGGTTGGACGTCACCAAATCCTGGTCTCTCCTATGGAAATCCTTCTCCAGGTAGAGGGTTACGACCCGCTGGAGGACATAGAGGAGCTCCATAGCGTTCAGTAGCACGGAGACGCCAGCGATCGCCTGCATGTAGATGGTGAAGATGGTCTTCTCGGTGGGCCGGGAGACAAAGCAGTCCACCGTGTGCGGACATGGAAGGCGTTCACATTCGTACTTGGGGAGGATGAAGAATCCATAGAGGAAATATATCCCCAACATAAACCCTACCTCTAAGACCATCTTTATGCAGATACTGAGTGTATAAGCACAGAGTAGCCTGCCCTTCAGTTTAGGCTGCTCCAAGATGGCTGAATGGTCCTTAGTCACCTTTTTGACATTGACATTAACAGCCAAATGACTGCTACCCCTGTCCTTTCCTGTGACCAAGTGTTGTACCTCCGCCCCCTCCGATTCCTCTCGCCATCTGTTGCGAAAGGCCACGTAGCCGAAGTAGAAGACGGTCGGCGTAGAGACGAAGATGACCTGCAGCACGAAGACGCGGAAGTGCGAGATGGGGAAGGCCTTGTCGTAGCAGCCCAGCTCGCACCCGGGCTGCGCCGTGTTGCAGATGAAGTCCGATTGCTCATCGTCCCAAGCGGACTCGGCCGCTGTGCCCAAGACCAGGATCCGGAAAAGGAAGAGCACCGTCAGCCACACCCGGCCAACGCCCGTCGAGTGCTCCTGTCCTTCCTCCAGCAAGCGCTCCAAGAAGCCCCAGTCAGCCTTGGACATGGTACAAACCTGCAGAGACCACAACATACACAAGCAAAGGGCACAGTACTCATAAGCAGTGAAACCATACCTGAACCTCAGTGTTTGACAAAGACATTCATAATCTTATCATTACATAACAGGAGAGCAAATTTACAAAACTCACTCAGTCCACAGGATATATTTTCACGAAAATGTCTGGAGACTTGGAAACTTAAAGAAGGTTCTCCAGTGGATTACATGAGCACTGAGTGAGTTTTGGTTCCCAGTACTGTAACATATGATGAGGAAGCCTGACTTTAGGTCATTGGTGGTCTCACCTC
>JAODUD010000046.1:13484280-13494527 GCA_026784285.1 Stomatorhinus walkeri | reverse complement strand
CCCCCCCCCCCCACTTCCAGGCTCTAAGGCCCCTTAATATAAAAATCATGCACACAGAATAATTACCCGATCCATAAGGTCCCCCATCCCAGTTTCTGCCTGGATAATGTTTTGTTCTCACGCAGTTGAGCACACACATCCAGGCACTTATATGTATGCAGGGTTGTGTGTTTGTGTGTGCGGTGAGGGGGGGTGGGGTTTCAGCGCTGCTCTCGAGAGCCGTGTCAGTGAACCCTCAAAGTGCCAAGCACCCCCCATTACCCGTGGGCATCGGCCGAGTACAAGCTGCACGCTGAAAGATCCAAGCAGCCAGGATCCCACAAACCGAAACCCCCCCCCCCCAACACATAAACACATGCACATACACACACACACGCACACACACACACACTGCATCAACTGTACGATTCTGGCCCGAGCTGCGACAGGTACCTGAGCCTCGTAATTCTGCTCCATCGTCGCTGCCTTCCTCGAAGCTGCATCAATGCAGAGATACAAAAGAAGTACCTAAAACAGTGATGCAACTGATATAACAGCAGCAAGAGGAAACTCCTCCCCAAAAGCTCTGTCCTGCGATATCTAAGCATTTCTACATCATTTGCACAAATTAATATGTTTGCACAATGGAAAATTTGACAATAACATTTAGCCGAGGAAGCCTCTTTGTGTTTGGAAAAAATATAGTTTCCATAGGAGGTCTGAAGGCCACGTACCACGAAACAGAGCAGATCACCCCCTGCTTCTCTGTTAATAATGAAGAGATGTTCTACATCTTGTTTTCTGTGGAACAGTGCTACAGAGCTCTGTGTAAATGTTAGATGCTCGTGTTCCACTTCTCCATAATGGGATATTAATGTTTGAACAGCAATGGGGCTATAGGGCAAGATCTGGATGACTAAGACTCACAGTTTTATAGTGCCAGGCCACTTTAAGGTGTAATAGCGGGTCTTTAAGAGGCACGCATTGATGAAACAGCTCATAAGAGTGTAGCAGCTCAAATCGGCACTTAATGAGGAGGTTATGGCTCATAACAATACTTTATGCCAGCTTGATATAGCTTATTGGAGAGAAAGTGCAAATGGATCTTTGACTTGCAGTGAGAAGTGTAAGAATGGCAGTCAACACTGATTAATATTGTAAACGAAAAGGCGCAGGTATTGGGTTATGTTTTGGGGGGGTAGTCTGCATGCCTTCTGATTACCTGGCGCTCCACACAGCCACCGTGTCACTGTGTCGGATGATGGATCACATAAAGGAGTGGTTTTGGCAGCTACAGAATAATTCACAATTGTACCTGCTAATGGAAAAGAGGAGAAAAAAAATAGCGGTGGAAATTATATAGTGCTGCTTCTCTTATATCCTGGGATAAATTCTCTGGTAATCACAGCAGCAAAATTGAGCTGAACAGACCAAGCAGGACAGAGACAGTGAATTCTGAAGAGAGATGCCCTCTCAAACAAGACGCTGTGAAAAAAAGTGCCACAGAAAACCGGCGTTTTGTTTTTCAACTGTCCATAACAATGGATAAACATTTGTAAGTGGGCATGATGCAATATTTCAGCAGCAAACAGCAGTTATAGTTACTTTGATATCAACTGCACTGGTCTTGATTTGTAATTTCTATATTGTAGCATCATTTTTAATTACCCGTTCCATTTGTTTATCAGTCTTCCACTTATTTTGGTCGTGGGGGGGGACCTTTCCCAGGAAGCATAGGGCACAATGCTGGGGTGCACCTTGGCTGAGATGCAACTGCATCACGCGGCACACAGGCAGTTTCAGGAGATTGTGGGTAGAAGAAGTCCCATGTGACGATGAGTCCCAGGAGAGCCTACAGAACTCCACACACATGGATCGGATCTGGGAGTTCAAAGCACTACCCACTGTGCTACCACCAAATATAATTATCGTATTTTAAAAATATTAAAGCACGGCTCAATGCGGATTTCAATGTAAAAGCATTTGCACAACCTTGTGAAAACTTTAATTTGAATAAATATGCTTTGAAATGTGTTTTAATTTAGGTTTCAAAATACTAGATATTATTCATTAGGTGAAGTACCACAAAGTGCAGCCTGTATCCAACGATCCCTTTCATCTTAAGGAAGTCGCAGTGAATCCACAGTATAATATGGATAACTTTGCAAACAAATGTGAATGAAGGGCTCTTCATATGGAATCTGTTGAGATCACAGTGTGTGGAGCCGGATTTTGGACAAATGGATGATTCTGGCATTTAAGAAACACAAACTGGTGGATGAAGCTGATTTACTTTGGGTGATGAAGATAATGAGGCCCACCATGAGTCATCTAACGCCATGGCGGGGGCTGCTCATGTTTGCCGACCTCGCCCCCTCCCAAAGCCGCCACCAGACTGGCAGAACGTCACCCGACTCTAGCAGCGGTGGTGCAGCTGATCTCACCGTCTGTCGTGGGTATGAGCACGCTAAGCTATCGAGGGAACAGCGGGATTCGCTTCTGAACAATTTTATCCCACGATACGGAGACGTCACAGTCTAACACAGAGTCTAGAAGTGCCTTCCTTGTATGAGCAGTTTAATTCTTCCTCTATTTTACGTTGTGGGGGAGGGGGCACTCTTAGACATAAATGATACCCTATCAATGCACTTGACACCCCAACAGACCTGCTGCCATAAATATTGTTTTGTTGATCCCAACAGATACATCAGCCTAATTATCTTCCCCTGGCGTGATGGATTCTGTGCCAAGATTACCGTGAGCTGCTTTTTCAAAGGCCCATCCTCTGCGCCACTAGAACGGCATTGATTTCTTTATTTTTTCTGTTCATTTATTTAATATTTCATTTTGATATTGACACCCTGTTTTCATAGCCATGGTTTGCTAACGCCGACAGCACTGTACCGTGGACTACAGTAGATTTAACAGAAACACAAGCACACATTATCCCCAGAATGCTGTCTTAGAAACATTTGTCACAGACAAGGAGCTGTGTTCGTTGGAGCTGAACGAGTGCTGAGTGTGTTAAACGAAAGCTATTTGATCTGTTAAATAAAGTTTGTCTAAACGAAAATGCAATCTGCAATGTAAAGAGGCCACAAAACAAAGTACTATAGGCTATAACAATGAGTAGTTGTTTTCCATAACCTGCCACAAGACTCTTTTATTCAAATTTCTCATAGGAAACCAGCAAAGTGTGTACCTTGGTTGGTACGTTGCAGTTTTGGGTATTGCTAAAAATTCTGTCCCTCTGTATTCATAATGACACCTCTTTTAGTTTTCAATCATGTCTTTTATTTGTTAGCTATCTATCTTCTATAATTGCTTATCCACTTCAGGTGGCAGTGAGGCCCAAGCTTATTCTAAGAAGCACGGGATACAAGGCAGGGGATATCCTGGATGAAATGGACACAAGGCAGGGGACATCTGGATGAAATGGACACAAGGCAGGGGACATCCTGGATGAAATGGACACAAGGCAGGGGACATTCTGGATGAAATGGACACAAGGCAGGGGACATTCTGGATGAAATGGACACAAGGCAGGGGACATTCTGGATGAAATGCCAGTCCAGTGGACCACAGAGAGTAACCTGGATCAATTTAGAGATACAATTTAGAGAACCAAAACCCCTGCACTGGATGTGTGAACCCAGGGGACGTCCTCTCAGTCCCAAGGGAACCAAAGCCCCCGCACTGGATGTGTAAACCCAGGGGACGCCCTCTCAGTCCCACGGGAACCAAAGCCGCAGCATTGATGTTTGAACCCAGGGGACGTTTTCTCAGTCCCACGGGAACCAAAGCCGCACGCTAGATGTCATCGCATCACACTCTGTGCCATCGTACCAGTTTCTAAAGCAAATGGGCAACAGGCAGAAATGTTTCTGGAGTGACAGATTGGTTGTACATAGTCGTTCTGATAAAACGCAGCAGCTTCACAGACACTCTGCTTAAGCACAGTCACGGTGCTTTAAAACATGATCACTAAAGGATGATGTAAGGTCCACCATTCTCACACCAGGGCATTGCAGTAGATATTCCATTTCTGTTTCCATTAATCTGGCTGTCATTTACGAGTCTATAAATGTGTTTCTCTATCTGTATATGATAAAAAAAAATCTGTATACTGTATTTGCCCCTATTTGTAGAGCAAGGCATGCATATATGTGTGTGCACCTCAGTGTTCAACATGACCGATGTGATATAATGTTGTATGGCATTAAATTTCTTCTTTATCACAGATTGCTTTTTGGGGGTGCTGAGCCCTCTCCCCTTCCCGCCACCCCCAACCCCTCCATGGAAAAAAGGCACGTCATTTGATTCAATCATTCTGTGTAGAGAAAAAAGTGATTGTGGTACAGTGCGATGCTTAAGAAAATAAGGGTTTGAATTTTAACCGTTTGGAATTCATTATCACAAATCTAAGTAGGCCTACTAGGAAGACCATACTTCCAAGATTAATGTAATTACTACACACGTAACTGCCGAATTTAGAATAATGAGACAGAACATTATTAACTGTGCAGTGTCTTACTGGTTTAGGGAACATACTTCACGTGCTCTGCAGCGAGCAACGCTGTCCGAGGTGCTGAAATGAGGCGCCTGCACACGACAGTCAGAGACTGTGCTTGCTAATTCGAATTAACACCACACTCCAAACAAGATTATCCATGCGTCCTCAGTTATTAATAAAGACTGTCCTAGAAATTCGCGTTTAATTAAAAAATCTTGTGGCCTTAAATGAGGGCACAATAGGTATAAGCATTCACGTATAAGCCATATATCTCTGGCTCTGCTACACTGAATTAATTTACAGTGCTTCTGAGAATTTCACATTGAAGGCGTTTGGTGTCACCAGGGAATATGACACACAATTAGTAAAGCCGATCGTGATTTCCGAGGTGCGGTTCCATTTTCGCATAGTAATTTTAGTCTAGCTGTTAAAGCAGGAAACGGCTGCTTACACCATTTCACTACAAGCAATTACGTATGTCTGTGAAAGTGTAAAAATCGTAGTTTTGTGATACCAAATTAAACTAATTACGGTGTGGTTTAGACAGCAGGATTTCGAGAAAGTTATGATCCCTCAACAACTAAAGCCCGAAAACGGCTAATTAACGGGCAAACCTAACTTTCATAATTCATGATAATTCACAATTTAATACCGAGAGCGCGTCTATTGGAATGGCGTCTATTACAGATCGGTCACGGTGACACCCAGACACCGCTAACATCGAGATATAATGTTTATCACCGGCGACTGCTGTGATTTTGGCTGTAGCCTATTTACCCTCACATCAGCACGTATTACGTTAGAGAAGGATGAAAATATTACGTTTCAGACAAACAGCTATGTGGGCGTCAACATATACAATGAGTGGCTTTTGTGTGGATAGCACAACATTATTAGAAATTCACAGTAAATGCGGGCTACAGTCAGTCTTTCTGGCACCTAATTTGTCTCCGCAATTAATTTCTCACCTCGCACTGACCCATATCTATGGAATACTGTGTGTGGCGATGTGTTCTTAATGGTTTTCCACATGGGATCGTTGCGAACACATTTCACAAAAATAGTTTACTTGCGTTGTAATGTGAATCAATTGGTGTATTAGATGCAGCTACATTAAGTGCATTTACGACCCATGCGTCAAAATTGAACCATGTGCTTGCTAATTATTTGTATGTAAGACGTTTATGATTTACGCAGATGCCCCCAGTAATGTCATTCTTTTCTCCTGCTGGGCTTCTTTGCGTGGTTGGCGGCGTAAATATTTTGTGTAACTGATGTAATGCCGTTTTCAGAAAGGTGCGTCTAATAAGCTAAGGCCTTTTTGTTAGGTGATCGCCCCAGGTGCTTTCAACTGAATGCCATCGCCCAACGATCAGCTAAGTTAATGTACTGAGAACCCGAATGGGGTCTTCATACGACAGTACGTACACGTTATTTACTGGTCAGTTAATAGCTAAAAATGCAGTTTACCTTCTATAAAGGGAGACAACAAGCATATTATTGTCTATAATTTTGCGTATTTATATTTGAAAGTGCTCACGTTGCGGCAAGTTTGCGATTAAAAAAAGCAGTTTTTGGTAAATAATAATCCGAAGTAAAATTAGATCTGCACCCCGCGTAGACCACGCCCCCTTATCTCTCGCTGTCATACACAAACACACACATAAGGGCACACCCTGACACAAAATACATATCGATTAAATATTTGTCGTTATCAGCCCCAACCGGCTTCTCAGTATATCTCTTTAGCCGAAATCTTGAAAGTAAGCTTTTCCCTGGATTTAGGGCTTCAAATATGATGTGTATTCTTCCTGAATTAATCTACAAATTGATTCTTTTTTTTCTACAGTATATGAACGATCGCATTGAATCCACGGCTTCGCTGTAATATGCTCTAGCTGACGGATCCAGCTCCGTGTTTTGGCCCCTCCTTTGACTCCGAGGCCGGGGTATGGAGAAAGAGTAGCCGACAAGTCCCGTGGACCAATAGCACAACAGTGCTGCCTGAGAGGGGAACCCGGTGTGCGGGCGGAGGGCCAAAGCACACCGCAAGCAGCACTGACAATATCGGATCTGCCACGGTAGTGCTCTCACATCTTTTTTCGCCTCCCCTTGATGCTGAGATTTTTCTTTTTCTTTTTTGATTTAGAGGAATATTTCATTATACGGTGACGCCGGCATAACTTCCAAGTGCAAATATAAAGGTAAGATATAATCGCACTGAGCTTACTGTTCTCCGGGAGTTTATACTCAATCATGTAAATAGGTGTTCAGATATTTCTGGATTCTTAACCTACTGGCAAATATACAGTTATAAACGGGACGGATGCTATTTCGTAGGCGTTCCCCGCGTTGGATCGTCTTTGTTAGGCTGGTGCACGAGGTAGGGCTCGTGGCAGAAGCCTTGTACAACTGTTTCATCTGGCAGTTCTTTAAAGTTATTCTGATGCAGCAGACTATTCCGTAAAGGAGTTTCCACTCAATTAGACACATTTTTAAAATTGTTTTGAGGCGGCAGTCAAATCGATACGTGAGCTGGGACGGAGTTGATCTCCCTGGAATAGCCCATTCACGGCAAACAGAGAAATGCGATGTAATATCGTAAGAAATGCTTACCACGTTGCGCTTATTTATTTTTGTAAACTGCAATTATAGGGGGAGGGTGGCGCCCAGTTGAGAGACTCAAGGGACAACAGCGTTTTCATTATTTTAAAATTGTCGGGACTCTAAATCGTGGGCAAGCATTTGGAAATTCAGAAATACTTGTCCACTTAATGAACTCTATTGCGGTTCTTCGCGATGCCCATATCTAGAGAATATGAGAAAAAATAATGATAATGGGTAGCAGCTAACTTTCTTATACTCTTAAACAGGCAGATAACCATGTTGTCGACGTCGTGCTGTGTCTGTAAGTTTTATATGAGAACAGTGGATATATTACCGTAGATTTTATTACAAATCAAGTTAATTCCCAGGGGCTCTGCTCAATACAAGGTGGAATTATTTTCCGCAGCCGGACAGGGTCTAAGGTTATTTTTGCAATCATCACATTTATTAAATGATCATTATGACGCTATTCACACACAGTGCTTGAAATGCGGCGGTTAAAAAAAATAATCGAAATGAAAATAATTCGCACATTACACTTAAACTGTTAATCTAGCTGTGAGCTGGACTGAATAGTCAAATATTTCCCGAGACACCTACACTTGCAAATATTGCTAATAGTGACACAACTAACATATAATAATAATAATAATAATAATAATAATAATAATAATAATAATAATAATAATAATAAACAACGACGACAACAACAACAACAATCAACATTATCATCTCCGATTCGGGAACCAGCTCCCTGCTCCTGGGCACGCTAGCACGAGCTCTGTCACCTTATTCTGGTCCAAAAGTGTCCAGAGCATGTTGGGTCGGGTTTGTAGGCTGTCAAACGCCGTTAAATGACAAACACGTGACCTGCCATATCGCAATATAGCTGACATGATGCTCATTCGTTGCTTATTCTATCGCTTTAGCTTGAGCATGCTTTTATTTTTGTTTTATTTTTTCGTGTGCGGCTTTGCAGTTATGTTTCCGCCGCTGAGTTACAAATGGCGTTCATCACTAATAGGTGACGTGCTGCTTATCTGCATATACAGTTGCGAAATTTGAGGGCGCAAGAAGAGAAGAGCGCTCATGCCTTTCTGTAACAGCAGGGAAATGTCATTGGGAAGCCAAACCCTAAGCTTTGCGTTTAACTAACATCTAACTGTCACAGGGAAGCGGGGCAGTCTTTGCACTTCTGTGGTACGGCCTTACGGGCGTGAAGCAAAGTAGGTTCACTGTGAGGGGTGAGTATCAAATTGCACTGTTTAATTACCGGTCGTATTTCAGAAAGCGATGCACGGAGCAATGTTTTATGACAAACCAAGCTATGACAAATCTATTACAAACAAACAGGGTCTGATGTTTTAATACTGACATGTTTTGACAGCAGATAGAAGAATCAAGTCAATCAAAAAATATGAATAGAATTAAGCTCGGCTTTGTAGTTTTATGTACTACTCACTAAATATAATAATGAGATAGTGATATTGCGACTCGCATTATGCTTTTGTCTACGTCGGGCACAATGGCATCCGACAAGGATCGGAGCAAATCATCGGTATTAAATTAAACGCCTTGTGGGGACCAGTTTCCTGGCGTCTTGGCTCTCTCGTTTTTTCATTGGTTTCAAAAATTTGCACTCCATAAAACTGTTTGAATACCAGTCATCATTATTTATATTAAACTGAAATGTGTTTTTATTTCTGGAAAAACCTGCAGCTCTCTTAGATGCGGCGATCACGGGGCGGCGTTCGTAGTTGGCCCAAAGTAAAGTTTAATCTTACGCGTTGAATCTTTAGTTTATGATCTGAGACATAAGTATGAGAGCCCGGCGATCAAAAACATAACCGTAAGTGGTAGTTTAAATAGTCGCTGCTGAAAATCGTGGGCTGTAGTTAAGCCATCCGGCAATGTCTCTGTTTTTGCTGTTTGATCATTTCAAAGGCCAGATCCAGGGGGATACGTTTGAAGAAAACTCAAGAGTTATCGATCTAAATCTTAACGTTTAGCATAAATACACTGGACAATGACCTTTGGATAATTTTTTGTGAAATTATTTTACCACCGAACGTGCCATTAAACTTGAAATTCTCTTGGTAGCTCAATTTCATACGCAGCCGTTTGAATACGATTACTAGAATAAAATATAAAATCTCATACTTTTGCTGCAAGCAAGAATGTATGATGTAAATGGTTAAACCTGAAAGATCCCGTTGCCTCCTGGAGATATACGAATCAACACGCGAACGCAATCATTTAAATGCTTTAACGCTGAACAGGGGACCGTTGAAAAGGATACCAATTGTCTTTAGGACTGTTGTCATTGAGAAATCATGACTGGCTATTATTAATCTGGGCAGGTATCTGATTTGCAGACTTTCTGTTTTACCCATGAGCGTGATCCAGGTTCGAGTTTCAGGCTGTGATGTTTTCCAACACTCCGTGAATCTCAATAATTGTACTCAATTTATGCGGTCGTGTACCCGTTTTACGCCACCTTCCGTTGCTGTAAACCAGTTCCAGTGCTAAGAACACAAGCACAGACGATGGTAAAAATCCCCGGTGTTGAGACCGACCTTGCCAAAATCACAAATTCCGTCTTTGCGTTCTTGGTATTGAGATTCACCCACTGTTTGATCTCCTTGTCATTGTATAGGAAGTGACATAAGAGATTCGGTCTACCCTATCCCTGTTTTTCTAAATCCTAAACAGGTTCTCCCCATGTTCTCCCCAACAGCAAGAAATTCGATTAAACCATATAATTTGTATTGTTTCCTAGAGTAATATAGCCATGGACCTCTGCTGTTCTATACAGGCAAGTACTGGCCTTGAGTTTTTGAGTTTTTTGTGCTAGTGGTGTGGATCTGGAGTCCAGAGAATCCCAAAAGGCACATGAAGAGACCTGAGGTGTGTTTTCAGGTTAAAAAAAGAGCTGGATGGGAAATACTGCCAGGCCGCCATTGCTATCCACCTTTGAATTGAACAACTTACCAGCTACAAAAAAAAAAATAAGAGGAATGAAGAGGAAGATCTGCGGTTTCAGCGTCCCTCTAGGTAAGGCTGTATGAGAGAATGAGAGGTATCAAGAGTTAAATCCCATATGCCACTGATATCTGCAGACAGTTTGGCAAATTTAAATCTGCGTAGT
>JAODUD010000046.1:13450081-13464328 GCA_026784285.1 Stomatorhinus walkeri | reverse complement strand
GGGTCCCCGGGATCCCTGAGCCATAGTCCTGGGCGGTTGGCTTAGCTGCCCCCCCCCCACCCCCACCCAAACGCCTACCCCCGCCTCCTGGTAAAATGGAATCACCACATTTTTGATTGAAGTCCTTCACGGTGGCTCACTCCAGGATGGTGTTATCTAAAGCTACTTACCTAGTTGGCAGTTTATTTGCTTTTACTCATTTATTTTACTCCATACACCGTGCTTGGGGGTGAAAACACACACACACACACACATACACACAGAGACCAGACAGACACGCGCACACGTACGTGCACATAGACACACAGTCACCTGGAGTCTCGACCGCGGCGTATAGAACATCAGCATGGTACTGTCACCCACTGGCAGAATTATTCACTACAAGTCAGTGGCTTCCCAACCCAGCCACCACCCTCTCCCCCCCACATGAACAAGCCCACATTTACTTCTCTCCCACTGCTGACACACCTCACTGCTCAGAGCCATGAACTGCTTGTTTACCCGGCTGAGACTGGCCGGTGTTACTCTGAAACAGGAATGTGGAGCAGCTTTAGGACTTGGGACTCAGTGGCTTAAGGCAGGCTGGCAGAACAGGGATGTGCTGGGAAAAGCACAGAAGGAAGAGGGCAATACCTCTGTGGAACAGGAGGAGAAATATGAATGTACTGTATCACGTAAATCTAAGTATGATGGAATCCAATCAACTTCCAGCCACTAAATCTACGTATTCAACTATTGTGAATGTGCAATGTCCTTTTGGATTAATGAAGTGTATGTCGGTCTGTCTGTCTACCTGCTTGTCAGTCTGTCTGTCTGTCACTGTCTGCCTGTCTGTCTCTGTCTGCCTGTCAGTCTGCATGCTTGTCAGTCTGTATATCCAACTGTCTGCCTGTCAGTCTGTCTACCTGCTTCTTTCTGCTTGTTGGTCAGTCTGTCTGTCGGTCTATCTGAATGCCGGTCTTTCTGCCTGCCTCTCAGTCTGCCTGTCTGCCTGCCTCTCTGCCTGCCTGTCGATCAGTCTGTCTGTGTATCTGTCTACCTGTCTATCTGTCTGTCCATTTGTCTTTCTGTCTAGCTATCAGTCTATGAATTAGGGGGCAGGAGCCTATCAGAGGCAGCATAGGACCTGAGGTGGTGGTCCTACATTTTCTGTCAGTTGGATGTTGAAAATGTAGTTAAGTACTTAAATAGATTTACACGTCTGTCTCCATGGCAGTCCCCCTCCGCTGTGCTGCGTCTGATGCCTGATGTGGTCTGACCGAAGAGGCCAACCTGTGTTTTGTGTTTGGCGTCCGCCTCCCTCCCCAGGTATTTTCAGTCCCCCTGTCGTGCCGACAGCACACATTAATCACAGAAAAATGGCCTGCTGGGTAAATGGAAAGTGAGCGTCGCAGCAGAAGCTGTGTGCGGAAACGAAGGAGGCGGCTGGGGCGGAGCCTCACCACACTCGGTGTCTGTCACCCCTCGTACAGGGACTTTGTCCCCTGGCTAAGACCCGGCTCTGGAGAGTCCTCGATTTTAGCCGCCACATGTGTGCCAGCGTCACCAGAGAGTTTACGGTACATTGGTAACCCGCTCACAGGACACGGGACCCGTCACGGAAAGG
The DNA here is from genome assembly GCA_026784285.1 of Stomatorhinus walkeri. NCBI lineage: Eukaryota > Metazoa > Chordata > Actinopteri > Osteoglossiformes > Mormyridae > Stomatorhinus > Stomatorhinus walkeri. The sequence continues at coordinate 13,462,722 of JAODUD010000046.1, read as the reverse complement.
ACACGGAGCGTTTGCCAAGCCCGCTTTACACTCCTCCATATAAACAGGCCGAAAATCCTCTCCCTCACGCGTCCGTGTTCAGATGCAAATGCACGCCCAGAGCTTTTAGGCTACATGCATAATTAATGTGTCTATACAGAGTATAATAATATACTCACAACTTACAGAGTATAATAATATACTCACAACTTACAGAGTATAATAATATACTCACAACTTTCTTCAGCTCTTTCTTGCTATTAAGGCTCAGGGAGATAAAAAAAGGAATAAAAAAGAAACTTTATGGAAAATTAGAAGTCATGCCCGCTGAAGCAAAACAAAAACAGCCAGCCGTAAAATTAATACTTTTACTAATAATTAGCTGTACTGAAAGCCGAAGCGTTGCGAGACAATCGTCAGGTTAAAGTTCATTTGCCTGATTTGGTGCTGTACCTTTTCCTCCCGCATTTTTGCGTTTGAAGAGGAGCTGTCACTGTTGATGTGATGGGTTCTCTGAGTTCCTCTGGCCCCCGGTCCGTCGACGGGACCCGCTGTCTTCCTCCCCTCCATGGGTAAATTGTAACGGCAGCGTTCGGTGACCTTTCCTTCCAACAGCTCTCATGAATGCTCAGAATGAAGTGCCGGAGAAGGTGTATAATCATGTCTGGGGGAGCCCCCCCACCCCCCCCCCTCAAGTGTCATTAATGGCCGGGGGGAGCGAGGCTTTGCGGCTGCTCCCACTGATTGCACCCTGCAAAAGCCCTAGTCTGTCACACCCAGATCCTTCCCCATCCTTACCTGATGCGTAATCTGGCAAGCAGCTGTTTGGAGGCTCATGGGGGGGGGGGGGGTCATGTCTGAATCTGTGTTCTGCTGTGATAACAGACACCCTGGTGAATAAAGGACTGGGCTCTTTAACACGCACAGGAGAGAGGCGCTGGCCTTTATCGCCGTAACTCCTGTCCGATTGAGTAAAGGAGGGAACTGAGCTTCGGTCCAGATCATCTGCTCCGATCAGAGAAAAACAAAAGCAATAGAATATAAATAGGACTTTATTTCAAATAGTGTATCAGAGATGTGTCTAGTTCCCATTTCGTTTCTGGCCCAATTAAACGAAGCGTGGTGGGGGGGGGGGGTTTCTCTTTCGTCTGGCTCCCGGGCGTGTTTGCTGGGACGACGAGCACAGATCCGTGAGGATGCAGAGAGGGAGCGTTTGTCTGGAGCGACAGGGTGACGCCTGCGTTTTACAGCCGGAACGCCGACCTGCAGGGCGTGGCTGGCATGGTCCCTGAAGGCGCTGATTGCAGAATGCATCTGAGTAAGGGGGCCGGGGGGGCATTAAGTAATGTCTGTTTGCTTTTGAAAAACTCAGATATAACTATTTGTTTGTTTGTTTTGATTTTAAAAAAAAACTCGGACATACTTTAGACTTATATGAATAAGGTTTTATTGGTTTGCATTAAAATATGTGTATGAATAGCTTCGAAAATCCCCATACTCTCCCACCCTCCCCCCCAGTTCTCTGGTCCAAGGCTGAAGGCTTTACAGTCTCTATCTGTATATCTGGCCCTCGCAATATCAAGTGTTTCATATATTTTATTGGAACAAGCAGAATTTAAACAATGACCAGCGGTTCCAGTTCTCATCATTCATGCTCTCGAGTGTCCTGATTGGAAACTGGTCTGTGTAGCGCGCCATCATCAGCTCTTCATCAGAGCCGGCCCCCCGAGTGTCCAGCGTAATAGGGGGTCCCCCCCACCCACATACGTATACTCAAGGCTGTTAAAGAAATACTCTGCTCAGCCACATTGGGCCAGCTTCCAACTCACAGGGCAATTAAATCTCTGCACAGCAGCAAAGACGTAATGAAGATGGCCTCCGCACCCGGTGAAGGACATGCCCCCCCCCACCCCCAGCGATGGCGCCTGGCTCCTGGGACCCGCCAGCCAATATTGCGATCGCTAATCAAGCCCACGCCTGACCCCCTGGTCCATTGCACAAAATTGCAGCTGCGTTTGCACTGGAGTTCCGCGGCTGCAGTTGGGCATGTGGGTGGACACCACTGAGGAACCGCCCCCCCCAGCACCTTCCTGCTGCTTTATGTCTGGCCCCTAGTGTCAAAAATTACCCCCCCCCAAGCACAAACTCACCCTAAAACATGCCCCTACACACCAAATGTTTCCATACCCCTGATGCTGGTGTCAGTTTTACAATGCTAACAGGGTTAAAAGAAGGGTGAATTGCAGCAGCTTGTTTGGAAGGGGGGGGGGGTGCGATCATGTGGGATGTATGCCTGACTGCAGTGGGGAGGGTTGGGGGGTGAACCCCCCATCGTCAGCGCTTGACGAACAGTCTTAATTAAGCAGAGAGGGGAAGAGCACAGCAAGTTCTTTAGCTCGGGGCCCTGGGGGAATCACTTTAACAAAAGCAAACCCCACGCTGGGGGGGTCTCTTAAGCCAAGCCTGGCTAGCCTGAGCTGGGCTAAACGGGGAGCTGGACTTTCTGCAGTTTCGGGAAGAAGGGACAGCAGGGGGCGCTGTCACCTTGTGGGATTACCGACATCTTTATGTATTTGCATTATGATTCTGCCTGACGTGAACACGGCCTCTTGTGCCAGTAGGATTCCATGTTTGTTTAGGGGATGCCTTTGTCCACTGCACCCTTGAAGCTGTTGGGGTTAAGGGCCTTGCTGAAGGGCCCGACAGTGGTATGATGACTCTGTCAGCCATGGGATTTGAACTGATAAGCTTACGAACACGGGTACTGATCAGTAACCCACCAAGCAGCACTCCGCACCAAATGAGCGCCTGCTTCTTGGTTTCACTAGCAAAGCAAAGGTCTGTGAAGCTGCACATTGTGAAACCTCATGGGTTCCTGTGAACCTTCTCGTTTACTTGCACAGTACGTTTGGCCATGGTGGTGGCGGCTGCACCGACAAAGATTATTAAGATGCAAAGTAATGTGAGGCTGTGTAAAAAATGAAGACCAAGGTAGGCTCGTGGTTCACAACACAGCTGGTATCTCTTCCAGACTTGGCTGGTATTCGCAGATCTAAAAATGCTCTCTTTTCCTTTGAGCGGGGAGTTGAGGTGTTCCTTTGAGCGGGGAGTTCCTGGCTTAGGTGAGCCATACTGGGGGTTTGTGTCAGACTGGATCGATGTCAGCGGCCAAGTGTTGACAGACCCTCAGTTGACCTGCACACCCAGCTGTATTTTCACACCCCCCAGAGTGGAGAGCACCTGAACCTTGTCTCTAAACATCTAGCCCTCTTACCCTCGTCATTCATTCACACATTCTCCAAGGGCAATTCTGAGTTTTTTTTAAGGTGGGTACTGTGTCCATATTCTAAGGCTGTATTTCAAGACCAAATGTGTGACAGCGGAGCGACTAGCCATCCCATTTTGAAGGCTCCTTCAAAAAGAATGCGTCCTTCTCTTGCCCAACAGATCCCAAGATTCAGTGAGCAGAGGTATAGTGGGTGAGTCCGGCCTTCGTGACTCAAGGCTAAGGGCTGGAACAACTGGTGACTCGAATCGGCAGTTATCCATAGGCCTGATCATCCCATCTGATGGCAATTTCTGTTGGACCATTGAAGGGAACAATTGACAAAGGCTAGGCCTTAGTAGACCACATACTTCAATGGACATGGCCGCTGAATTTGACCACAGCCAGAGGGGCCATAGCCCATATAGAGGGGTCAACTTATTATTAGCCAACGATATATTTTGAATCGGTGAGTGACAGGAGGGAACACTCCAGGGGCCAATTAGATTTCAGCTGTGGTGGGTGCCCCTGTGACCCCTGCCCCCACATTCTCCCTCTGTCACACAGTGGTACATTCCACACACACAACAGGCAAATCACACACTGAATCAACCAGGACTTGCTCTGATTTCACCCAGCGACCCGATAAAACGGCTGTTCTATCATTCCCAGACGGATGTGTCTCTCTAACCATAAATTAACTGGGACATCACTTAGTTACTAGTTATCTGTACTGTACATGTACAATTAAACTCTGTGCACCAATGCTATATATTATGAAAAATAAATAAAAGAAAATTAAATTTATAAAATGAAAAACTATATGTACAGTATAGATGTACAGTATGTGCATACATAAGTTGTATGGTGACCCAAAATGCTGTAATACATAGTTTTTAGCAGAATTAAATATAACAATGTAAATTTTTTTTTAATAGTAGTGGTCATGATTTCAGGTGCTTTGACTCCCACCTGTTTCCCTTCGGCGCGTCATCATTCAGCATTACTGAATAACGGCACAGCTATGGTAGAAATCCTCTGCCTTGCTTGTCTGACTGAACACCACTCATCAGCCCAACCTTTTATATTCTTCACCGTGGTGGGGGGCAAAGGCGCTTCAGGGTGTCCGGACAGGCACTGTGTTTTGCCACAACACACCGTGGACTCTGCTGCTATTGATTCCGCCGTGCGACTGTCAAAACACCCCCTCGGCCATTACAGACGGCGCGGAAGTGCTGCTGGGTAATTTCCTAGTCGATTGCTTGTATCCCTGGAAACCGCCTTAAGGCAAGTTCCTCTTAGAAAGCTCTCTGGCCGGCAACTAGATTCCTATCGTCTCTTCTCTTTATTCCCTTCCTCCAATCCACAAAACACAACCCCCCCACCACCACCACCATCACTTTCCACGACTCTTTTGCGTTCCAATACATCCGGCAATTGCAATTTGATTCCACAGAAAGTTTTTAATAGACTTCAATTGGAGCTGAAGCAGGAAGCCAATAAATGGGAATAATTAGTTTAGAAGTTGAAATTTGCCCATTGATATTCTCCCTTTATCTTTTCTTCTGCTCTTCCTTTGAATTGGCGCTCTTGTGTGAGTCATGTCAGTTGTACCCAACTTCACTGGCATTACTGTATAGACCTTGTTTTTAGTAATGGCAGATAAGCAACTAGGAACATCTATATATATATGGCATATATATATATGGCAAATATTTTGGGCCGATTTAGTGATTTTTCTCCTCAAACAGTGACTTCCTTACTTACTTACACAAACACGCAGGCTCATGCAGTATAACAGGCACAAAGCAGGGAGCAACCCAGTACAGACTGCCATCACAAAGCAGGGAGCAACCCAGTACAGACTGCCATCACAAAGCAGGGAGCAACCCAGTACAGACTGCCATCACAAAGCAGGGAACAACCCAGTACAGACTGCCAACCCATCACAAAGCAGGGAGCAACCCAGTACAGACTGTCACCACAAAGCAGGGAACAACCCAGTACAGGCTGCCACCACAAAGCAGGGAACAACCCAGTACAGGCTGCCACCACAAAGCAGGGAACAACCCAGTACAGACTGCCATCACAAAGCAGGGAACAACCCAGTACAGACTGCCAACCCATCAACAAAGCAGGGAACAACTCAGTACAGACTGCCAACCCATCACAAAGCAGGGAACAACCCAGTACAGACTGTCACCACAAAGCAGGGAACAACCCAGTACAGGCTGCCACCACAAAGCACACCTGTGGGCAATTTGTTAACTCCAATAATTATCCATTTTTTGGAGAGTGGAGGGAAACCAGAGAGCCCAGAGGAATACTTCACACACTTCAACATGCAAACTTCACACACAGAGCCATGATGGAGACTCAAACCCTGTTTCCACAGGTGTGAAGTAACAGTACCAATTACTGTACCACCCTCTGTATACTCGATCACAGAATCCAAACAGCTGCACATTCGCAGAACCCAAGCATGTCAACTCAAAGTGCCTTTATGAACTAATGAAAACTCATGAAAGCATTTCTTCCATTCTCCCCCTTATCTCAGCCCACTACCAAATGGTATGTACTGTGTGTGATTTCCTGTGTACATGCAGTATAAGCTTTGACTGAATGACAGTCAGATTTTCTCCATTAATCTGCAGTCTATTGAAAAGAGCAAACATCCCTAATAAATGCTCTTCAATATAATACAAAATATATAAAACAACACGGCAGGACACCAGCTAAGTGCAGTGCCCTGGCTGCCCATCAGTCTTCTTGTCCCAATCCTTCTCCGATTCTCCCGCTTCGCTCGGTAATTGAATTTGCACAGCCCGTGAGTTTCAGCGTCTACATGCATCCCAGTCACGTCCTCCTAGGCCTTATTAAACGTGCAGTGGGTTTATTGAATTACTCAGGCTCATTTAGGAGTGTATTGTCCTATAGATATTTGCCTTTTGAATAACAGCTTGTGAATCATTCTTCTTCTCCTTCTTTCTGTTTTTTTGAAACACTTCTAGCGCTTCGATCCAGGGACCGGTTTTGCCTCTTACCAAAGGACTGAAGTTTAGGACTGAATGCATGGGAGAGCTCTGAGCTCATGAGACGCCTTTGTTATGCAAGTCTTTGGGTATCCGCCAGCAGGTCTTTGGGTATCCGCCAGCAGGTCTTTGATAGCCGCCGCTGGCGTGACTGCACTGCGGACGTGACTGAGAGTGCCAGTCTTCATCTGCTCTCAGCAGCACCTTCCACAGCGTCTTTGTTCTCGAAGGGTTTCGATCTAGAAGACAAATTTTAAAAATGGAGCTGAAAATTCGGCTACCTCAAGTGAGGGTAACTGTGTCTATTGTAAAGGCAGCCAGAAATTCTGTATGTTCACATGCTGAATGAAAGGGAGCCATAGGATGAATCAGTATGTAATAACTGAAGAATTTGTAGCACTGAGGACAAGGGAAAGAGGCAACTGGTACAAATATTTGGTTGGTAAATACCTCAGAGAGCAAGAAAAGGGTTTAAATGTTTTTCAGTGAACTGTGCCTTTAAACTTGGTTTCATTTAAATATTCATTCTTACTCAAAGAGGCAAAGATACCTAAAAGAGCCTCCATTTTTTTCAATTCACCATGGTGAATCTTTCCTCCACGGTCTGCTGTGCGTGAAAATCATTATAACAGGTTACCATGCCAACATTCTCCATCATATCCCTATGGGTGACCTCAGGCCTGTTTCATGTAGACTGTAGGACCACCCCCAGGAAAAAAAATAATTTAATATATGGGTAATAGCAGGAGGATTCTGTGGATCACTAGGACACCATAATTACCACCATAACCATGCTTGACCTTGTTTGGGTCATTTGTTAGTGGGGTATAGTGGTCGCTGGTGTGATCTCATGTCGTGCCCGTCATTTTGTTTTGTTTTTAATCTCATAAATGCTGATAAATGCATTTTGATGGCGCGCCGGGCAGCGTACCCAAGCAAGGAGAGTGGTCTGCTCTGGCAGCAGCACACAGACCTGCTGCGTGGCACAGGGGCCGCAGAGAAATCCCACGCTATCTGACAAATGGATGGGCCCAGCCTCCTAGCATTAGCGCTCAGGCTAGTTAAACGAGGCAAATGCAAAGTAAAGGACGTGCCGGGCCACCCTGGTCTGGCGGGCAGAGCCAGAGCCACCGGCAAGCTGCGGAAAACAAAGGGAAAGTCGCTGCTCACTAACAGGCTTGAAGTTAACAGACTGTGAGGACCAGATGGTTTCGCTGCTTTTGCCCAAAGCACCGTGCTCTCAAACAATGAACAAAAAAAGTGACTGGGAGGGAAAAAAAAAGGCTACATGTTTAATCCTCTCAGAAAGGCTGACGGATAGTGGGGAAGAGTGAAGTCGTGGCAGATCGTCAATACGAAGAGGAAAAGCAACTCGGGCAGGAGGCGTGAGTCAGTGGTAGATGCTGAAAGGCCAAAGAGTAGCTCTCAGACGAGCCTTGGGTTACCAAAAATATCTGGCAAAGACAATTTGAGGTTGTACCCTTCTATTTTTCAACTGAGGAGCGGGTTTCCAAAACACGCTCAGTCCATGGGATACGTTTTCATGAAGACTTCAGTGGACTTCGATGGATTACATGAGGACTGACAAATCATGAGGTGGGTTTTGGTTCCCAGTACTGTAATACGATGGTGCAGCCTGACTTAGAAATTTGCTCTTCAGTTGACAGGGTCACGGTGACCTTTCGGCACCACACCTCTGGCATATTCCCCGATAACCCCTGGTGCGTTTACCCACAATTCCGTGTGAGAGCTTTGCCTTGATTCTTCAGCCCGATCGTTAATCAGCCAGTTGAAGTCTGTTTACATACACCCAAGGGGGATTCTTCCCACAATCCCCTCTTCTCTGCCGCCCCCTCGGAAACAAATTGCATGTGCGTTCTCCTTTGTTTTTCATCAGTCGTGACGGGTCTGGTGACGCAAAGGCGATGTAGCAGAACCTATCACAGGCCCGGCTTCATCTATAACCTCTTGCTGTCCCCAGCCGGCTTGATGGAAGCCGTGGACGGCACACGGGGCTCGCCTGAGAAAGGCGGCTGCAGTTTGGGTTATCGATCACTTAACACGCTCGATTGAGCACTTCAGTCTCCAAAGAGCCGGGGGTGGAATACCCATAAGTCATGGGGCAGGCAGCTGCTCAGGGTCCCCAAAAACCCGCACCCAGATGAAGACAGAATTTCTAGTAGTTACAGTAATGAATATAAGACAAAATAATCATTTATTAACAATATGTCTGTTATTAGGATTTTTAGTGACAGTTTTCAGTATAGATGAATCTACCCCCCCCCCCCCGCCAGCCCCGTTCCTCTTTTCACCTAGAGCCCCCAAACCCTTACGTCTGCCACTGGGAAGGACAGTCCTAAAGGCATGAGCTAACTAGAAGATTCCAGCTGTGCCGGACTCTTGCAGGGGTACTGAGGCGTCCAATCACAGCTGTGCCTGTGTTTGGGGGTAGTGTGTGACTCAGGGTTTGGATGCTGTGCTTTTGATTGGAAGGTTGCTAGTTTGAATCTCTGGGTTGGCAGAGTTATGTCACCATTGTCCTCCGATTAAGGCTCTTAACCCCGACCCCCCCCCCACCCCCCAAACTGCTCCAGGTACTGGCTGACCTTGTTCTCTCAACTGGGCATCACGTTGGATAAAAGCGTTTGATAAATAACTGAAATGTCCTGATTCACCAATGGCTACAGTCTCTGGAGGTGCGTCCTCAGCTGTGCATTGTCAAGTCTGGCCTCACAGTAGACATGTCGGGTGTCAGAGCAGCCTGCTGTTCGCCAGCAGACCTCTGTATGGCAGCCTGCAGTCCTTCCAGCTCGGTACCATCCGCACACATGCTGTCCCTGCTCTCCCGGGATTCCTATTTTTCCAGGCCTGCCCATGCACAGGTGCTCATTAGGCTGAGCGACTGCATGCGCCGGTGGAGCGCGTAGTGAGAAAGGGTGACGCGCCTTGGCTTCTTTGGGGAGCGTGTGGAGCTAGTGCTGTCTGGCGTTTGCATTCCCCGCGGAACGTGCGGGAACTGGCGGTATCCCGATGAAGATGCCCAAGCCACTCCGTGGAGAGCGTCGGGCCGCTGTAAAGTAGCAGAAGTGCAGCAGGCCATCTCCTGGGCGTCGATGTTTGCCCGTCCTCCTAATGCAGTGTCCTGGAGCTTTATTCCAGTTCAGCGCTCGTCGAACTGAATTGTGCCCAGAGACCTCGGGCTGATGGGGCAGCAGAAGAGCACGAGCTGTCCCTGTAGTGATGTTGGGCAGTCAACGCTGGGGCATGCATCAGAAGGGCATTTCTATCACTTACTATCACACTTACTATTGGAGTTGCGTTTCTATCATACGCCTTGTCTCTATTTCTGCATCCTCTATTGCAGCTGAATTTCTGTCATGGGCCTCATTTTGATTTCTATGCTTACTGCCGGAGCCGCATTTCTATCACAGGCCTCGTTCTTCTGCACTTTCCGTCGGAGTTGCGTCTCTGTCACAGGCCTAGTCTTTATTTCTGCGCTTTCTGCCCCAGCTGCAGTTCTGACGTCTTCCTGAAGGGGGACCAGGTGGGCGCATGGTCTGTGAGTTTCCAGTGGCTCTCCAGCAGCCAGTTAAATCGTGGACTTTTCCCGTTTGTAGTCGGTGCCCGGCTGAGACGGAAGCCACCCCAGCAGGCACTTGTCTGTATGAATGGACTTGGTTGAGTGTCACTTCAAAGGAATCTTACCTCTCCAGGCTCGTCCCCTGCCCACGTCTCCCCCCCCAACCCACTCGACTCTGCTTCCTCCTTCACAACGCCGGATTTTTGTTTGAATCACCGAGCATCAGTGGTGCTGATGAGACACACGCCCTGTTCCCTTGGTGACCAGACTTCACTGGCCCGTCTGAAGTTGTGCCTGCAATTTATCTACCATGCGCTTCTACCATGTTGACTCCCCCCCCCCTCCATCCAAAGGCTGGACACCATCTCAGCGGGGCATTTTCAGGGTATCTTGCTGACACTTCTGCTGCGTACTCAGAGCGGGTCGAACCCGATGGAGATCTTGTGGAGATCTGTGTTCGCAGGGATCTTTTCACCGCTGAAGTTCTTCAGAGACAGGGGGGGCTGCGTTTGTGAGGATTCCTCGGTGGTGACACTCATGTCACCAGGCTGTCCCTGTAACATTACAGCAACAGGACGTAGATTGATGGAATTTGTGGTGGAAGCGGTTTTTGTATCACGCTGGAAGTCAGTGATCTGTACTGTTTCCGGAAGGCTAGAGATCAAAGTGTCTGATGATGTTTCCTCATGTTGGCAATACGGCGTAGCAACGTGGGACTCACGATGGCTGCTTCCATGTTTGTTCTTTAAAGTGCGACTCCCCAGGTCACCCAGCGCCCTTGGTGACGCTGGCAGTGGTCCTATCACAAGCCTGGGGCGCCGGGGGCTGAAGAATGAATCTGAATGAGCCACAGATGATTAGTTTGACTCAGGTGTTTGACAGCCATGCTCTCAGTTTGAGAATCCCGTATGTTAGAACAGTCCAGGGGGTGTTCCACAAAGCAGGAATTTTTGCTTAACCAGATAACTTGTCAGATTTAAGGTAGTCTAAATGTAAGTGAATGGAGATAAAATCAATTTAGCCCTGACTACCTATAAATCCAAGAAGCTACCTGGCTGTAGTATCTGGAACTTTAATCTAAAGTGACTTACAGTAGGGTTATGGTTTATATCTGCTTTCTGGGACTTGAATCTACAACCTTTACCTTGTCAGCACAGCACTCTACATGTTGAGCTAGAGAAGTCAAGCGTGATTAGGACTCTGAGCTAAGCCCCCGATGTGTTAAGATCCTAGCAACGCCCGTGTCTGGCAGTAAGAACCCTGGGAAGAGCGCGTAGAGGAGAACCACGTCAGTCTCGATTCCTCCATGGCAACTCACAGCCTCACCGAAGCCTTTCTATTTCATTAGCGCGTAAGCAGAGGGTGAAGGAGCAACCAGGCTGGGCTGCCTCTTTCTTCCTGCCCGGCTTTCATTTCATTCCTCTGTGTTTCACTATTTCCTGTGACTCACGTCTGAATGAGACACTTCTGAATGATTACCCAGAGCACTGAGCAATCAGCGTGTTCAGTAAACGAATTAACGCGGAGTGGAACCCGAGGGCGCGGCGGACTCCTGCATCTGGCACACGCTGCAACATGATCACCGTTGTTGTTCAAATCCTGTTCTTTGCTGAATATTCATGTGTCCATTTGATCCCAGAACATGGATTTTAAACCTCCCAAAATGCTGTTGGGGTGTCTGATATATTGCTGACCCTGTGCTACGGCCCCAAATTCTACTTGTAATCGTGAACATTCCAGTACAGTCATGTCAGTGTAATTTCATATGCAGTGCTTTGGAAGCCTCTGTTTCCGTGCATTACACAGATTAAGGACACTAGAGGAGCATGCGGACCATCAGGGGCAAGCTAACGCTCGAATGTTTCCTGCCATTAGCTTCATTTAGCGCCGAGCTCTCATGCAGCACCATGCATCATGATAGGCGGGAGCAACCATCAGCTCTCCCGAAAATGGGGGACAACTCCTCCCACATGAAATCAACAGTCGAACAAGGGGCAAGTTCTGCCGTTTCACGCATGCGTCCCAGTCTAATGCTAGCAGCATCAAGGCAATGTGCCCCCCCCCTGTTCAGGGATGGTTTGACCGCGGCCCGCTTGAGCTTTTCACACCCCAGGAAGCTCTCATAATGGCCAGTGTGATTTCCAGCATTCCTGTCTAAAACCTGGGGGGGGGGGGGGTTCATGCGCCCCCAGATCCCTGCTCTGCTGGGTGCTGCTTTGTCTTGCTTTACGGACTGGAGATAGGAGGCCTTGGTGGTACAGCCTGCCTTCTGCCCTTATAAGCTAACCTGGAATGGGGGGGCGTGTACCCCCCAGTATTTCATTTGGCTTCATTCAGCCACCCCCAAGTAAGTGGACTTTTGCTTTAGAGTTCCCCCACATCAAACCCTCTCCTATGGCCTTTGCAGCCTGTATTCTAGCTCCTCATGTTTCTCAAAATGAATTACAGCAGGAGGATCTTCTCAAGTTAATCGAGTGTCCGTTTTGGTCTTTTTGGCTTCCTGTGGGAGAATCACAAATATCTCTCCTCCTCTTTCTCCTCCTCCTCCTTCATCTTCTGGAGTTACTTGCCTGAATCTTCTGAGGAGAACTCTGTTCTTTTAAACATTATCTTCTTCATCATCTCATTCTCCCTCTCTTTCTCGTTCTCTTGTCATTTTCTCTCCGGGGTGCTCGTGTCCCTCAGCCGGACCTTCTCAGTGAAGCACTGTCCCTTTAAGCTCTGCCTGCTTCTCTCATCTCTTCTCCCAAGTGCCTCGACACTTTCTCTGTTACATTAAAAAGCC
>JAODUD010000046.1:13391383-13404950 GCA_026784285.1 Stomatorhinus walkeri | reverse complement strand
TGGAGGTAACAAGATAAACATTTCCCACCTCTTCAGGGGAGTGGCTCTCTCTCCCTCCTTCTCTGTTTCTGTCTCTCGCTATATATTCCTTCCTCTCTGTCCTCTCTTGAGGAAAATAAAAAAAAGAGAGACAGTTTTCTGGACGACCTCTCTCTGCAGAAAAGCTTCTCGCGTCGATTTTAAAAAAAAGTCTTGAGGTAACAAAACAGAAAAAGCATCTGAGCACAAACACATAACGCTTCCACCCGTCTGAGCGTCAGTCTCAGGGGCGCCTGAGTTAAGGACTTTCTGTCCTTTGGAGCATTCCGTAGTTTGAGTCACTAACCTCCCCAAGGGGCGCGACCTCTAATCAGCATCCAGCACACGGCAACGCACTTGGCAGGAGTAACTTCCAGAACCCAGGTGGACCTTAAATGATGGTTATTAATGCACCGTGTTATTAACGTGATTACTGCGTGCATCGCTATGCCAAGCGGGGCGCTTCACTCCATTGTTCGGAAAATTGTGTCAAGCTGTGGGCAGCGTTGGCTTTGTTAGTGATGTTGGTTAATGATGTATGCTGTAGCAGTATTAATTGCTTTGATGTGTTAAACTTAATGTAGCTGGTGGGATAGAGCACAGAAGAACACCTTACTCTTTTTCTCCCCTCAATCTAGTCTCTCCTCTCCTACATTTTCTTTCATTTTTAAATTAGGGTACTAAGACAAACTTGGCCATTGAAAATGAAGCAGGGGTTACTGAGCGAGGACCCATGGTTCTATTTGGCCGTCCAGCTAGTTGCCTGCATAGAAGCTTAGCTGCTCCAGCTAGGGTGCCTCTTGCAGGCGTGAGCATCATCTCCCCACCTCGTTGGAACACCTTCAGCCAATCACATGAGTCTAAAGACGAGGGAGCCTTCGTCTTCAAACCTGGGTCACTCATAACCCAGCAGTCATGAATAATGAGTCACACGCTTTCTTCTGTGAAGTTCATTCGTGTCTCTTCCTCCGATCCTGGGGTTATGACAGAGCACCATTCCCGGTTGTTAACCCGGCACTGGGCTTATCCATGAGCGGCCTGCCGGTGCGCTTGGAGACACGTATATCCCTTGCTCTTTGCACCTGTTTATCTTTCCTATATTTATTTCCCATGCTGCTCTTAAGGGGGTGTTGGAGAGGCGAGATCCAATCCCAATTATCTCTGTGTTGGAAGGGGCTGGGCATTTAACCCCAAGGCATGGGGGATGAAGGGGAACAGTGATGGTGATGTTGCTGATGCCGACTCTCCTTTCTCTTTCCCTTGCAGCTCTCCAATTGGGTGGTGTGGGCGTGGTCACTATGGGTGGGCGTGGTCACTATGGGTGGGCCTATTATCCTACTTCCACCTTCAAACTGTGTAGCTCAGTGGATTAGGATGCTGTTCCTGTGGTCACATGTTTGCTGGTTCAAATCCCCAGGTTAGCTGAGTGATCTTACTATTCAGCCCCTGAGCAATGCCCTTCACCACCGTCACCCCGCTCCCCCCTCCTGCCCGTGATTGGCTGAAAAAAAAAAAGCATGAAAGCCCCAGCTTAGTAAATTGAATGTGAGTGGAGATGAGCCCATCAGCAGCTCGGTCCCAAATGCCCCCGTCCTGTAATGCATGCAGATATATCTCCATCACTCGCCAGAAGGAGGCTGGCTTTCAAACTCATCACGCTTGCTCCTTTTTTGCTATTGAAAGTGCCTCACTTTTGAGGGTCAGAGTGCCCGTTTTCGCTCATGCAAAATCAGCCACCCCCCCGCCCCCACTCGAGCACCTGGTACTCAAAAATTTTCGATGCACATGGCATGGCTTCCTCTCGCCTGCCCGTCATCCATCCTCTTCCTCACTTCCCCCACGGTCCTTGCTGCAGGTAGCGATTCCAGCCCCACCCAAGCAGAGCAGGCTGAAATTTCCAGATTTCCAAACGCGCTAGCTGAATAATGCGGAGGTCTGGGGCTTAGCCGCACGGTGCTGGCGGATTAGCCGGATCGGCTAAAGCCTCGTATTCTCTGACGCTGCGGAGAAACAAACAAAAAATAAATAAGCACAGTACCAATGGAGGCATTTCAAGGACTTAATTGTGTCACTGCACACTTCCTGTTTACGTTGCTTTTATACTTATTTGTGAATAGTGCCATTATTTGTGGAAAAATTGCACGAGGTCATGTGGAATGGAGATAAGATTCTTGGGTTTCCGCTGCTGGCCCTCGATCCATGCCGTCCTGTGTCTCCCTGCCCATTGTGTTCACACAATGCATCCTGGACTCTCGGTTCGCCCCCCCCCCAGCCCCGCAATGCCAGCATTCTCTGGAAAAGCCCCCTTATCCGACCGGGGAGAACAGCTTCAGCTCCAGCTCAAGAACTCTAATTCCCAGGTGAGGGGGTGGGTGACACCCCCTTTGGTGGCCCTGATTAGATTCTCGGGTTTGAGAAACATGGTTGCCCCCCCTCCCTTCCAGGGAAAGCAGGGCCGCCGCTTATCAGTCAAAGGCCGAGAAAAGGGGACAGTTATTCCACCTGCGGTTACTGTGTCGGTTATTTACTGCCGAGCCGGCTCAGGTGGGCAGAGTGTGTGATGTGGGGGGGGGGGCTCAGCTGCGGATGAGAGGTGCAGGTCATTGGGGTGCAGCACGGCAGAGAAGCAGGTCAGGTGGTTTGTCATGGGTCACCCGCTGTCCAGATGGGCACGCTGATTGGGTTGAAGAGGCTGGGCTAATCAGGCGCTTTCTGTGCTCTGATTGGCCAAGAAGCTGTCAATATATGGACTCGGGGGAGAGTCTCGGGCGGTAGGTGATGGTGCTGGGATGTCGTAAAATTTTTTGTTATTATTAAGTCTAAATCAACATGTCAACCTAGAGAATTTGATAAACACGGGTCCTTTAGTTTCATTTTTTGTGAAAAGCAGGATGCACAAATAAAGCACTATGTAATTGGGGCCCCTGAAGGGCCCCCCTCCAGCCTGGGGGCCCGGGCAGTTTCCGTTATTGCTTGTCCTGACGCTATTCCTCTAGGTGGGGAGTGGTGTTTGAATGGGGTGCAGAAAGGTGATCTTTGGGTGATCTTTCTCAAAAGAGCGAGGCGAGACCGCGGCATGGTTAAGGATGCTGAGATCTCGGAGGCGCTCGTTACACCAGACTCAGCTTTCATCTCTGCAGATGCTGCTAGAAGCTTTGATTGAAGTGTCTTTCCTAGGCAGCGGAGACTCATTAAAATACTGCCCACTTTTGTTTTTTATTTTTCTCTATCTTCTCACTGTATTGATTGGCTGTCAAAATATGACTCAGTTTTATGAGCGCTGAGCGCCTCTTCCCCGCCGGACAGGCACAAGTCCGATCTTTGCTCCCCGGAGATGAGGTCATGCTGCAGGACAAATCGAGTCAAACAGCTGCCTCCTTCTCTCCATCTCTCCGCTGTCTTTAATCTCTCGCATGGGGTGCCTGCCTTTCTCACCGCAGTCCGCCTCAATCAGGCTCCCTGCTATTTCTCCTCCTGGAAGATTTTATTTAGTCGAATTAATGAAGATGTAATTATTTTCGGAGAAGTAAAATATTTTTAGGTTTTTGTTTTGTTGTGTTCGCTGCAGTGAAGATACAGTAAATTCTGTATATTGAGGAACGTTCTTGTATGAAAAATGTGTTCAAATATTTTTTTAAAGTGCAACATACAAGTGCTAGGTGTGTCATATATGACCAAAACATGCATCCAGGTGAGTTGGTGTCTCTAAATCCCCTGCGATGAACTGGCACTCCATCCTTAATGGTATCTGCCCTGTTGTTTCCTAGGATACGAGCCATGACCCCATACTGGATGTGATATAATGGAAGGATGAATGATTGGATGGATAGAATCATGGATGGATGGATATATGTGATCTATTTCTAGCCACAGTGAGGCACGACGTGTAAAACCGGTCAAGTACTTTGCTCTGTGCAAAATGTATGAACCTGTTAACAAGTCCTTGGGTTCACCCGGTAACTTTTAATACTGACACTTTTGGTTTCCACCTTCAAGCACAGAGGAGACAGTGTCTCGGTCTGTGGTGGCTTTGCTGCTGATGGAGTCGGTCATCTTCACCAGACCCACGGCGATCTGCTCCCCTCCCTTCCCAGGTGACTCCGGCTGAGCCCTGTCGCGCCCACAGCGCCCCCTGTCGGCCCGTGCGGCTCACCATGCCCCGGCCATGAAGGGATACCATGTGAGCCGCAGCCTCTCCCAGCATTCCGCGGGGCCATGCCACTGCATGCCCGAGGGCCTCGACGTGCCGGGGGCCTATATGCCTCACCCCCAGGAGGTCCGCAGCACACGGGAGCACCTCCAGGGCCATGGTAACCACGCCTACTACCCACCCGGGGGGCCCCCGGAGCCGCTGCAACTGCCGTCGTCGGGTGGGGGGACTTTTCCACGCTCCCACCTGAGCCAGCACCCCTACGACTCCTGTGAGGAATGCCTGTCTTCGGGCCCCGGGGGCCACGGTCATTCGGGAAAGCGGCATCACATCCCGCCGGGCCTGCTGGATCAGTTTGAGCGGCAAGTGCCCTTCCCTTCCGATGGCTTCCACACACTACAGTACCAGCGAGCGGCCAGCGGGGGGCAGCGCAGCGAGAGCCCGGGCCGCATCCGGCACCTGGTGCACTCGGTACAGCGGCTCTTTGCCAAGTCTCACTCGCTAGAAGCGCCGGGAAAGCGAGAGTACGGCGAGGCACGTGGCGAGCACCGAGAGCGTGGTGGGGGCCACCGGAGCGGCGGGGAGGAGAGCGCCCCCCCTAGGGCCACCACGCATCAGTCGCGGTCGGCTCGCCGGAGCAAGAGCCGCGAGCGCAGCAAGAGCGGGGATTCACGGCACGGCGAGCGGCGTGAGCGGCGACACCGTAGCAAGACAGCTGGCTGGTGGAGCTCCGACGACAACCTGGACAGCGACAGCAGCTTCCTGGTGGCAGGGATGGGGGGCCGCAGGGGCCGCGTGATGGCCCTCACGGGGCCCGAGCCCTTGGACGGAGCGATCCCAGAGCCAGTACTGAAGGCCGTGAAGTCCAAGAGCCCGCAGGGGGAGTGCGTGGCGTGTAGCACCATGGGCCTGCCGGGCGATAGCGGGCACTCTCTCAAGAGGAGCACGTGGACGGCCATGACAGTGAGCCAGGCCCGAGAGGTGTACCCCAGCCAGAGGGGGGGCGCCTACGAAAAGGCCTTGGTGGAGCCCAAAGTGAAGGAGCGCAGTTACCACTACCTTCAGGTGAGGCCGGCGCGAACCCGCGAACGTGTGCCGGCTCGGGAAAGGAGCCGCTGTGGGCGATCTCGCGGGAAACGCCGAATAGATGAGCTCTGCTCTTAATCCTCCCCGGAAAATCCTCTCCGGCACGCTGCTGTGATACTTTAAATGCCATGATATGCCCACTGTATAAATGAGAGTATAAATATCAGCGGCCATTGCTTTGAAGCCCCTGAATAACAGCACGTAAAGGCCCGCACGATCAGCCACAGCCTGCACCCAGCCTTTGGTCATCATGATGTGCCCCCAGGCTCTTATCCTCAACGATTTATAGACCCTGATCCTACACCTACAGCAGGACCCGATATATGGGGGCGGGGCCTCAGGGGCATCGGCCCAAGCTGAAAGCTGATTATCCACATCCCCTGTCATTCACAGATTCCAAAGATATCATTGGCTAATGATAAGGCTGCCCTATGATTTATGAATTATGGCCCTTCGGTGCCCCCCCACCTTAAATGCATAAATAGTCTTCAGCACAGCTCCAGGCCGTTGCAGGTGTAGCAATGCAGCACGCTGGATGGGCTTAATTACCAATCTCTGGTGCTCCGCGTAGCTGGACGGCGCTAGCTGCTAGCTTCCGCTAAGCCCTGCCTGAGCCTGGCGGGAAGGCGGCTGTCAGGCGGCAGGTGGCCAGCAGCTTGATGAATGTGCTGCCGCCTAATTGGGGTGCCGCACTCTGCTAGCCGCACGCTAATAGAGCGCCGCGGCCTTCCTTGGGGGCCAGCAGCTGAGGCCAGGGGGCACTTTGTCTGCCATGACAGCTAGCTAAACATAGGCTCCTCTTCTTCATAGTGGAGGATAAGAGCCTTAATGCCCTCGTTCACCCACTGCCCCCCCATGCTGTACTGGCACTGGGTAACATGGGTGAGCGTGACCTTTTGGAAGTAACCAGTGGGGTGTCACTGGTTCCCAGGCATGCCAGGTGAGTGGCTTACAAGGACTCCTCTATCCTCAACCCTGTACACCCATATTGTGTGTCATGAAGGTGGCGGCGATGCATGGTTTATTGGGTCAAGACCCCTGGAATATCGCTGGTTCAGATCCCACTGTCAGAAGAATAATTTCACTTTGTAGCCCCTGAGCAAGGCCCTTTACCCCGCAGTTCCTCCGGTATCTGGCTAACCCTGCTCCGTCAAAAATGTACGCGGCTTTGGATCAAATCCTCCGCTAGATAAATGCACTGGAAAGGGGGAAGCGGTTGATTAGAAAAGGCCTGCGTGGCTGTGTGTTTGAGAGTCTGGAAGTAACCATGTGTGTCTGCCCAACAGCACCCCCCTGTGGACTGACACACGCAGGCATTGTCATTTAGGTGTCAGTGTAACACTGCCCATTCTGCTGATGCGTCTTTGTGTGCCGCCCCCCCATTTATAACAACCTTTCCTGATTCGTCAGGACAGAGGGGGTGTGGGGGGAGGGGGGAGCTTGCACATACATGACAGTGTAAGCAAGATGTTTGCCGTCAGGATGGATCTCCTTCAGTCCCTGTGCTATGATCCGTCTCCATGACCTCTTGTGCCCCCCCGCCTTAAAATAATCCTAGAGTTGCCCCTGCTTGAGACGAGGTCCTGATTCTGCTCGGCCTGCCTCCCGCCACACACGCTAGGCCACGCCCCTTTCATCTCACACCCAAACCCTAGAGATCTGCAGAGATGATGAGTCAGAGCCCCGCCCCCTCAGGGGGATCAGCGGCGGCTTGGCGAGCGGCCAGCGCTCCGTGTGAAACTCCCCGCGCCCCACATCGTCTGCCTCTGAAGTCATGCGTCTGATGTGTCTTCTTAGAAGACGGCCCAGATTCCCACGGAAGGCGCTCTGGTCCATGTCAGTGTGACCAGGATGCTCCCGCGCCGAGATGGCATTCCACGAGCAAAGCCACATCCGTGACGGTCTTAGAATAACCTTGTCGCCATGGTGACAGAGTACAGTCATGTCAATCTTCTGTCGGGATGGGGGTGGGGGGGTGGAGCACATAGCACAGGACGGTCTGGTGCTGACTGGCTTAGCCCTCTTGCGCCCGTGGCGCCCCCTGTTGCCCCCATGGCTCACCCGCAGTTAAGTCCGCATTGGTGAGTCTCTATCCAGACCCATGGGATGCACTAGTCTCAAACTAGGGAAGCTCAGAGACACCGGAAAAATGCCCCTCCCCCAGGTCCTCTGTGCCTCCCCCATTCCTGAGCTCTCCCGCGTGTCTGACAGGTGCCGTCGGATGACTGGGGCGGGGGCTACCCTGGTGGGGAGGGCCTGGACGGCGGCGGAGAGATCCCTTGCCGCCGGATGCGCAGTGGCAGCTACATCAAGGCTATGGGTGACGATGACAGTGGCGACTCGGACCCGAGCCCCCGGGCTTCGCCACGCAGTGCGCTCATCGCCCAGCGGGAGGCGTTCCACCGCTCCATCAGCATGGACCACCGTGCCAATGCCAAGTGAGGCCTCCTTATTATCATCTCATTCTCTTGAGTGTAGGCTGCTCTTGGTCTGAAATGCTTATACTAAATATGTGCAGAGTATCTGGCGTAGAGGTTTAGGACCCTGTGCCAGTGACAGGAAGGGTGTTGGTTCAAATCCTTGCAGTCTGAGGTCACCTGAGCAAGGCCCTTATCTCCCAATTGCTCCAGGATAGTCTGATCCTGCCTTATTATTTGTATGCCTGCTAAATAAATTCATGTAAATAGATCAGAATAGATGACAGTAAAAATTCCTGCCTTTGTAATGGCATGAACTGAATGTTATACATGTAGTGTAAATGTATCTGAGCCTGTTTTTCTGTCCTTGACACTGCAGGTTCTCTTGTAAGGAGTGCACAGACGGCTACACCCCCAGCCGTATGGCGCCTAAGGGACACGGCCGCTCTCGCAGCTACACGCGCTCCCTGACCAGCGCACAGGTGATTCGCCGATGATCCCGCTAAGCTCCGCCCACAGGGTCGGCCCTCTCGCTCCAGCTCTCTTTCTGGCTTGCAGTTGCTTTGGTTTATTATGAGTGTGTTTACGTGTGTGTGTTTATGTTTGCAAGTGTGTTCACTTATGTGTGCATGTGCTTACATGCGAGTGCATGTGAGGGTCATGTTTCTGAGCAGCCCCGTCTGCTCTTCCCAGCTCAGCGATGTGCTGAACCACCAGTTTGACTCAGTCTGTGAGTCAGTGTTCGGCGAGGCTGAGTCGCAGGCGGTGGAGGCGCTCGACCTGCCCGGCTGCTTTCGGACCCGTAGCCACAGCTACGTGCGTGCCATCCAAGCTGGCTGCTCCCAGGATGACGACTGCCTGTCTGTCTTCTCCATTTCCAGCCCCAAGGTGGGGCCCAAGGCAGCTGCCGGTGAGTCCCATATCGTGTGCCGCTCAGTTGGTCAGACCTCTGCGCTTGTGACCGGAAGGTTGATGGTTTGAGTCCCATATTCAAGATTCACATATCCTTTGGGACCTCGAGCAAGACCCTTAATCCCCCAAAATTCTCCAGCGGCACTGGATTAATAGCTGAGCCTGTGGTCGGACCCCAAGCTTCACTGTCACCTGTACATATGTGTGTATGTCGTTAAAAAGGACAGCATGATGGGATACGTGAAAACTGACACATTCACATACACAAATAAAGCTTAATTTCCTCCCCTCATTTCTCACCATCCCTCTTCTTTCCTGCTCCCTCTTTTCCTGAGTGTTCCTTGCACCTTCTCATCTTCTCCCTCCCTCCTCCTGTTTCTTTGCACTGATGTCGTCCCCTCCGGGGCTCGCTTACGCCATTCCTCTCGCCCCCCCCCCCCAGTGCTCCTTCCATTCTGCCATCCCTTTAACCTCGCTATTACGATGACCGTCATGACTGTAATTGCTCCTTGTATGCATCTGCAGAATGAGAATCCCATCAAAGCTATACAGTCTCAGCAGATTAACAATTCGACGACACGGCCGAAGCGACGCACTCTGTACTCCGTGAGATCTGAGCAGAGAGCACTGCGATGCCCAGCGCGATTCCAGAGAGACTGCGTGGACACTTGGTGTCGTGATGGGATGGAAATATGGAGAGGGGGTGAAGGGCCCTCCCTCCCCGCGTGTCAGAGCCTAACAGCTACGGCAACCCCCCTACACTCCGCCCAGCTTTGCTTGGGAGCTGTGATTTTGCTCAGACACAGACCCTGAAATTGCCCGTTGTGGACTGAGGACGGGCTTTTGTCTTCTTGGCAACATCCTAGCCATTTATTTTTAATCTCCCCCTCCCTCTGCATGGGCTCACAGTCTGTCCTCCGTTCAGGAAGTCTAAATCCCTCCCAAACTTCCCCATTTGCTTTTCTTCCTTCTTCCATCTTGATTTCCCATTTTCCTGTCACGGTGTCCCCCCCCGCCCCACACTGTCCCCACGCCCTGTCCACAGGACCGCGACGCTAACCACAATGTTCTGTCGCGTCCGCCTCTTCAGTGTTTCCGTACCGGAAGATGGCACCCCCGCTGCCCCCCCGCGTGGCCAAACCCCTCATCGCCGTGACGGCACAGAGCAGCACGGAGTCGACCCAGGACGCCTACTTTCTGAGCACCGGCCAGCCGTCGCCCCGCACCAAGCACAGCCACTCCCTGGATGGTCTGCAGGCGCCCGGGGGCAGACCGTCTTCCCGGGGCGGGTACAATGCTGCCGGCCGCAGCAAGCCACACAGCAACTCCACCGAGAGCCTGGATGGGAGCCGGGTGCCGCTGGGCGGTACAGGGTCGGCGTCGGCCATGGCGGCCAGAGCCAAGCACAGCGGCTCCGCTGACAGCCTCCTGGAGGTGACCAGCAGGGGGAGCCGAGAGCGGAGCGCCGTCGTCCTGGGGAAGTCCTCCTCGCTCCCGCAGAGTGGGAACGGCCAGAGCCCGGCCGAGGCGCCGGGCGAGCACAAGGCTGAGGGCCGGAGAGGCAAGTGGAGACCATCTATCGCCGTGCAGGTGAGCCATGAGGGACAGTGTCACGTGGCTGCGGCAGATCCTCATTGGAGGTGACTCTGTGACTTAGTGTCCCTCTTACAGGTGGACAGCTCCGAGACCATATCAGACTCAGACACCGAGAGCAAAGTCCTGAGGGAGGTGCACTCTATCGGGGTTCAGGTAGAGGAAGATAAGAGGTACGACAACCTGGGAGCTCCACCCACACTGTCCCATGCCCAATCAATCGCCCCTCTAAACCTTAACCACTCTAAACACTCCAGCCTTAGGCCTCTTCAATCCTAACACAAGCCTAACTCTGACAGCTTAACCACAAGTCTAACCACTGCACATCTAACCATAACCCAACCCAACCCCTCGTGGTTCTTTACTGTTCCCTGTTGGGAAATTCTCTTCTTACTCCCCATGAGAGACATGTAGGCAAGAGGCGGCCACCTGCCGCAGCGAACCATGGAGCTGGGGGTTAAGGACGTCGCTCGAGGGCTCACAGATGTGGCTATTCTTTCGAGGCCAGGCATGAACCAGTGACCTTCTGATCACAGGCAGAGAGGCTTAGCTCGCAGAGATACACACAGCCTCTAATCTCGCAACTCAAACACTAACCGCTCCAGGCCTAAGCCCGCTGGTCAGTTTGCTGGTGAGCTGACATGTGTGGCAAACGTACATGTCAGAGATCTAGTAATGTATATCAACACACCCATGTAAAACACCTCGGGGCGACTTTGTTATGAAAGGTGTTATATAAAATATAAAAACTAATCAAACTGAACTGAATATTATCGTAACATTGGTTTTCCGATCATCTTCGGTTGTGGAGCTTTTTTACATTCACTGCACAAATCAGACAAGTTAAAAATTACTCCAAATAACAAAATGCAATGGAAAAATTCAGATTACATATAAATTACAAAGCAGGTCATTTCCAGATCAGTGAATGGCACCGATATGCTGTCCTCACGCTCGCAGTTACAACAGAGGAGTTGCACCTTGTGACAGCTGTTCTTGGGCTTGTGTGAAAGCCGTTGTGTCGCCCCCTACAGGCGAGCGCGCTTCAAGCGTTCCAACAGCGTGACGGCGAGCGTGCAGGCAGACCTGGAGACGGAGGGTTTGCATGGGCTGGGTGCGGCCACGCAGGACAAGGGCCTGCAGTTCGGTTGCTCCTTCCAGAGGCATTCGTCAGAGCCGGAGTCGGCGGGCCCCTATGGGGAATACCGCACGGTGCACACGCAGGGCCAGTGGGCGTACCGGGATGAGTACCTCCACCAACAGCAGCAGAAGCAGCAGCAGCAGCAGGGAGGCTACGCCAGCGAGGTCACCAGCGGCGCCCCCTCCCCCCGGCCTCCCAGCCGCGCCGGTTGGCTTGAGGGGCCCCGCAGCCTCTCGGACTCGGGCCGCGCCTCGCCCTGCCCCCGGGACGGCGAGCTCTTCCTCCGCCTGCTACAGACGGAGGTGGAGCGCATGGAGGGCTGGTGCCAGAACATGGAGAGGGAAGCAGAGGAGAATGACCTGCCCAAGGAGGGTGAGTCACCGGCGGCGGCGAAGCTAGGAGGATGTGGCCCCTTGGATAGTCATTAGGGCCCCACCTACTGCACTACGTCCTTCTGTAACAACCAGAAAAAAAGTCACAGACTTATCACTCAGCCGTTGTAAATACTTTCTTAATTCGGTTTTTAACCTTTTAGAGATTTTACCTCATTTCTTTATTTTGTTCTTGTAGTTTTTAGCTTTTATCTTTTCATTTTATTTGACTGTTTGCCATTTATTTTATTACTTTTATTTCATCTATATTATCTTATTATTGTCGCTATTCCTAAAAAAACAGGGGCCCCTATAAAATGGGGCCCCTAAGAGCCCAGGTTCAGCATAGCCCATGCTATCTTGGGGGCAGCAGAGAGTTAAAACCCCAGCCCTATGGAGGCGCTGATTGCGCCGTCCTGCATTTTTAATGGCAGGCTGCCCTGGATTTCTGCTTCTAGCGAGCGCACCGATGATGTCATGCCACTCGGGGCATCTCGGTACTCGCGGCGGGGATGTTGCGCCGCGTGACTGAGAAGCGAAGCTCGGGCCGCAGAAAAGCAGGAAGGCAGAGCATGAGATACGCGGGCGGCACCCCCTGCTCTCCGGGGGCCATTTAGGGATGAGGCTTCACCCAGATTTCAGCCTCCTGTCTCCACCTGTCTCCCCCAGTGCTGGAGCTCATCCACGGAGCCGTGACCAGCACCCAGATGCTCATGTCCCAGAAGGTCCAGCAGTTCTTCCGGCTGTGCCAGCAGAGTATGGTGAGTCTCCCCGCCAGTTAGGGCAGGGGGTTGGGGGTGGGTGTGGTTGTGTTAGACAACGTTCTCACAAGACCCGTAGGCTTCCTCTCTCCTTTGTCCCGTGTTCTCTCTCTTTTCACTTTCGACTCATGACTAATATGTTTATTATTATTATTATTATTTTAACTAAACTTATGGCATGGGTAGGAGCTGCAAGTTTGATAATTCCCTGGGAACAAAAGCATGACAAATGTTCTACTTTGTTGTTCCTCAGCTAGAAATGATTCATCACTTTTTTATTTCTTTTCGTGACAAATTGGGAGAAGCAAATCTGAGTTAGTCTACTATATCCCACCATGGCATGATCCTGGGCCTTCAGCACAGATCCCTCACCATCTCTTCTCTTCCTTTTGGTTTTATTTTGGTACGTCTGCTTGAACTTTCACTCTGGAACGGCTGATTCCCGGTGATTCATGTGACATCTGTGAGATGGGAAGGGATGCATTCAAAGGAACTGGAGTCAAAGGAACTGGAGTCACCTCTTTGGGCTGGCAAAGTTACATAAATCTTTGCAGAGAAAGTGTGAGTAAGTTCTACCCCCTATTCAGGACCCTGCAGCGTACCCCCAACCCACCTCTCAGGACCTGGCCGCCTTCTGGGACCTGCTGCAGCTGGCCATCGAGGACGTTCGGGTCAAGTTCCAGGACCTGCAGCGACTGAAGGACTCTGGCTGGAGGCTGCCATCTGACAGGAAGGTGAGGAGACCCCCCCCAGACTCTCCTGAAGCCAGAATGAATGTTTCTAATGTAATTGAGGGTCTCACTGTGACAAAACCAACAGCAAGCAAAACAACAGGTCTAATGCCTGGAGCCAAAATGGCCACATGTCAGGATAAGACACTGATCACTGCAATGTTAAGTATCCTAATGACAGAGCCAAAATGGCCACATGTCAGGATAAGACACTGATCACTGCAGTGTTAAGTATCCTGGTGACAGAGCCAAAATGGCCACGTCAGGATGAGACACTGATCACTGCAGTGTTAAGTATCCTAATGACAGAGCCAAAATGGCCACATGTCAGGATAAGACACTGATCACTGCAGTGTTAGGTATCCTGGTGACAGAGCCAAAATGGCC
>JAODUD010000046.1:13368165-13384629 GCA_026784285.1 Stomatorhinus walkeri | reverse complement strand
CCCCCCCCCCCCCCCCCCCCCCCCCCCCCCCCCCCCCCCCCCCCCCCCCCCCCCCCCCCCCCCCCCCACCCACGCTTGCTGATAAGCATTAACAGACTGTATGTGATTGGCTGAAATCACTCCACACTGCTGTTACATTCACACTTAACATCCTGTACCATTTTATGAGCTCTTGAAAGACAAAACATATTTCACTGGCTGAATCATTCTGAATATTGGCGTTTAATATCATATCAAAAACATTCTCTCTGTAAATGTAAGAGGACTCTGAATATACCAGAGTTAATTTCAAGCAAATAAACGTGCAAAACACAAAAACAGTGAACATTTAGCTGCCACTAACTAAAAAACACCACGGCTTCTCCGAACTGTATTGCTTCTCTTTCAAATAAGCCCATCCACTATCATACACTACTTCTGTGAAAAGGGATCATTCTAAGATGTGCTTTTATAGACACGGCAAAGGAGACGGATGTGCAGGAAGAGCTTTCTGAAAATTGCAAAGTATAGACTTATGGAACGAGATAAAGTGTGCGACTTGGGAAATGTAAGTTCCGCTGGTGCAGAAAGAGCTTCTCAGAGATGCACGACACTTTCCAACATCAAAAGCATGATGTTTTATTTTCATCTTTTCTAAAAAGGGCAGACGTTACGCAGACTGCCAAGCATGTCACTTTTGGTCTGTTGTTTATGGAAATAAACATTTCACATATTCAAAGAATCAGGTCCCTCATTATCATCAAAACACAGACAAAACAGCCTTGACATCTCAATTTCGGCAAAAGTTGATTTCCCCTTTTGTGCTCGAGGACAGATTATCTGAATCACCACTCAACAATCGGATGCGATTTCCGCAGTCTAGACAAACGAAAAGCATTTGTTTAGCTCGCAATTTTAAAATAATGATTAAGAATTGCTTTTCAAATCAAGGGTGGATCTGACTCGGGTCCAATTTTGTGACTGTGACTTCACGCCACGCCATCCAATCGGAGTGTCCATCCGTGGGCCCCACCCATATTCATGGTGGGCAGTGTGACTAGCAGGCCAGTCGGCTCCAGAGCTGACCACTTCAGAGGCTTGGGGTAACCCAGCAAGGTCACCTACACAAAGACCAAATGGGAAGTACAAAACAAAACAAAAAAAATAAACAAAAATGGGAAAAAGGAAACTAGTGCCACTGATAATAGTATTCATTCTCCAGAAATAAGTTAATCAATTTACAGAATATTTACAGTATTTTTCCACAAGCTAACAGACCACAGTCCGGCATCATATAATGTGTTTTCATACAGGACACTTACATTGGAGAGCGATGACGTTTTGGGGGTGGTTATTTTGAGGCTGTACTGAGACGGCCACTCCAGGAAGATGGCGTACACGCTCTTTCCTTTAAATGTGAACCTGAGGAACATGGAAACCCCATGTCACAGACCAGTGTGCGACACGCCGCGCCGCTTAATGAAATCATACGTGTCCAGCCTCATCTCAATCTCCAAAGCAAAACATGCTTAAAGTCACTTTTTCATCCATTCCTCAATTCATCTTCTACTCTGGAAGCTATTGGCAGGGGGAATAATGAGCACATGGCAGGGAATAAACAATCCCATCGCAGGGTACACGCACATACATTGTTTTTGGACTGTGGGGGGGAAACTGGGTTACCCAGAGGAAACCCCTGTGCTGAGGATCAAACCCTGGTCTCCAGTAATGTGAGGCTAAAGGTAAAATCCATCCATAAATCAACTCCAGGAGACAATCTTCAATGAGCAGTAACGCCTGGAACGGGGAGCGGGGGGGGGCACTCACCAGATTGGCACAGTGGTGTTTTCTGCCTGCACCCGCCATGGCTGGGATGCGTAAATGGCCTCCCCATTGACCTGCAACCACTGGCCCACGCCTCGGAGCCTCTCCTCGAACACGGCAGGGATGGTGCCGTCCGCCGTGGGGCCCACATTCAGCAGGTAGTTCCCCCCCAGGGCCACAGTGCGTGCCAAGTCCTGCAGGGAGGAGATGCGGGGGGGTTTTTACCAAAACCCCCTACATGTGTGCAGCCCCCTGAAACATCGGTCGCTTTATGGATATCCGGATTACAGTTGACCCTTCTGCATCATGACTTTCCCCATCGTTGTTCCGATATATTGCGGGGGCCAGGATAGGAAATTAAATGGAAACTTTGAGGGAGTTTTGCGATGGGGGGGGATTTTTTCAGTGAAACCCCAAGTTCTTTCAGAGCTGAATGATAAGCCAGCTTCCTTAGGCTTTTAAGAAAGAATGACGATGTTAAATCTAAGATGCTGACAGATGCCTGTCTTGCTGTGAATGACATCACACACACGAGTTAACAGTGCTCCAATACAAGTCGGAAAGCCATTTAGCAACAAGGACCCGTTTCAAAAAGCAAGATTTCTTGCTTAGCTGGAAAACGTGTCGGATTTAATTTACCCCAGTTTAAACTGCCTCTATCTTCGTTCATTTGCATTTAACCCAGACTACCTAAAATCTGACAAGTTATCCACTTAAACAAGACATCCAACTTAATGAAACGGGCCCCGGTTCTAGCCCAGTTAACTGTTAGCAATATCAGTGAAAAACAACCCATTACATGATAAGTCCACAGGTAGTGGTTTGACAGCACTGTGTGTACAACTGATTTAATGAGCCACAAATAAGACAGAAGTAAATATACAGTATAGAACTACAGCTTTAACTTCTGTTGATAAAGGGCGCAGCCATCTTGGATTCGGAGCTCACGAATCGGAATTCCGACTTCAAGAGACCCTCCAGTTGAAATTTCTGACTAGGAATTTACGAGTTCAAATGGAACGCAGCATCTGCCCCCACTGAGGGAAGCAGGCCCTTTATCTGTGGTCCTTGTACAGACTCCTGGAGCCAGAGGGTGAGGCGGCCTTGGTGAGAGCGAGTTGTATGAGATAGGCAAAGAACATGATGTGAGGAAACAAGTAGCAAGGACAGAAGGAGATGAATAACTACAACTATGAATAACTAAAAAATACTGTTCTCAGGTAAATACCAGGTAGGACAGAAAATCTACTGGATAGTAGCTCTCCAGGACCGGAGTTGGAGACCCCTGTTCTAGGACCAGACTGGGGAACACTGCTCTAAAGCCATTGGCAGATTTCAATTGGTTGACACAGGTTCTGATCGGTCAATGGAGATCCGGAAGCCTTCAACGACCTGAAGCTCTGAGTTTCTCCCCACCTAACCGGCCCAGCAGGCTGAGGGCCCCAGACTCACATCAATGATGGTGGGCAGGTCCAATAGCTGGTAGACCATCATGTTCCTGCGGTAGCCCCAGGAGTTTGTGTCGATGGAGGTGCACTTCTCCCACTTGTGCTTTGGCAGCTGGCCCGGCGTGTACTTGTCCTCACAGTTGTAGTAGCCCCCATGCTTGCAGCTGCACCCCGCCCCCCAGCGGTCATTGGTCACGACAGTATCCTGTAACCAGGGCAACGGAAATGACTCGTCGGAGCACAACTTCACCAGCAGGTTCCCCGGAATATAACCAGCTACAGGGGATGTTCCTGCTCTAAAATACACTTTAACATCACCCAAATTAATGTACACTAAATAGTGTAAATAGTGTCTTATTGCTCATTTTCATTAAAGTCACCCCACCCCAGGCACCCTTTTCATAAATCTCAGGAGATTTTCCTCATCAGATGTAGCTCTAAAGTCCAAAAGAACATCACATGCGCTCATGGGTCACAGCCAGCTCCACATTTCCATCATTAGAAGCTGCAGATGTGTTCGCTGAATCATATCGCCATTCCCTTGACAGTTTACACATTTAATCTAAATTGCTTTGTATCCTCTCACAGTGCTAACACACAGATGTTGGTAATCTTTTGTGGACAATTTATAAAGCCTTTTGAAATTGAGTCATGAATGTCAATTTTACTGTGCCAGTTACGTCAAATTTGTAATCAAGCTTTACAAATTAGTCTGGATATGGCTTTCTGCCAATTTAATAATTCTGACACCTGTGACAATATTATAGAAGCATGATGCACAAGTAAGAGTGTGGTTATGGTGCTCACCCTGACTGGGCTGTCATTGTAGAGCCAGGCCAGGAAGCTGGTCGAGTTCCAGTAAGCGTCAGGAGCTTCCCAGTCTCCGTCGGACCAGATCAGGTCTGGTTTGTAGCTGAAGGACCAACAGCAAATATGACACATGCCTGTAAGTGTGATCGATTACCTTTAAGGTAGAGAGGAGGCCATCTCACCTGCTGACCAGGCCATGGAGCTCAGGCATAAGCTTGTGGGAAACATACTCCTGGGTTTTGAAACCAGCCTTCTTGTCAGACAGGTACAGGGGGTGGAACCACTCAAACAAAGAGTGATACAGACCATAGTGCATCGACCTGTCAGCAGGGAAGATAATGTGACACGATTACAGGCAAGTGAATGGCTTCGCTTATCAAGTTTAGTAAAAGTTTAAGCGACCAACCCCCCATTGCATCTTTTCAAGCTCCAGCAGTAACAGTTAATTAATACCCACACACCTCTTCCTAACTGCTGCCCCGAGGTCACCCACAATGTCTCGGTGGGGTCCGGTGTCCACAGAGTTCCAGTTCCAGGAATTTGGGGAGCCCCAGTTAGTGAAGCCCTCGTGGTGCTTAGAAGTAAGGACCACGTATCTGGTGGTGGATAGAAGGGAGAGTGATTATAAAAGGGATCCAGCCAAAAGCATGTCTGTCTAATGGATATCTATCGGTCGCTTACTTTGCACCGGAAGATGCAAACACCTCAGCCCACTGGTCCGGGTTGAAAAATTGGGCATGGAAATCGGGTGCAAATTCCGGGTAGCTGAATCCCGGAGGATAGTTCTTCGTCATGAAGTCCACGTACTTCTGATTTTTCTCTCCCTGCCAGTGCCACCAGAACCACTCGCTGCCGAATCCAGGCACTGCAAACACGCCCCAGTGAACGAAAATCCCAAACTTTGCTTCATCATACCAACTGGGCAACGGCCGAGAATCCAGGCTGGTCCAGTCCGGAGTGTACTGCGCGCCGATCCCCAGCAGAGAGGCGAGCTTAATAAGGCAGAAGAGACACACAGGTGGCGAAAATAGCAGCATTCTGCAGCACTAGGTAGAGCAGGACAAAACTGAAAATGAATGTAGCGGTGCAGAGGAACTATGCGGTAAATGTTGCTGATATTGCACTGATCTTGGTTCATGCGAGTAATAAATTATCTCGTTCTAAAGTGACTTGTAAAGTCACCCATAGCTGTCTGGATAACTTTTAACTAGCCAGGTGATTTTTATGCTTCGCTTTTTGTGACAGCCATAACACGCCTCCACACTCCGCATAAAAATAAAGGTCATGTGGCTTTTCACTAGCGTCGGTGCCGTGTCACGTGGGGTGGTGTCGTGTCACGTGACGGCCGCACGCAGTGCCTTTACCAGTGGAGACGCTCTGATCCTCGGTATCAGACGTGTGCTGTATACTCGTGTTCTTGAAATGTAACAATGTGTAGATGATTCGCCTATGATTCCAACAGCACTGCTTGTGAAATGAAGTGACAAAAACACACGATTGGCGTGGAAGCTGTTCGCGTTTCCTAATCCTCATTACAGCACACCACTGGGCATCAGCTTCTCTTAAAACCGGAACATGTTAACCTATAACGACCATCTTCACAAAGTTTTCCTTTGTGTTAGTAATTCGTGTAGCGAATACTCACAAATATGCCTGCATATGTATCAGCTATTCGTTCGGGCTGACGAATTGTTACAT
Source organism: Stomatorhinus walkeri (assembly GCA_026784285.1). Taxonomy (NCBI): domain Eukaryota; kingdom Metazoa; phylum Chordata; class Actinopteri; order Osteoglossiformes; family Mormyridae; genus Stomatorhinus; species Stomatorhinus walkeri. Next base: position 13,378,870 of record JAODUD010000046.1, on the reverse strand, counting down.
ACTTCCTTTGACTAACACTGTTCCCGTTGCACAATGAATGTGCTTGTTGGTTCGAATCACACCCTCGTTATTTCGGTGTGAGGTTTACATGTAATGCTGCTGTCATTTCGGTCCTGAAATCCAAACATGTGGGTGGGTGAACTTATTGTTTAATTAATCCTATTGTGTGCATGTGTTGCAATGGGCTGGCATCTCTGGGTGTAGCGCTTCCTTGTGCTCGATGCTGCCTGTCCTTCTGTGAGCCTATACAGCAGAGGTGGGCAATATTATCCGGAAAGGACTGCTGTGTTTGCAGGTTTTTGCTGCATCTGCCTAATTATATTACTAATTAGAGGACCGATTTGCTGAAGAGTCCTCACACCTGGGTTTGGACAGCTGACCTAAAAGTTATCCCAAAAACTTGCATGCATAGTGGCCCTTTGCGGCTAAGACTGCCCACCCCTACTGTACAGGATGGAACCTCGACAGATGTTAATATTATCAGGTCTTATGAGGAAATACTACTCATTCCACAGAGGCAGTAGTTTGAAAATAAACTGAAACAAACAGTAAGAATGGTAGTTTTGTGGTTAGTGAAAACAATCACAATCAAGCAGCCTAGTGCATTTATAGAGTAAAACGGTGCCCATAACTTACAATTTTGGTGATGTTAGTGATACGTGTTATGGCACAAAAAGAAACCTTACAAACTATGGCTAATCCAAAAAGGTCTTAGAAAACAAAAGCTGGGCATTAATTCTTCATGTTCAGAGTGAAATTCATAAACTGACCTGTATTAAATCAATGGAAGGGTGTTCCATATTCTGTTACCCATCATGAAATGTGGAGCAGGGATTTATTTAAACTTGAAATGCTTAAATTTACATTAAATGTTGTAAACTTGTCAGAATCTCAAAATATTGCAAAATGAAACAAAACTATATGTATACATACTGTGCAACAAAACATCACATATAAATATATACCATACAAAAGTATTGGACAAAAATGCAAAACATTTAAAAAATGCATATTGGGTACAATAGGGAAACAATAGATGTGTACATCATCCACCTAATTGAAGTCTGAAATCATCCCCCACCCCCACAAAAACACCTCCACTTTGGTATTCATCCTATTTACACATTTTGCTGTATTGTTTGCATCCAGAGAGAGAGACTCACCTCACAAGGGCACTTCTCCCCAACCAGTCACACTAAAACTTGTGACCCCGTTCCTTGCTAATATTTACACACAAACTTGATAGACAGGCCATAGACATGATCACTTTAATTCCCCACTCAAAACAGCCACTGTACATACAGATTCTAAACGGAATGATATGTTCCTGTGTTTGTGTTTCGCAAGGAGACCCACGGCTGCTTGGACTGAGCCGGTCTGACCTCCCCGAAGCGCAGACACTGAAGCTCCAACAAAGTGGTACAAGGAGTCAGGAACCAGCCATGGACCTGCTTTGCTCCATCTGTAGGCAGGAAGGGGACCACATTCACTCTTATGTCAGAGTGCCCCTGATATCTGCCTGTTCTCCATCTCAGGTTCGTGAAAGAGGAAGGTCCACTTCTCCCTCCTGTCCCACTACATTAGCCCGTCGCTCTCCGAGAGCTGCCTCCGAAGTTCCCGTTTGTCCTCTGTGTTGTCGGCCTCGCCGCTGGCCTCGGCCTCCTCCGCGTCGTCCATGTAGATGGGCCAATCGGCGTCGCCCTCGCTGCGCTCCGTGCCCTCGGATTGGCTGCTAAGGTTTATGGGGGCGGAGTCCTCATGGGTGGTGGTGACACAGGTGCAGCTGTCGCAGAGGCCGAAGCGCTTCAGGCCGTGGGACACCACCCCCGTAAAGGTGCGGCGGCAGCCTTTGCACACGATTGGCCAGTTGGAACGATGTACCTGTTAAGAGAAACAGTACTGCATTATCAAAAGTGTGACAGTACAACAAACAGCGGTATAATGTAGGCAAAGAAATAAGTTTCCCTGAGAGTTTCCTATAGTAACTGATGGAAATATATGAACAAAATGAGCAAAATAGTAAATATTTAATAATGACATGCAAATGTAAATGTTCAAATTGTCGATAGTAACAGCCTGATCAGCTACTGTAGTCTCAGCTGAGATTCAAAAATAATTACTAACCTCTGCCAAAAATATATAAAATTTATTTGCACATTGTACACAGTAACTCTGCTGTTGAGCAAACGTGCGAGATTAGACAGCATATGTTTGGGCCTGAAGGGCTGCTTTTTCACTCTCAAACTTAGCAGCCTCTATGCCGAGAGGGAGGCTGAATTTGCTTCATTGAGGAAATAATTCAGAGCCTATTTGCTAGAGAAGAATGTAAACACCTCTCACCAGTACAAGCCCCTGTTACCTGCAGAGATCACATGACAAAGAAATGTTGGGACCGGCTAACAGACCGGCCTTTTGTGCCAATGGAAGTGGGTGGGAGTGGGGGTTCTGGGGTCAGAGGAAGGTCCCCAAGCACGCATGCAGACGCTCACGGCTGCGCACTCACGCTCAGGGAGTGGCTGCGCAGGTGCTCCTGCCGTGTGAAACGCTTGCCACAGGTCTCACAGGGGTACGGCCGCTCGCCAGTGTGGCAGCGGATATGCCTCTTCAGAATGCCCTTCTGTTTGGCTGTGTAGGGGCAGAAAGGGCACCGGTGCAGCTTCACAGGCACCACCAGCCCATCACCTGGGGGAGCATACGCACACGCGGCAGAGGTCAGCGAGGGCGGGAGCAAGGTGCCTCACCACGTCGCCAAATTAGTCTGCAGTGGGCAGGCAGTTCAAATGCCCTGGCTTCACCCCCGGTTTTGTAATTACTTTCATTAGTCATTTAATAAAAATGCTTGTGTGTTTGTTTCAGTGCTAAATCCTTCATGGAAATGGCTTTGGAAAGGACATGTTGTAATCCAATTAAATAAAAAAGTTAAATGAACAACATACCAAAAGGTGACGCAACACATATTCAAATGGTCCAAAGCAAAGATATCTAACTTTTAGACACGTGAACTGGTGATATTTCATACTTGTGTGAATTTTTAAAAACATATTTTGGGACAACTTTACACAGTCTAGTTAGAGAAGAAATCTACAGGAATAAATAAAAAAGCCTCGTTCCTGAGGGCCACATCATGGGCTAGTTTTACCAGGTAAAGTTCATCAGTTATTTATATATATATATATATATAAATAAACAAACATGACTGCTTTAGAAATAAGTCAGGAGCAATATCACAGGTAGACAGGAGAGCAACCAGGAAACTGCTCTCCGCAATGCTGGCAGCCTTACCAGGAGAAAAACCTGTCCGTTTTATATGAGGAGCAGGATAAAACAGCTGTTTTTAGCAAACTCTCCCATCTCCCAATCTGCTGCAGTGAACTACAGTACTCCGGTCAGAAACTGACAACCATTGAAAGTACGGCTCCCCTGGGCCAAAACAAAATTTTGAGGGAAAGAAATAATGTCAAACTCCATAAAAAACACCTTCTGTGGATATGAATAACAATCACACGCCTCACATTGCCAGCATACCCTAACCAGCTTACATCCACCCACACAAAGCAAACAAATAGCCAATTACAATCTCACTGTGCTCCTCTGCAAATGTCACTAATACCCTGGCTACCCTAATCCAGAACTGCAAACAAGCAGATCCCCACCCACACAGATAATAACATGTTAGCAAACCTGAAGCCCACAGAGTTTCCCAGCAAAGCCTACGATCCAAGTACATTACCCGAAACCCTAGCTGTACAGCGCACACCTCCAACAAGAACCTGCCAGTACCTCACTTAGCCTCCACTTTGAAACACGCTGAAAGCAATGGGCCAAAAGTGTTAGGCTCAGGGATGAATCCCAGTTCTCAGAAACAAATTCCTGGCAAGGTCCACTGCTTCACAAAAGGGTGCGTCATCATTGTGTAATAATTGCGCTGCAGCGCACAGAGGAAAATGGACGTCACTGAGATGGTCATACGTATGGCCAACCTAAACAGCATGTCCTACTGCCATGACATATACATTTGACTGTTACAGGGTGTTCACCTGTGTCCTCTCCATACCAGTCGCTCTGGATCTCCATGGTGGAGGACCCCCCCAGTCCCAGCCCCTCATCTACGCGGCTACCCCCTACCCCTCCGCCCAAACTCTGGGCGAAGTGCTGCACCAGCTCCTCACGGCGTTGGTCGACCCCACCCCGCAGCAGCGCTTCCAGGAACTGCTTCATATGGTAGTTGTCATATGGCAGGGAGGAGAGCTCACTACCGGCTGCCTGGCTGGAAGGATGTGGCTTGTCGCCATCGAGGGACGGTGTTCGGAAAAGGGGTGTGTCCTTCCCCTCTGGGGAGTCCTCCCCCTCCTCATCGGGGTCAAACTCAGCCTTGGGGTGCACCAGGCCCAGAAGGAAGCCGGACGAGGAGTTGACCTTGTCTCCCTGGCTGCCCTTAAGGGCGAGGTCCACCGGATGGAAGCTGGGAAACTCCCCCCGCGAGCTCTCGCTTTCTGAGTCTCTGCTGGCGATGGGCGTGGCTGCCGTTGGGGGCGGGGTCACTGTGGTGGCTGCCGAGCTGGGCATCTCGGAGCAGGAGAGCCCGCCGCTGTCCTCCGGGGAGTCAGAGGCTATGGCCGGGGTGCCGCTGTCGGCCAGGCCCTCCCGTTCCCGCTCTCTGTTGCAGATCTCCAGCGAAGAGCGTATGTAGGCCTTGCAGAACCCGACCACGTCGGTCATCTGCAGGTAGCTGGCGGCGGACATCACTTCGATGACGTTGTCGCTGCGCAGGTCCAGCCGTCCAGAATAGAGGAAGTCCAGGACGAGCGAGAAGGCCTCTGCCGTGACGATGTCCAGTGAAGCCGTACTGTGCCGCTGCCCACTGTCCTGCAGGTAGTGCACCAGCAGTGCCCGGAAGTAGCCACTGCCGGCGAACAGCACATTGCGGTGCGCCTTGAAGACACGGCCCTCCACGATGATGCTGCAGTCACAGAAGAAGTCCCGCTTGCGTTGCTCATTCAACTCGCACAGCAGTTTCGACTGGTACGAGGGGACCTCCATCTTCTCCCTCTCTAAACGGGGCACAATGGCACACAGCAGGTTAGCGTGCTCATTCACTGAGGGGAAGCATCACTCAGTAGGTCAGAGTATACTGTCATCCAGTTAAACCAGGGGCAGCCAATCTTATCCAGAAAGGGGCGTTGTGTATGCGGGTTAGGTTACTAATTACTGGGCTGGCTGGCTGAAGAGTCCTCACATCTGAGTTTGAACAACCGACCCAAAGGTTATCCGAAAAACCTGCATACACGCTGGCCCTTGGCGGATAAGATTGGCGAGCCCTCAGCTAAACAACTCAGGACACGGTACTGAAAGGCACCCCCGCTCGGCAGTATTTTTGTTTCTGTTTGTCCGTTTTTGTTTACTTTGAACTGATCCAACCTCATATCCCTTACTTTACTTCACACGCCTAAATAAAAACAGTAAAGTATCAACTCCGACAGTTACAAAACGACGCTTTACTGACCCGACACACCTTTCCCAATGCGATCGGGAACATCTTTAATAAGCATCTCCAGCGAGTCGCACCTAGAAAACTCCCGAAGGCATCCTGCTTTGATCCTGCTAGGCAGAGCGGCGGTTACTGGAACCGGCGCCGCCAAACAAGCAGCCGCGTTACGTAAGGAGGTAACGGCGGTACACGACTCCCGGTAAGCGGGGTACCCGGGATGAACCTTACGGGGTTTTAACGGAAGCCCGAGATGCGGCTCGGCCTGTCCAAAAGCTGCGAACGCCTACGACGGAAAAGAAGATAGCTAGCTAAGCCAGCTAGCATCGCCCCATCAAAACAATACCGCCAGGTTTTAAAGGGAAACCCGTCAGCTGAGAGCACCTTTTAAGCGCTACACCACCTGGGCGCCCAGCACAGAACGGCGACGCAGGAATACTTTTTTAAATAAACAGGGGGGGAATGAGACCAGGATATATTTTTTTACCTTAGGCAGGGAAGCGTGCACTCCTGTTGGCCGTCGGCGGCTAGCTACCTAGCAGCTCGGCTGGCGCGGCCTCGCGAAAGCCACGCCACGGCTGAAACGCGACACTGTCAGCTGCTAAATAGGTACACAAAGCGGACCAATCACGGAGCGGGGTGCGCGCAGGGCTCGTGCCAACGACGGCTTTTACCGAATAAAGAGATCGTAGACGGAACCTATGAGGAGGGGGGCTTGTGTGAATTGTAGTTTTAAAGTTATGCCTAAATTATGCTTTCGGTTCCGATGAATATGTTCACGGCATTTTTTCCACACCGTATTGATATTGATCTAGAACTTAGCGACCATTGTGAAGTTTAACGCACTGAATCCACAGGTTCCAATTTGTTGAAAGGTTTAAAATGTGTCCTAAACCTATCACATATATTACGCTACTTCTCACGGTGTGATATTAAGAATATATTAATTCAAGCCAAGAACATACTAGGATTTTGGAGAATTCCGAATTTTAGAGCGTTTTCAATTAATAATTCCAACAGACTTAAAGTCCTTATATTATCATATTTCGCATTTTCTGAAAAATGCTAGATGGATTCGTGGATCCTTAAAATAATAATCATAACATATGTATATGCATACATTTCCCTACAGAGTGTATGTGTTTGTTTTTTTATTGATATCAGAAGAGGGCGCTAAATTCCAGGAATGCTTTCATAAGCATAATCAAAACATTTTTTTGTAAAATTTCTGGAAGACAAGCAAATTGAAATATGACACATATGAATATATAAAACAAATAAAAATAAATAGCATAAAATCACTGCAATTAATATGTTATATGACCTTGTTGTGCCAAACAAGCCTGGGAAACAATACAGTAAATATCTGGAAGTAGGCTACATGCGTGGTTTTTCCATGCATGCTATAGTGCTGTAGCAGAAAGGACAGCCTTGTTCACTTGTTCATGCGTCCTGGCAGGGAGCGACATGAGTCTTTTCCCCTGGTTTCTCACTCTCATTGTCCCCAGCGGATCTGTGCATTTGCACTTCACCTCAGGGATGGAATGATTTTCTTTATTCACGGGCCGTGAAAGCAAACTGACTGTTCCTGCGCCCGGGGCCCACGCTCTGCCATCCGGCTCCCTTAGAAGTCTCACCCGGAGGTCGCTGGGTGACTTGTTTGTTTTAGGAATTTTCCCAGGGTAAACAGAAGAATGCTCTCTCATGGGACCGCAGAACACAAAGACAGTGCAGTGGCTGCTCCCACCACATGGTAGACACCCATCCATGCCCCCTTCCTTTGAAATCTGCATTTATAGAGCCATACAAACAGTCCTGAATTAAAATTCCATTTCTCCCTTGACTTGTTTTCATGACATTCTCCGCATCTAAAATTCACCCTCAAACATAGACGGAATTTTGTCTGGTCTAATAGATCACTACATTTGACATAACTGGTCTTTTCAATAACTGTAATTCTTAATATATATTCATAAATTCCACAACATTCATATTTAGATTTCATTTTTTGTTGTCTTCTGTACACAAAAGGATAGGGGGGAAGTGTGTTAGCCTGTGAGCCTAACTGAGGAATTACGTCTTCCAGACGAGGACGGCATCATAATCAACGTGGGGGTGTGCTGGGGGGAGGATACATGGCATTTGGGGTTTGGTTGCTCGTAGGGTCCAGCCTTTGGAAGTTAATAGTGCAGGCGCCAAGTTTTACTTTGAAATACAGCATCCCAGTGCATCTGAGGGAGGCGGGGAAATCCCTGCAAAGCCCCAGTCTCTCTGTAATCACTGCCTCATTTAGTTTTGCAGCTCGGAAAAAAAATCTTTTTCCAATTCTCCCTCTCAAATAGGTTGATCTCTGCCAGAAGCCACTGTGTCACCATTCATATTGCCTTTAATTTAGACAGAGAAACAGATAATAATTTCAGTTAGACTTCCGGCTGGTTAAGAGAGCCGTGAATATTGTAGATGTGCTTTAATCTGACTCTCTCTTTGGCTGTCTGTGGCAATCACACACACACTCACACACACACATACATATATATATTTATGTATACAGTACTATGCAAAAGTCTTAGGCAGGCAGAGAAAATGATGTTTAGATTATCCTTGTGTTTGTGTAAAACTATGATATTATTCCTGTCAAAGTGTGTCAGCTTAGCCATTTCAGAACCTCTGCTAAAGTCACCCCAGTATTTGCAACGACCGTCCAGTCAATTTTTGACTTGGCCACTAGCACACCTCATACAGCTAGTCAATCTGTCACTGAATTTTTAAACCAATTTATTCACCAATTATTTAATAATTTAACTGAGCTGTTGGTGAAATTTAACAAAAATTTAAAAATTATGGAACGGCTGAGGTGAGGAGAGGTTTGGGAAATGAAGCGGTGTTCATCTAGTTAGTTAGTTCATCTAACTAGATATCAGTGAATTTTTTAGAAAAACATAAGAAATTATTACTAGTCTTTATTGTTTTACTATTAATTTGTACATGTTCCATTCTCCTCTGTCACCAAAGGCTCCCAAAACAGCACTGTCATATTTTCTAGTCTCCATCTATGCTCATAAGAATTAATGTTATGGAAAGTTGCGACTGAATCATTTACATTCTTTTATTCAGCAGATGCTTGTTAATCCAAGGTGACGTTTTTAAGAAAGCAGGGACAGTCCGTGGAGTAACTGGGGGATTAAGAGCCTAGCGCCATTGAGCTGACTACCCTGGGACTGAAATCAGTGACCTTCAGATCACAAACAGAGAGTTTCGATCCACTGTGCTACAGTTCACAGCCTGAGGTGCTGTGGCCGCTTGGCAGAGAGAAGTAAAGCAGCTATTGTTTAGCGGCCAGGATAAAGGGTGTGCAGAGCGTCAGTCCAGGTCGAGGCTCCCGCCTGCCACACCAGCGCCATCCCATACCTATGCTGCTCACTGCTATAATTACAGACTTGCCCCTTTGTAATTAATTTCAAACATCGTATTGTGGCATATAAACCCGAGGCCTTAATCCCCCCCCCCCCCCCCGGTTACCACACCACCTCGCCACAGCCTGACAGCGCCCCGGACACCCATCAGTAGGTCGTGGCGTCGCGGCCCTAGCTTCACGCCTGCCGCCACTCCCCCCACTCAAGCATGCGCCCAAGATGGAGGGAGGGGGATGTCGTCTCTCAGGCATCAATAGCTCGCTGTACACTCTGCGTTGAAATAAACCACAAAAAAACACAGCCGGCTCCAAACCTCCACAGCCCGCTCCTACGTGACCTGCACTTCCGGCATGTTCCGTGTCCCTGCAGCATTTCTTTTTGCCGCTGTTGTTTTTTTTCATCTTTTTTTCAAAGACGTTTGCTGAAATTCATGCCTTCTGTCACACCTTCCCGTCCACACCACTGACACTGTCTCTACATCCTCTTCCTCCACACCCTGCATAATCCCTTTCTAGCGGTGCTAAAATTAACTCCCCTCCGGAATGCAACGATGTGCTTTATGACACCGACAAACTAATTCCTACTCTCTTGAAATTCCGTAAGCCAGAAGTGTTAGCTTGATGGCCGTCCGATAACTCCGACCCTTGGAATGCCGATTCAATCTCCACACAGTTCAGGGTAGTCGATTTAAATAGGCAAATGCCACTTACCTCTTTGCACCGTTATTCCAACTTTATCATCAACCTGATGTTTCCATTAAGTGCTGTGACCATAATACTGGTGCTGTCTTACAGCACAGTCACCTAGTATATCATTTAACTAAAAGTTCATTGGTACATGCATAATAAATGGCTATGCATGCATTTGCTCCACAAAAACAAAATTCAAATATATATAAAGGATATTTTCAAACTGGGATTGTTCTGGTTAAGTGTGTTACCTGCACGCAAGCTTTAACTCGGCGTTTTCACATGGCTAATGTAAGAGGTAAATCTTGGGGCTGGTTCACACAGCAGTGTCCTATATGTGCCCAATGCACGTAAAGTTTTGACCTTTACAACTGAACTTCTAACGCTTTCTTGCCTTCTAAGCTTTCTTCTTTGCAAGTCCACCTAGTTACAGGATGTAAGACTGCACACAAACATTATTGAACTATTTCTGATGCTCAGAAGTCAAACAGCATGGCCGTATGGGCTGAGAAAACAGAGAGAAATATTTTTATTCCTTAATTTTTTTTCTCATTTTTCTATTTGGCTCATAAAAGATTTTGCCCGGCTTGTGATGTGGCCAAAGACCTTAGTCAGAATGAACTGATTACCACTGAGTTTGAAATCCTTTGAGTCATGGCACACAGTCGCATTCTTTAAGGACTTAAAAATAGTAACAGTCGTCTTTTTTTCGGTCTTGTTTTTCTCTTTTGGTGTCTGTGGGGCATCCTTTCTTGGTTTGGGGACCAGAATCATAACCAGATACTTTCCTTTCTCTTTGCTCTTTCCCTCTGTTGTTGGAGCTTGTTTAATCTTGAGGAGAAAATTGACTTAGCGTGGGAAAGGCGGAATTCTTGGGGGATAGGTTTTGTTGTTTTAGAGTTGCGTGTGTTTTTTTTTTTCTTCATCCCTGAAGAAGGACAGCTTGTGCCAAACCTCATAAAGTTAAAGAAAAAAAAAATAACGAACTAGGGGGGGAAAAAAAGAAGGAAGCCACAACGCCACGACAAAGATGGGGGTCTGTCTGCGACTAAAGAGCTTTACAAATGACAGTCTTCAAAAAAAAAAAAAAACAGCGTTGGGGGGGGGGTGAGGAAATA
>JAODUD010000046.1:13314672-13325879 GCA_026784285.1 Stomatorhinus walkeri | reverse complement strand
TGTGTATATATATATATATATATATATATATATATATATATATAATATTTATTTATAATACATAGTCAAAGCTGCCCATTGTAAATGGATCTGTTCTGCTGTTTGTTACCAATCCAGAAAAAAATGCAAGTAAATTCATATGCTAATCAGATACTGGCTAAACATATTTTCACAGATTATTAACATATTTTTATTCAAATAAATAGGGTTACTCTGTGGTCAAAGGGAGGGCCCCCGGACTGACTCGCTCAGTATACTCCGTGGTCTAGGGGAGGATTCTCAGACTGACCTGCGCAGTATACTCCGCGGTGGAGGGCAGGCCCCCCCGATGACCTGCTCAGTATACTCCGCGGTGGAGGGCAGGCCCCCCCGATGACCTGCTCAGTATACTCCGCGGTGGAGTGCAGGCCCCCCCGATGACCTGCGCAGTATACTCCGCGGTGGAGGGCAGGCCCCCCCGATGACCTGCTCAGTATACTCCGCGGTGGAGGGCAGGCCCCCCAGACTGACCTGCGCAGTATACTCCGCGGTGGAGTGCAGGCCCCCCGGACTGACCTGCTCAGTATACTCCGCGGTGGAGTGCAGGCCCCCCGGACTGACCTGCGCAGTATACTCCGCGGTGGAGTGCAGGCCCCCCGGACTGACCTGCGCAGTATACTCCGCGGTGGAGTGCAGGCCCCCCGGACTGACCTGCTCAGTATACTCCGGCACCTCCGCCTCCTCACAAGTCGACTGACAGCTGGGACTTGGGACCTCGATGCCATGACTCTCCAGGATTGCGGCCTCTGAGAGCGAGCAGCAGGGTTACCACAGAAGTTGGACATAAGTGCAAGACATGATACACGTTACATATTTAAAACTATTTTTAAACTGTATTTTTTATTGGATCTTTCTGCCTGAAATTTACAGTAGTTTTGTTCTGTTTTAAAGCTCTGATTTGTTTGCCATTAAGGGAGAAGGACGAATCTGTTTTTTGTACAGATTAACATTTTATTGCACAATTACCAGTGACATAATTTCATCTTAGTTTGTGACCCAGGGATGATATAGCTGAAGATGAGAAAGATACTTTAACATCACATGAAATGTTACTATGTGGCCTTTTCTGGGTCCTGCAGGCAGTATCAGGCCAACTACATTTAGAGTGACCTTTGACCTGAGGCAGTGAGACAATGAGGGGGTGCTACCACCTATGTTGGCCCGTCTTTTCATCTCCTTCCTGCGATTGGCGAACCAGTTGTACACCTTCAGTGCAGTGACACGCTCGAACTCAGACAGCTTGCAGCCTGGAACATGGAATTTTACTCAGAAACTTTTTCCAACCATTTAGTAAAAGCTACATATTCTCACTTCATATAGATGGATATTTTTATTGGTAAAGTTTAGGTTTCATTCTGAAACCAGCGGGTTTAACTATTAACCTGCATCTGGTGATAGAAAATTTAATTTTACATCTAATTCGGTTTGGCATCAACATGTTCTGTGCTCTGGCATTACCAGTTTCTGGCAGATGTTTTGGTAGGAAAATGACCCATCTGGTACCACTGAGGAGAATTTCATTCTTTCTCCTATACAGCTCCTCAGAAGACCTGGACTGACCTGGTTTCTGGATGGCAAAGTTACAGGCGTTCGCAATCTCCTCCCTCTTGGCCTCATCTGGGTACTGGTTCTCTATGAAGAAACTGAGATAACGGATGACAAGATAACGTCACCCGCAGTATGGGTCACCATAGCAACCAGACCATTAGTGGCAGAAGCCTGTCAAATGTTGCGTTTCACTGAGAAATATTGAATTCAGAGAAATTCCTCCCTGAAAAGGTTTACTGATTCCTAAATCTGCTCCCGAGGGGGTCATGTGACCATGATTATCGAAAGCCATGGCTTACAGAGAGGCCCCTAATTAGGCATTTCATCTCTGTCCCTACACATACCGCTCTAGGCTGCAGGTGACTGTTTTCAGAATAATGAATACATGTATTCTTCAAATGCTGTCAGCAATTAACTGCACCAATATCATACAATTTAAACGCAGGTAAGTAATTAAGCGAGTGTTTCTCAATCCATTCCTCAGGGATCTTTAGACAATCCGCATTTTTGCTCCCTCCCAGTTCCCAGCCAATCAAGAAGATCAAATTGCTGGTACAAGTGTGCTGGGAACCTGGAGTCTCCAAGGTCTGGGTTGAGAGACACTGAATTAAGACAATCAGCTGGAGCAAAAAGCCACACAGGGAGTTACAGAGAATACCAGCCCACTCACCTCTCCATGATGGACTGGCACTCCTTCCTCCAGGTGAAGCGGCTGCCCCTTCTCAATCTCAGAGGGCCCCCGCCAACCCCACTCCCCCCGGAGCCGGACTTCCAGTCGGGCTCCTCCTTCACGGAGGAGCGGGCTGGCACAGCAGCGGCTGCGGCACCTGCGAGGGTTGAGGGACGCACATGTGAAGGGTTCGAGGCACACTGACGCATACTGAGATTCTTCACTTCATATCGGGGGTCTTGTCAGCGCTGCAGTCTTGCATTCTGCAATTCCGTATGGGAAACATCAGTGACGGACAGCACAAGAACTGGCAAGCCAAAAGCAGCAGGGGTGTTGGGGGGGGTGGAAAAATACTGAAGGCTCAAGTCACACAATCATGTACTAAGGTTCTTCGCCTTAAATCAGGGGTCTTATCTCAACAGTCTTTGCATTCTGACAGGTAGTATGGCGAGCCGATAGCAGAGTGCAGTGTTGTTACCTGGCTGCGGAGGATGTGCACAGTACCATGGGAGTAGGTGTGTCAGCAGTTCCCTCTGCCTGCACCAGGGATGCTCAGTCCTGGGCCTGGGCACCTGTGCATGTTGGCTTTCATTCCACCTGCATCCTAAACAAAAGAACATTGAATGTTAACAACATACAGCAGAAGCCGTTAGGCCAAGGATGGAGTCATGACCTACAATGTCCCCCAGCTGCCTGGAGTGCCATAATGGGGGAGACTTGGGATTATTGCAAGAGCCTCCAAGTGATAGGGGCCCTTACAATTTGATAAGCATATGATAAGCTTTCATGGAGCCCAAAATATCCAGCCCCCTCCCTGGTAACAGCTACAGAAGGACAAGGGGCTGTATTAAATAAATAAATAATAATAATAATGAGCTGCATAATGGAGGAGATTCACCTGTGAATTAAAGCGAAAAGAACTGAACATTCCTCTGCCAAAAAAACAGAGAACATGGTGGACGTTTAGATCTTAGCTTGCAAGAACAGAGGGTGAAATGAATGAAAACCACAACATGCTCTGGAAAAGAACTTTGTCCAGAGGTGGAAAGTGCAGGTTCAGAAAGTAAAAATCCAGACCAAGATTGTGTTTCAACAAATCAGTCACAGACACAGAGTACTCAACCGGTTGGTTGAAACAAAATCTTAGTCTGGATTTGCACTTTCTGAACCTGAACTTTCCACCTCTAACACTTTCAGTATTTAGAACATCCTGATGAGCTTTAATTCAATACATTAACAGTCAAAAGCCTTTTCACACCACAGGGTTTTACCACCTTTTCATTTATTTTATAAACTGCTGATTTTTTTTGTTCTCGTTAAGCACTGGAAAGTTGAGTGAACAACTATAAATGAAAATATAAGTCAAATAAAAGGAGTTTCTTTTATAACATGGAAAGAGTATGTAACAGTGCATGTCTGACATCATATTAACTGGTTGTGTGGTAACAGCATAGTCAGATTCTAGGCTGTCCTTTAACTTTAAATGCACTAGTTGACTGTTTCCTCCCATGAAACCAAGCAGTATTTAATGACCTTTGTAGGAAGAATGTCACAAATATTCTCTGCTGTTACATTACTGCTAGAGGAGGTTACCTTGATAAATGAAAGATATGACACTTTCTTGCTAATAAGGGTATTCAAATGGTGAACGTACTGTATTTTTCATCAAAAATTATTGAGTGTATTTTTAGTAAAATGTTAAGTGAGTGACGTGCTAATATAGAAAATCTCAGTGTGTGCAAAAGCTTTTAAATAGTGTAGTTGCCCAACATTCTTTCTGAGCCTTTACACCAGTTTGAGGCAGGGATACAAAACCATGAAATAACGTACTTTGGGGTGAGGGCTGTGTGATACAGAATGTGCAGTCAAATTAGGCAGCTCATGCAGTCCACATGAAACACCTTTGGTTACGTAGTCCTACATAAGAGGGACCTGTCAACATTAATTGGGCACCGTCACCCAGGTTCACCTCTGTGCAGTACTGGTCTCCTACAGGAGCCCCAATCTCATACCTGGGGTGTTGCGCTCCAGCAAGTACCAGCGGTAAAAGGCCCTGCGCTTGGAGTCGCTCATCTCCAAACCTTGTTGAAGCAGCCACTGGGAAATGTAGCTCTGACTGATCCCTAGGGAGCCAGAATGGAGAATGAGCTTCACCACAGCCACTGAACGTTCTCACGACGGCAGATCAGAAAGGAAATACCGCGCGGTTTACGCGGAGCAGTTGAAGACTTAGGGCCCTTCTCTGCTTGTTGTTTATGATGTACGGTTTCCCCCGAGATAGCTTTTGGGCAAGGGAGGGGTGAGGGAAGGGAACAACTGAGAAAATAAGCGCCATCTCCCAGAATCCCACAGGGGACTGAGTCCCCAGGCCAATTGAGCTGTGAAAGTCTGGGCTGGGCAGGAGGAGCTAAAAAGAGATCTTTGTTAAAAAATACAAATAAATAAATAAACAAAACATTCCTTAGTAGTGGTAAGATGTAGTTTAGGAAATCAACCTTCTGACTGGTCACAGCACCTGTCACCTGTCCCACGATGGCCTGAGAGATCCTCCGGGTGTTAAGGAATGACTTGATCTCCTCCTTCACCAGATTGCTGTCTTTTCTGAAATCAGGATATACAGAGAGGCATGCGCGTAATTATGGGGGGATGGGGGTTTGTCACCCACCCCAATAATCAAAACCAGCCAATACCATTCCTTGGACCCCTTATATGGGTGGAGACTTCAGCCCCCGAGTGCTTACCCCAAAGTTATGACCTTGTGGAGAGGCTACAAAAAAATCCCAGACACAAATACAAACATACAACCCCCCCGTTAGTGATCAGTCATCGAATCATCATTCTGACCACCTATGACTCTTTGACTTTTACTGTAACCCCCCCAAACACAAATTCAGTGCTGCAGTGACCTCACATCTTCACCACACTTTGGGAGAACTCACCATCAAAATTCTATATTTAAATCATAACTCGTATAAAATGCGTACAAAACGCTCCACACCGATGGAAACTGCACTTTAATGGGATCCAGTAATCACTAAACGAGCACATGATGTTCTGAAGGTCTGTGAGATAAAATTAAACGGATGGGCTTATTAACAGTTTATCCTATGAGGAGCACAGTGATGTGCAGCCTGTCTTGAGATATGTAGGGTATCAGGAAGGGTACACTCTGAACAGGACACCAATTCATGGCAAGGCAGTTATGAACCCCAATAAAAAGTACCACAAATCACACATTCAGATGTAGGAGCTGGATTCGAACCCACAACCCTGGGGGCATGAGACAAAAGTGTTAACCCCTGACCCATCAAGCCACAGTGCCACCTCCAGGCTACAAATCCTGTGTGGAATTCTACAATGACATCGCTACGACTATTACAAGCAGAGGTAGAGCTCAGTGTAAGAACTCCCACGGCCCAGCTGGCCCCAGAGGCTGTCAGATCTATGTTTAGAAATCTAAAACCTACAAACTAATTTAACAGCTTAATGGGGCGGCCGAAAATATATCACTCACATCCCTAGAGATTTTATTTTTAAGGCTGGGTATGACCTCTTCAAAAACATAAAAACTGTAAGGAAACTTGTGAGACGTACATTTTCGTAGACTTGCGGCATACTGTCTTTTCATGAAGTCGTTTAGTAGATTAATCCATTTTACATTTATTATTTATTTTACAACTACATCTACCTCATAAATAATCACTAGGCTACAAAAGAAGAGGGATCCTTATGACCTTAACCTGCTAGTGCGTATTGACAAATTTACTCCCTTAACCACTGCGCCACCTGGAGGCCGGTCAGATATTCAAACAGGGTCGTTACCTCATATATTCCTCTACTTTCTGCTCCAAATCCCAATCCTCCTCAGTCAGGTCGTAACTGAATGACCTCTGTGCCCCAGTGGTGGGGTATAGTGGGGGTGGCGAGGCCTCGTAGCTGTTGCTGGGTGACAGGGACGCATCCAGGTTGGGCGTCTGTGTGGTGGCGGAGGTGAGAGACGAGGAGCACGAGGAGGAGGACGAGGGCGCAGCCGCCGCTGGGGCAGCGTTTGGGGTGGCGGCGGAATCATAGCAAGGCTGTCGGTGATGTTCTGAATCTAATCTCTCCAAGGACTCGAGGGCCTGGACGATCTGGGGTTTGGACATTCCAGACAGGCGCAGACGCTGAAGGAGGTCTATTTGCTCTATGGTGTAACGTGGCTCCATCTCACAGTCCTCCATCCTCTCATCTGAAGCACAAGGGGTAAACTTACGCTCACTTACACTGCTTTTACCATTTCTTATAATGAAAACCAATTATTCAGACAGCAGAGCCCAGTCAGTAGATACTGGAAGAGTCCTAGATGTTATGGAAACATAGTCCTCCAGATTCGGGGCTCTCTGACTGGACTTTTGTTTGGGCTTATTGGGTAACGTTGGGACGGATACCTGAGCTTCAAGTCACAGCAGAGCAGCCCAGAGGACGCAACACACCTGCAAGCGGCGGAGACAGCCTGTCGGTCAGGAGCGGCTCTGCGCCGGGGACCACAGCCGGAAGGCACCACTGTCGCATGGCTCACGGAAACCGGAGAGTTACTGGCGGCGGGCCAGCTGAAAGAGCCAAAGCATATTTACCGTCGCAGCCACCGACAAAAATAAACACTGAACCATAGATTAATATTTCCCAATGTTAGACATTAATCAGTTATTAGTTACTATGAACCTTACAACCTACGGTATTAGTTTTAAGTTACAGACGCGCGTTAACAGCCAAGCGCCTCTTTCTGTCCCGCAAATACCGCATCTGCACTAGCTACTCGTTAATTTCATTTACCCACTTATGCCTCAGTTGCAATCAATCAGATCTGCTACCCAGTATCTGAAACCAACCATAAAGACATCTAGTACTGGGACGAGGTAAATGCATAGGGAAAAAAATAAGCCATCACGGACACTGTCAGCATCAATGCGTGCACTGTGCTCTCCACTTTCTCCATGACACCACAGATCACGGTCCGGGGGGCTGCGGTGCACAGCCGAGCAGCTCGCTCCCCTTACCTCCAGCCGGGGAGATGAAGCGTGCGGCAGCTCGTACAGTCACAGCGGTGCCCGGAACCTCACACACGCAGCAGCGCGAAATCAGAGCTGCAGCGACCGCCCCACTGCCCGCACTGGCTGCCAGCGGTCCTCCCAGCTACCAGCTGTAATACCGGGGTCACATTGTCCCGGGATGCGACAGCCGGAGCCTCCGGGAACCGCCGTGTCTGCCTGACCTCTCACCCCATCTCGTCCCGATCTGCAGCAGGAAGTACTAGTTTGTATTCTGAGGAGGGAAACTCAAATCTGAAATTCCAGTAAAATATCATATTCTCCAACTGATCAGCACTGATTTTTTAAGCATGAGCACAATTTTGTACGCTGATCAGCCATTCAAATCAAGTTGTTGTCAATTATGTTTTAATTTCATCCTTAAAATTAATGGGTGTACTGATGTAATACAGTATTAGTTTGTCTGTACATAATGCCGAGTATTTATATTTATTCTGAAATTAATAAAAATTATTTATTTTATTTTCAAACCTTCCTTTATATTTAACATATTTTGTTTCATGACCTTATCCACGGATTCGTGTGCGGTTTGCATTTTCGTCTTTTAGGTATTTCATGTGAATTACTAATTGTATCGTTACGCGTTATCGCGTTTTTAAGCAAACAGGCGTTCCTAGCCGCGCTATTGTCAGCTATGGAGGGTGTTACACGCTGACGTTTACCTATGAGCTGACAGGGTGCGCTTTTCCACCTTTTGGTCCCTATTGAAAAGGTGTACTCAGCTCTCTCTCTCTAATCCCGTTTTAGAAAGTGAAGCTTACTGGAATGTGTTCAGAGCACCCCTGAGTCTGGTCAGCGTTTGGACCGTCACTTCGGCACACGATGAACTGGGCGTTCCTCCAGGGCCTTCTCAGCGGGGTCAACAAGTACTCCACGGCATTCGGCCGCATCTGGCTCTCCGTGGTCTTCATCTTCCGCGTACTGGTGTTCGTGGTGGCGGCCGAGAAGGTGTGGAGCGATGAGCAGAGCAACTTCAAGTGCAACACGCTACAGCCTGGCTGCCTCAATGTCTGCTACGACGAGTTCTTCCCAGTGCTCCACACGCGTCTGTGGGCGCTGCAGCTCATTTTTGTCACCTGTCCCTCGCTGCTGGTGGTCCTGCACGTGGCGTACCGCATGGACCGCGAGCACAAGCACACGCTGAAATACGGCGAGGGCTGCACCCACCTCTACGCCAACGCCAACAAGAAGCGCGGCGGCTTGTGGTGGACCTACCTCCTGAGCCTCATCTTTAAGGTAGCGGTGGACGCCGTCTTCATTTTCCTGGTCTGGTACATCTACAAGGTCAAGTTTTTCCCACTGCTGGTCGTGTGTAACGAGAGTCCCTGCCCTCCCAACGTTCACTGCTACATCTCCAGACCCACAGAGAAACGCATCTTCACCATCTTTATGGTAGTCACCAGCTTCATTTGCATCCTGCTAACCCTCTGTGAGATCGTCTACCTGGTGGGAAAACGCTGCTTCGAGTGCCTCTCGAAAAATCGACCCGGGCGTCCCTTCGTCATGCCCACCTTCCCGGCTAACAAGGAACACAAACACTTCGAGTCCCAGCAGCTGAAGGTTGCCAACCACGGCGAAGTCGAGGCCTCAGCTCCTGTGTATAACACGGCTGTCACCAAACTTTAGCCAGTGACTTTTGGAACGATTCTAAGTCAGCTCAAGGGTTCTGTCTACAACAGTCAAGGGACGAAATCCTTGAATGTTGCTCTGTTTTGTTATGTCTATGATGCCAAGTGGTCTCCTCCAAATAACGGTGGAGATAAAACAGTGGTGCAGTATGACAATGGTATGAATGATCACTGATTTATCGCTTTGTATAGGGATTCGTATGTAGTGTCACTCTTCAATTTTTTTCTTCATACATAACATAGTTAAGCTTTTCTTCAGAAGCTACATAGACCATTAGGCTATTTGTAGGCTATTTTCACCGTGACTCTTCCTTGGATAAGCAGAACAGAAAATTGATGGATTCCACATTTGATTATTTGTTTTAATTTAATTTTCATTTCATATAATAATATGATTTCCTGTGACTCTCCTGAATGTTAACTGCTGTTTAACCAGTAGCCATTTGTATCAGATCAAATCTACAAATAAAATTTGCAGCTAGGCTTCTTTCAGCATCACGATCTCTTCCCCTACAACCTTTAAAAGACATCCTGCAGCACAGCACCAGCACAGCACAGCACAGCACCAGTAGCACCAGTAGCTGCTTTTCTTACTGTATTGGTGTACATACATGTGTTTTGTGTTGTTTTGTAATTATTTTCATTTTCTATTCCTTCATAAGATTTAGACAGTGTCTGATAATTGTTGGCAAACGATTTACATTAACTGTACTTTCCCAGTGTTTCTTTGCCACTGTTGCCTCTGGTTTGCTCACTGGGGGCTTTGGGCGGGGAGAATAAAAAGGACTTTGAGACGATGTAATGTTGAGAAAATGCACGACACAAATAAATTGAATTGACTGAACTTTCAAAATGCCTTTACAATGCATTCATAGATCATTCAGTGCGCCTTCTGCATGCATTCATAGAACATTCCTTAGTTGCATGTAAATATACCTTAACATCCTAACACACTTTAACAGATTTAATATACCTTAGTAACAAATATTATACGATAATAACAATCATTGCAATTGTATAATGTTTGTTATTAATGTATATTAATGCAGTTAAAGTTTGTTTGGATGTTGAGGTATATTTACATGCAGCTTATGATTAATGAAATGAAATATGAAGGTGCAGTTAATGTAAAGCAGTACCAGTTGCTGTTGTTTATTAAAACTAAACAAGTTAATGTAATGCCTAACTCTACTAACGGCACGATTTTACTCACTTGTTTTTAGAAAATAAAGTTTTAAAGTAATATAATTTGGCATTTTCCTTGGTGCAAATTCTTCAAAACCAAATCACATTATTTGCACATTATATGCAGCAGATCAGTAACTTCCACCCAAACCCAAAATTCTCTTTCCACATTTCCTGCTGCAGATTAGCCTCATTCCATTACGCCCTTTGGGACCCATGATTTTGAAATTTAATTACAGCACCTACGACAAAAGCGAAAATGCGTGTAATGGATGCATTTCTTGCCAATAGACACATAGGAAATCAAAATAAAAGGTTTTAAAAGTTCTTGTGTAGACTGAGCATGCAATCTTAATACATCAGTGTGTGTTGCATAACTACATGCTACTCTGCGTGTTTCTACAAAGTAGACACATGCATAAGAGAACAGCATTAGTCATCCAAATACATTTTTAATTTATTAATTGCTTGATAAAGTTGATGACTCTCAGTTCAATGGATGTTAATACCCTGTGGTGGAAAGGTAGTTAATCTGAAATGCTTTTCCACATCAGTCAATGTTGTTTTTTGACCTCAGTCTTTGTAAGGTACATTTAAAGGGACGGTTGGCCAATACGAGACATCATAGTGAGTCAGGCCTTATCTCAGCCCTGTCTGCTATCTCTGATAGGCTGGGTGGCTGAGGACGGGAAACAGGGCACGCCAGTGCCAAATGTGTACCATAGAGGCAGTGACCGCGGACCTCTCATGCGTTGACAGAGCACCTTTTGTTGCTAAGTGGGGTCAGTGTTTCAGTTTTTCACCGATCAAATAAAGGCAGGACTCAGGGAGGGTCTGGAATGCCCTGTGTGCCTTTTCAGGTCTCGTTTCAGCCTGATAGATGTCTAGTAACGGTTCACCTTGGCGATGACGCTGGGCACCCGTATGACCAAACCGCCTGGTCACCATGAGTGAGCGCCGAGTTAGACGTCTTGGCGCCCACGGTCACCCATTCCCGACATCCTGTCTGATCTGTCCAAACCCTGCCCCAACTCACAGACCTACCCCCCC
>JAODUD010000046.1:13295041-13314146 GCA_026784285.1 Stomatorhinus walkeri | reverse complement strand
TCCCATCTATTCTGTGGGTTTCTGAGCCCCCTGACACACAGAACTTCAGACAGGATGCATTCTCAGCACAACCAACGTGAGGGACAGTGAGACTGCTGAAAGACTATCCTACTGGTCACACGATCACCCAGTCACCTGAAAAAGAAAAGTTCGAAACCTATCTGCCAGCTAATTTAAATCCCTTTTCCTTCTCGGTCGGGGCACCTTCAGAGGCAGCTCAGCCCACAAGAACAAGAGCTATTACTTCCTAATATTATTTGAGTACGCCCCCTCAGACAGCAACGCCCGAGTTATGCCTTAATGCATCGCAGATACAACAGACCAGGCAGACTGCACCTGTAAGGAAGGTGGTGGAAACCAGTCGAACCATTATGCAGTAGAAATATCCAGAACAAGGCAATAAAAAGCAAGACAGAAGTGAACCAAGTGGTGAGATATTTAGGCTAAAGTCACCAAGGAGTTGCTGTAAGTATATTATTAAACAGCAGTGTGTCAGACACCCGTGATGAAAAAAGGAAATTCTCAAGTTTTTCAGAATTGTCAGTTTGAAAAGCACTTTGGTCTTCAGATTGTGTTGATGTGATGGCATGAAGCGAGAATTCAGATACAGGGCTGACAGCTTAGTTATTTCTCACAATTTGCGTCAGACGTTTCATCTGAAATGCATTCATATTACTTTATAATCCTGTGTGGATATGAAGGAAAATTGTGAATAAATGGAATTGAATATTTGCTTAAAAGAAAGTTAAATAAATGACGCAATATCGCTGTCATTCCACCGACAGCACACCTACCAAAGCTCTACGCTAAATATAACTTTTAATGAACTCAATGATTTTTCTGTATTTTGATTTATCTCCATTATGACTTTATACACATTTCTGTGTATAAAAATGTATCGGTTGGATTTTGGAAAGTTTGAGAGTGATTTTGATTTACATTCTGAGGGCCCTTGTGGGTGAAATCCAAGGGGCGAGGAGGTAAAACCTTTAAATGCTGCAGCTTTTCGTATCGGAACAGAAAGTCGCAGGAAAAGAAATGAGAAGTTTCCGGTGCCTAGAACAAACGGTGCAGCTCTCGGTGCTAAAATCAATAGCAAGGAGTAAAGTGACAACATGCCGAAAGAAGTGTGATTCCCGTTCAGGGCAATACGCTGGTTCTACATGCGGTTCTGGAGTCCTGTTCTCGTTACAGTTGGCCTTAGGGACACTTCAGTCTCACCTAATCAGCCAAGAAAGTTTCTTTTCAAACATTCTTATCAAGTCAATATGTGAAAAGAACAAGAAAAGAACAGAGTCTAGTTTCGGGGTCTAGTTTTGGGTAAGATCTGTTCACGGCTGACTAAAATGTGCATGATCATGTCCAGCAGTCTTGACGGTCTCATGGAAATGTTAACCACTTGGAGAGGAACTCCTGATACTGCAAATCGGGGATTCAGCTGATGTAACTGGGTCTGAATACAGCACACGTGCAAGAACAAACTGCTTCCCTTGAAAAACTTTCTCTGTCAACAAAAAAAAAAGGAAATAGCTTCTTCCACCGTTGTCTCATTAGTGATTCTTTCAATATTTACTCTACAAATAAAACATTGTACCAAATCTAAGTTTTCTATTTACACAATATGATTTGATATACATTTCATTACGAAAGGAACTTTTAAATCTTTATGATTCATGTTGTATATTACTTCCCGCAGATAATCTCTATCAGTTATTTTGTGTCTCATCGTGTTTTGAAAGGGACTTTGTAAAGCTATTGATAATTCACAGAAGAGGTGTAGCTCCCTTCTGCAAAGACCATGGACTGGAAGACTCTCCGGGATTTCCTCAGTGGGGTGAACAAGTACTCCACTGGCTTCAGCCGGATCTGGCTGGCGGTGGTCTTCGTCTTCCGGGTGATGGTGTTCGTGGTGGCGGCGGAGCGCGTATGGGCCGACGACCAGAAGGACTTCGACTGTGACACGCGGCAGCCGGGATGCCCCAACGCATGCTACGATCACTTCTTCCCCATCTCGCACATTCGCCTGTGGGCCCTGCAACTCATCTTCGTCACCTGCCCCTCCTTCATGGTGGTGCTGCATGTGGCGTACCGTAAGGACCGTGAGCGCAAATACCGCGCCAAGCACGGCGAGGGCACACGCCTCTACGACAACTTGGGCCAAAAGCATGGCGGCCTGTGGTGGACCTACCTGCTCAGTCTCTTCTTCAAGACCGGCATGGAGATTTGCTTTCTCTATCTGCTACACATCATCTACAACAGCTTCTTCCTGCCGCGTGTTGTGAAATGCAAACAGTGGCCCTGCCTTGGAGAAGTCAGCTGCTACATCGGCCACCCCACGGAGAAGAACGTCTTCACCTACTTCATGGTGGGCGCCTCTGCCCTCTGCATCATCCTCAACATCAGTGAGATCTCCTACCTGATCTTCGTGCGCCTCCTGCGTGCGGCCCATAGGGGGAGCCGAAGCCTTTTACGCCAAGGGTCCAAAGACAAAGAATGCAATGCATGCGGCGTCTCCACCACTCGGCTGGACTTGAAAACCGACCATCAGGCTAAAGAAAAGCAGGACTCCTCCAGTGCCTAAGAACTCTGTGGTCTCAAAAGACTCAAAAATATTTTCTGTTATTTTGTTTGACTTATTTCTGCGTGGAAACTCAGTGGCACTTCTTCATGTTTTGCTTCCTGCTTCACTTCTTGGTTGTCCATTGTTAAAGAGGAGAGATGTTTCTCTGAGCTATTTTCATCCATACATGATGCCAAAAAGAAGCAAAATCTGTTTTCAAAACCATACAATAACAAACATCTACACCCACACACAGAAAGCTTGTGTTCTAACAAATTAATAAATTTACTTCATGCTTCGCTGAATTCATGCAGAAATGCCAACATTAACCAAATATTTTAGATTTAAATGAAATCACACAATAGATTGCCTTATGCATAGTGAACGGAGAACCTAAAATTCACACAAGATAATTTTATCTATTGTCAAATGAGAAATATAGAAATTAATTTCTGCCACACCTGTCAATTGCAAATGTCAATTAGTTAACAATAACAATAAAGGAAATTTTTTAAACAAAAATAGTTTGTTTGATGCTTTCATAAAACATTTAAATAAAGGGTAATGCTTTACAATAACTGCACCCCCATAATTCCTACATAATTCATTCATAGAACATTCATTGTACCTTCATAATGCATTCATAGAACATTCATTGTACCTTCATAATGCATTCATAGAACATTCATAAGCAGCATGTAAGTATACCTTAACATCCTAATATACTTTAACAGAAAAACTCTAATCCCAACAATGACAACCTTAACCCCTGTCTAGCCCTAACCTTAACCATAAGTAACCAAGCAAAACACATTAGGTAGCAGTGACCTAATGGGTAGGAAGATGCATTTGTAATCAAATGATTGCTGGTTTGAATCCTTGACCAGCAAAGTACCCCTGAGGTACCCTGAGGAAGGTACTGCTCCCTGGGGGCTGAATTAGCTGCCCCCTGCTGTGTCACATATGTTTTAGATGGAGGGGACACATTTTGCTGTTGTGCCGTGGTATGTCATCAGTGGCGGCTAATCACATTCATACTTCACTCATACTCAGTCTTTTAGCATCTTCAGTTTATTGATAGCTGTTAAAAAGTGTTATAAAACTTCCTCTTGTGGGAACTGAAAAAATGGAAATAACAGGCTTTTATCACATTGTGGGGACAAATGATTACACAACCCCCTAACTCTCAAAAAATCAGGTTTTTATTACATTGTCGGGAACATTTAGTCCCCACAATGTAATATAAACATAATCCACACCCACACACATATCTTAACATCATATGATGAAAATCGTCATAGCAACATATGACGATAACATCTGAATTACAAAAACAAGTCCTGTGGTTCACTCTCTTTTCTATTTGGTTATATATTCAACTCTAAATATTCAATAATTCCAGGAACAGTATCAAATTATAAATTACAGATCCGGTTCCATGAGTCAGTGCAGGGGGGTGGGCACTAAGCAGGACATTGTCTCTTTAAGGGAGAGATGACTCTCTCTGCGTTATGTTTGTACCAGGGAGGGGGGTGAAAAATCTCATGGAGCCCAGTCCCCCAAAAGACTGTCTAAAAGATTTTAGAATATCGCTCATTCACAATGGAAAACTTAGGTAAGTCTCTGTCCTAAACTCTACATACTCTACAGAACTGTGTTTCTGCACCAAGTGTTTCAGGGCAAAGTTTATATTTGTAAGGACCATTTCACTGTCTATGTTTAAACTGCCGAAAAACAAGGAGGCAGGTTTCCGGCATTTCCACTGCTGTGTATTAACAGCGTTGTTGAAATGGGATACATGTGTTTCAACATCACATTCAGAGTTACATCTCTAAACATCCAGCCAGCTTTACAGATGTTCTTTATCAGAATTCTGATAAAGTGCTGAATCCAGTTGGCCTGGGATTCAGACAGGAGACCTTGTCAGTCCCTAACGAGTATCCCTCGCTTCTCTTCCAGTTATAAAAACATTAATAGTGGGCTGCTGTTTTGACTGTAATACCCACTTTTGAAGCAGAATGATTCTCTGCTTCATCAACAAGCTGCATATTAAACTAGTATTTAATTGGTTCCATATAACACCCATCTGTGTGAATGGTTTTGAAATTAAAATCCAAGCTACTAACAGTTATTCCTGAACAAAAATGTCTGCCCCCAAAGGAGTAATGTGATCTTAATACGATTACATGCCTTCAGCCATGGAAGGAAGCTATTTGGTTGTTTTTTATCGTTAAGCTTCCTGTTTTTACCCAGTTTGCAAAGCAAAGATTTTTTTAAGGACTGTTTGGCAGCCACAAATATAATGCAAACAGTGTAAACATTTTACAAGCTAAATTATGCTTGGATATACACAATTCTTCAGCTCCAGCCTGTGTGACAGTGCGAATGAACAAACTTGCCTTAATCTTGTCCCCACGATGACAGTATGGAATCATGCCACCATCAGTCATGCATGTAAATTTCACTTGTGACAGTCTGCAGTGGAAATTTGTGATTGGCAGTTGACGCGACACCCCAGAAGCACCCAGCATGCTTTGCTTATGTCACCAGAGATTTCTGAATAGTTCCAGGAACCGCGGGGCTGTTTATTTCCTCAGAACACCTGCACTTCTTGGGTCGACGGCAATTAGGAGGATTACCCGGTGAATTGGCCCTCGTGCTGCGATGAAGCCGAACAAAGCGGCTCAGTCTTGGGAGAATAAGCCCCCTGGTTTTGGGGCTTCCTCCCTGTTCTGTTTACTACTCCAGAAGAAGATATTCCATTTACAGAGCGTGCTGTGCAGCCGCAGGGGTGTCGCTGTGTGTTACGTGGGTAATCATTTATGGCCGTGTGATATTTGGGTAATCATTTATCTCCCTCGCGCTGTTTACCTCAGAACCAATGCAGCCACTGATAGTACAGTGATTGTTAGCTTCCCAATTCAAGTTTTAAGATGCCGTGCGTGTGCATACAGGAATCCCGCTAAGCCAGACCGCCAGCGGTAGCTGGACCAGGCTTTGAACCATATAACCTGTGCAGCTCTTGACAGCCAGAAGCTGTGGCACTTTATTGGGACTGTCTTTGTCGAGTTTCAGTCCCCCGTCACGCCATCTGTTACCCCGCTCTTGTTCCCCTCTACCCATCCCCTCATCCTGCCCTCTCACAGGAGCTGGTCACAGGGGTGTGCCAGATAGTACAACCTTGATGAGGGCAGGACTGGCCATGGTAGTGGTGGGCCACGTGAACTTCCTGCTGGGGGCGCTAGTGCACGGCAGCATGCTCCGACACATCAGCCTACACTGGCAGAGCCAAGCTGCGGTATACACCTGCACCCACATCGCCGCCCTGGTGGCTGGCTTCATGGTGAGAGTGCCACCCCACCTCCGTAATCCTGCATATTTTGGACCTGACACTCAGTACAATTAAGTCTCTGAGACTGCTGAAGTTTGCTTTGTCAACCATTTCAGAAATTATCGCATTTGAATTATACTCATATACAGTAATGTGCAAAAGTCTAAGGCAATCAAATAAAATTATGTTTAAAGGATCGCTATGTTGTTGTAAAACTATAATGTCTGTCAAAGGGTGTCAGCTTAGCTATTTTAAAAACTTTAGTTCTTTGAGTCAGCCACTAGCACACTTCATATGGCTGAGCAACATCTCATTGCAGGCAGTGGTGGTCTAACGGATAGGGATGCACAGTTGTAATTGAAAGATTGCAGGTTTGAATCCCTTACCAGCAAGACACCACTGGGGTACCTAGAGCAAGGTACTGCTCCCTATGTGCTGAATTAGCTGCCCCCTGCTATGTCACATATGGGTTAAATGCAGCCGACACAATTGGTTGTGGTGTGTCAACAATGAACACTGGTCCTACATTTCTAATTTGGCTACTTAACTATTAAAATAATGAATTAAACGAGCTGGTGGTGAAATGTAATAAATACATGGAATGGCTGAGGTGCCCCCAAAGAGAGGCTAGGGAACTGAAGCTTATAAAAGATACACCAGCAACTTTGTGGAGACCAAAAAAAAAAAATCCTGTTAGTTTTTTCATTGTGTTGTTATTAATTTACATGTGTTCTAATGTTAAATTGTCTTTCTTCTTAGCAAATACGCACAGATAAATACTTTTGAACATTTTCTTCGACTGCCTAAAGCCTTTGCATAGCATTGCACCTAGCTGAAAAAACTCAAACCTGTGTGTTTCCCAGGGAATCATTGTCGGAGTATCAACCCTTATCATATCCAGACGGAAGAGCAAGAAACTAGTGTGTGTCTGGTGATGTATCATTTAGTCCTGAATGACCCCCCCACACATACACACACACACGCACACACACACCCTTTGTCATTTTCTATTCAACACCGTCTGATGTTCAGCTAACCCTTTCATGGGTTGTCCAATCACAGTGGAGGCAGATTGTTCCCTAAAATTAGCTCATTTCCCGCTGCTCTCATTTGCTGCCCCTGTATTGTGACTTCCTGTCGGTCCTCGCACTGCCTTGCGCGTCGAAAAACGATGAGGTTGCTAGTAGTGAAGGACGTGAAAGACGTGTAGAGACTAATGACCAGAGGAGAAAAATGAGTTTTAGCTCTGTAAACCTTTCTGCTTGTGTTTATATCAGGATTTATTTAGATTAAGTCATATCTTGACTTCTGCTCTTAGCCCAGGTGTTTGAATAATATACAGTGTTTACTACAGATGCATATAATTACACGTGTTTGAGAAATTGTGAAAGCAAATTTTAATTTATTGGATAGTTATCGTTCAGAGTTGTGTGATTGGTATGTGCTGCTGACTAAATGTCCATAGCTATAAAAAAGAATGTTACTGGATGACACAGTGGCTGCTTTAAGGCCACTAAAACATGAACTGAGGACCAGTCATTGGATGCCCCCCCTCCCTTGCTTCTTTCCATAGTTCGGCTTCCCTGAAAATTCACCTCTTTCTTAATCCTAATTATCGCTAACTGAAGTAGCTATTGTAGCATCAGCTGACTAACTTTTGTTGTGTTATCATGCGTCCTTCTGTCTCTGGCTGTGTAAATCCTTGCTCTCAGTGCCTTGTATCACTCACGCGAAGACCTGCTGGTTTGAAAAGCAGGTGTTTCTCAATACCAAGAACACAAAGATCACACTTTTAGTCTTGACAAGACCAGTCTTGGTAACTTGGCTCCCAAGAATGAACTTGGGGTGCAGTGAATCATGGGATTGCTCTCTTCAACCGACGCATCCTTGATATTTTGGGGCGGAGCAAGAACAACATCCAGGGATTTTTACTGTCCTCTGTACTTCTGTTCTTAGTATAGGAACTGGTCTTTGGTGATGGAGGATGACGTAAAACGGGTACAAGAGAACAGAAGTACGGTCAAGTGCATATATCGATAAACACCCAGTATCTCTGCCTTGGTGTCTTCTGTCAGTAGATGTGCTTCCTGCTGTGGGGCAGCCTCCTGGGTGGCCTCCTGGCTGCCGCCTCGGTCGCCGGCCTGGCTGTGACCCTGGGGAGGGCCATCGCTGCCGGGCCCCACAGTCTTCTGGCCCACTGCAAGGTCCAGGATGCCTCTGGCAACCCCGCCATCGCCAACGAGTGCCCCTTCCAACCCACCCGCATCTACGTGAGTCTGTTGGTGTCTGTTGGCGGGCAGAAGGAGGCGTAGGGATGCTGGAATGCTAACTAGGCCAAAGTGATATGATGCGTGCTTAGAACTGGTCACATAATCAGGATGAGAACGGCAGCGATAATATGACCAATCCCAAGGTTTCCAAGGCAATGAGGCATGAGGGAATCTCTTCCTGCTTTCTTGGCACCTGTGTTCAGCCCCTGAAGACCTTGTAGGGTGTATGAGACCTGCAAAGAGCTTGATCTCCACTCAAAGGATCAAAGCTCACTGAACCATACTGAAGCCACTTATCACACTGATCAGCCTGAGGTGACATTCTGCAGTCACCCCACAGAAGTGCAACCCACAAGTTGAGCTAGAAATACAATGGGGTGGAATGTGGCTCAGTACATTAGGACGAAAGGTCCTTGGTTCAAATCCCAGGGAGGGCAGAGTGATGTCACCATTAAGCCCCTGAGCAAGGTCCTTAACACTCACTTGCTCCAGGGACTATCTGATCCTGAAGATGTGCTTCACTTGGATATACGTGCCTGCTACATAAGTCAAATGTTGGTTTAGGAGCCAGCATGGATGCTGTTGTGCCTGACCCAATGGAAGGTGCTATCCCTCCGGAGTGCACACACACATCCGTAAAAACCAGTAAAGTCATGTTCTCCCATTGCCAGGGAACAACCATTCTCCTCTGGGTTCCTCTCATTCTGCTATGCATGGTGGAATCCTCCTTCTTGGGGAGGAATGTTGTGGTTTGCGTTTCCTTCCTGTACTTCCCTGTCCCCTGTCGGGCCAATAGGAGGACCATAATTGCCACACAGGTATGACTCATCTCCCTAGAAACTTCTAAATCACCTTTTTATCTGGCTTAATGTTCATATTTTAACTTTGTCAGATGTGTGGCCTTGGCTCTCAAACTGATTCTTCTAACACTAGCAAACAGCAGTTCCTGTTTCATTTCAAAGTAAGTCTGTATTTCAGGTGAGAACGGCGAGCCGAGAGGAGCTGACGTTGGCTTCCTGGGCGGAGCCTAGCAAGCAGGGGGAGGAGCCTCGTCAAGGTTGGGCGGGGCCTTCAGAACTGGACGCAGGAGCTCCAGAACAGCCCAAGCTGCAAAGCTGGCGCAGTCAGTTTGACAGAAGTAGCCTTTGGATCTGACTTCTGTAGTGCCTGTTATATAATTTGTCACTAATATGTTTATTCTCCTGCGATACAGGGGGGGAAAAGTTTATTAATATTGATAAAAATGCTTATTTCACCAGAAGAGGAGGTTGGCAAAGTCACACCCCCATACATGTGATGTCATCTTAAAGCACTAACTTCCTCTTTAAGAACAACAAGACTTAAAAGAGTGGCATTTCCGATGTGAGAATAAGCAACAGAGGACAAAAATAAACTGCTGGACCTGAGATGGATGTATAACTAACTGGAATGTGTTAAAAGGTATAATATTAATGCAGCAGGAGTTATGTTATGAGGTTACATGAATATCCCAAATCTTATGCTTTGAGCATCGATTTATTTAGACTATGTCTATCAAAGCTCATGGTGTCTTCCTATCAAACCCTGTCTGGTCATGGTATCTGTGTGTGTTCCTTACACGTTCCCCAGTTGACATGGGACAGCGCAGCACAGTCGCTTCTCTTTCCGTCGTTGATGTGTCTTTTTGATTTTCAATTTCATGCTTCATAATTGAAAGCTGTGCCTTTTCGGGATTCCACACGATTCCACAATGTGCTCACATCGCTACTCGCCTCATCATACAAAAAATGTCAGTCCGTGAAATGTGTGTCTTTAAATACCCCAACTGCCCCGCCCCCACCCTAGTCTGTGCGTTGGGAATTGTCCTTCACAGAAAGAGACAGTATTTTCCACTTTATAGCTGGAATAGCAAGGTGCCGAGTGTATTGTGTGTCTCAGGAGAGAGGAGAAGCCCAACTGTAAAGAGGACAATGGCAGAACGTCCTCTGTACTATACGGCAACAGCACTAACGTCCTCAGTGGTTTTTCCGCCCTTAACTGTAGTTTCTGACATCTTAATTGGCAGCACAAAAAGACAGTTAAACAGCTCAGAATAGATGTGAATGTGGCCTCCATTTTGGTATGTTACGCAGCATTTGTGAACAAGCCCGGAGTGAGTAGGAAGTCCCTCTGAACATATTCGAGGAAATCGCTCGGGTGACACACCGATTTGTGCAACAGGTCTCTACAGATCCTAATCACTGGCATAATGAAGGCAGTGAGATTCTGGAAGTTACGGCTTCTCCCCTTTCTGAACTCTGGGAATGGTTTGTACTCACAGTACAGAAGCTGAGCGGAGAAATGGGACTGTACCACTTGCTGGTAAGCAAGGGAGAGAATGTTCTACAGTCATGCTTGTATGTTATGATACAGTTATGATTACAAAAAAAATTTAGTTGGGCATAATAGGGACCGTAATCCATACAGAGGAGTCGACCAATGATATGTTTTGAATCAGTGAATGAGAGAGGATGGGCCATTTGAGACAAATCATCTTTCAGCTAGGTCTGATGCCTCTGTGTTTCTTATATGACCTTATGATGATAATGACCCTTCTGTTACCCAGTATCAGTTCAACGTCTCATTTGACTCTCCCAAGCTGGCGCCAAGGATCTCGACTAGGCTGATATGTTACAGGAGCATCTCAGTACCATCTGATCTGTTCCATTCATATGTATCAGTCCTTTTAAGTAGCATCAAATAACTGGTGAGCACCATGTTTTCATTGCAACACAAGGAACAGTCCAAAATGTGTAATTGAAGTATATTTTCCATCAAAAGAGGTAGGGAAGGGGGAGGGGGAAGGGGGGGAACAGTACTCATGATTATCATGCAACAAGAGAACAAAAGGAATGTGTGTAATGGAAGGTTATCTTGACAAGCTAGCGTTGGAGCTCCTTGGAGATACAGTGCCTCTGTAGCAACTGCTACCTGTAAGTGGCCCCTCGCAGGCTCCTCGCAGCAGCAGAAGTGTGCTGCGCCAGCGATGTTCCTAGTGAGCTGCTCACTGTGAAATGGGACCATCTGCGCTAACACGCTAACATGCTAAAGTGCTAACAAGCTAACAGCAGATCTGCTCTCAGTGGACCGAGTGCTGTGTAGGACGAAGAATATGCTTCCTCTCTCCTGTTGTTGGATTAAATGTTTTCTCCTGCACAATGAGGCAAAAAATCTAAACCCATTAGAAGGGGTGCATGTGTAAACAGGATATTTAATACATTCTCTTCCTTGTTGAGCTCTAATATCAGCGGGTGCAATGTATTCATGAACAAACATAGTATTTCTATTTTTTTTTCTTTTGGTACACAATGCAGTGCCTGGTAAAACACACTGATGTCACTGCTAAAAGTCATAACAAAAATCTTGCGGTGTTCAGCTTTCTCCACACGCACACGCACACGCATACACACACACACACACTGCGCACAAGCACTGTGCCCTCAGCTAAGCTACTGCTTTCGCTAATCCTACATGTACGGTTCACAGGAAAAATAAAATCCCCCGCAGCAAATCCTTCCCACAATTCAGTGCAAAGCTTGGAAGAATGCTAAAATGGTAGAATTACAGGCCAGAATGGTAACTGGATGAATGCGGGCAAATCAGTCTTTAAGTCTCGCTTATCCAAATGGCTGTGGTATGATTATCATCCTCGAACACAAAAAAAACACAAAAATAAATACACTAAGAAAATAAAATTATACAAAACAATGACCAAAAAAATGAAAAAAGCAACTCTGTCTTCAACCTTTTTTTCTTCCTTCGTGAGAAAATCATAAACTCCAGTCGTAAAAACTCCAGGAATTGTTTAGCTGACATACACCTGCCTTGAGTTCAGAAGAGCAAATCTAAATCAACGCTGCCTTCATGGTGACTGCATACATAAATACATATAATGCCACGCTTATGGGTGCATTCGCATTTCATATACAGGTGATTATGAATATAAAAGTGGATCGAAATCTGTGCATTAAGGAAACCAAGCAAAAACAAAGCGGTCCATATGCGAATAACAGAGCGAAATCGTCACCCAGAAATACAGATCATGCCAAACACTGCCCTCTTCACTGTCCGGTGCTCCGACTTCCGATTTCACCATCCTCCCCTCCGTCCATCTCTTCCAAAGCTTAGCAGATGACTGACAGCCGACAGGTGATGCTTCAAACAGTTCTTCTTATTACGTTCCTCTTTTTTTGAAAAATTTAAATGATAATGCTTTTGTTTCTCTTTTGACTCTTTCTTCTGGTACACAAGAAAAATAAGACAGGAACCTTCATGCATTTTGTGTTTGTTTCCCTCTGACAGGGGGACACTCAGAACTGTGACGCACTGCTGGGGTCACACTGCAGTAGCCTCACGATGGAGGGGTCGCTTTTGGCACCTTTGATGAACTCTTCCAGGGACAGCTTTCCTGTTGGGGGAATGGGGAAGAGGAAGTGAGCAATCAACCAATCGCAATCTGTTTCACCTACAAAGTGTGCAACCCCACCAATTGCAATCCTTTTCTTCAACCATAGTGATCAACCCAGCAATCACAATCCATTTCTCCTACCTAACTAAATATACTTGTATCCCCGACCTCCTACTGCAAGGGTTAGCCTTTTGCAGGCAGATTTCTTCAATATCAAGACTAGTGATCTGATTGGTTGGCACAGTTAATTAACTCACCATCATTGTTGAGGTCCATCTGCCTGAAGATTTTATCTGTCCTCTTTTCAGGAGTGGACTCGTCCTCTGGCATCTTCATCACAGACGACACCATCTTGTATATGGCCTGGATAAAGGGGGGCGGGGTGGGGACAGGGACATTTTGGCAAGAAACTGATATTAGGATGCAGGACAAGACCAAGGTATGTCTTGTGATCTCTTCAGTGTTCTCAAAGACATCACGGAAAAGGGATTGTGAAATGGGATTGTGAAACGCCCGATGTTTTATTCCGTCAGTTAATTGATTACCGAATGCTGCCAGCAGAGGCGCTGTACCTCATAGACATGAAGTATGGATGAGGATGAGTTACCCTTACCACTCCAGAAAAGCTAAATGAAGTCAGTTGCCACTTTTAGCCACCGAAGGCCTGTGAGAAAAGACCCACAATCCCCGAGTGCTGGAGAACGGCAGCCTGGATTAGCCCGGGGATAATCTGTCAGTTCTGTACACCCAGGGACAAATCCCAGTTAAATTTACCTCTCTAATCCGGGAACAAGTTGCTACTTAATGCCTCACACACCCCCCACCCTCACCCGCTCTCCTGTACTCCTCCCCATTCCATGTCTCTCCATGCCAGTCGTGTGACCCAGCTATGCAAATATAGCTACAGCATTGCCCCAATGTCTGCGCTGCCCCGCAAAGGCAAAACACTGTAAGTACGCTGACAACGAAATTGAGAAAAAGAGGTTTTCTAACTATCCACAGCTGTGTGTAGTAGGTAGCTAAATGATCGTGTACTTATTCAAAACTGAGCATAGATAAACAACGGTATTTTGAAATCATGAAGTCAAACACAGCCTTAAAGCCCCAACATTGGTCATAACACAATCCTGATAAAATATGCAGTTACAGTGTTTTGCCTTCCTATGGCAGGATGGCTGTCTATTTTCAGTCACAAAACCCATGGTATTCGGGTCATACCCATATTTGGGTTTCACACTGATTAACCCTCCGCTTCTGTACCAAAACATGGACTAGGGGCAATTAATACTTAATATAATAATAAAATCTATCCCATCTACCCATCTATAGAGAATTTATACTCTTTCTTGGTTTTCCACCACAAAGCTATTTTGACCTGGGTTTGCTTTATATAATTATCCAATAAAACTAAAAAATCCTTGACATCCCTCTGGAACAAATTTCCTTTTGTCTTAAATTAATCCATGGCCCCCGTGTTCCTCCCGTTGATTAGGCCCCCGGTTCTATGCTAACATAGATGCAGATGTTTCCCCACCTGCACAATCTCCAGCATCTCCTCCCTGCTGATGTAGCCGTTGCCATCCAGGTCATACATGCTGAAGGCCCACTTGAGCTTCTGCTCCAGCTTGCCACGCGAGGTCACGCTCAGCGCAATGATGAACTCCCGGAAGTCGATGGTGCCATCATTGTTGGTGTCGAAGGTACGGAAGACGTGTTCGGCGAACTTGGAGGCATCGCCGTAGGGGAAGAAGTTCGCATAGATCTTCTTGAACTCCTCGACATTGAGATGGCCACTGGGGCAGTCTTTCAGGAAGCCCTTAAATGCAGGAGGAGCAGAGACTTATGGGAAATTCATGCACAGCTTCCTGGCAGTTTAGGTAATAAAATTACAGATATAATAAATCTTAATTTGGTTATCCGGGATTTAAATGCCAAGCCTTGTTAAACTGCTGATTCATGATCAGCCAATGATTTTTGGCTCATCCTTTGTCATTATGACAAGATCTCCTACTCAATAAATGAATTGGGCTTTTAATGTACCGCATGAAAAAGAATATTTGTGATGGACTGGCATCCCATCCAGGGTGATCTCTGCCTTGTAACCTTCCTGAGATAGGCTTGGTGCTGGATAACTAGTATTAGAGACTGTTGGATAGGTGGCACAACAAAGACACGACCCCTATGAGGATACCTTGTACCACTCCTGCAGCTCATGGTCTGAGAACTCTGTGTTCTCCCTCAGGTCCTGCAGCATCTCGGGCCGGAGCTTGCTGTTTTGTTTTCCCATGGCGGTGAATCTCTACACGAGCCCCTGGTGAAACCGGCAAAGAAGGCTGTGGGAAACAGGGGGTGGAAGGTCAGGAACCAACAGGAAGCCCCTATACATCCTCGAAGGTCAGGAACCCATAGGAAGCCTCTATACATCCTCGAAGGTCAGGAACCCATAGGAAGCCTCTATACATCCTCGAAGGTCAGGAACCCATAGGAGGCCTCTATATATCCTCGAAGGTCAGGAACCCATAGGAAGCCCCTATACATCCTCGAAGGTTAAGAACCAACAGGGAAGTCCTTATACACCCTCGAACACCAGGAACCAACAGGAAACATCTATACACCCTCAAAGGTCAACAATCAACAGGCAGCCCCGAGACAAGCTAGACATCCCCTGATCTGGAACCTGTGTTGAAAAAAGACAAATTCAAGAACATATGAGTTTCACAGTTAGCTGTTCACTGAAGCTCTGGAGACACAAACCTTTCTTCAACCATCAGCCAACGTGGAGGCTTGACAAACCAATGTACAGCTTCTGTCTGGTGAGGTCCTCTTGCAATTTCAAGTATAGACTAAGTATGTGACACTGGTTTACAGTGTCCATTAAAGCAGGCCATCGTGGAATTTGTGGAAATAATGTGCAATTCCAGCTCTTTTTTCAGTCTCCCGAGAAAGCTGGAGACTTTATTATAAACCTGTTTTTAAGCCGGCAGTAATTAATAAGGCTGCATCCCGTAACGTCTGCCAGGAAAGTCGCGAAAGCAAACATGGTGGGCAGGATGCTATCGCACTGTGCTGTTTACTCTCAGGCTGCAAGAATGTCACATTCAGCCTAAACATAGCTACTGCCCATCCGGGAAATGCAACATTAAATGCACGCCATTCAGTGAAAGGGACTAATAGTTCAAGAATCTCGAATCAGACAAGAGCTGAACTTCTATGACTAAGTGTTATAAAAACAAATTTAAGCAATATCACTCTGACAAAGCAGATTCCTTGACATTGTGGGTAGAGGTGGGACCACAATCATATGACCTGGAGATGGAGGGTGAAATGGGTCTATATTTGTGGTATCAATCGGGTGACGAGTACAATTAAATGATGTAAGGAATGAGAACAAAGCAGACACTTTGGCTAAAGCACCAACAAAAAACACAGAGAAATAAAACTGAACCCAGCAGGGGCAGTTCTAGAATTTTTTTAAGGTGAGGGGTTCAGACAGAGTGGCCAACCTTATAATTATCCAATGGTATGTTTTTAATTGTACTCTGGGGGCCAATCAGCTTTCAGCTGTCCCTGTGGCACCACCCCCTTTATACCCCTGGTACTTAGTGTTATAGGCCCAGGTAGCGTGCATGAATCTGTCCATCCGCTCATCTTACAGTAATTTAAAATGTCTCCATGCCCCGTCACCTGGCTTAGCTCACAAACACGGCCAGCGTCACAGAAAAACGCAGGC
Organism: Stomatorhinus walkeri; assembly: GCA_026784285.1. Classification (NCBI taxonomy): domain Eukaryota; kingdom Metazoa; phylum Chordata; class Actinopteri; order Osteoglossiformes; family Mormyridae; genus Stomatorhinus; species Stomatorhinus walkeri. The sequence goes on along the minus strand of JAODUD010000046.1, from coordinate 13,297,829 downwards.
GGCAGTCAGGGAACCGGGCCTTTCCTCCGGCCCGAATGCTTCACTCATATCCACGCCAGACAACCGACCTTGTGAACAAATTATGGGTGTTAGCTGTAATTTGTGCAAAGCCGTCTGCTGGGGACCCGAAACGTATGAGTGCTGGTTCAGAGGCCAGCTGAAGCGCGGGTAAACAAATAACGACACTGGATTTCACACCTGCCTTGCTTAAACTGACAGGGGATTAGATCCTTACATGTCCACTGGTTGTTTTGACAACATTTTGCCAACGGGGGTTTTCTGAAAATGTCAAGACCAGTAGAGTAAAAATCAGCTGAAGATGATGCCTTTGAGACACACACACATATATATACAGCCATTTATCTGGCACCCCGGAGCACCATGGGGGGGTTACGGGCCTTGCTCAAGGACCCAATGAACACGGCCTAACCCTCTGAGCCACATACCGCCCCCTGCTGTTTCATTCCACACTTTCATTTAATTTTGATCTGTGTGTGTATGTAATATATATATATATATATATATATATTAGCCAAAGGACGCTGTGGGTCTGAACCGTAGCAGGGGGGGACGCCGTAAAATGGCTCCGTCTCTGCAGCCCGGCCCTGAGGTAAACACAGGCTGCCTATTACTGGCGAAATGGCTCACGCTTAATAATAATGCGCCACTTCCAGTGTAGCCGCTGAATCTGCACATCAAAGCCAGAAATAAACATGGGACTTGAAATCCGCCTGTTCCTGGAAAACGTTCTCGGATTTGCACAAAGGACATTTCTTTTCTCGATTGCCTGAAAGCTGATTTTGAAATGTTATATATTTGTAGGGAACAAAATACATATAATTTTTGCATGTTTGTGAATATTAATCTACACAAGGGTGCAGGTGGGAGTCCCACCCTTGTGTGTGGATTATGTTTATATTACATTTTGTACACCAAATGTCCTCCACAATGCAATAAAAGCCTGTTATTTTATGTTATGGGAATAATTTTACAGGTCCCCACAAAGATCTGTGAATGCATCTGTGAAGAAAGTAAAAATCCCAAAAGTCTCATATTTTGTTCAGCTACTTATGGTTAAGGTTAGGGCTGGGTGGGGGTTAAGGTTCGACATTGATAGGATTAGGGATTTTCCTATAGAAACGAATAGAATCCCCCCAAACATATTTTTACAAACGTGTGTGTGTGTGTGTGTGTGTGTGTGTCTTGGACCCTGCATGCCCCCTGCCTTTGTGCCATGTGCTGCCTGGAATGAGCCCCCGGGGAACCTGATTCTGTTGCATTAATTCAATTTACTGATTCACAAGACCGTATGTCATCTGCTGACATCTGTAGTGTAAGGAGACTGTGCACTGGTGAGTTACCACAAATACTTGTACGTGAAATAAAGTATCAAGGTGAATTAGTACTGGAGGCGGGAATGGAAGCCTGAAAAGGGAAAACCCTCCCCAGTACAGTCCCTTTCATTTCCCATCCAAACATCCATTCATCCATCCATCCATTCTACGTGTATTGCCATGCTGGGAGATGACATCATCACCTATGGCCTCTGTCTGGGTTTCACTTTAGTTTTCTTACAAGATCCTTAGAAGGGGCTTGTTCCTGCTGATATGGAAGGTGACAGGACTGAGATCTCAAATTATCTAGTAGTTTGGACGGTGTCTGCTTTCATCAGGTTGCTCCTACTGAAGAATGCTCCGCGGCCCTTCAGCGTGTAGCCATGGTAACGCCCCATGGAATTCTGTCACCAATCCCGGGCCCAGATGTCTTTTCCGCATCCATCAACTACTGCTTGTGAGACGATCAGGGCTAAAGATCACAGGGGTGAGGCCACGCTGAGTTTTCAAGAGTTATGACGGCCGTTACGCGGGACAAGGATGAAACCTCAGCGTCCAAGAGAGATTACAGTGAAATGATTACACCCAAGCATTACAGTGAAGCGTTTCATTCCGTCCTCTGCGCCGTGCCATATATTTCTGTACCTTGGAAAACAGCTTGTCGACTGGATTTATATTCTGTGACATCACATTCAGCTCATAAGTTTGTTTAATCACTTCTGTCTCGTATTACCCAATGAAAAACAATATCAGGAACTTTATTTTCTCTTATTTTGAGTGTTGCGGCAACCTTCTTTACAGCAGCAGTGAGTAATTACACTTTCAGTAGTCAGCCAGTAACAATTACCTAATAAATTACAGCAATGAGCGTGCATGTCCTTTTAATGTGAGGTAATTCAGGACTGTGTTTACTCCTGTAAAGATTTTAGAGGATATAGAAAAGCCCCAGGCTCACAGGCTGCCTGAGACCTGCCTTAAACATCCCATGCAGACGCTGCATCACATTCAGGGTGCTACTGAAGCCCTAGACCTCTCCTCCCTAAGAAATGCTGGCCATATTTCCGAGTCTTACGGCTTTAATGGCGCCGAATGAAATGCTGCCAGCTGAGCGTCGGCTAAAGGATGCGGCAGTTAGCAAATGATTTCTGCACTTCGCTCAATTCTGCATGCTGCCTGCTCACGCATAATTTAAATCTGACAGTGGGTATACGGGCTGGGGGGGGTTGGGGGGGGCTCCAGTTCGAAGGCTTACATTCTTGTCTATTGTTGTCGCGTTTATTGCGTTTTTCCAGCCTCGGTCCTGAGCCAGAGATCACGTCCAGCTAGTGAAGTGGAAAAAAAAATGTAAAAAACGTGGAGCTTCGTAATGTTTACAGCATCCCCCCCCCCCACCTGCCCACCTGCCCGCCCGCCACCTCTTCCACTGTGCCGTCACGCTCCCGGAGGTCTCAGCT
>JAODUD010000046.1:13269947-13280449 GCA_026784285.1 Stomatorhinus walkeri | reverse complement strand
CCCCATAAGGGAAAAAAAACAGATATTTATCACATTATGGCGACATTGTGTCCCCATAAGGATAGGTATACCCGCTCATGCACACACACACACACACACACACACATACACACACACACGTACGACGGAAATGAGCAAGTCTCCAAGAAAAGGCTGCATTATTTCATGTGACACCCCTCTATGACGACAGCGTGTCCCTTAATCATCAGCCTACCAGCTGCTCTGTGCTGGGATTCACTGACAGCGCCGGACGTAAAAGCAGAGAACACCTCAGAGAGGTCACCTGACTCCAGAGAGGTGTCCCAGGGACAGGAGAGCATCACCGCTGCTCCATGGGAGGGAAAGAGCAGGATCAGGGTGTCCAGGCAGGACAGGACCAAAGGTGCAGCCTAGCTTAGTGCTGATGCTAATGGCACAGAGCCAAGATGAAGACAGGGAACAGCGCTGGACCTAATGTCATCCCCTGCTACACTGCTGCATAGCCCCTGATTTGTGGACAAGACGTAACCATCAGAGGGAAAAAATGTAAAAATATTGTTCGTTATTAAGTTTTAGAATGTTTTGAAAAAATCACAACTTGAAACAGGCTCACTCTTCCACCGTGTGTCATATCCCAAGGTGCATTGCTGGAGTGTGTTGATGTTCACTGACGCACACATTCTCTCACAGCCATCACAACACTGCTCCTTCCTTCATAAATCCCCCCCCCAACAAAGAGAAAATTAGAATCAGCCACAAGGCAAGCTCAGGGGAGAAACTCACTGCTTGTTAATGACAGGAAGTAGGAAGAGAAGCGTGGACTATTCATGCAGCGAAACACAGTGAAGCCTTTGTGGGTCATGAGGGGGGGGCTCCTCCGGCTGCAGGGGCTCCCTGGGAAACCTGCCAGGCAGACCGGCACTGCTGGGGGGAGTGAGACTCACCCAGTCTTCTGAGTAAAGCCACAAGCTCCTGTCCCCGCATGATGGGACAGTCTCAGTGGTGAGCAATGTACCTTGGTCATGTGACCAAAAAGCTGTCATATTCAAGAGGGCCTCGACCTCATAGCTGACCCCGAGCTGTGCATCTAACTGTGTGTGCAACGTAAATACATATCTAATGACCAGTTACATATATATATACATAAAGCTTGCAATATAAATATCCAATAAAAATTCAAGGGACCTTGGTAGAAAGACAGTGAAGTACCATTGCCACAACGTGCATTTCAGAGAACCACAGGAGCGGAGAGTGGCAAATATCAAAGACAATGCGGCCATTTTAGCCGGCTTGGTCACATTATGTGAATCAATCACTACAGCTTGGGCAGTAATGAAACAAAATGCCCCAGCAGAATGTAGACTAACGAATAAAAGTGTTTTGTTTATTTCATCACTGTTCCGAAATGGACACAGCGCCAGCCACGTGCTGAACGGGAATGACCCCCCTACGTCTCATGGCCGCAGGAGGCCGGCTGTCAACTTGGGGGCACCAGTGAGCCAAAAAACAGAAGGGTCTGAGATCACAAAGGTCAACAATAGCTTGATGGAGATGACGACAAAGCCCACTGAAACGCAGCTGAAGAGACGCACTGCATGCACTGCATAAGGTGTCACGGCCAGTGGAATGCAGCTCACCACCCATCATAACAGTGCGATAAAACGCTGCCAGAGAGAAACTTCTCGTTTTTATTCTGGTTTTTTTCCCCCCTGCTGCTCCTAAATTTTCGCTACCGTGGAACAAAAAAAGGTTCATTTATAGCCCTTCATATACTGCAAGAGTTAACTGTTTTAAGTGAATCTGTCCCGCAGATGCAGTCGTTTCATTCCGTTGGGTGTTTCTCGTGGACTGAGTTCCCAAACATGCACCGAAATCCAATGGCTAAGAAGGAAAATCCCAGTGAACTGCAAGCAGCTACACCACCGATAATTATCTTTGGGTCACCCACCCCCCAGTCTCGTGCTGACCTGTCCTGGACGTTCATACAGAGCTCCCCAGTACAGGTAGCCGGAGTGCAGTGCTGATTTTCTCGGGGAAGCCTTCACGGGAACAACCCGACTCTCACCACGAAAAAGCAAAAGTCGGCCACCCGAAATGTGACACCGGAGTTGGTGAGGACAGTGGTGCCTCTGACGGTGCTGGTCTCAGCTCAGAGCGGCATCCGACAGAATCGTCGCGGCCCATCTGAGGTCTTTCATGTCAACAGGTTTTGGTCCCAAAAAAGGTAACTAGAGATGAGGACTAAAACATGCCCTTCTTGTCTACAGGATGGGGGGGTTTACGAGGGAGGCTGGGAATTGGAAATGTCCTCAAGGTTTCCATGCAGGAAAATCTTCTTGCTTTACCTCCTTTTTAGATAGGGCCATTTAATATCAGTGTACACCAGTACTCAACATACTATAAAATAAAAACCTTTTACGAACACCCTGACAAAACATTAACTAATTTTCATTTATGCACATAGGTGTAGAGACGAATCGGCGCACTTCAAAATAAACAAAAAAGTTTAGGCAATTTGCTGACACATATTCATATTTTAAACGTTCAGTTAAACGTAAACACATTTTAATGTACTTTGTGTGTCAAAAGGTTTATAACCTCAAAATTAAATTTGTTTCATTAGAAATTAAATTTTACGTGAAAGCCTATAACTGGTAATTAAACAGTACGTGTAACAATTGTGTATTTATTTGAATATCCATTTGTAATATTATCTGCTTTATACCTGCACAGTAATATATATTTTCCGATGGAGAAATATGTGATGCAGTCAACCAGTTAGTGAAGTGTCTATAAATCCTCTCTCATGGTACTGAAGCAGAACGTTAAGTACTTCGGACTATACGGCGAGAATCGATAAAATGATAAATCTACTATTTAAGTTCCGCTCATAAGCAATGAGCCCCATCAAGTTTAGTAGATGAAGAGATGAAGCGGTGCCACAATATAGCAAGACCTCACGATCAGTAGCAAAAGTGTCGTAGTGAGCGGTGTTTCCCAAAATAAGCCCCGTCTTCTTTATTGTTCATGCATTTCTGGACTGCTCATGCCTGAAATATTGCCGCGCAGCGGATAAACTGCCGATCTAGATAACGCACCTTTTCGCATAATTGAATAAACGCGCTGAACAATAAAGTTGAGGCTGACAAGACCGCCGGCGCTTACCGGGAGCACCGTCGGCTTCCTGCGATAAGCTTTTCAACAATAGCCCCGCATCCCAGATGGGAAAGAAATCAGGATCACAATTCCCTGCACATGCGTGCGGTAATGTTTCTGCCCCGTTACAGCTCGGCATTTAATATTCCTCTACCCTGGATCGCAATCACCTTCCAGTAGTTTTTTTGTGTGTCACTGGAAAATGATCATCAAAAAATAAATACAAATAAAAAATAATCCGCACCAAAAAAATGAGAAATGAAAGCAAAACAGCATTCGCAGGCGACGCATTAACAAAGGGAACAGGACTGAATGATGATAACCAAGCTATTCATTGCGGAACGACAATTCAGAAATACACACGATGTAATTAAAAATAAGATACATATATGTATATGATATTTGTTCAGCCTGTGAATGCGTGGTCTAGGGGAGCGATATGTAAATGCACATAAATGCGTTACCCATCTAAAAGCACTTATAAAGAATAGAATTTAACTACTGAATAGACATATAAATATTTCACACAGACTGATGGCCGTGATATTGCGCGATCCATCCCTACCTTGCACAACTAAATGCGGCTCCCTGTCGGCGTGCGTGCGAGTGAGAGGCTGCAGCCGCGCGGAGGATCCTCCCGGAGTGGCTAGCGGCGCCGCTGCGCTCCGCAGACCATGTTACCGTCGAGTGCCCCGCGGGACTACCAGGCTCGGTGCGCGGCTCCACGGGGCTCACACGATCCTGATCGGCAAGGTGAGCCGGGAGGACGGATTTAAGACGGTGGGGAGGGTGCAGCTTGGATTACGTGCTGCTGCGACGATGTTGCTGAGCTGGTTGGCATGCGGCGAGTAAACGCTAAAGTGCTTCCTCTGACCGCCCCCCCAGGGCCATGCTGCGTCCAAGGCAGTGCATCCATGCAGTTCACTCTCTTGGTGCTGTTTGCATCTGAGGGAAAACTGTACTAAAATCGCTTTCCTGTTTCATTTATTAGTATGAACTATCACTTATTGTTATTCCAAGTAATTGCAAATTACGTCAATAGGACGGGAGAGGTTAATAGTGGGATGATTAATGGAGATGCGCTTCTGACTTTGTAAACAGTAACTATAGTCTATTAGATAAACCCAGTTTATCATACTTTGCGTATTTATTTGCAGCTGATCAATCTACCATAATCATGTAGCACACACTGAACACAAACAAATACCTGAGTTTTGCATGATTGGCATTGACATTTTCTTAATATTTCTGTGATCGCCAAGCAGGTTCATGACTGTTGTGATAGATGCTAATAAATGACATTGTCTTCAGTACGGCAAGGCGTACGACAGTGATTAAGCAGATGAGCCAGGTTTTAACAGGCTAAATTTAAACTGTTCATCAACGGCTTCTGAATCCTGTTACATAACTCTGATTGCTGTTGTAATTTTTACATTTTAGAAAGTTTATGCTATGCAAAAGGAATATGCTTGATATTTAACTGCCATCAGTAAACTATTTTTTATTTTAAAAAACTTAAGGGCTATTATGATCGCGATGCTTGTGGTTTATAGCAGTAATATTTAGAGCAAGAACAGAAATGTCTGTGTGTGCTTTTAAGATATTGTGTGATATTTCGGACTCACTTTTTGGACAAGTGCGTTTGCCACATACGCAAGATTAAAAGAAAATCGATGTCTAGCTGTTTAGTGTTAATGGTAAAAGACTGTCGTTTTTTGTGTTTAGAAGTGCGTGCAGGTATATTTTCCAACATACATCTGTCCCTTAGACGCTGCTCAGCCAGACTCGCAACAAAAATTACGTAACATATTTTACGTCTTCTGCAGCCCACAGAAAATGCTCCCTTTCTGCCGGCTCTCTTCTATAATAAAATAAATATTAGCGAGAAATTCTGAGTGCGAAAGGACCGTAACGGGACCTTTAAAAATAAACAACGCTGCGAGTCTCATATGTCAAACACTGTCCAGTGTCTGGTTTAATATGTATGAACGTGAACTATATTTTTCAGGAGGCTTTTGTGACGAGAGGCTGCCTGCGTTTCATTCCTCTGACTCCATCCGTACTGCTTTACCTCCCTGTCTCACACGCCATCGTTAGGCACCTTACACGACCTCCCGTGATAGGTGTCACCTACAGATCCTGTGGTCTAGTGTGGCCTGTGGCTACAGAGACCTATTGTATCCCCCTGCCCCCATACTCATGTAGGGATGTGTAGCTTCCTGAATTTCCTGTTTCAAAACCCTCGTTCTCATATCAGAGAATGAATAAGGAAGAAGCCTATGGAAGTACGGCTTGATATGTTCCTCATTTCTGTTTTACGGTATTCAAATATGTTGTGTTTTTCGTTGTACACGACCTTTGGGGTAAGATATAGGGCAGCTGCTGAGTTCAGGTCATTTTCCGGTGAACCGCTTTCCAAAGGATAGGTCAGAATTGACAGGAATGTAGAAAATGGGGGCTCGGTTTGCGACTTAGTGGGTTAGGACCCTGTGCCCATGATCAACAGGTACAGACCCGGCTGACTGATGCCACCGTCGGGCCCCCTGAAGAAGGCCCTTATCCTCCAAGCTCATGGGGCCCAACACTTTACAGGGGCCCTGGAATACTTACAATTATATGTAAAATTGGGAGGAGGGCCCTAATTTCTAGCTACAACCCTGAGCTGTGACCCCCCCTCCCCCCCCACCATACCCTGCTGCCCAAGCTTGTTCTCACCTGTGTCTGTGTGTCTCCTTCTCAAGGGGGTGTGTAAAGTATCACTCTGAGGTCTCTAATCTAATATAGTTATATGTTAGCAGCAAATGTAATCCATGTCAAATATAGCTGTACAATTTTGTACATTCTGCGTCACCCGGACTTGAGGGTCCATTTATTCCTGACCCGCTCAGTACCCACATCCTGAGAAAAGTAATGCCGGCCCAGCATGTGGGACCGGCTCTCCAGCGGCGTCTCCATGGCCCACAGACTCCTGTCAGTCTGGGTCTCTGGACTGGGGGGTTGAGGGCGGGTGTTTCTCCTTGGGGTTAATGGGCAGGTAAACGCTCCACTGAGCAAAACAGTACCTGCAAATGCCATCCGGCATGTGTCCATCTGGTGATGGAGCTGTGTGTGTGTGTGTGTGTGTGTGTGCAGGTTTTACAGTGCGAGGCTGTCTGTAGTGGAGTATTTTGAAGGAAAAAGTGAAGGTTCACTTTGGTTTCAGATGAGACACCTTCCATGTTTTTCCTTCAGAGAGAGCACAGTCTGGGCCCAGATCTCACTTTCTGTGCCATATTTAAATTGCTGGGCCTCAAACCCTCCTCTTGTGGTTTAGAGGAGGTCAGAAGAATCCAGAACCATACCTGTCACTATTCACTTACACAATGTACTTTGTTGCTAGTGTAGTACCTGGCTTCATAGGTCAGTTTGTTCAGACTTGTGAGTTCAATCCCTCATGGGGCTTTGGTTCCCCTTGTTGGGTTAGGACCCCAATGCCTATGACCTGGAGGTCACTGGTTGAAATCCCAGAGTATTGTAGAGAGATTCCACCGTTGGGTCCTTAAGCAAGACCCTCAACCCCCAATTGCTCCCGGGACTGTAGGGACCCGCTTTCTCAAAAAAAAAGAAAAGAAATATATGTTGTTTTTAGAATGAATTATCTGTAAATAAATAAATGCAATTGTAATCCAATCAACATGCAAGCGTGGCCTCAAAGTTGCCAGGAAAACATCTGTTAGTCTTCTTACTATCAAGGACACAGTCAACAGTTGGTTGATGAGTTCCTGGCACTTTGCGTTTGACCTTCCCAGCAGTGTCAGGTGTGTGTTCAGTCATTTGTTGACGTTAGCTATGTGGGGGGGGGGTACCCATTAATCCTTACCTGGCTGACACCTGGTCTCAGGTGCTGGATAAGCAGGTTGGGCTATTTTGGGAAAACTGTACGCACCGACCATAATGCTGCCAAGAGCCTGACCTCTAGATGGCGTGTGACCCTCCATCCATTTGTATATTCTGGGTCCCTTTTATAAATCTCTAGCCAATGAAGAGTGACCAGCTTGTAGAATGTTCATGTACAGGAACACTCTGTTCCTTGAGGGACCTTCTTGATACTTGCGTTTATACAGATATCGTCTCTTCCTAATACGCTACCAGATGCCGAGGCCGCCACCGTCGTCCCCCCAGCCATAACAAAGTCTTACAGGGATCGGTAGACGAAGGTGCAAATGCGACACCAGAAACATCTGGCTCGACGCGCAGGAGCCTGCCTCGTAATCGCTTAGCCTCGCTTGCGCTTCAATTGCGTTCTCATTTTTAGACTGGCAGAGCGGCAGAAAATCTGCAGGGCGAGGTAATTAGCTCATTTTTCCCCCCTCTGAGAACAGATTTGTCCTGGAGGTGGGTCCTGAAATCACGGTGTCTTCTCGAAGAAGCGGGAAGCGGCGTGCCGGGCCGGCTGGTGATGTCACCGTGCTGGCGACACGGGCTGGCATCTGTATATCGTTTTTTTTTTTTTTTGCGATGCTCCCTGGCCGTCGCCCGGTGGAGCCCGGCTGACCGGCACAGACGCAGACGCCCGTAGCCCTAGGAGACCAGATGGCGAATCCCCGGCTCCCCACTCGCCGCGGTCGGGGGAGGCCTGGACGGCGGTCAGCGGCATTGGCGGCGACCTGCAGTGGAAGAGCCGTCTGCTTACGGTTACATAACAGGCCACCGTGTCGCCTGCCTGCCGACCTGGCTGGCTTTCGTTAGCAAGACGGGACCTGTTGAGTTAGGTCCCATGTCATTCAGATAATTCAGCGTGTGAAGCGTTTAACGCCTTTCAGGTACATGACATCCCGTACTTGACGGTGTACTGCATTCTTTTTTTATACAGTACACGGGGTACTTATTTAGAAAGTTATACAGTCATATTCACTAATTGTAAACAGTCATGCGTCATTTAGCGATGACTATACATTCTGAGAAATGTGTCATTACGCAATTTTGTCGTTGTGCAACCATTTTAGTCACAAATCTAGATGGTATAGCCTACTACATACCTAGGCTATCTATCTATCTATCTATCTATCTGTCTGTCTGTCTGTCTGTCTTCACATCTCCTACACCTAATTCAGTGCAGAATGGTTCTGCGGATGTAAAAATTTCGATTACGAATGGTGATGTTGAGACGGTCCTGTCTGAATTTCCACATTTTCATTCCAGTTGGTAGCAGTGTAATGGTTTCACTGGATGAGGTTGCTAAGAAAGGGTTAGGAGGTCTTCAGCTGGAGGTAACCTTGATCTGGTGATATTTAGCTGAAAATGCATAAATAAACCTCCGCCCACTTAACATAAAATTGTGCTCATCATCTAAGAATTAACAAGACACAGATCTATGATTTTGCACAAGCTCCCTGTTGTTCAGGATAAGGGAAGCTGTAATTTTTGATGGTGTACTGTAATTAGCTAACCTTTCTATGCCCCTCCAAGGTGGGGATATCCTGAGTATTTTTAGACTCAATTTCCGGGGGTGATAAACACGCGCTTCATCATTTTGACACAGCTGTTAAACGGAGTCTGGTTAGCCTGGAAACACCTGTTTTTTACACACCTCTTTTCGCTTCAGTTTGGAGGGCTGCCGTCTGTGTCAGCTTGGGCCCAGAGGAGCTTCCAATCGTCCTGATGCAGACCTGAGGTCCTCCTACTGACCCTGGAAGTGTTCATCTCCATTCGCAGCCGCACTCTGGGCATCCAGAAGTCTGGAGGTCCTGCAGAAGCTGAGGTGGAGATTGGGGAGCAGATCTGGCGTGCCGTCGAAACGTGCCGTTCGACTCCTGTACCACCAAGGAATCAATAGCACGTCACGAAGCAGGTAGCAGTTTTGTTCAAAAGTAAAAAGACACTGAGATTGCGGCAGCTTCGGGTAGTTTGTGGAAGACACAGCGGTGTCTTCTCATTGCATTTCACAGATGGACTTCATTTGTTTATTCGTACGTATTTATTTGTTTGTTTTATGAACATCACAGGAAGTAAAAACCTGCTATGAAAACAGCCAAGGAGTACGTAATAAGGATGTATTGATCACAGGTGGGAAGCGGATTGACAGAGCTGGCCCCAGATCAAGGGATTTTTGCATCGCCATGGTGATCGATCGCAAGCCACATTGATCACTCGTGGGAGTGTTAGTTAGTCAGTCGGATCGGTGGAGTGTGTTCAGGAGAGGGGAGTTGTAAGTATAAGTGTGTTTATGTTCAGCATCTTAGTGTGGTTTAGACATGCTGTGTATATTTATGTAGGGTTGGACCAGCCCCTATACTGAGCTGTAATTACTCAGTAATTATACAAAGTAGGTTTGCTTAATATGTATGGAGGGAGACACCTGGAATGGGCACTAGCGAGACGGTTTGGCTACAGTCAGGTTATGTTTTGTTCGTTTTCATTAGGGAGCAGAACAGCTGTTTTGCCTGTTCAATTTAGCGCCTAATTTATTGGGAGGTTACGGATCTATGCCCATGTCTGGAAGGTTGTGGGTTCAAGGCCCTTAGTCCTGCTTTCTCCAGTGTCTGATTGTGCTTGTGCTCTTTCCTCTTCTTTTTGATAAAAGTATTTGCTAAGATTAATGCAGTGTCATTTCTGCATTCCATCCCCATCTTGCTATGTCCTGTGAATGATCATCATAACTGAGTTTATCACCATCTAAGACTCTATTTTTTGCATTTAGCTTCAAAACAAAGGATCAATGACTAATAAAGTCTTTTTTTGGGGGGGGGGGGCTACTCTTATGGCAGACAGAGCCAAATACACACATCATGTGTGGCCCACAGGAATGAGCTTTCAGTCCTGCAGCTTATGGTGAAACAACTGCTGTATGGAAAAAAATAGATAAATTAATCATGACAGTGCGCGGAGGAGGGGGGAGGAGGGGGGAGCCACTTTCCGCAGGTTTCCACGGCGCCACCTTACCTTTCCGCAAAACGTGCCCATTTTCGCTGAAGCTCTGGCGTATGTTGAGATTTCAGGAGCGGCAAAAATAAATGACAATGCACAGAGAATTGCACAGAGAATTAACCGTTCAGGCCGCCCTGGGAGGCAGCGCGGGTTGTGAGATTGAGTCCCGGGTCCAGGTGCGAGAGCAGGTTGGGGGGGAAGGCAGCACAGAGGCCTGGCATTGAGAGTGAGTGATGAATGCTGTCGCCGGGCTGGGACACGGCAATGGAGTGGGACAACAAGTGCCTGCTCTGCCAATCCAGCCCAATTCATAGGCATGGTACCCTCTGCCACCACTAGGGACGCTCTAACGCATGGGCTTACCCGGGCTAAAGCCTGGGGGCCTCCGCTAAAAAGGGGCCTCGACCAGGGGTGAATCTAGGATTTGACCCTAAGGTGGGGGGGGGGGGGGGGGGGGGGGG
>JAODUD010000046.1:13248382-13259741 GCA_026784285.1 Stomatorhinus walkeri | reverse complement strand
TTCCTAATTTTTTAGGGCTGTAGTCACTCAGGGCCCTTGGAATCGCTCCAACTTTCCCCCGCTTTGCGGCGCCCCTGGTTGTCGCCTATAAGCGTTATACAAACATTCAGTATGAATGACTTCAGCCATATATGGACATTCCATTGCAAGTGATCATTATGTGAGCATTACTGGAATTGTGGAGGCTGTACGTTATACATGCAGCATATTAAATTTGTCTCAGGAAAGACAAAAGTGTATCCCTCAATGATCACAGGCATATTTGACTTGAATATGTCCATTAAAACTGCACCACTAATAACGAGCAAGTGCCCTGTAATCAGCTAGGAAGCGGAGACACTTGATACGTCCGAATAAAAAGACTCTCCAAGGGCTTTGTTGTTGTTAATCTATACTCAGGTTTCTGAATAATATATTCTCGCCTATGATATCAATTATACATCATATATTCACCAAGTAACACGGCAGAACAAGGTTACCAAAAGCCCCGTCAGTGTTCCCCTACTGACATCTGGTGGATAAATGAGGAAATACATTTTTAATGTTACGTAACAGAAAAGGGAACAAGTGCTGTGATGCCCGGATGTGTTTCATTAGTGAACTGCTACAGACGCATAAGAACATACGAAATTTACAAACGAGAGGAGGCCATTCGGCCCATGAAGCTCGTTTGAGGAGAACTTAACTAATAGCGCTACACTAGCAGAAAGACTATTCCATACTCTAACTACACGCTGTATATATAAAGTGCGTCCTCAAATTCGTTTTAAAATGTTCTACCGCTAATTTCTACTTACGTCCACAGTTACAGACACATTAATTAGGAAAATATTTTCCTTCTAATATTGTAGACATATGGCACCCCCCTCTTCCTTACTGATAACAAACCCTAAAATCAACAGTCTAAACCATTCATAATGGACAGTCAAGAACACATCTTACTTCCGAAAAATGACCTGAGCGAAAATATTAATTCTTAAATATGTACACGCTCTCCTTGGCTCATGTCTTGAAGGTGACTCTCAACACAACTGATTTCCCGACTCTGACACACAAACGTACCTATTCCATCACCTCCTGACTTATTTAATATCTGTTCCTGAAAACCTAGTCACACATCTAGGAGTCACACTGGCCCAGTACGTTGACACTGCCCTTTTCTCCCTGTGAATCACCCAGCAGAGCATTCATTATCAGCTTGAAGAGCTGAACTGCCATCTTTTCAAGAACCACCCAAGGGCTGTTTTTGTACCTCATCGGTAAGGCCCGCCCCTTTTGCTAGAACCCGCCCCTTTGACTAGGATCTGCCACTTTGACAAAGATCCGCTCCTTTGACCAGGACCCATCCCTTTGGGGAGAACCCGCTCCATTGACCAGGATCCGCCTCTTTTTCCAGAACCCGCCCCTTTGGCCAGGACCTACCCCTTTTCCTATTGACGCTGTGCACTGATATTCACCATAATCATCTTCTAGACTGTAGTGCCTCCCTCCTGCCTGAACTGTTGCCATATGCCATAATGCTCCACATCCTGCTCACCCAGAATGTCATTGTGCCTCTTATTGTTGACATAACGCCTTCAGATCTTGCAGTCCTTGGGGTCTCCTTCGCCTCGCTACATTTTGGGCCCCATAAGGCTTTAACACTTTGATCTCTAAGCAACGTCGGATAAAAGCATCTCTTAGATAAATAAGCCTAGATGCACAAACATTTTTGAATAAAACAACACATGTTCTGCATGAACTCATATAATCAGCAGTGCTGGGCTCACAACAGTAATTGGCTTTCAGTTTCGCACAGAAGACAGCTGCTACAGATCTGATGCCAACTTATAACGAATGCCACATATACCAAAGGACTCCGTGTGGTGGCCTGGCTGTAATATCTGCTGCTTCTGATGTGCTATTTTGATGAAACCGATAAATGAAAGCATCGATTCTGCTTGGACATAAATGATAAAAGTGGCAATAAAACACCCGTGGGACCTTGCACTCCTTACGTGCATCAGACGTTGTACAATGTGCTGGGAATGGTCACTCTGTGGTTTTGGTGTCACAAATGATTCTGCTCACTGTTGTCCTGCTGGATGGGGAAAGACACACATTCAGAACCTATTGCCACCGTCTTTACCATGTTCAATCTCAATCTTCCAGGAAGCCCATCAGCGGCCCCTAGTGGGGAAGAATTCAAATTTGACATTGTCACCATGGAGGTGAGATTGACATCAACAGTATCTATTCTATTCTATTCTATTCTATTCTATTCTATTCTACAGAGCCTATGGCTGCCTAGGAGAAAGGAGATTACATGTTACATTATAACTTGATCTTCTGATTCTTCTCATATGAAAGTGAATTTGGACGTCTAGGTCCAAAGGTCTAGGTCTAGTTAGATGAGGTCATCCATGTGCTTTTCTGGTAGCTGCTGCAGGATCCATACCTCTCACAGGCAGCATGTTCACTTTTGCCACTGTTGCCTCGCTGGAGCAGCTGGAAGAGAAGATGTTGTGCTATGACGTGGAGCTCCGCAGGTCCCGTGAATGTGCTTCCTCTAACGTCACCTTGACCAGAGCGCATCCACTGCCGTGTGCCCACGGTCTGCCACTGACAGATGTGAGCAGAGAAGCTGCAAGTACAACGAGCTCAAGTCTGAGGTCCCGTTTACTAATGTTGGGAGCAACTGTATGTTGGTATGTCACCCTCCTTATCAGAAAGAAGGCCTCACTGCTCCAGGCTGTTCAGCTTTTTGTAGTCTTGTCACGCACAAGAACATTTGGACAGTCTTTAAATGTGCTTTGACAATTTCCCAGTGTTTACTGAACTTCAGGCCATATGCAGAATTTCCTGTTCTGCACTTTGATCAGTCGTACTACAAACGGACTTTGCCTGAGAACGGGGAACTCCTGGGTTTTGGGAGATCATTCAGTGCCATGAGGGCTTCCGGACTTCGCCACTGTCATCTATACTTTCATAGCAGCAGAAACAGACTGGCAAAGGCAGGAACCCCCCAAGCACAGGGGTGTGGAATTGCAGGCCTGGTGGGGCCGGTGCCCTGTGTAGCTTAGGGACTGTGTGGTAATTAGCACAAGGAGCTGAATCGGGGGTGTTAAATTAGGGGAAACCCAAAAATGTGCAGGGCTCTGGCCCCCCAGGACTGCAGTTTGAAATGCTGAACTTCACTAGAAATAAGTTTCTGAAGTGACATAACATGTCTGAGGGTTAAAATTATTTAGATTTTTTCTTTGGGGGGTGCTTTATTGCCAGCTTCAATTGAAAAAAAAGATAGTATTGAGTAATGGCACAAATCCTTACTTACACATTTAGTTGCATTTAATAGTGCCGCATACCACACAACTTTGGGGTACAGTTTAGGTCTTGAAAATTAAGGGATTCTTCTCCACATTTCATCACATGAACACCATGAAACAGTTTGCATGAAACGCTCAAAAACCAAATCAAAAGAAAAGCAAGATATCACATACTAACTCAAAATAAACACTTGTGGGAGAAAGTTTAAACCTGGGGGATACAATGGTAAATAAGAAAAATGTCAGATTAAATCGAACGAGAATCTTTTCAGTGGGGCAACGTCTACAGTAATATATACCGCTGGTAAATATGTAAACATGGAGAGTAGCGGGGAGGAAGGGTGGGGGGGGGCAAAGGATCAACATCGGCAGGACCAGCCCAAGGCGTAAGCGGACAAAGCTGCTGCTAAAGACCCAGCGGCCAGCAGGGGGCGCACCATCTAACCAACCTGTCAGAATGGGAAGGAAGATGACGAGTGACAACTAGGCCCATTGAATTTTATTTGGGGCACCAAAAAGGGTTTCGGCCAGCCCTGAATATCGGGGTGCTATTTCTGGAAGGCTAGGGGTCATATCTGCGTAACACCT
This sequence comes from Stomatorhinus walkeri, assembly GCA_026784285.1. Lineage (NCBI taxonomy): Eukaryota > Metazoa > Chordata > Actinopteri > Osteoglossiformes > Mormyridae > Stomatorhinus > Stomatorhinus walkeri. Next base: position 13,255,848 of record JAODUD010000046.1, on the reverse strand, counting down.
ACAGCAGCGTTTCCTCCCCAACAAAAATACCAAGAACACAGCGTTTGCACTATGAACAGGACTTTAAAATAACACCTTTCAGGCACTTACAGCAATAAAATGAAATACCAATACTTATATAGTCTCCAAAATATTCTCTGTTTTTATATGAAAACGGTATGGCTATGAGTAGCTGCCTGGGACAAACCCTTATCTTCAGCCAGTGGCTCAGTAGAAGCCCCCCCCCCCCCCGTTCTGAGGCAAGGTTAGGATGTGTCCGTCATCCAACCACAGCTATGCAGAACATAGGTTGCCATGGTACCTACAGCAGAAGCTTCACCTGCCCCAGACAGACCAGTTAGGTTTATTTCAACAATATCAGCTTAATCCTCTAAAAAACTGCAATATATGTTATACCTGCAGAATATGTGATTGCATATGATATGGCATAAATCTCCTTAAGGTACATTCACTGTATCTGCAGACTAGATATAGAGTCTTCAAAAAGGATGACTGATCTTATTGACTAGGATTATACTGCAGTTCCTCCAGCGCCTCCTTTGGTTAAAATCTATTTTTCCACAAAGAGTTACGGTAAAAAAAAATAGCTACATATAGCAAAATTAGGTTTTCTTTTTCACTAGTGTAGTGCACAGTGTGTCGACCTTCTCTGTGATCTCCAGTTTCAGTGCCGGTGGATCTGCACAGCTTTGCACAGGGCAGCTCGGTCTCTGAGTACTAGCAGGTACACAGGAAGCTGCCACGAAGCTTATGCCATGCTGTGTTCGTGTTTTCCGCCCTTGAAAAAGTGCTGTTTATAAAAAATAGTAATATAGTAACGATAAAAAGAACGTAAAGTCTGTGGCCTAGGTGCTGGAGATTCTGAACATAATCCTTGGTCTGCCCCCCACCTATTTGGCCTTGCCCATGTCCTTCTTGTGGGGGTACTTCTGGGCGATGCCATAGGGTACGTGGGCAGCGATGGTGCCCATCTCCGCAGCCCCTCTCACGTGGAACATCTGATCGTCGAAGTAGATGTGGGGCCGGATCTTCTCCAGCATGGGCCCCTTGGGGGCCCCGGCCAGGAAGAGGGCCTCGTCTGTCTCCAGTCCCCAGGCGCGCAGCGTCTTGAGCGCGCGGATTCCTGAGCTGGCGGCACTGCGGGCCGTCACCAAGTAGGTGCGAATAGGACAGTCCAGCCGGTGGCCCTTGGCGTAGAACCTTTTCTGGAGCTTGCCCAAGGCTTCCAGGAAGCCCTTCAGCGGCCCCTAGTGGGGTAGAATTAAAACAGCACTTGGCAGTGAATTGTCGGAATATTGTGTACACTCCCAGGCACAAGACAGCTTTGGGTGCATTGAGATTTTATGGGTGTGTGTACAAATACAGACATCAGTGTGTAGACAAAAATCTACAGCCCAAGAACATAATCAGAAGGTGAGTAACTTCATGTAGGATAATGATTGACTGCGTGTTCTCCATGTGTTGTGTTGAAAAACATGCAGTTAGGGAAACTGGAATCTATAAATTCTGTCCTGCAATTTTGGTCATAAATGAATTTTGATAAAATGATGCAGTTGCAGCATTTGGCCTCCGTATGGCAGTGTGCGTGTTCATCCTGTGATGCATCCTGTGCTGGGCGCTCCTCCTTGTTCCCTGTGCTTCTGGGACAGGCTTCAGGCTCATTAAGACAAAGTACTGGCTAAGCCGTTTTGGAAGATGGACAGATTACTTATGATTTACGTTGCTAAAAATAGAATGCTGCACACGATAGGTATCAATATAGGAGGTGTTTTAGAAAGCGTAATGTTAGGAGGTTATGGCAGCCATGCACATCCAAATGCATAAGCAAATGACTCATAAAGTAGTCACACTCGAGCTATTCAAAATTCAGGCAGTTTAAAAAGACATACACTGTATGTGTGCTCAACATACGTGATCAAGAAGCTGGTTTTCGTGCTCCTTCTCGTGCTCGAAGAACTTGTCGAGGCCGTGCGCCTTGTAGATACGCTCGGACTCGTCTGAAAAGAGCACGGCGTCGCCATCGAATGCGACTCGCAGCTGGGTCTCGGACACCTCCGTCAGCTTGTCCGGCGTGAACATGGTGGCCGCCGCGATGCCTGGGGGAACACGGGTGGGTAAACGCTCAGCACTGGGGGGCTGACTAACACAGGGCCAGAGACTAGTGCTGGCACAGTCATATATTTTTTAGTTTAATTATTATTTTAATTTGATTCTCCATTTTTCTTTCCCAGTTCAGCTTTAGTATTCAGTGTGGTTTTATTTGTTTTTGTGGCCATTTTTGTGGTTGAAATGCTGCATAGAAGATGCAGAAAGCCTGACAGGTGGTCCACTGCATTTCTTCAAATGATTTTCATCAAGGAAGATAAACAGATCATTACTTTGGTAATATTAGCCATGTAGAAATGTCAATCATTTTAATTGAGTGTAATTCTTAAATTTTATTTTCGTATCTTTTTTCATTAATGATAATAACCCTGCCACAGACTGGTTTATAATATAGTGATGCTGTCCCTTAAGGTTACCTGATACCCATGGGATGCTGCTGGGTCTGCCCCAGCAGGACTTAATGGGACAGTCAGGGTTTCTGGAACCGTCCACTGGGCACACTGGGCTCACCTTCGGCCAGTGCCTCTCGGACCTTCTCCGAATCTGCAGACAGGTAGAGGTTGGTGTGGAAAGCCTTCAGGTACCCGATCGGACTGCTGCCCCCGGTCATGCAGAAGCGCTCGATGAACAGATCTGTGGAAACATGCCTGTGATCATCCAGTCAGTCCACCTTGACCACAACAACTACAAGTCATTTTAGGGAACGGCTCCCTGTCACCCAAAAACAGGATCCTACAGCAATTTAGGGCAGAGCTGGCAGATCTCAAATATTGAAAGACATTTATGGCCAGTTTCCCAGTCAAGGATTAAGCCAAAGCCTAGACTAGCTTTGAGTTACAATGGTGAATCTCCACTGAAACGGCAATTTAGTCAAAGACTAGTCTTAATTCTTGTTCGGGAGACCGGCCCTTAGTGTTTAATTATTATAAATGAGAAAAACCATCCATTTTTTATGACTGTATATCCAGGCTGGTGAGAGGGAGGTCTGAGCATCCCTGCTTAGACTGCTGCCCCCGTGACCCGACCCTAGATAAGCAGCAGAAAATGGAGGGATGGATGGATGGATGGATGGATGCTATGTCCCCAGTGGTCTCCCAGAAAGCTGCCGGCTTGCTAAGAGGGCTCGTGTTTGAAAGCGGCTCCCTCCGCAGGCCACTCCAGCCTCCCGCAGAGTCTCGCACGCCAGAGGAGGCCGAGGCTGACGCACATGAGGGCGGTGGTGGTGTGCGGGGGTCAGAGAAGCCACCCCCCTCCCAGGACCATGCACCCCCCCCCCCGGGAGGAAAGCGGAGCTCAGCGAGACCCCGTGTGCCTTTCTGACCGCGGTTTGCTCAGTGGGAACTGAGCTGGGGAGAAGCAAATGGGGCCATATAGTGCCCCTATAGGCCAGAAATGGAGTTACTATTAAGCCCCTGAATTATCATTTTACCAAGCTGCTTACTGCGTGGCATTATAAAGTACAGAGAACCTACCCAGGGCATACAGACAGCGCATTTAGGACATACAGGGGACTTACAAAGGGCAAACCCAGGACATACCCAGGTCATACAGAGAGCGTACCCAGGAGGTACAAAGAGCATACCCACTGCATACAGAGAGCATATCCAGGAGGTACAAAGAGCATACCCACTGCATACAGAGAGCGTATCCAGGAGGTACAAAGAGCATACCCACTGCATACAGAGAGCGTATCCAGGACATACAGAGGGTATACACAGGTCATACAGAGATCATGCCCATGACATAATCAGCGCATACAGAGGGATTACCCAGGGCATTCAGAGGGCGTACCCAAGGCAGACAGGGAGTGTGCGCAGGACATACCCAGAGCATACAAAGAGAGTATGTATGGCATATAGATATCATGCCCATGACATACCCAACGCATACAGAGGGATTACCTAGGGTATTCAGAGGGCATACCCAGGGCAGATAGGGAGTGTACCCTACACATACCCAGGGCAGACGGGAAGTGTACCCTGGACATACCCAGGGCAGATGGGGAGTGTACCCTGGACATGCCCAAGGCATACAAAGGGCATACTACCTACAGGGTGTTTCTTGCCTTAAAAATGGATGGCTTTCCTTATGTGTATCAATTGTGCACTAATCCTCTTTTGTGACTCGAGAGCTGGAAGTTCAGCCTGAATTGCTTTGGAATTGGGTTTCATAATGGGATAAAATCTTTTAAATGACTTTAAATAGAGCACTTATTTATGCTACTGGTTTAGCGAATGCATTTTGTCCCACAGGGGTTAGTGTGCTGGAGGCACCTGTTCAGATCAGCTGTCTGCTCAAGCCACGGGAACAGAACTGGGGAAGAAAAACACGGCCGGCAGCCTCATTTACTGACCGCACACTTGGACGTCCGCAGAGCAGTGAATGCTAAGCCCGAATCGTCCAGATGGGCTCCGTAGCCCCTCAGGGGTCACTGAAGTGGTCAAAAACTCGCAAAATCCGTAGGCTTCTGGAGGACTTCAGACCTCCGAATGAGAAGCGCCGTGGAAGTTCTCAGGCCATGCTACTCGTGCGTGCAATAGCCGTCGAAACCCCTTTGTTTTATTACCCCCTCCCCCTGTCCATAAATGGAACAACCCCCCCTCTATCTTTTCATCTTCACAGCAGTGGCCTTTTCGTGCAGAGGTGCGATGGGCCTGAGGTCGCCGGGTCTGCTCCACGGAGACGGCGGGGTGTGCGTTTCAGCTACTCTCACACAGAACAAAGCTATGGCCACCGGGGAAGCGGGGATGCTGGGGCGATCACAGGAAGCGGCAGGAAGCTAGACACGGGGGTCACAGGTCACAGTGTTTGTGTGGGAAGGACAGGCCCAGTTGTTCTGGAAGCCCCCAGAGTCAACGTGTGTAGCTCATAGCGAAGTTTTCCATCGTCGTGACGTTTGTGAACGTATCCATGGCAACAGTGAGTATGCAAGTAAACAAGTAATCAGGTCCCTTACAGGTGATTTATAAAACAGGTATCTTATTAGCGCATGTCAATTAATATTATAGCTTCATCATGCTGGGGATTGTAGAGGACTCACTACATGCTGATTCCATTATGGTGCTTATGTGTGATGTCATAAAACTAAGTAAAATGTATGTTGCTCATTTCCAAAGCTAATTAATGCAATTTTACCCTAAACAGTAATGTTGCAAAAATCTGATCATAACTAAACGGTAACAAACAAAAAAAACAGGAACCAGCCCATTCATGGTTTGTGCTTTAACAGCAAGGTGACTGAACAGGCTATCGATGGGAAGTTTGGGACACTGCGAGATAACGTGCTGAACTCACTGTGGTAGTTGATGGTGTTGATGAGCCTCACCCCGACGTGGGCGTGGTTATAGGTCACCAGGACGATGTCGAAGAGCTCCTCGCTGTCGGGGTAGAGATCTCTGAGCCGCGCATTCACCGCCTCCAGGGCCTGGGGGGAGCAGGGTAGAATGGGGGCGTGCATTGCTGAAGTTCTTACTCTCCATAAATAATTCGCAAACGCACTCTGACGTGTGGACAATGTCCTGCTACAGGTTCGCCAGTATTAACAAAGAACACTGAAAAACATTCACGTATTATCGTCCTGTGTATTCAGAGAATACAGTGAAATCCTTGTGTTATGGAATCTGCCCTACAATTACATGCAGGACAACACTGTTGTTCACCAAGACTGCAGTGCAACATCAGACGATGCAGTGCAAGGACCTAAAAATACAATAAGCTAGTACGAAACAATAAAGCGGCACTAACTAGCTAGACTCTCACTGCTTTTCCTGTCACCTTTGGACTCTGTCTAATAGCGTTTCTTTGATAATCTGCTTCATTCTTTTTCGCACATACGCATGGTATCATGTGCACACCTGACTGCACATGAACACTTTAGTTACTTACCTTCTTACATACATCATCTCTTTTATCTTTTTTGTCTTTATACTTGTGAGTTTTATCTTTGGTATTTCTCAGCTCTGTTTGTTGTTTAATCTTGCACGTTGAGAACTGTGTCTTAGTGTATCTTTCCTTAGGATGAATTTGGTCTTTATCTTGTCTTATCTTAACAGTACAATGGCAGTGCAGTCGTCCAAGGAAAGTGCATGAAACCAGTGTAATATCGTGCCATCAAGATTGCACCACATCCACGGTCAGGCCAGGTCAGAAATACTACCGTGGCCTCATAATTCATAATTCTCTGTGCATTTAGCTGAATTGCTGGTGATCCACCACCTATATTTGCTGAAAACCTGTTACACTGTATCATACACATTAATCTTCTAAACCACTGTTCTTCCACTGTAAGCTGTTTACAGTTAAACCCACTGCACTGCCCAAGTGAAAAGTTGCATGATATATACAGCATATTTATTTGTTTGTTTATTAATTATTGTCTTGTGTGTTTATGTCATCATCACCATCAATGACCTGCTTGTCTTTTGCAGAGTTGTGGGCCTCTGGATCTCGGAAGCTACGGGCGCAAGGCGGGGAATAACCCAGGACTGGGAGCCAATCCATCTTACGTGGGAAGCCATGTTTAAAATCTCAGACAAACGCCGTTCTGTTTCACTGTATGCCTGACAGTAAAGTTTGACTTAACTTCACTACGTGACCGAGCAGTTGATGCTGCCCCCAGTGTTGCCTGGCGGCTGAGGTCAGTGTGCTCGTGTGCCGCTACACGCATGAACATCGGTTACCTTGATGAAGGGGAAGGCAGGCCCAGGTGCAAAGGGCTCCATCTCGTGCTCCACCTGATACTTAAGGTACTCCTCCACCCCTTTATCCCGAAACACCAGGTCCTCCTTCTCCGTCCTGAAGAGCACCCGTGATGACACAGCGATGGTGACAGCATTTTCTGGCTTAGGCTGGGGGGGGGGGGGTGTGATAGGTGAGAAATTGCCTACCAATGATAGGTGAGAAATTGCATGTCACGCTGTCAACACGTATTGAGCTCACTGCAGAAATTGCAGCAGATCAGCACATCACTCATAGGTTTACTCCCCAGCCAATCAGAGTTTACTCAGTCATTAGCCACGCCCATACTATCCAGCCAATCAGAGTTCATTCTGTCATTAACTCCACCCTCGTTACCAGCAAGTTTTGTGTCTCCGTCTCTGCCAGGTCCTCAATCAAGATTCTTCGGGCAACTTTTCAAAACTTACTCAATCCATGGGATATGTCGTGAAGACTTTTAGTTCTGTAAATTTATCAAAAGCTCTTCATTGGACTACATGCGGACTGAGTGAGCTTTGGTTCCCAGTACTGTAATATATGATGAGGAAGCCTGAGTTTAGGTCATTAGTGGTCTCACCTCAAACACAACAAAGAATGGACTGAGTGAGCTTTGGTTCCCAGTACTGTAACATATGATGAGGAAG
>JAODUD010000046.1:13238116-13248282 GCA_026784285.1 Stomatorhinus walkeri | reverse complement strand
TTTAGGTCATTGGTGGTCTCACCTCACACACAACAAAGAATGGACTGAGTGAGCTTTGGTTCCCAGTACTGTAACATATGATGAGGAAGCTTGACTTTAGGTCATTGGTGGTCTCACCTCAAACACAACAAAAAAGGACTTTTGGAAATTTATTTAATTACAAAGTGGCTCGCAGGGCACCTCTGTCAAGAAACATGATTCGCTATGTCAAAAATAGCCTTGAGTATTTAGTGTATCTTATATAAAATTTCCTAGGATGGCGGGCACAAAAGATTTATTTCGTCACGATCCTCGGAGGACCCCAGAGCAGGACAGCTCCAGAGACCACTTTCCCAGATGCTCAGCGTGTCCCGAGTGCCACGGGTGTAAAACGAGAGCGGCGGTGACCAGGGCAGAAGGGGGCAAAAGGGCAAGCTGGACATTCCGAATGGGGCAACCGAGAGCTTGTAAGTCATCCAGCACGGGGTGGCCCTGGGGGGGCTAATTATAGATGTGCTGCCACACAAAGCAAGGCTGCAGGGGGGTGGGGTGGACGTGCATGGGACCAAACAGACACACTCACCACCGCTACCTTTAATATCAGCATCATCAGCAGCTGATCCGCTCCCTATTATCCCATAATCGGATGGTGCCACCTATCCTCGCACCCGCTCCACCATCAGGCAGTTGCACTTACCTAATCTTATCTTTTACACCACTGGGGCTGTTAGTACATGTTCTGAGTCAGTATTTTTTATTTTTATTCAACCATTACATAGGATATTCTCAAGCTCTTCCATCCCCGGGCCCAATAAGAAAGAAAATACATAAATATATGTGTTTGTGTACATAAGCATTTTTTTTTTATTCAAGGAGGAGCTCTGAGTTGCAAGCAAGCAAAAAAAAAAAAAATGTTGCAGGCAAGCAGCCAGTTTATGCGCTGTGTTTGCGATGCACTGTGGCCCGGTGGGTCTCTTACCATGGACGGGCATAGGTGCCGGTCCACAGCACGTAGTTTGAGAAATGCTAATCTAAACCATGCATGCTAATTGTTTTTAGCTCCACAGAAACATTTTTCTACATTACGTCACGATCAAAATGATGTTATTAAAATGCAGTCCTAGAATAGGTGGTATCCCACATTATAACTGAGACGTTTTTTTAATGGTGATTGCGCAAAATGCACACACACACACACACACACACACACACACACACACATATATTATCAGCATCAGTGACAAAACTCATATATAATGCAATTCATTTTCAGCTTGTTCAGCCGTTATAATATTTTCAACAAGGCTACAGGTCACAGGTTTTCACTACAGTATGCACTAGCATAAAGAATTAATGTCCACTCTGCATGCATTTATTCCACACTGGTCATGTGACACGCTTATCAAACATGGCATGGATGTTTCCGGATGCTCCCTAGTGATACTTACAAAGAAGATGCCGCCCTCCACCTTCCTGGCTCGCCGCACCACACCCTTCATGAATGGACAGGTGAGATCAGAATGGGGCCGTCACATACTGAATGTTCACGCCTGACTTGGACAACTGACAATTTTCAATTGTGAAGAACCATGGAGAATGTGTTAGCTGGTGGGGTTTAATGTCATCTTAGGTCAATACTTAGATAAAATCTACATACCAGCTAAACTAAACACCATGGAGCACAAAACTGATACACCTACTAGAATATTTTTAAGGTAAGCATTCGGATATTTTTAGGAGATAGAGAAGATAAATCACGTACTAGATTCCCTTGATAAGACATTTGATGAGTGGATGGACAATCTGAATTACAGCCTAACGTTATCAATGCACTTTCTTATCCAGCAATATGAGCTTAACTACAGAATCATAACGGGTTTTCAAGAGGCCATGACTGAAACTACCCGCCATATCTTCTCCAATTTCAAATGCACGTCCTCATTTAATGACGTTCGTCTGGTTACGTTTCATGTAGGTCTAATACATTCGAAAATATACATAAATTATTACAAATGTCATACATAAATACATTATCCAGAGAGAGTGTGTTTAGCCTATAAGCCACAGATAGAGTACAGGAAACTATGCTCAAGTGAGAGACAGGTTAGACATGACAGTGTTCTGTTAGAGGGAACGTCAGGTGGAACAACATAAATCTTAGGGTTGGTTATTTGCACGTCCATTTATAACTGCCAGTCCTGACTTAGCAGTTATCGAAACACGTACGCAGATCATTGAATTAGGATAACCGCTAATGAAGTCACTTGTGAATCAGACCTATTTTGTACTGCAAATATTATGGGGGAATTGTTGCACTGAAATCTTATCCTAGGTAGGGTATTGCTTGTTTGTGATAAATAGCAGTACAAAATTAGAATCGAAATCAAAGGAGAAAATACACACAGACAACTGTTATGCAGTCAAGAGATGGTGCCTCGTATATCTGGAATATAGTGGACAGTGAAGAGGTTGTGGCTATTTATAGAGCTGGAAGGTGCCAGTGCAGTGGGAAAAGCACAGGGTTGATTTCCATGCAACTTCCATCCTACGCAGTACACATTGTGTCATAAACAAGCCGTCTCATTCCATGCAGAATCAAGTTAACTGCTTGTTTTAAATATCCACTTAAGGATTCAATTGTGGCCCTGACCTGCAGTAACAGACAGAATAATCACTCCAAAGTTAGACATATCACAAGTATATTAGAGGTATGATTTGTGAGAAATTGTGAGAACTGAGGGGAAAAAAACTATATACATATAACTAAGATAGCTAATTATTTATATATATTATTAGTTTCTAAATATATTTGTTTGTCTGCTTGAGTATGGCTACTGTCAATGTGTTGAATTTTGAAAACAGCTCTTGGATCATATTTTCCAGCAAGACAATCAAGAGTGAAAAACGTGCATTTTCTGGCATGTTTTGATTGAGTGTGATCCCTCTCGCCTTCACCACTCTAAGCTGCACCTGATGCAGCTCAAATAGCATTAACTCCCCACTTATAGCTCTGTGTTTACTGAGCTGCCTGGCTCTGGCCCTGGGGCTGCTGTTGTTGGTGTTTCCTGGACAATAACAACAGCCCTCCAGTCAGAATTCACGATGCAGATCGATAAGCACCTCGGACATCCAATCGCTGTCCAGTGCCGACCTATGTCATCAAGATTTTTACCTTAATCACCACAAATCCTATGAGGACCCTGTCACCATCTCCACTGGACAATGTACGCCAAAAATAAAACAAGTGCTATGGAAAATAAATCATAGTCATTGGTGTTTCTGTTTGGCATGGCTATTTGGAATGGCTATACAAACGGATGTAAATGGTATGAAGATTATGCTCCACGACGCGTGTTCAGAATGTAAACAATCATTTTGTAGTTCCTAAATATTCCTCCTCACCTGCTGCCTGCTGACCGCGTGAAAAAACCTCAGGGACTGTTGGCTTTGAAAGGTGAACACAGCATCCAGCAACAGACAGGGTTTTGCGTCAAACTCACCGAGTTCTTGGTAGAAGCGTTCTGGTGGTATAACCCCTTTGGCTCTTCCCATGAGTTCGGGCTGACCCCATTAGTGGTGGCGTTGACAGCCGGGCACGGTCCGGCCTCCTGAGCAGTGGCAGCATTCACTGAGTCGAGGCTCATGGTCTCTCTGTTTACTCATTCACTGTCTTTCAGATGCCTCCTACCGTGTCTTGGAGAGCTCTGCTTGTTGTCCACTCTTGCTCTCTAAGCCCTCTGTCTCATGAAACTCAAGGCCCCAGAATTCCCGTGGAAGGTCTTCTAGTGTCCTCCTTGACTCCAAAGCAGGGAAATGTTTCCTTTTTTTAAGAAACCAGGATGTAAGGGGATAAACTCTGCCTGCGACCTGACGTCTATGGCTGCCTGGTCTTGTCCTTCTAGGCTGCTATCTGCTCCCACTGTCGCATGGTGGCAATGCCGTCACACACTCTCTCTCTCTCTCCCTCCCTCCCACTCTCCGTGCTGCAATGAGACGCTCGCACTCGCACTCAATGCAGTGGCAACCTGCCCAGTTTTTTTTAACTCCATGCTGGGAGCCTCCAAGCAGGCGTGTGGTGTAGTGCGTATTTACAGGCATTTGCCAACAACCATCAAACAATCACACATGCTCTCCAGACAGCACTCATCTTGCTCACACTGACCAATCATAGCCCATAGTTCATTTGAATCAGCTGTCACATGGGGCTTCATTGTGCTGTAGTTAATCAGAGACATCCCCCTCTCGTCACTGCGCTTTACACCGACGTGTCACTATAAAAGGTCCGAGACACTTCCGATTTACTGCATGACTTACAAACCGTCTCATCTAACACAATAAAGATGGTTTAACTATCTGAATGTCATTCGACAGCAGACTGTCAGTGGTTGCAGAATGTTTTGCTGAGAAAAGACAGATGAATGTATGTAGTGGTTTTCTGCTGAAACGTGTCAGCAAAATGTTTAATCTCTGTGAGGATGTTACCTTGGAATTTTGATAAATTCATCACTTAAAGACGATCTTCAATTTTCCTGGACACTGCTTTGGTAATCATCAAGTTCTGTTTTCACTTTACAAGCATTTACACTAAATATATGGTCCATCCATCTTCTAACCACATTTTCTGGTCAGAAATGCAGGTGGGGGTGGGGCCTATTTCAGTCAGCAGGGGCATGAGGCTGGGGTATACCCTAGACAGGATGCCAGTCTATCACAGGGCACGGCATATATGCAGAAACACACTCATATACTATGGGAAATTTAGACAACAATTACCTTAAATGTATGTCTTTAGGTTGCAGTAGGAAACCCATAAGACACAAGGTGGATCTGGCTGAAGATGACAGTGATAATTTTGCATCATGGTTTGTCAAGCCAGCGATGCTATGACCAGTTGCTAGGCAGCACTCAGTCTCCCTCCTCAAAATCTGCAGCCCATTGGTCTGCTTCAATGATGGCAGATCCGCTGCACAAAGTGCTCCTGTCGCCATCTTGTGGCCCAGCTGAGAAATTACAAGAGAGCTTCGTGAAAATCAGCAGGTTAACTATCAGTAGTTTGTCCGCTTCTTGGGTGGTCTGTCGGGAAATGCTGCAAGGCTAGGGCTACAACACAAGAGTTCTGGCCTGAGTAATCAAAAGTATTATGGGTTACATCTTAGGCCACAAGTTATGAGGTATGGACAGGAGGATGAACTACAGTCAGCAGAAATAGTTGTGATCAGAACCAGAGGTATTTACAGTCAGCAATTACAGTGGTGGTTAGAACACATCAAGTGACCAACATTCAACAGCATAAGGAACAGTTATCAGTAGTCTCTTTTCATATGTATCTACTCCATCTATGCTTAAGATTGACAACAGCAATCAGCAGTATATTCTCTGGGCAGATGCATTAAATGCAAGGTGGGGGGGGGGGGAATAACACTATATTGGCAACAACAAAAATGACACACAGCTCTTCCATCTGTTTCACAGACATTCATATTTTTAATTCTATATGTATTAAAAATAATTACACATCTCTTTGTTCTATGAGGCATACAAGAACAATTAAAAAAAAGTATTGTAACCTGATCATAAAACCAGACGATCACATCACATGATGCAAAACAGAATCATATTGCACAGGCAGAGTGCACACGTATGCAGGGTCTTCCTCACTTCACTGTTTGCACTGTTGGATACTTAAATTTATATATTTATATGTTTTACTGAAGTACATCAATGCCTGACTGCGTATTCCAAAAGGCATATTGCAGTTACATAATTTTAGTGTTCAGGTGGTCCCCTCAGAAGCTAGTCTTTGGTTCATCAACTACAATGGTGTCAGATCACTGGAGACACCCATCGCACAAGGTTACTGCTCAATGCTGTAGTGATGGTCAAATGAAACTTCATGAACCAATTGCTCTATTTTCTGACACCACTAGATGGTGCTCACTATTCAAAATAGGGCTCAATTCATGCCCAAATGCAAACCAAGAGTGAGGTAAAAAAAAAAATACAGAAAATGGCTCGTGAAGCTTCATTTGGCCATCAATACAACACACCATTCTCTATGCTCAACTTCAACCTCGAAGCCGGAATGGATGGTTTTGTGAAACCCAGACATGTCCACTGGAATTAAGATGCAAGGAGAAATCTTAAAAAATGTCAGTGAGATCAAAGCCCCATAAAGGATGACGGTCTCACCTCACAACAACCGCAGCAGTTTGAGTAAAGAAAAATGAAAACAGAGCTGCATCTTAAAATCTTAAATATATCCCAAAGGTTTGTTTGGTCGGAGAGAAATACAGTCAGTTTCACTCTGATTGCGAAACATGTCCTTAAGGTCAAATAATTAATGTTTACCTGCAACAGCATTTGCTTATGATCACTCATGTCAGAGATTTAATTGAATCATTCGGTGATTAAACGAGGGGAGAAGCCATCTTCATATAATGGAGACCGTATCTTTGTTTCAAGATGGCACCCAAGCAAGTGACATAAAGAAAGAGATATATAAACCACATCATACTCAGAAACATAATAATCATCCCTGGTGCCAGAATCACATTACAAAGTACAGTGTATGTCAATAAAGTTACCACAATTAGATCATTTAAAAAAACAGCGGCTTAGCTTGTTCTACAGCATAATGCATTCACATACTTGAAGGTAACAGATTTTCTGGTTAACTATAGAAATAACCTGAATTAGAATTAGACTTGCTACCTATCACTTCACTTCCATTGGCATACTCGTAACCCCCAAAAGATACCCCCCCCCCCAAAAAAACAAAAAAATAATGTCTCTAAAACACATTGGTGTATACATGTACCTAGTGTTGTACGTAGCACAAGAAATTAGCATCACACAAAAGCCATCGTTGCAAGAACACCTTACAGCTTAATAGCTTGAAATGCATTCGTGATTTATTACACTTTTGCCGCGTATTTAACAGAATTCGTTAACATCAGACAATACTGGTACTATTGTTATGTATTTAGCTGCACTCCACGAGAGACACTAGAACGGAATTCCAATATCCCGAGTCTGCTTCCGCGGCATTCCTTACGCACAGCTGCGCCGCACACTGACAGAGCCTGCCTTTGCGTCCTCTCGGCTGTCAGTACGGGCCAGCGGGCTCCACTGAAGCAACACAAATATGGACAATAAATAGATACATGCCCCCTGCTTTCGTACTCGTGTCGCGGGGGGGGCGCTGACAGTTATTAGGTCATGTGACTGGGAAAAAATAAATACAATTAGTATATCCTTAAATAACAAAATGAAATATTCCTGTACATACTTAGATGGCCCCATTGAAAAAAGCTGAAAATATGAAAATGAATTATCTATGGAATTTCCATCCATTGAGTAATCTGCTGATATTATCCACGTCATTAACATTGATGGTAAAATTGGGTCTGGATATCTTTTAAATATTGTTCCACTGTAAGAACAGGAAAAACAATAAAATCTTCCACCTTCTAAAATATTTTTTTTTATCTGTGATCATTGCATTTTTTCCAGTTTCGTAGATGACAGCCCCACAAGATATCACTATATAGACAGCTGTTACAAATGGTTTTGACCAGATAATTGTTAGAGCTAGGTCTAAACAATAACTTCTTGGGCGATGAAGCTTACATCATTCAGCCATAATTTTGCCAGCACAATGTGTGATCCTGGTCATTTTAATATCCACCACCAATACACTTAGAAGCTCTAGGCAAAATTAAACATTCAAACTGTGTTTATGCACTCTCTCTCTCTCTCTCTCTATATATATATATATATATATATATCTATATATATATGTGTGTGTGTGTGTGTGCGATCTCAGTCAATCAAAGCTGAAAGAATTTTCCAGCATCATACGAACTTAGTGTTACATTGACCACACTTAATCTGCAGGAGCGTGAAGGTTTTTGGCCTCTTTCCGACTGAGACTGACTTCAAAGGGGTTCGAACCGGTGTAAATAAATTTACCATGAAAAAAAAAACAAATTGGATTGGGCGGAGGACACGCTGGAACAGTCCTTTCCAGGGACTACGAGCTGAGGTCGTCCTCCATTTTAAGCAGGAAAATTGACAACCTTGATGAGAACCAGTTTTCTTCATTCTGCCCCTGGGTGGCGCTGCGATCTAATTTTCTAACAGATGAAGGGATATAAGCAAATTCATTTCTGTCCTTAATCACTTTTTTAATCGCTTACTTAAAGAAAAACTAAACAAAATCAACCCAGCTGTCATTTCTGGTTTGCAATATAATGTCGTTCTGCATCCCACAACGTTGTTGAGAGCTCCCAGAAAATAAGAAAAAAATGAATAGGCCTAAATAAATAAAGGTGAAGGATTAACGACGGGAATGTATACACTAACTTCCAGATGGATAATTTGCATGCAAATCTTCAGATGGAATGAAGAATAAAATTATACGCCATGGAGAAATGATATCCTGCCCAGACATAAAAACCGTTTTCTCACGTGTGAGACCAAGGTCGATAACAGATTAACCCCCTGGAAACCCGTCCACCCACCATGGAAACTGCACTTATCCCCGGGAAAACAGTGACAGGACGGTCACACGGGTGAATGTGCATGGTACCACCTGCGACGGATATTTGACTGACACACAGCACACTGGGAGATCGCGAAAGCTGCCGGCGTTTTGGTACATACTGCTACGTTATTTGTATGCTCGTATCACAAACGGTGAGAACAAGACACTTTATTACCAGTTATGCTTCTTCGCGCACGCACACGCTACTCACTCCACACACAATCCCACTCGCGCGCACGCAGACCGCTGCCACTTGTATGAAGAGGACGCGAAATAAGCGTAACATTTACATATACATATTATATATTTATACATTTACCCCATACATCCATCCTCCAGTCGCTTATCCTGGTTAGGGTTGCGGATTTATACATTTATATTCGCACATATTTATATTATCATATACACTTACTTTAAACATTTAACAAAACCAACTGTGCACGGCCCACAGATGGTGAAGTCTTCTGATACGGGGAGAGACCTAATCCTATATATAAAATACGTCTGCACAAAGACCGTACTTTATCCGGAAATATTCCCATTTTCAGAAATGCGTGTCCCGCATATTTTTTTTTTTATCAGTTTTTCTGTTCTTTTTAATCTGCAAGGGTATACAACACCTACGCACGCCACACTTACTCTCGGTTATCGTCTAGCTCCAGAATTTCCAATCAGTAGCAATTTTTCTTATATTCTTATTGCACTGATACAAATTGCTTTTTTCCAGTAAGATTGCTTTTTTTCCCCTAAGTAAGAACTCTCACGTGCTCTCCCCAAAATGAGAATTTATGAATCTGCAGTTCTCCCAGCTTACAAAAATAACACATGATTATTTATTTACTTGGTTATTTTTGTATATATATTTATATATATTTTTCCCGCTTCAGTAGAACTTCTTCTGAACTGTCGTTTTCCTCTAGCTGTCGAAGCGCTCCCGCCAGTCGCTGGATGGTGCTTTGACGATCAGTGGATACTGCTCTCGACTCAAGGATTTCAAGAAGGGGAGGGGAAAGTTACTTGACTGACCCAAAAAATGCAAGCACACTAGCCAAGAAGCTTGTTCCAAAACATTAGCAGATGTATCGAGCTAGCAGCAGACCTGTGTAACCAGTGTCAGTCCTCTAGGGCTGTTTTGCCAAGTGGACCGTGACTGACTCCTACTGGGGGACGTCAGGGCCGTGAAAGTCCTGAGCAATGAATTTTACCTCTTCTGCCAAAACAGAGACATATGAATAGCAAATTTAGGGCCAATTTAGGGAATAATTTTGACTGGATTTACACCAGCTGGTCTTGCGGCCAGCTGGAGTCGAGGGATCCAGTAACACAGCTATCAAGGGAGTCTGGAGCTTTCGGAGCTGAGCGTGCCCTCATTTAATAATTAATAGGGTCCGAAAAGCCCCTCGATTAGGGTCAGGTTTGGCACACCGCTCCTACAGGAACAGGCTGTCCTCGTAAAGGGCTGATCCACAGCTTGCCAGCTAGAGGAAAACAGGTTATTCAGCACAGGACTCCCTCTTTGTCACTCTCAATTTTCTGCTCAATACCGTCACTATTCTATTACCTTTCCTTCACTTTCCATTCTCTCCACGCCATTCCTCCGCCATGCACCCCCCCGCCTCTTTACAAGCAGCCCCCGGGCTAG
>JAODUD010000046.1:13167909-13180018 GCA_026784285.1 Stomatorhinus walkeri | reverse complement strand
GGGGGGGAGTCACGGGAGGGGCGGGGGGGACAGGGGTGGTTAAGGTTTCATCAGACACTCTCCAGTCTCGTTCCGGGTCATTCCAGCTGCTCCCTGCTTCAAAAGCTGATTTGTGACCACAAACCCAGACCCCCCCAAATGGCCAGCTCCCCACCTCCCCATCATTTTCTTTTCCCATCAGGCCTCTTTGGCATTTCCCAGAATTCCCGGTAACCATTTCCTCTCCTTATCTGAAGGATGAGCTGAGGAAAACGGGAGCAATAAAGAAGGAGAAGGAGAGAGCAAGAACGGGAGAGTGTCTGTGCGTTTGCGTCGCCATGCCGACAACGCTCAGAGCAAGCCCCGCCCCAGGCTAGGCCCCGCCCCCTCTACTCATATCATCACCACACACCCGCTCCTGCCCCCCAGGTGTGCTCCCTGGCCCCGTGCACACACGTCGACCCCCCATCACCCACATGCATCTCCCTCTCTCTGTTCCAGGGGACACATGGGGAATCTTCTGAAGGTGTTGGCCTGCGCCGACCTCGAACACGGCCAAATAGTTTTCCTTGACTTTGAACGTGAGACCACTGACTTCTTATCTTTTGGCGTACCTCTTCATCGCTCCCTTCCTCACCTTCTACCTGTTCGGCTACTTCATTTTCTTCCTCTGTGCACTAAAGGCTCGACTTAGATAGCGCAGATACAACCCCCCCCCCACACAAAAAAAATTGTTGACTTCCATCTAAAATAATTTTTCAATCAATGAGGTCAAATGTAATAAAACACTCACACATGAACAAACAAACACACATTAGTGTGTATATGTTGAGAAATCCAATAAATGTGTTTTATTTTTTTACACATTTTTTGCGTTATAAGTTTTTTCAAACAAATACCACAGCCTGCACCCACCATATATAACAGCAAGGTGCTTGAACAGACACCCACAGCTTAGTGCAATGTTTCCCAATCCAGTCCTCGGAGATCCTCAGACAGTCCACATTTTTGCTCCCTCTGAACTCCCCCTCAGACAATCTATGTTTTTGCTCCTGTCAGTGGGTCCCCAAGGAGCAGATTGGGAAACTCTAGCTTAGTGCACAAAGACAGACCATCAAGGAGACAGACTTTGTTGTAACGTCTGAAACTCACACATACAGCACTGAGGCTCCAGTCTGACCTTTTCTCCAAACCTTACACTCTCCTTTTAGACCTGCTCCTCTTCTGCGGCCTGCTGCAAATGGAAATTATAATCACTGCTGTTACTTTCTCCTCTGATGGAGTCTCCTCTCTCCATCCCAGCCTTTCTTTTCCCTGTCTCTCAAACTCTGGTCGGATGCCTCTGATTAACATAGACACTTTCGTCTTCTGAATAACTCTTCGATCTCCAGCTACAGTCGGGTTCTGTTTAACTAACCACTCCTCTTCCAGCTTCTTAACTAGGACCATCTCTTCTTCTGTGGTTGTCTAGAGCGTATCAGGGCTGGGCAAATCCATGTCCTCTAAAGCCTCAGTTATGTAAAGTCTGTGGCTAGCTTAGTTTAGCTTAACAGAAGGCTGATGACTGGTACATCAGCTGCAGAGACTTACACTGTAGGCTGGGAGGACTCAACTTGCCCAGTCCTGGATGGGCTTTTTCCAGGCAGGGGTGTTAAGGTCTGGTCTGGAAGATGTGCAAATCCACAGTTTATATATCAAATAATATGATGAAACTCCTGAGCACAAGTGCAGGCACAGGTCAAGCTGGCCAGAGTCTATTTTGGCTGATCTTTAGAATAGCGCCCCCTAGAGGAAGCTCATTTGCCTAGAGGCTACTTGTTGCGGGAAGAATGAATTTGCCAAGCTATTAAGGGTGTGACGTGTAAAGGCATATAACATAAAATCATAGGTGACTAATTTTTGGGGGAAACTGGGGGATAGCGGACAGAGTTTCCAGAATGATTGGGATCGATCTTCCGAGACCAGGCCTTGGCATCCCCTAGCAGGCCAGTGCGTCACCTTGGCCTCCCGTCTCCGAGGCCGGAATGAGTGAACTCGTTTGTGAAAATGAGGTTAATCTGCCGTGGAGCCTCCTAGCAGGAACGAACAGAATTGGTCGCGTGTGCAGCTAGGGAGCCCCGGGCCTCCAAGGGCCCCTGCCGGCCTTTGGCGCTGACTCTCCCATCCACTGATGCAAGGTGAAGCTATTTACCTGCGGCAGTCTCAGCCGGCGCTACACCTGTAAGCAGCTAGAGGGCGGTAGAGCCACTTCTCCTGTGCACTTATCATGCAGAGCTCTGAAAGTGAAGGACCAGGTCTTTGTGACTTCCCCTGATCCAGGGTTTTTTAAGGTGGGGCCAAGATTCATAGGGAGAGACCAACCATATTATTAACCAATGATATGCTTTGAATCAGTGACAGGAGAGGGGGCGTTCCTGTGGCCAATCAGCTTCCAGCAAGGGCCCCGCCCCATATACGGCACTAGCTGTGCTGCGAAGCCCAATTCTGCTCATGATATCTTACAAGTGTGATGGGGGGGGGGGGCTGGGTTGGGACAAGATGGCTTCCTTGTGAAGTACACAGCACCGGGTGAAGCTGAAATCCTTACATTTTTCTGTGGCAGGAATGCATCCTTAAAACTACGCCTCTTATATAATCAGACATGCACACACAGGCAGCAGGACACCCAGCGGATCATCACCAAGCTGTCAGAGGGTGCGAGAAAGAGAGAGAGAGAGAGAGAGATGGATGGATCCGGAGATCGTGCTCTGAGCAGTAGATATTAACATTGATATAGACAGAGGCTCACGGGGGCTTCACCCTACTCTTTATCACCCATGTCATTATCATTTTGATTATACCGCCCCCTGCAGGGACGTCCCCGTCCTCGCTCAGAGTGCCGTTTAACCCATTAAGAGTGATCAGAGCGCTCCTGTTAAATCTAGCCTGGATCCAGCAGGGACCCCCATCCTATCCAATAAGTTACATCATTAGCTTACAGCGCTAACTGCATTGTGCCAGTATAATTAACAATCTCATCCCCGTAGACACACATGCTTTTGTTACATAATAGATGAAAATAAAGAGATAATCGTGCACATTTGCATATAGGTGACATCACTGTCACATGACCAACCCCTGGCATGGTTCTCAAGTTGCACCCCACCCCCCCCCAGTAAAACACACACTCACACCCCCACACACGGGACGCATGACCCGTGACCTGAATTCTGGTGCAGGTTGCTCAGAGAAGGAGCGTGTACGCTGGCTGGCCCTCACCTCTCTTCAACACGCCCCCTACCCCCACCCCACCCCCGTCCAGATGCCCAACCCACAGAGGCGGAGACAGCAGTGTGGAACCAGGTCAGCGCTGTACTGGAGGAGGCTCACGGCATCCTGGCAGAGCTGCAGTCCTATAACGGAGCAGGCCAGGAGATACGAGAGGTGAGCCCACCCCCCTTCGTCACAGCTACGTCCAACATCCCTCCCCAGAAACAAGACGCTACCCTGCACGCGTCAAATCAAGTCACATTTTAGGTGTGATTTATCCACTATAGGGTGGTATACCGCTCAGTTGATTTAAGATTCGTGCTCACGTCCAGAATGTCTTGGGTTCAAATCCCAGCAGAGTAGTTACATCCCTTCTCAATCCCAAATGCTTTAGGGACATTAGCTGCTCTCAGATGATGGAAGCTCCTACTACACATGTACACAGAGGCACATCGTCACCTCCGTACAAGATCTGAAGGGGGCACACCTACATACAAAGTGGGTAACTGAATAAATAAAATCACAGATCAATTACCGACACTTTTCATTTTCAAAATCAAGAGATATTCGTTTTGATATCTTCCCATTAAACTGACCTTAGAGATCAAAGACAGTTCATCTATAAAAGAAAAGAGAAATCAAACACCCAGGATGTTTGCACAAAAATCAGAAGCAGCAGGAAACTAAAAATGTGGCACTGAAATATCTGCGACCCACGCGGCTGAGGAACATACTAGCGTCGAATCCATCACAGTGTGTTTTTCCTGCTCGAGCCATGTGTCATTTTCTAGGCCATTCAGAACCCAAGTGACCTACAGCTGCAGGAGAAGGCCTGGAATGCAGTGTGCCCCCTGGTGGCCAAGCTGAAGCGCTTCTACGAATTCTCCCTCCGACTGGGTACGGCGGCTCACCTTCTGATTAAAAGCAGCCTAAGCTACGGAATAGTCGAGGCCGTGTTTCTCGGAGGCAGGAGGGCTGCTGACGGGATCAGGTGTTTCTCATGTGCCCATTTTTGTGACCGTTGTGCCACTAGATCTTTTGACTCAACGGTAAACGATGGCTGACCTGAAAGAGTGGTTCTCTGTGCCAGGAGCGGGGCTCCCATCCCTGTCACTCACTGATTCAAAACACATCATTGGCTAACAATAAATTTGGCCCCTCCATATAAATTATGGGCCCTCTTGTACCCTCCCACCAACCTTAAAAAATCCTAGAATAGCCCCTGCTGCCTTGTCACAGGGATTGTGGTCTACGAGTCGCCCTAAAGGCCATTAAATATATAAAATACATTATTTATAGAACCAATCCTGCATGTTTTATGAGGGGGCGGGATGATTCCCTGGGGGCCTGACCTATATTACCATCACCACGTCTCACCTCAGCGTGGGAATGTGGGTGTGGATACCTTATAGGGCAGCAGCAGATGGCTACATCACTAACCCCCACTGGTTTAGATAGGTAACTTTGGGTCAGCGTATCTGCTGAGCGACTATAGAGCCTAATGGTGTAAGCACTATAGACTATAATGGTGTAGGCACTATAGACTATAATGGTGTAAGCACATGAAGATTGTGCGTGGACAGCAATGTACCTCAGTTATGAAAGGACTTGTAGAAAGTTTCACAACTTACAGGCAAAGAATTCTCAGCTCTATCCATAATCCCGGGCCTGTAGATTTGATTTACATATGTCATTTCTACTTCTGTAACTTTCATATTTGTGGTGGGCAGGACCCACACACATCCTGTCCTCGGAGGCTGCTAAAAGGGATGCTGATCGTGGGCCTGTCCAACGGCGCCATGATAACCACCCTACTTGGGTAGATCTGCTGTCACAATCCGCCAAGCTTACCTAGACTTAGGATATAGGATATAGGTGCCGCCAGAAACCAAAACTGCCCCCCACCTCCCATCGAGTCGATACTCCTTGTACTGCTGTACCTTCTCATATCCATGGGCTGTGAAAAAGACTCTGGCGTAGGGTGAGAGAGCAGCATATGTAGAGATGATTTGGGAAGCACCTGCTTTTATCCTGCACTTCACTGCTGTGTTGAAATCAGCAACTTCAATCCACACAGCAGCCCCAGCCTGGAGCCTTCGGTCTGGCCGATTGGATATAAAGCACACAGTCATTCAGACTGTCATTATCTGCCCTTTGTGTGGGAGAAACAGAGACCCGGAAGCTCCAAGACCACTACTTAGGGATGATTCATCATTTCTAATATGTTTTCACAAGCTGTTTGTCAAAAATCGCTTTCTAGAGGATATGAAAGGGGAAATCAAAGCAGGGGAAGCCAGAATTAATTACAAGGCAGCAGAGAAGTGTAATATTCGGAGTTGCTTTTTTGCCACGATATCACGGTGTATCATCAGTGGTCGTACTGGGAGGGAGGGTCATGCAAAAACACAGGGACTGGAAGGAGTGAATGAGGGACATTCATGGTCATTTTTTTCCCCCCCGCATGTGTCCGTTGCAGAGAACGCGCTGCGCAGCCTGCTGGAGGCGCTGACGAGCCCGCCGTACGCTCCCATGCAGCACCTGGAGCGGGAGCAGGCTCTGGCAAAGCAGTTCGCTGAGATCCTTCACTTCACGCTCAGCTTCGACGAGCTGAAGGTGAGATAGGGGGAGGGGCCATTTAGGGGCAGGCCTCCAGCTCCAGCTCCTGTCCCTCTACCAGCAGACCCGCTGTCGCTCAGCTGCCCAGTCCGAAGCTAATCCCAGCAGGGCCTGCCACCACGCATTCCACCCAGCATATTAGCGTTTGGTTTGGAGTGCTTGTTTAAACAGCAAAACTGTTCAAAGGTTAAAAGATGGCACTCAATATCTGTAAAGCTCACGCGCAAGATCTCATTAGATAGTTCAGAGAAAATGGCCCCCAACCCCCTCCGCCCCCCACCCCCCGCCCCCGCCTGCAGTCTGCATCTTTGCTGGGTTCGCTGTTGCTGTCTGTCGGTATTTTTTAACAAATTCACTTCAAGGCACTGAATATAACATTCAGTATTAAAACCAAAGCCCATCTGAACCCACCTTGTAAATACACCAGCACAGTGTCACCCAATCCTGCTGACCCACCTCAAAGTGCTCAGAACCCAACGTGTGCCTCTGAATCCACAAGCTGGGCTGTGCCAAGATGCCAACTCCCTTTCTGGGGTGGCGGGCGCCATTTTGACAGGACACCCACATGTCACCACCCAACGGTGCTAGCGCAGTAAAAAATGCACTCTGACATGCGATACTTTTTCTTTTTTTACTAGCCTGCAGACTGGCGGTTTCGGGTTTTTGTACTCGCCCTTTATGACTCACCTCAGATGAGTGGGCGAGTTTAATTTTTCAGAGCTGCCTGTGACTCCAGGGCACAAAATCGGCATGGCCGGTAACTTACTGACGCAGCAGCTTTGCATACCGGTGCCCTAGCCACAAAATACCACGGGCTCTCACCCACCCATTCATCCATCTATCCATCCATCCAAACATCCACCCATGCTTGGCTCACTAGACCAAAGCCCCTTTTTTCCTCCTTGCAGATGACCAACCCAGCCATCCAAAATGATTTCAGCTATTACAGGAGGACCATCAGCAGGAACCGGTTAAATAACCAGCAGGTAGGCCTGTTAACTGCGGCACGTACCAAATCATATATACATCGGCATACGATTCCAAAAGCATGATTGCTAACAATGCCTATGCCTCTCCCCTAACCTTGAGATATCTGTCCTCCTTGACTCAGCTGGATGCCGAAAATGAGGTGAACAATGAGATGGCCAATCGGATGTCGCTGTTCTACGCAGAGGCCACGCCCATGCTGAAGACACTCAGCAATGCCACCACCAAATTCGTGTCAGAGGTGAGCTCTCGCCAGAGCCGGCCTACATTCGCCTTTCCCCTGCCACCCATGCAAAGAAAAGAGCAGTGAGGCTGTGAATGCCATGGCAACCGAGCAGAGCCTAGCTTCTACCCTAGCAACCACGAGGATTCAGCTGACAAGCAATATTCTCAACATTATTATCATTGCTTAAGTGCCTAGTCTTCACCAACAGTTATATCTAATACATTTTTAACCAAAATCAGATTCAGTTTAAACAATTTAATTACAGTAAATTACAATTTACTGGAGTTTGTTACTTGAAGCCACACAGAACGTCATGCATTCAGACAAAGGATGTGACTCTTCGTTTTATGAATCTTTGATTCAGCAATAATGAAACGGTCACCAGAGCAAGAGTTAGTTGCCCAGCAGACATCAGTGCAGTTAGTACCTTGTGAATGCAGCCTAAGCCAGACTCAGGCACTGTGGCATCCCCGGACATACTGTTCTCATTGGACTGTAACTCAGCGAGCTTCAGCCGAGCTTCACCTCAATGCTACTTTGCAGGTTTAAGGATCCATATAGCAATCAAAGGGATGAAACAGATGCAGCTGAAAAGAAAGTATATTTTTCTCTGAAACAATGGTGCTTCACCAGAAATGCAATCAAAGTTTCCCTTTTTAACCATTTGCACTTTCTGAAACAGGACAGTAGGATGGCACATTACAGAGGCATTGTGTGAGATTTACACAGAATAGCTTCAAATGCTGTTATTGCAGGCAATTCATTTACATGGCTGTTTTTTTTTTTAAATGTGTTTTGTCTCCCTCTGGTGGAATTGAATGGTACTAACTCATTTCAGAACAAAACGCTGCCAATCGAAGACACAACGGACTGCTTGAGCACCATGGCCTGCGTGTGCCGAGTCATGTTGGAGACGCCGTGAGTTTCCGAAATGAAATGCAATAACTTCCTAACCGCCACTGCCAGATAATCAAAGAGCTCCCTCAGTCTCAGCTCTGAAAAAGCTTGCATCCAGATCAAAGACATTAGCTTCCAGTCACTGACAAACTACTCTCACTTCTTGTATTGCAAATGCACTTATCACCACTGAGTCAATGTGCACATCCAGAGACGGCCTTTGTCTACACAATATACAGTCGAATGTGTGCAAACACATTTCTGGCCAAGCCATGTGTCATTAGATGGTGCTCTTGGTTTACCAAGGGGGATGCTTTGTACCTTTTTTTTGAACAGAGAGCGCCATCTAGAGGGGGGGTCAAAAAATACAGCAAATGGTTCATGAAGTGTCATTTTGTCCATCACTCCTGACCACTCTTGTCTGACCGTCTGTCTGTAGGGAGTATCGCTGCCGTTTCACCAACACGGATACCATGCTCTTCTGCATGCGGGTCATGGTGGGCGTCATCATTCTCTATGACCACGTCCATCCAGTGGGCGCATTTGCCAAGACCTCCAAGATTGACGTAAGCACCTGTTCGCATGTTCCATCAAAATAAAAGATAATTCTGCAAGCAACGCCCCCTCCCTAAGCCCATTAAAACAAACAGAATTGAGGTTAGGTAGAAAACATGCTTCCATGGAGTAGATGGATCTCTAACTGAAAAACTGAATAATTAGCCTCTGCTCTACATATAAAATGTTGCTGAACAATTAATACTTTTTTGCAGACTCACATGTTCACACAGCAAATTAAACATCACGCAAGATTATGACAGCTTGACATCATTAAGAACTAGCTGTTAGTCAGCTAAAGAACATAATGTTTGGCCTTGACAAGGGTTGATGGGCGGTCTGTGTTTGCATGGGCGCAGGTGAAGGGGGGGGGGTGTGATCCTCAGAGCGGTCATGGGGGGGGTCAGGTTAACAGGAGGGTGACCTTTCCTGTAAAGTGCTCCACACAGATACCTCTGTTGACCCATACAGATGAAAGGCTGCATCAAGGTGTTGAAAGAGCAAGATTCCAACAGCGTGGAAGGGCTTCTAAATGCCTTGAAGTGAGTGGGGGTGCCAATTATTGGACTTTCTATTAATCTCATACAAAAAAAAAATTAAATCATTAAAAAAAAAAAAGTGTGAAGCTAACACTGATATCCTGTCCTGCAGGTATACGACGAGGCACCTAAATGACGACAGCACCTCCAAACAAATCAGAGCCATGCTGCAATGAATGCGGGGGGGGGGAAGGGAGAGGGGGGGCGAGGAGAGAAAGAGGGGAGACTGCGGAGGGAAAGAGAAGGGCTGGAAGGAGGTTAGGGGCGACCCAAACTCTGAGGCCCCTTAGGTTACATGAACGACATGAGGAACCATTCGTGTCAATAATTTGTTGTCTATATATATATATATATATATATATATATATATATATATTGTCGACTACTCATCTCCATGTCTCTCATTTTATACAAAAAAGAAACAAAAAATAGAGATATATATTAAAGTGAAAACATAAAAAAACACAGTGTATGACATAAATAGGACAAAAGAAGATAAATTATATTAGAAATTTTAAGGTTAAGAAATGGAAAACGAAAGTCCATATTCCAATTTAAGAAAAGTATTTTTGCACTCGTAAAGAAATCAATGCCATCACTATCGTGTCACTGTAAAGGCAAAAAAAGGCAAGAAATGAAGTGTACAGTCAAATCCTATTTACCTGCATTCTGATTTCATTTGATTTGGTATCATGGCATCATCTTACTCATAATCCTCAGCCGCCATTGGTAGTGCTTCGTGCCGATTGGCTGGTGCGCTTTCCTTACTTGGTACAGAAGACAGATGTCCAACAGGGCCATGGTCTCTCCTGCTGATTTTTCGCATCGATGCAGACAGGACAGTACAGTGAAATATATAAATATCAGATTTTGCGTTTTGTAAAAGGAAGCCTGTGTTATGACATTGTTAGACAATGTTAGACGCAAGAAACTATTTTCTGGGTATTACAAAAAAAAAACAACCTAATCCAGTGAACTGCTATAAACTGCTGTTTGTATGATAAAAGCACACTTTAAACTTGATTAATGATCTTGTATGGAGTTTGAATACAATTAAGTGCTCTGGTTTTTTCTTTCCATTTTCTTGTGCAAAAACATGTTTACGGCAGTAATAATCTCCTTAAGGCCTTCCCTAAACAAAAAAGAAGGTTGCGATCAGGCTGAGCGCATGAACACAGTGAACAGAAGAATATCAGAATGTCACACTGCACCTTACGTTTCTGGGCCTGCGCTCCTTCCTTAAACGTCTTCAAGAGGAACTTCCAACGGTGCTACTACACGTAAAGCTAAATGAATGACAGAGACTGTCGGCATGTGGGCGGGTCATAGGTCAAGAGGTCACGGGGAGGACTGGATTCCACCCCCCTGGAGTCCCACACCTGCTGGTCATGTTCCTTCATCTCAGATGCTTATATTCTCGCCTCCCCCCCAGCTGGTGGGCGTGCCACACATTTCTCCAGCAGGATGTGTGCTGAGGCTGTTCATGTAGCTGCAGTCATATTTTCGGGGGGTTCGAATCTGCAATTCCCCTCCCCTCCCTGAATGCACATCCTACTCACTAATATACCACCTGCTGGCCCATATCCCCCAACTGTGATGGTTACCCATCATTGCACCAACATTAGCGACATCATTAGCTAAATCGGGCCACAAGCTGTGCCAGAATAAACATTGTTCAGCCTGGAATGCTGGAATAATACATATGACATTCCAGGTCATTCAAATCACCAGTAGCCATTTTGGAAAATCAAAAGTATTTTGATGGCAACAGGAGGACGTGGAGCAGATTAGCAACACACACCCCATTCTGGGGCTGCAGGCACAGATGGAAACCAGGGCAAGGCTTAATACCCACCAGTAGGGCGCCGTACTGTAAACAGGGGATGGGGGAGCAAAGGCATTCCGTGGCAAACATGTGCCTAAACTGGATCGGAAATGGAAATAGTGTGCTTATGATCTACTAAAGAGTCTACCTTTTAGTATGAGGCAAGCAACGAAGATAAATCCACAAGGAAATAAAATTATGATGATATTAATAATAAATTCAAAGGAGACAAGCATTTCTGTACTGTGGATGTCCATAGCCCTTAGAAAGTCTAACTTAATTTGATCTTATAACATATATTTTAAATACAGGTATGTGTACATGCATATGCTGTATAAATATATAGATGGCATGTTGTAAGTTCTGACGTGTAAATACCGTGTTTTTAATCACTTTTCTTGTTCAGTGAATCTGGATTGGGTTTGTGTCGTCTCTCCCATGCGTTTGGCTTGGACCTTCGGACTTAGTCACACACTTTGGATTTATAACTTCATGTTGACGAACGGAACAGAGAAGAGAGTGTCCATTTGCTTGTTATTTTGTACATTTTGTGCAACAATAAACTTGTCATTTATTACATTCAACCTCAGGTTGTGTCATTTTGATTCATAACGTTTCACCAGTTCTGCTGTCACCAATTCTCTTCATCACTTTCACGGTCAGAATTTCTAGGCATAGCCGAGTCCAGTTCGGGGGCCTCGGGATCGCGTCTTTGCTTTTTGCAGATGACGTGGTCCTGTTGGTATCATCGGACGGTGACCTGCAGCAGGCACTGGGGCGGCTTGCGGCTGAGGGTGAAGCGACCGGGACAAGAATCAGCGCCACCAAGTCTGAGGCCATGGTCCTCTCCTGGGGGTGGGGGCGGGGGGGGACGAGTTGGTATCTCAAGGTCATGAATGAGGGATGAAAGGAGTGGGAGATGGACAGGCGGTCGGCGCAGCTTGGCCAGTAATGCGGACGCTGTCCCGTTCTGTCGTCGTGAGGGAGCAGAAGGCGAGGCTCCCGATTTGCCGGTCAGTCTACGCTCCAACCCTCACCTATGATCATGAGCACTGGGTAGTGACCAAAAGAATGAGATCGCGGATACAAGTAGCAAAAATGAGTTTCCTCCAGAGGGTGGCTGGACTCAAAGTAGAGCCACCACAACAAGAGGAGCCAGTTGAGGTGGTTCAGGCATCTGTCTAGGATGCCCCCTGGACGGCTCCCTGGGGAGGTGCTTCAGGCATGTCCAAACAA
>JAODUD010000046.1:13106643-13121804 GCA_026784285.1 Stomatorhinus walkeri | reverse complement strand
CCCTGGTTTACCCTCCCACAGACCCTGGTTTTTCCATGCCAACAGGCCCCCCTCCCACCTGTGGCCCATTAGTGCCATTTCTACTTTAATCAGTCATGTGACCATTAGGTACCTGAACAACTTCATTAAAGCATTCAGATGTATGAATAAGGGGTTTGTGTAAATGGAAAATAAAAACAACCTATATAGCATGTAAAATACCTCGTTTATATCTGAAACTGTAATGCCTATTCGGTTTTGTTCAATTATGGGTTCATAAGCCTTCTTGTTTGAGGGATGTTTTTCGCAGTCAGAGACTTTGAACCATTTGTAGCAACCTGAAGCAGAGCCAGCTCTTTGCTATAGCACAGAATTGGTAGTTGTCACGGGTCCCAGAGTTACCTGTGTTGCGGAGGAATTGAAATGGTCATCCGGGTTCTTGGTAGGGGGGGCCTCCCAGGTTGAGCTTTGCCTGGGGCCCCTGGAAAGGTACCAGCCCTGACCTGGAGCTAAATACTTTCAGAACAATACAACTGCTAACCCGCTTCAACAAGATCCCCTTCACCTTCAGCCTTGGAAATTAACAATAAAGTTGTTGAAGTCTTTGTGTGCCTGCGACCAGCACCTCCAGCACACTTAATTGGCATAAGAACATCACCAGCAGCACCCGTCAGATGAGAACATTGACGGCAACCCAACCCAGCCTAACCTTACCCAACCTGGCCCATCTGGAACCCTGGAGAGCCACCAGTGAAAGCACCCACGGATCCTTCATTGTCGAAACCAAGCGCTCAGCCCTGGTGTATTAATGTTCCGCCAAAGATACGAAAATGTTCCACTTTAAATTAGACCAAAATGTACAGTACAACCCTAGTAATCGTACCCTCAAGGCACAAACTAGTACTTTTCTCTGACAGCGTCCACATCCACACACTCACACATCACACGCTGTCTTTCTGCAGAGCTGATAATGGGTTCCTGCTGACCACTTCCTAACCCTCTCCTGCTCCTACAGGTCCACTAAAGCCAGGAAAAACAGCTAGTCTGTGAGAACCGAAACCCCGGGTAGCCAAGCAACCTTGTGACAAAAACTCATAATCTTAACACTGGGTCAATAAAGATTTTTACATCAGCAGCACTCATTGTTATTTATGTACCGATTTCATCACTCATTTGCCCTCAGCTGGCTGCGCTGTATATTTGTTTTACGTTGTTATGCTCACTTGCTTATCTATGAATGAGCCATTTGTCCAATGGGAATTTAATGCAGTGACACCTGGTGGCGAGATTGTGTAAGTGCCGTAATTGCTGTTGAGAATAACGGTTAGGAAAACATACAATTTTCTGTTTTTTTTTTTTTTTTTTTAAAAAGCACCAAGTCTTTTCAACTTCAGACCAAATATACAGTTACTTGCAGTTCGGTCCTTTTTTTGCTGCTGTTTATTTACTTAAGCTCTGGGTTCAATATAAAATCCAACAACAGTGTCCCTTGAGTGCTGAGACGATTGCCCCCATGGCCACGCGATCCACACTGCCACACCGGCATGAAGGAACACATGAAGGATGCTGCAGGTACGCTGCCACGGTGATCGCCTCTGAAGCCAGCTACTGGAGACATGGTGATGTAATTTCACAAAGTAAACACAGAGAGGCAAACTAGGCACGCATAAACACCCAGTGATATCCACAGACTGATTCCCTACGACTCCCAGAGGCATAGAGATGAAGGGAAAGGTGCCGAGAGAAAGGTCGCAAGTTTAAGGTGAGGCTAAGGGTGGTGCTGTTGTGCGTGTGAGGTAGATGTTTCGGCGGAAACATTTTTGTGCCGACTTTGGAGGCCTAAGCGATGTTGATCCCATCTTGTGATATTCGCCACAGTGGGGATGTCAGGAAATAGAGGTGAGTGTCACTGTGAAGTATGAAGTCAGGCCAGTATTGGTGGGGGGGGGGGGATTATACAGAGGGAAACTCAACAGAAGCCCCTGACCGCCCACCCCTCCAAACCATTTTTTCCCTACTGAGGACCACATTTACCCTACCAGCCCAACCTTCAAAGTCCACCAGGAGCATCTATCTCCACATGCTCAGTGCCAAACATCCACAGAGACGTGGAATCAGATGCACAGGCCTTCAGCATTAGTCTCACTCCCTCCACCTAGGAACCATGCATATGTGGGAGATTGTGGTTTTCGCTTTATCTGGCTTTATCTTTGTTCGTCGTTTACATTCCAGCTTTTGCGTATGCCAATTTCGTTTGACAGTTCCTGCTTTGAAAGTCGCTGAAATGATAAACGACTGAAAGTGGATTTCTGGATTTGCATCGATCCACCCGGTCAGCCACAATCTATTAGCCTCCACTCTAAACACATTCAAATAGGAGGTGTAATAGAAGTTCAGTATGGTGTCTCAGACACTACAGGAAGTTCACAATAATAAAAGTAGAGATGAATAGTGTTAAAGTAGTATCAAAAACTACAATGGTGCCGTAGATTTTAAAGAAGTTGGCAAAGCTCATAATGTTCACCATCCCACCAATACAGTAGGTTGTTGCTGCCATTTACCACACAGTTGTTTGGCTTTGAACAGGCTTCAGAATGTTCTGTGGAGCTGGGATCCCTGGCACTGCCAGGTAGAATAAAGATCTCCTTCAAATGCAGTAACTCCTACAAAAGTGGGTAGAATGTGGGTAGAACTAGCATCTCCCACAAGACCCATGGAGACCCCAACCTCCCCAGAAGCGGATCCAGCGGCTAGTGGGATCTTACCAACCAAGGTAAGACAAAAAACAAGACTTCAGAACTTGTGACTTGCCTTAGCTCTCAACAGATGATCTTCCAGAAAGGCCAGAGACCGTTACCCTGCCGGAAATACTACACCCATTACATTCTGCTTTGATGTCAACACAAAAGACAGTGTACCTTAATTCAGTGATGTGTTATGTATTTACCCCCAATCGATCAGTCCGCTAGCAGCAGGCCACAGCTATGGTCAACATGCCAGAACTCACTACATTTGAATCAATGAAAATAATGAGGTTACGAAGAAATTATGGAGAACAGTAGCCAGTATGGCCTTTGCCCCTGCAGTTCTCCTGTCTTCTTCATATCCTTAGTTCTTTTTAACCTCCTCTCCCTGCTGTGCCCATCCCTCCCTCCTCTCTGCATGCAGCCCCCCTCCCCCCCAAACCCCCTCCCTCATCATTCCCGTGTGCTGCGTGCCCAAGAGGAACGGCGCTAAATGATGCATGAGGATGTGCGTGTGGGTCAATGTATGGGAGGACGGTAACTGATTGGTCCCTGGGTACCGAGGTGAGCCATCAAGGGCCACTCAGAGTGGTAGAGAGGAAGTGGAGGAGTGTAGTGGGTGTGGGGGGGATTTTGGGAGGGGGATGGGGCAGAGACAGGGGTAAATGAGCCAGGGGCTGATGAAGCAGATTAAGAAGGGATGAGGAAAGACAACAGTGAGTGAGGGGGGTGAGCAGATGGAGAGGGGGTAGGAAAGACGGAGGAAGCACTAATGGACATTTGATGGGGGGCTTCCACGGGGCTCCTGAGAGATCCTGCACATGGGTGGGGGGAGCAAGCAAAAACGTGGCCGAAAACCGGTGAGATAGACACAGGCAGATCACAGACTCACAATTTGGAACACAGAACTAGGAAAACTTTTGTGTCGGTAAGTGTAAGCATTCCAGAATTGGTTGTGGTCTAGGATAATATCACAAATGATTTGGCAGAAACACTTCACTGTACAATGAACACAAAAACCAAAAAACACAACGGAAAGAAATTACAAATTCAGAGGAAAACACAGAGCAAAGATGTCTTCAAGCAAAGAGTTTGCATACAAAAAAGTTAGCCCAAGTTAGACTAAATACCAACCTTGTCAGTCCCTCAAACTGAGAAACAGTAGAGTAGGGCAACAGGCCATGAGCATACATGGGAGCGTTGCATTGATTAGAAATCACTGTCTGTTGAAATCATTCATTTTTGTGATTTTTCTCATCTAAATAAGATTGCTGCTGTGGATCATGCTTGTCATTGGATCATTACTTAAGTCAGTTAAGAAGGAGACAGATGGCGATCGGTTGCCATGGCGTCTGGGACAGACACAACTGAGGTTCATTCAGGGCAGAACAAAAATTACCTTCAACGGCTACTTCTGAATGTTTGCCATATTAAATCCTTGTAGGACCAGCCCTGTAGGACCCCCTGACCTGCCACCACCAGCAACTCCCTAAACTCACACACCCTTATTACGCTTTCTTGGCTGACAGGATCATTTATCCTTTATAAAGAACTGGTTGTCCTTCTGGGTAAAACCTTTCAAAATAATATTTTGAAAAATTACTTACACATCTTTTACACACTTGTTTCACACTTTTTATTTATTAATTGAACTGCATATTTAATAAAACAGTTAAGCTGACAGGTAGCATGATGGCTCAGTAGGTGGCGCTGTTGCATCTCACCTTCAGGGTTGCAGGTTTAAATCTCATCCTTGGCTCTATGTGTGTGGCCTCTGCACGTGCTTCCGTGCTTGTGCGGATTTCCTCACATAAAAACATGCAGTTAGGCAAATCAGTGTCCTTGTATTACTCATACCAACTCTGCAATAGCTGGGTGGTAAAGAAAGATGGATGGATTGCATCAAGATAAAGTTCTATGGATGTGATAGCAAAGGTTCTAAATTCCACTAAATACAGCCAATCATGGCTTGCTAGGGAAAAAAATCGAGTGGTAGCATTCAAGGCATCGTCACAATCTGTTGCTCCACTAGATATTCATTGGTGCCAAAGAAAATAAAGAAACACTGGCCCCCACAATAGCAGGAGTGAACACCCCCCCCCCCATCCCACACCTCACCACCTCCTGCTACAAGAAAAACACTTGGGAACTATCTCCTTAATTTGTGTTGTTAGGGCAACAATGGTTAACACCAACAATAGCCAGCCACAGGTCAGCCAGAGCCGTGGAATGACACATTGTTGCGCTATTGTCATTGTCACGCTATTGTCAGCCTGCCGTAAGTTTGTCAAATGGGAACCGAGATGCCATTGGGGAGAAGTCAACCAGTGAACATTAACCCATTAGCACATTAGCCGCTTCTCCAGAAAGACAGGACACAGGAGGTAGGAGGGAGTGTAAGGAAGGAATTGCTTTTGGGGGGGGGTTTGGGGGATGGGCACTCCAAGAATTGGATGGTTCATTCAGGCCCACTGTGCTTCCTGATGCATGCGTTCCCACACCCACCATAGACGGCTCACCAGTCCATCCTATGTCCCTCCATGTCTTTCTAAGCAGGATAACAGAAAGAAGCTATCTTCTCACTGGGAGGGTATCAGCACACTGTGTCGTATATTACTGACGGGATTGGCTCCCACCCTCTGTTGCTAGTTGTGCTTCCATGCGGGACACAAATGGTGAATCCATTGCTTCTTGCCACCTTGACCTTCTTCATCACCCCTTCAGGGAAGAACCAGCATCGCGTGGTGAGGACAGACCACACAAAAAGCTGCATGTCTTGGGAACCATTTTTCAGACGCGATCAACCTTGGCTTTGTGTCGCTGGGGGAATTTGCCCCGTAGAGAAAAATAGTTGGGATCTCCTGGACTAGCTGATATATTTCACATACAACTTTAGCAAATTTACGTTTAGCTATTCTCAAATTTAGGAGAGAACCTTCTTTACAGTAATACCACTGGAACATTACTTCCACATTTTACATCTTAACAAAGTTTTGTAAATATCAGCACAGTGACATTACTACCTGAACATGCTATTAACATAAATAACATCAAAAAGCATTGTTTTATGACAATGCTCCATCTGTATTCTTCAAACGTGGCATCCAACCTTAAACCTGTGACCTTTTAGGTATAAGGTTCGAGTATTATCTGCAACTCTACCATGTCTTCTATGTGTTTATGTATTATTGCAGTGGGGTAACGTTCTAAGAACGTTTGGAAAGCTTGACACTTTGAACGTATTATCTCATTTCTAGAATGAGCCATTGCTAGCTTGGGTCCTCCCCCCAAACGTATCAGATGCATCTGTCATGAAAAGGAATTCATGTCTTCTCATTCCAAACAGATGCAGCAAAGTTCTCATAGAGGACGGACTGTGTTTACATTCATTAGCCTTGTTTTTCTTTCACAACTGTATTCTTGAAGGAGTGATCTGCGAGAGGAGGTACAGAGGGAGGGGGAACAGGAACGGACCCCCGGGAATAAAGACATGCAGTGTTCAGTTGCTCTTCACGCCCCCCCTCCCATGGTCCCGCCCCTGTTGTGAATTGAATTCTTTGGGGTGGGTGTATTTCTGTGACTCTGACAGTTGTTCGATGTGAGTGAGTGCGATGGGCAGGAAACATGCAGACTCAGCTTCTGGGGGGGGGCACTGCAATTCTCATGAATAAACTGTAAATGCAATGATACAAGACAAAAACACTGAGATGCATCATCCAGCCATCATCTGACCCATCTGCTCACCTGACCACAGACCCACAGCTCCACTTCCTCTTCTGGCATCTGCTGATCTGAGGAAAGAAAGGGGGGGGGGGGGAGTTTCTCATAGGGGTCATCTTTAAGGGCCCCCCCTCTGTCACATCGAATGACCGGTTCCTGCCAATTGACACTATTGATGTCCCTGAAACCCTCGGAGATGCACACATAGCAAAGGCCAACTGATCATTTGTCAGTCCATCACAGGCGCTGCCTGTCGTTCGTCTTTCTGCTGCTGACTGCTGCATTATTCGGCATTGATGTGCAGAGCTGGGGCTTTCCGGGTTCGTAACTCGATTATTCAAAGCCAGAGCATTAGGGGGGGGGGGGGGCATTCACACAGTGATGTGCTCCTTCGCAGCATGAAGGTATGTGACTTCAAATGCTGAGAATGCAGACGTGGCATAAGAACTGGCATATAAGCATGATAAACGGTATGAAGATATTATTACAATATTAAAGATATAGCAAAGTATATAAAATAATTAAAATGTGATACAAATCA
Organism: Stomatorhinus walkeri; assembly: GCA_026784285.1. NCBI lineage: Eukaryota > Metazoa > Chordata > Actinopteri > Osteoglossiformes > Mormyridae > Stomatorhinus > Stomatorhinus walkeri. The sequence continues at coordinate 13,114,820 of JAODUD010000046.1, read as the reverse complement.
ATTAAATGTGAACAACAGATAAAGTTAAAGGTCGAGTCTTAACATTAAATAAAAAGGCAAGTCATTAAAAGAAACTCCATAGATAAACGAACACTATAATATAATATAATGTGCTTGTTTGTGGTTATAATCTGATGTGTGAGTCAGGACAGCTGCAGAATTCATCTCAATAAGGTGTTTTTTTACAGTCATATCACATTTTGTATTGTGTGTAAATCTGAGGGCAGAGTTTGAAGAAGTGTGTGCATCATGTTTCATGGGTGGATGAAAAGAGGTGGATGATGGAGTGGTGTGTGTTCATGGGGGTGTATCGCATAGCAGCTGGTATGGAGCACAAATCTGTTCTGCTCTGAACACGCCCCTCCCCTCCCCTCCCTCCACCCCGGGTCGAACTGGCTCTGGGGGGGGGGGGGGCACTTCTAACATAATGGCACCCACCTTTAAAGCAATGTCTCCTTCTCTGCCCAAAAACGGGGCAGGGGTGGACAATCCAGCTCTAATAGCGTGGAGGCGCCTGGTCAACTTCATCGTAGCCAACAAGAGGAAGAATGTTCCGGATTCCGCTGCTGGTTTCCCGCTCTTTTCTCCTTGTCAGGAAATCCGGAGCCCTGGGACAATGACCTCTGACCCCCATGATTGTGCGCTGAGTATTAGGGGCCAGTCTGTCTGCGTATCGCTGAGAGGGACAGGAAGAGACGAGGTGGTATGGGTGCACTGCATCGCAGGATACAGGTTAACATGCTAAGATCCTCAGGTTCACTGATTCTGCACGTCTGGTGGGTATAACCATGGACGGAAATTATGGGATGGATGAGGGGGGTTGTAAACCCCTGCCCCAGTAATCAAAAACAGCCAATACTATCCCCTGCAGCCCCTAAAATGGGTGGAGACCTCAACCCCTATGGACAACAAAAAGTTATACTTTTATATATTGAATGTATAATACAAACAGCCTCACCTCTCAGTCTAACAATAATTCGGTTGCGAAACTGTCCGTTTCATTTCTAATAAAAAAAACCGGAGTAGCCTGTCCTTAAATCACGTCCTATTTGCGCCACCTCCTGGACATTTGTATACATGACGGCTTCACTGTATGACTTGTGAGTCTTCGGAAGACCTCCGGCTTCTCGTAAGTGCTTTTCGAAGCGTTTCTCCTGGTCAGTATGCTTTGCTGTCCTTGAGGGGGTTGGATAATTAGCATCGGCCTCCGTGGCAGATTAATGGAAGTGCTTCGTGCGCTGCTTCTCAAGCACAAACTGCTAGCCCCCCTGGGACTCGAGCACGCGGGCTTGACCGGACCCAAGCGGATGGCGGTGCGCACGGCCTGGCCGGCCGACCGATCCCTTCGCATTAATAATGAAACGGCGCCGTCATTATCGACAGACAGGTAGCCTAACCTGCAAAGATAGTCTGCGCGGTAATTTTTAAAAGATCAATTGAGATCCTTAGCTGAATGTGGTTATTGCACTAGAAAACAATCCGAAAAACAATTATGGGTAAACGAATATTGTCACGGTGGTAAGGCATTTAATATACGTATTGGAAGTGTAACAAGCCAATCGGAATCCATAAATCATTTCTTAATAGCCGAAGCTTCCTTTCTCGTGCAGTATCTAGGAAATGTGATTAATCAAGTGTAAACCATTCACTGCAAATTCCCTAGAGACCGAGAATATTTATTATGCTCTTAAACATAAACTTGTTAAAACGCATGATTGCTTTGATCCCCACGGTATTTCTGTATGGTGTAATCCATCCATCCATTTTCTATACCCGCTTACCCTACTGGGTCGCGGGGGGTCCGGAGCCTATCCCGGAAGCAATGGGCACGAGGTAGGGAACAACCCTGGACGGGGGGCCAGCCCATCGCAGGGCACACCCACACACCATTCACACACAGGCACACCTACAGGCAATTTAGCAACTCCAATTAGCCTTAGCATGTCTTTGGGCCGTGGGGGGAAACCGGAGTACCCGGAAGAAACCCCTCGACGACACTGGGAGAGCATGCAAACTCCACACAGCCAGAGACTCGAACCCAAGTCCCAGAGGTGTGAGGCAACAGTGCTAACCACTGCACCACCATACCGCCCCCGTATGGTGTAATGATTACTGTTAATCTTATGTTATTATTATATATATGGACTTGAAATGCGTGTTTAATTTTGTCAGTGAGTGATTGACTTAAACTCATATTCAGAGATGACTCGTGATCCATGATTAATATTTTATTGTTTATAAGCAAGCTTACAGGATTGGTAGGCACGCCTTGCAGTTGGGAGCGGCTGTCCCATAACGCAGCAGGGCTTGCTGATGCTCCACGGTGGACGCTTGCATTGATTTTTCTTTAGACGAAGAGGGGACCATTAGATACAGCGAATCGATTTATCGGCCTCCCAGAAACGATGGGCAGTGAAACACTTTTTTCCCTTCCTGGAACCGTTTTGACGAATGTCAAATAAATGTGGCTGTTTAAATTTTACAATACTATAATCAGACGCGCTTATGTAAAAGTAAGTTTACTGTTATATCACAATAAGTCACATTAATTATTTTACTTAAGTATTTGCCAGTTTGTATTAAATGCTCTTATATGCAAATTTTCTAAATTGTTCTGTTCTGTTACAAGCCGAGACATTAAAATATAGTAAAACAAAGAGCAATACCACCAACGTGGAGTAGATGGCAGCAAAAAACTATTTCATTTTGATAGCACTTGTTTAACAGAAATACATTGAAAGACGTGGTTAATTTAGGTTATTTTGGAGCTGGAGTCTTTGCGTTTGTTTAATGTTTCCTCCCGTAGTGCAGAAACATGAGGCAAAATGACGTTTCTAAAATACCCATAATTATGTCATTTTAAGTGCCCTACGATGAGAAATTCCGTGCGAAGTTCCAGACGTACCCTATTCTGGATCAGGGTTATTAAAAGTTTATATGGGTTAGTAAAGTTGAACATTTTAATGACAGTGATTTGATCCTTTTAAAATTGTTAAAACGAGCTTTTCACAAACACTAGCTCAAAGCTAGTAGTGCAGGTACTAGGAGACGCGCTTCATACCTCCCGCTTTTGACTGTCTGACACACTGCATCTGCGTGTTAATCTTACTGTGTGCTAATCGTGCGATTGTAGGTACTAAGCATTAAATGGGACGCTTTTGTCACAAGTCCTGGGTGAAAAATCCCAGTGGAGAAAAGAAAATAAAGTGACCGTTGTAATGCAAATAAGGCGGTCTCTGGTGAGGAAGGGAGCTGCCGCGATGTCGGGCTTTCTGGTGCCGTACCTATATAAGCTCACTATTATGGTAATAACGCGTGGTGTGTCTGTCTGTGTGGGACTGGGGGGTGGGTCTCTCGTGACGTGAGTGAAGTTCTCTAGTATTCTAAAAAAGTTCAAACATGGGAGGCAAACATACATATTGATAACTCGGTTACTACTCAAGTACAAATCATGAACAAATATAGTTGCTACTTGAGTTGAAAGATGCGTCCCGACTCATTAATGATGACCGAACATTAGATCAGTATGTAATTGTGTCATTCATGATTGAAGTAGTTCCTGCAGTGGTTCACAAAAGGCTTTAGAGAATTAACAGATATAGTAGCAAATATAGTACTTTGTTTCAGATGATAGATGTTTCAACAAACACAAGATCAATATGTGATTGTGGTTAATTATTATACCAGTGATAGCATGATGCTACATTATTTGTGCCCCCTCAAGAAATCAACATGTCACTGCTTAGAAATGACATCAGCTGAATTAGGAAACGCAGCAACTGTGCCAAAATTCCGTGCGTTCACAGTTTGCTACCCCTAGCGATGGGCATTATTCATGCAGGGTCCGCCCAGGCTCGGCTCAGTGAGGAGTCCGGGGGGCTTTCCGCAGTCTGCCAATGTTACTAGGCGATCTAATGTGTGTAAGTGCTGATTAGCAAACTGGAAGCGCCACATTCGTCGTTAACGTACTTGGTTAACGTACTTTTGTCGTCGACTAACTCAGCTCTTTAAACAGTTTTGGACCCATATAAGTTGAATGGTTAACTTTCATCAAGGGTACAACTGTGGGGCAAGAGGAAGCTTGTACACCAACCACCTTTTGGCCACAAACCGGACTCCTTAGTCACTACCCCCCTTGTGTACTTTGTAGTTATATCTGATAACTGTGTATCACAGAGAATAACTGGTGATAATGAGTTTGCAGGTTCTTCTGTCAACGTTGTTCATTGATGTGTTTTTAATATCACAATGCAAATCAGTCAGAGTAAATTGTGTTCCAATCAAAATCAAAAACGGAACATTTGCATGTAGCAACACCACCGTGAGCAGCTGCTTTATTGCATAAAAAATGTGTGATCTTCTTAGGGGGTGGGGCACAAAACGAATATATGTGTGTGTGGGACATTCTTCTTAATTGTTTGCAAACTGGAGATCTGTGACACCCAATGGCCTCTCTCCTGCAGGGGTTTCCCAAGGGTTGAGTGATGTATTTAAATGAAGACAATGTGGAAACTCACCTTCATCTTTTGTTCTGGTTGGAAAAATGAAAATAGCCTTGCTTAAAATAGGTTTGAGGGCAACTGCAAGGTTATTGTCTGGTATATGTGTGTGTGTGTGTATTATATATAACACACAGTATTATACACACACACACACACAAAATGAATGTACAGAAGTGCCTTTTAATTTAATTTAATCTGCATTATACTATAGGTCATGTTACGTGCAAGTGATATAATTTGCAAGTGTAAAGCTATAATTCATGTAAACGCCACTTGTGTCTTTTCCTTTGTGTCCCCAAATAAATCTGCATTGTGTCTTAAACATTAAGCTGTTGGCATGGCATGCTGGTTAACACCCAGGCATTTTGACACCATAAGCAACTGTCTGTGCTAGAGAGTTTCGGAGAAGCTGGTTAAGTGAAATCACCTTTGACAATTGTCATGTATTTGTGTTTGAAAGGACTGATAGGTGATGTGGTTCACAGGTCTCTTTAGAAGCAGCGTACATCCCATGAAACCTGAAGTGTGTGTGTTGTATCCATCACATTTTCCAGCTGGAATAAACATACAAGTACAGGGAGCACAAATTCAGACAAAGGTTTTGTTTCAACAAACCAGATGAGTATAAAGTGTCACAGTCACAGAGACCTCAGCTGGTTGGTTGAAACAAAATCTCAGTCTGGATTTGTACTCTCTGAACCTGAGATCTCCACCGCTGCTGCTTCGTTACTGAGAACTATATTTTCAAATAGGGCAAGAAGATAGTCTGTTCTAGAACAAGTATTACCTGAAAAGTTCATCCATTTTCAGTTACCACTTTTGCAGGGGATTCTGGGGACAGACCCCGGAGGCTACAGACTCAAAGGTTTCCCTGCTCATTTAAAATGCATGTGGTACAATGTTATGATCATTACACATATTTTTTGATTGAATTATTTGTTCATATGCAGATGGTTGTGCTGGGCAGAGAAAACCTTTGTGTGATTTGAGACATTTTGCATTCAGCAACCATATTTCCATATTTTTTTCCAGTGGTTTATCATTTTATAATCTGTAACACAAAACTCTGTGATCTTCCCTCTCTCTTGTTTCTGAAGCAGTGCTGAAATTTCCCACAACACAAAGAAGCTTGGCAAGGCTGGTTAATAAGAGGTACCTCTGTGCTATCTTATCTGCAAGGAGATTAGGTAGGCGAGAACCTGTAAACGGGGAATGTGCACCAGCAGTGGGGGAGTGAGGCGTTCCCCAACACAAACGACAAGGGGAGGGGGGTGAAAACTGCCATTGTTCCTGCACAAAGAACAGCGGGATTATCTTCTGAGTACTAGGTGCAGCAGGTAGCATGAAACACCGCACTTGTTACTGAAAGTTGATCTGATGTTAGCTGCTGTAGTAAAGTTTCCTTGTAAATGTTTTGCTCTGTATGTGGCTCTGCATAGAGCAGGTTCTCAGCATAAAAACGCGAGAAGACAAGAACACTTTTGGAGTTGGGTTCTACCAGATTACTACTAGATTACTACCTGTATAGATTACTTAGGAAGTCTTGATGGTCAGAATGTCTTCATTTTTTTCTATGCCATATTGTTACATTGCAGTTTATTGTACTGGGTTGTAGGCTTATGACCAGAACAAAATTTGGGGGGGGGGGGGTTCCCTTCCATAGATTTTAAAACTAGTTATTATGCTAGTAAAATGCCTGAACATTAGCAAACATGTTCAAATTTGTTATTTTACAACATGGCTACATGCCTGCTACACACACAGACACAGAAACACGTCATTGATATATAATACATCTGTGTATGGGGTGTGTGTGTGTGCGTGTGTGTGTATGAACACAAAGCTTTAGGCAAACATCAATATGCAACCTTTGACCAAACCTTTGTTTTGATCAGATTTCGAACTGTCTAATTTACTTGGCAATACTCATTCAAGGACACATGACACAGTGTTATCACACATAACGCACAGTGTTATCACACATAACGCACCATGTTATCATGAACTGGTTGCTCGCAGGTGCAACAGAATCAGATGCGAAAAAGCTTTAGTTAATCATCCCCCCAGTGCTACCCCAGCAGGAAGGACGGCATGACACGCAGCACGTAGGCGTGTTCCTGCCGTCTAAACAAGCCAACAGACCCAGCAGGCCGACATTCGAAATCGGGATGAACGTAAGCGTTGTTTTCCGTGGGGGCGGGGTGGAGTTTAAAAACCGCCAAAAGTCCAGTTTGTCTCAACCCTCTGCCACATGGACAGCAGGGCTGAACTTTGGAGCTATCAGCAGAGGATCACACTGCCCGGTCACTCTCATTGTTTTGGCTCCTTTGCAGTACAGACTCTATGTTTGTCAATGAGCACCTGACCGCACCAAGAGGTGTTATTCCGCGCTAAATGCTCCAGACTGTTTTGGCTCAAGCCAGACTAAGATCAGGGAATGTCTGATGTCGTGTCTGATGATAGGGACAGACTGAATGCATAAATGCATAAATGAAGACGTCTTGTCTCATGTGTGGTGGCTCTGGAACACGGCTGATGTAAAGCTACCATAGACTGCAATGACTTGTCATCCTCAACAACTTTTTCTTCCCAAAAGTCTACAAAACACGCCAAGGTTAGTTGGAGTTACTGAATCGCCTGTGAGTATGCCCTGTGATGGGTTGGTGCCGGTGATGAGCTGCAGCCTCAGACTAGCCAGCCTGTTCTGGGGCAAAGCTAGGGCTAGGAGTGATATTCAGGAGAAAGACTTAACATTGAGCTCTGCCTACCCAGATCCTCAAGATAAATCCATCCCAATCAACATAATGAAGTTGGCGTCTGAATTCTGATGGTCTGCATGAGTTTGATCTCCACCATGGGTACAACATCAGTATGATGAAGGACTGCCGTTGAAACATTTGTGCTGAACACATGGTGAAACTTAGATTAAAAGCAGGCATGCCATTGCAGTTCAGACACAATATTCATTATTTGGAACAACGGACTAGAAATTTGTGGGGGGGGGCTGTTATACCTGGGGTGGTATAGTGTTCCCATGGATTTCCTGTCCTAATGAGCACTTCCTATGTTTGCATGTGCTTCCTGTGTTTATGTGGGCTTCTTGTATTTGCGTGGGGTCCCTGTTTTTGCATGGGCTTCCTGTATTTGCGTGGGATCCCTGTGCTTGCGTGCTCTTCCTGTGTTTGTGTGGAGTACCTGTGTTTGCGTGAGGTCCCTGTGTTTGCATGTGCTTCCTGTGTTTGCTTGGACTTCCTGTGTTCGTATTGGCACCCCCTGTTTGCGTGGTCTTCCTGTGTTTGTGTGAGGTCCCTGTATTTGCATGAGGTCCCTGTGTTTGTGTGGTCTTCCTGTGTTTGTGTGGTGTCCCTGTGTTTGCAGAGGCTTCCTGTATTTGCGTGGGGTTCCTATATTTGCATGGGCTTCTTGTGTTTGTGTGGGGTCCATGTGTTTGCGTGGGCTTCCTGTATTTGCGTAGGCTTACTGTGTTTGCGTGGTGTCCTGTGTTTGCGTGGGGTTCCTCTTGGTTTCTGCCCGCAGCCCAAGAGTTGTGATCAATTGACATCCCTTCCAGAGTGTCCATCCTTGTGCCCTGTACTTCTTGGAAGGGGTGTCGGCCTACAGCATAAGAACATAAGAACATAAGAACTATACAAACGAGAGGAGGCCATTCGGCCC
>JAODUD010000046.1:13086338-13105422 GCA_026784285.1 Stomatorhinus walkeri | reverse complement strand
TAATCTGCTTTCCTCAGCTGCTATATTCGGTGCTCTGTAACAAACACCGACAATTAGGCTATTTGAGTTTTTAGCATAGGATTGGATGATACAAACATGCATTCAAACACCAAACACACACACATAGGTTTGCAATTATATCTTTGTTGTGACTCTCCATTCAGTTCTATGGGAGAACTCTAATCACAACATAGCGACCTTAACCTCTACCCAGCCCTAACCTTAACCATAAGTAACCAAACAAATACAAGACTTATGCCATTTTTAGTTTTTTGATGACATTCACGGATCTTTGTGTGGACCTGAAAAAATGAAAAGGTTTACATGTACAGTACTGTGCAAAGTCTTAGGCATTCAAAAATGTATAAATGGTCTTCACATTTGTGCAAAACTATGATAGTATGCCTGTCAAAGGCAGCTTAGCCATTTTAAAACCTTAAAAATTGCCCCCGTATTTACAGCAACTGTCCTATACACCAACATATTTTTCAAGTACTTATACAGCCTGTTTGGCTAATCAAAAGCTCATTGAGTTATGCAACTAATTAAGTTAATTAACCAATATATATTAACGTTCTTGTTATTTTTTTATTGTGTTACCATTAATTTGTATATAATGTTATAATGTTGCTGAGCAGATTTTCACTTGCTCAGGTAAATAGCTGTAAAGATTCTCTTTGGCTGAGACTTTTGCACAGTACTGCATGTACCAGGCAGGGAGAACAGTCACAGCGCCACATTCAGCTGCACGTGCTCTCCCTGTGAGTCCTCATCACACCACTTGCTATATATAGCCACAACAATGTTCTCTTGACGTACAGTCATGTTTGGATCTTAATCGTGGCAGCAGGACATGGGGGACCAGAAATAACTTGGATGGTTTGGAGAATCACCCCCCCCCCCCACACCAAGGGGGCCATACTGTAAGGGTGGGCAAGGTACCATTGACGGGAATGGCAGGCCAGTGCAGATCGGCCTTCTAAGGGACAAGCGGACGTGCTTAGCACTTGGCACGGTGGAGATAGCGGTAGAGAGTTGTGATTGGCTGGGAGGGTCATGTGACTAGTTGGCGGCCACGTTGAATGGCAGGGAGACCAGTTGGGACAGAAAAGCCTGAACACACTTATGTTCTGTTCCGTTCTGTTTTCTCTCTCTGATTCCCACTGCTATCATATGAATCCACACATAAATCAGCACTTCCCAAGGTCTCCTCTGTATTATGAGCACTGGGATTTTTTTTCAAAATGGGTCACGTCAGTTGGGTAACAGAAGTGACGAGTCCAGCAGAGAGACGACAGGATTCTGGGAAGGAATTGCGTCCTGTTGTAAACGGTTAGAACCGGGTTTATCACCGGTGGAGCTGCTATTTGGCAGGAAGCTAGAAACCAAATTGCCAGCATTGTCTTACACAGATAAGGAACACGGCCTGAAGCTGTAGCTACAAGGGGTAATAAAGCATTAAGTGACTTAGGAAGCTGCTGACAAGGCATGATGGGAAAGTGAAATGATTTTTTTTAACTCATGAGTCGTGCCTAATTATGTCTCAGCTCACGTGCTGTCAGGTGTCTCATGGCATCACTTTAGCATCTGCTATCAACCAGGTCTTTCTCTACAGCTATATATCCCTCTGGGGTTAATAAAGTACATCGTATTCTTCATCATGTACTGTGCTTTGAATCTGGTTAATTTATAAGTTGTAAATAGGACACTCAAGGTTGCCCATTGATGTAGACTGGGGGTTTTAATTTAGTAATTTTTTAGACCAAAGACCTTCCAGCTTGAGGGTTCTAACATCCAGCATTACATTAACCAAGAGAGTATACAGGTGGGTGGTCACAAGGGTAGTGGGCCTAGCTGAAAGCTGATTGGGCCCCAGAGTACCTCTTCTGCTGTCACTCACCAATTCGAAACATATCATTGGTTAACAATTGGGTTAGCCCCTCTATATGAATTACAAAAACCTCAAATTACCCGTCATATAAATATTTATTTTGGTGTATCTGCCCATAAAGCTTTCTTGGTAAGGTAAAACAGTGATTCAACACCATGCAAAATTCTGACTGATCAAAATCCATTTTTATTGCCCATGATATTTACAAGTGGGGGGGACCTAGTGTTACCTAGTTGCATAGTGTTATTTCAAAATCATGGTGTTTTTTTAAATATCGATGAGTCTTGCCACGTACAGGTTGACGAATCCTCATGATACTATATGATTTTACTGTACATAGTCCTGAATGTTGACTTCTTGTTCTCGTATCTTATCTGCAGCTGGCACACTTTCCCGAACATCGTTGACACGGTGGTGAGCTGTATGGATTTGTCTTGCAGATAACCTATTGCTGGTGTCACTTCCACAGCAGGTCAGTCTATCTGTTTGGACACGCTGCTGACTCCACGTGGCTAACCTTGGGACCTCGCCTGACATGAGGCATTTACCAGCACAGTGAGCCCTGTGGGAATGGGCGGCTCCCAATTGCAATACCACTGCCATGAAGTAACACTTACGCAACTACTCCCCGGCCCCCTCAGTAAAAATGAAATAGATCTCATTGTCATGTCAACATTTTTTGACCTTTTATTCTCTTATACATTAGCACTGATCATGAAAATGTAGCTCCGCCTTCTTGTACGATTGTGCAATGACAATAAAGCTTTCTACTACTTTTAAATAAGGACAATGGTACAATAAACATAGTTGCACTCTAGTTTTTAAAACAATACAATTTTTTTGTTGATTATGAACCCAGGCTTAAAATGAAATAACATTTTAAGCCCAATGAAGCGTATAATACTAGCAACACTGTATTAGCTCCTACAGCTGCAAAGAAGATATTATTTAACAATTTTCTTTTTAAAATCTTGTCCTGGACAGAGAACATGCAGAGTACACACTGAATGGGGGTCTAGTCTGCTACAGGACACACACCAAAAGCAGACAATTCAGACACTGCGGAAGGAAAAGGTAGTGTGCAGAGAATAGGCAAATCTACACTCCAGTCTAGGAAACCTAGGACCCACTGAGCCATAATAATAGGATCCATCCATATACCCACTTGTTCTACGCAGGGTTGCAGGGGGTTGGAGCCCATCCTGTATAATAATAATAATAATAATAACAATGATGATAATAATAATAACAATCATTATTATTATTATTGTTGTTGTTATTATTATCATATCAATGACAACAACAACCATAATTCATACAAATACACGAGACAATAATAATACATAATTGTGGCGTTTTCATGTTCCCTAAATCTCACTTCCATATGAGCTGAGCTGTGGATTGGTATCATGTTGTTCACATATGCGCCAAACCGACGACACTCTATGCTTCATAAGTATTGACGGAAAATGAATGGAGAACATCTATTAAAAACTAGACCCTAAACTGGAGGAAATCTCTGACGCGAGCGTTAGTAAGGATGACGTGGCGGGGAGAGGGCGTGGCAGAGGCAACCGCTACGTCAGTAAAGAAACGCGGCCACTCGCCTTGTGTCGCCAGTAGCGTGTGAACCCGCCTTTCCAAGCACGGTTTGAGCGCTGAAAGCCGACAGGAGCCCCTCAATTCAGTACTTCTTACACATTTTTTTTTTTTACAGCAGAATGGTGAGAAGAGAAGGAGATGATACATATTCCGCCACTAATCTGATACACAAAAAAGGCTTTTGGACGAATAGGAACAAATTTGCCAGTAAGGTAAGTCGACGTATCACTTGGTATGTGGTATTAAAAGGTTAGCGAGTTGTGAGAAAGCGAATTGTAGTAAATGTAAGTAGAGCCACTGAATTAATTGTAAATTGGCTGGAGGTAATAAAGAGCTGTTCGGTAACTGCATAGCGTGAGAGCCGTATGCCTGTCCGGACCGAACGCCTGAGCCCGTTTCATTCGGTCTGAGGGGGAACAACGCGTTTCATCCGAGTCTGGATTGGCTTTTAAAAAGCCATAAAGCCGTACAAGATGTTTATGTTTTTAAATGTTTTGTGGCAGTAAAGAGAAATTTAGCACGAGTAGGTTTTTCTTAGGCTGCCGGGGGGCTACGTGTCACTGAATGAGTGAATGAGCTTCGCTTAGGTTAGTCAGTCACCAGCCCGTTAAAATGTAGCGAAGTCACCTAAACATACTGTTGGCATTATAACTAATACTTATGTTATTAATCTTTTACTAATTGTCCTATGTTTTCTTTTATGCCTTTATTTTTTCCCCACGAGTTCACTTGTTGCCGGTTTACAATACTACACGGCAGCTTCATTAATTTTTTCCCCCATTGTTATTTATTATTATTTATATTCGGTGTTATAAATGAAAATCTGTGCTACGCTGAACATGCCACCAACGTAAAAAGAAAAATGTGCTTAGTTTGGATTCTCCCCGGAGCGAAATTTTTGTGGTTTCCGGGTTTCTGTAGTAAAATACGACTCTGTAGCGATCGGGTGGTAGGTAACTTCCACATCTTTGACCTGCTACGATTCCCACGAATGAAACCCGAAGTGTATGCCTTGGAAATATACTGGCATGTTTTTAATAAAAATTTTTGTAGCTGTGGTGGAATCCCCATAAAAGTTTTGGATTTAAGGGTTTTTTTAACAGCCAAAACAAACCTGAAAAAAAACCCAGCATTGAAGAATCACACATTCAGCACAACGGTAATTCTTCTGATCCGTATTTTGAGTTGTTGCACTCAAAATGTTAGATCTGCTGATGTGTGATGCAAACATTGCAGGTGTCTGGAAACGAGCTTTGACCCAGTCCGGTCCATGGTACTTCGTTCAGTTTGTCTACCATCCAGGCCATCTGTATATTTCGTTGTTCTGTATTAATGTCCGGGGGCCATCTGTCTCCATAAAGTTGTGAGCTATTGTCCAGGTCTCCAGCCATGATAGTCATGTTACTGCCGTCATCTAGAGGACACTTTCACTCCTAACACACATGTGCCCACCGGCACACATGTGTGCGTTTAGAGTCCACCCATTATATTTGCAGTGGGGGTGGGTGGACAGATTTTATCCACCGGACGGAGATCAGAATGTTGTTGGATTGTTCAGTCCTGTGGGTGTGTCATGGGTCTGATGTCTGATGCCATATTAAGCGCCACGATGACAAATTGTCTGTCGGCAGAGCTGTTTTGGGAGCAGCGTGTCGCGCTCTGGAAGCATACGGAAAAACTTGGGAGGAAAATGGTGAAATTTTGTTGTCAGTCATGGCATCAGGTTGTTGCTGTTTGAGGCGTCCACACAGCTGTGAGTTCTGATAAGTTGGGCCATCCACTCAGTTCCATAAGATTGATTACTCTCCCCAACACCACCCCCCCCCCCCCCGAAATGGAGAGCCCAATCCAGGGACACATCCAAACGTCCCAAGGTTAAATGAGTGAGATGCTGCCAGGCCGACCCATAAATGTATGAACTTTGCACTTGGATCCACACTGTACCAGTACTATGGCCTTTGAATAATGTCCCCCCCCCTGTGGGGAACACTCATACTTGTTTCCCTACTTCAGACATCTTAACAGTTCTCAATTTGTACTCCCCAGGGAGATGAGAAGAGGGGCTTGTCAGTGTGCAATAAACTTTGCTATGCAGTTGGAGGTGCTCCGTACCAGATCACAGGATGTGTGCTGGGATTCTTCCTGCAGATTTACCTCCTCGATGTGGCACAGGTGAGCTCTCCGCCAACACCCCCCCCCATCTACTCCACACAACTTTTTTTGCATACGGTCAAGGCACACTATTGGTCATAGTCCTGCTTATAGAAAATGGTTGAGGAGTGGAAAAAACAGTCTCTCTCTCTCTCTCTCTGTGAGAAAGCAAGCTTGGCACCATTTTAGTAGTTGTTGCCATGCATCACATTACTGAAGGTAACGTGTTCTATAACAATGGCTTTGTGCGAATCCCAATGTTCAGGCTTTGATTAAGCATCAACTGCTTGCTGAATAGAAACAAGACAGGTTCATCATTCCCGCAGCAGTAAATGGGAAAAAGTTCTCTGTTGAATGCTGAAGGGAATAATGCAAGAGGTCATTGACCTCACCCAAAATAACCAATACATACACAAATTTGTTTTGGAGGGTAAAAAGGGAGCTTTCTGTGATCGTTAGCGACTGATAACTCAGTCTTAGTTGTGTGATTAAGTGTTTCTGCAGATTTAAAAGCTACTGGGATGTTACATTGAATGTCTAAATGTAGCGATTTGTTACAAACCATTAGTTTGGTGTCTGGTTCTCAGGGCAGTTTTTTTAAATTAGTTTATTAGCGAATTTAAGTTGTAATTGTGTAAATGTGAGGTCTGAATAGTTTTTAAGATTATCATTTACCTGTAGGCACCTTTTAAAGGAGTACTGTCTGTTTCTAAAGTAGTCAGACCTGTAGTGCATCTGTTTACCCATGACACAGTTGTGGTACAACCTACCAGGCTCCCAAGCCATTCTAGCCATCACTCTGTTTCGAAATTGGTCGCAAAGGTGTCTTTCCTCAAGTAACTGGCTTTTCCTGGCATGGTTACTCTGTAATATGCCCTTCAGCTTCATGGTAATGACCAGCTCGTTTTCCTGTGAAAGGCCTGACCTTAAGTTCAGTTACTGTATGCTTTGCAGCATTTCTCCCGGATTGCCTCGTCTGTGATGCCGTAGGCTGACTCTTGGACATAATTTGAATGCCCCTTTACCAAAAAGAAGAAAAGAAATTAAATGAATTTATATGCCTAAACTAGAATGATATCCACTCAACTCTGTTTTATTTATGGTGACTTTAGAGCTGTGGGGGTGTACATTATGGTTTGACCTTTTCCATTAGGATTTTTTTTTGCCTTTGAAGCAGCAGTTTAGTTGACCTTGCCTTACACAGCATTATCCTTTGAGCAATGCATCTGGGTCGAAGGCCCCCGCAGCTGGGAATGAGTGGGAGGTGATTGGTGTCCCGTGCCTCGGACCCACTCAGTACAACAAGAAGTCTTACTCGCCCCCTCTTCCCCCCCGATTCTTTCCTACAGCTGGATCCTTTCTACGCCTCAATAATCCTGTTTGTGGGTCGAGCCTGGGATGCTGTGACGGACCCCATGATTGGCTTCCTGGTCAGCCGCAGCCCCTGGACCCGCTTCGGCAGGATGATGCCCTGGTACGTGTACCGTGTCTATGATGCTGCCACCGGTTCTGTACTTTTGGTACTTTGAGTACACGACACGTCATGTGACGCAGCGTTTTGTCATGTGACCCAGTCTAGTTTTATGCACACCCATGTCATAGAGCGGGACGTGTGTTTCTGATCCAGGTTTACTTTGTAACTGATTAACAGGAGCCCAGTCACCTTAATGTCACAGGCTTGCTGCCTGAAACACCAAAGCCAAATTTCAGTCGTCGGAAGCCATCGGTGAGTCGGTGTCAGTTTAGTTGAACACGGTTGTTCCCCATTGATGCCATTTTGGCCAGTTTAGCATCTTGAATTGCCGTCTGAGCTAGTCAGCTTATCTGAGCGAGCTCTAGCCTTACTGGCCTGCTCCAGCGCAAATGATCATAATCAACAGGAGCTGACGTCAGGTGACGGGAGTCGGCCGTTCGCTTGGTGTATACCCAGCGTATGCACTGTACCTTGAGCTGCCTGCGGCACTTAGTGTGCCCTTCAGATTGGCAGTCACAGTGCCCTGAAGAGAGCGACAGAACTGATCTTCAAGTTGTGCTGTCTAGAAAAAAAGATTAACTCCTAATAAGTACACATGAAGGCATGTTGCAGAGTGGTCAATAGCCAGAGGAAGATTTATTCTGGGGTTTGTGAGTTCTGCAACCTCAGCAGGGGGGGGTTTTCTGGGATGCCATCTTTGACCGAGAGGCATGCCAGCTCTTGGTGAATAGCTATTTTTGTGTTGGGATTTCTGTCAGGAGACTGATTGGGGGGCAGAAGAGAATTGGCTATTCTTAGAACGCTTCCTCCAGTGAATTTCAGGATTGGCTTCTTACTTGGGTTCATCGTTGTGTCCTCAATGTCAGAGGGACTGTATGTGTTCTGCTTCTCAGTCAAAGGACAGCAGTGGTTGCATTTACCTGAGGAAATTTTGCTGCACACTATGACAAGATGCTCTTTCACAAGAAGAACAAATATTTGCATAGTATACGTTCGGAATAAATCCCAACATTTGCATGGTGGGATGGACAGAGCTGTTGTCTTTGCTGTAATGTTGCACTAAGATACAGTGGGTGTCCCTGTGATTGTGTAACAGCTAAGCGGTTAGCCAGCAGGAACATGCTATTCTCAAAGTGTTTTTCGACTAAATCTGCTGGAATGACTTGAGCGTTGAGACTAAAGCAGCCTCTGTATTTTAGAAGGGAAGCCTGACTTGTGCAAAGTGTTGCCTGTCAGTGTTGTCTGTAATAAAGTGTGTATCGCGGGCTCTGTTTGCTGGGGGGGGGGCGGCTTTGGGGTAATGGGGGGATGATGGGCAAGAAAATTATTTGCTCTGATTAGTCTCGCGGCAGAATACAGAGCCTGTCTCGGGAAATGGGTGCAGGTGGGTAACTGGAAGTCGCTGTCTGCTCTGGGGGAATGGTGAAGGAAGTGGGTATGTGGTTGAGTCCGGTTCCAATGAGAAGCGTGGTAATGAGCATCCTGTGCCAGCCCCGAGTCCCTCCTGATTCTAGATGCGCTGCAGAGAAGCGCTTATCTCTGAAGCAGTCCTGACTTTGTTTGTGTCTCTTCCCCAGCATGTTTTTCTCCGTACATTTGTTCTAAGTTTGATTTAAGGTTTAGTGGCTGATGTGATTGTGCCTCCCAAAAATTATAGTGCTGTCACTCAGAATACGTGTGACTCAGAATAACTATTATGCATTTCATGGAATTTTTTCAAGTGATGTCATCACGCATTAAGACTAATTATAAAACGGGAAGATGTCACCTACGGGAAGGGAAGTGTTAAGCCTCGGAGTACTGAACCCAGGATATTTCCCCAACAAAATGAACAAGAATCACGTGGAACTACATACTGTGTCCTCTTGTATTTCGAATAAAAATCTACTTTAAAAAATGTGGTATGGAGAGACTGAAATAAACTTTAAGATGTAAGGGACCGGGAAGCCAAGGCACCAGTTTTCCCCTGTTGGTATGGGAAGAGGAAGTTGTGTTAAGCATGTGTGCTGGGGGAAGGGCTTCACTGTGATTGGTCCAGCCCACAACACACCACTCCCTTTCGCCCAATAACTGCTGCCTCGTCCACCCAAAACGTAAGAATGCATGAGGAATCTGGGAGGTTACTACAGTTCAAGCTGCTCCGTCGTGGTCTGACTGCTAGGCTCGGTGTCAATTGGCTGATATATTAGTGGGGTAATGTGAATCGGCCCTGTGTAACAGCCCACCCCCGAAGCCTACCCCCCAGGCCAGACAGACACAAGAACCAACTGTCAGGCTGTCCGAAAAAAAGCATGTTCTGTGTATTTGTATGAATTTGACAGTGTTCATCTGTTACATACGACTTCTCGGCCGCCTCTTCAATTGGCTCGTTGCAAGAATTAAGAATTCCATTGTATTTCTGTCATGCATAACTATTAGTCATTTCACTCATTTAGTTTTTACTCAGTGCCACACGTGTGGCAGTGTTTGGTAGATGGCTGCATTAAATTTGCATGTGTGTTGCGTTTCTCATTTGTGTTTTGTATAGGGAGTCAGTGGGAACCGATGACTACAGACTTTGGCAATTTATTTTCTGAGCACTGGTAAAATCATCAGAATTTGTCTAAGGAAGAACTTTATTTTTTGTCTCTAATTAATCTGGGCACAGACAGGAAGTCCCAGATCTCTCATGGATAGCAGTGTTCTGTCATTTCCGTCGTGTTAAGTACAATTGACTGCAAGTAAAATGGTTTTAAACAAGCACGACTGCTCAGAGGTAGAGTGACCAAATGCTGGACAAATCTGCACAGCAGCAAACGTGCTTGGGTTTTGTTGGAACTTATAGAATAAGAGCTATAATAGATAATATAATAGCAATAGCAAGCCGCTTATAGAATAAGAGCTGGTTAGTTATGGTTATTGTGATAAACCTCAACTGGCCGGTTCGTTCAACATGTCACCCTGCCAGTTGAAAACGGGTCCGGACAGCTGTCAGTGGCGCATCAGCCGGCTGGCTGTGTGTAACAGTTTCACAATCTGTGAGGCTTTAATTACACCAGATGTACCTTTTAGCTCAGTGATAATTGCACTTTGAAAGTACGGTTTTTGTTACAGAAATCCGTTAAGCCACGCCGTCTCTCCCAGCAGTGGAAGTAGGCAATTGAGTAAGGTATGAATGATGCAGTGTCACTGTAAACTGATCGTAAGGTGGGGTTGGTTAAATAAAACGAATGGGATACAGTTACTCTAATTATTCAGTGCTGCGTTTTGATTCTGAGCGGTGTTTACACAGAGCCTGTTAGAGGATAGATGTGGGAAGATCTTCCCCATGTGTGAAATGGCTTTGTCACGTTGCGGTGGAAGACTTTACACTCCAGGGATTTTTTTTGTTTTTTGGGCCTTGGAGCACTAGAAACGTACCATACCAGTGTGTGATCTAAAGCTAGATGTCCGCCTTTACTTGGTAACCGCTTACCAGTGTACTTCTGTAAAGGATGTGTGTAACTGCGGTTGTACCCTGGGGTGGAGGTAAGCCCAGAGTAGGACTCTTACGCATTTCCCGACACATACTCAAATTGTTTTACACAATGCACCGAAATCACGCCTTTTGGGACGTGGAAGAAAACTGTAACAGCTGGACAGAACATTACCACAGTACAAGGAAAATGTACCAGTACCTGATCACCCCCCTACTGAGCAATCTGCTCTCATCTGTCTGCCAGTAATTTAGTCATGCGCTTTCATCAAGGGTCACGCAACACCGGATGGTGTTTTGGTCACAGATCCAGAGTAGATTAGCACAGTGTAGAGAGGCCTCCGTGCCGGCTAGTGACGTAAGCAGTTGTCATGTCTGTACTTGCCCTCATCCAGTCTGTTTCCATTACGGGGGAGTGTGGCCTCTGAGGAAGTCGGCGGGGGGGGGGTTGCTTCAGTGTTTCCATGGCGCTCACGTTTCTTATGCGTGAAGACATTTCTGGCCTTTGTTAGGGGAAGTGCTCTCGGGAAAGCCAGCGGGGACTTGCGGGAAATGTTCTGGTTGGGACAGAAGAGGGAAGAGGCTGATGAGGTTGATAACTGTAAATGCTGGGGGTGTAATGATCATCTGGAACATGTTACAAAGGCAGTGACTTGCGGAGTATGATGTTAGACTGAAGTTAGAAGAAGAGGAAAAAAGAGGGGAATAGGAAAAAAGGAGAAAAACTGAAGTTATATTGCAGAAGGATCTACTTTGCTATAATATGTAGAATAGTGCAGGTTTGTGGTTTGCCCTCATACCAGAAGGTTATACATTCAAATTCCAGGTACTGCACCTGTGCTTTTCCCAGATTATTTTGTTTATACACTGTTAAAGTTATTGGTATTTACAAGCCTTGCCTTGATAAGCTGGTTTGGCTGCATCTAACCAAAAGCAGTTTGGTTTTATAACACAAGTTCCTCTGGTGTCTCTGGTCCTTTGGGTGCATAATTATTCATTGAATAAGTTTAATTTTGTCAGATTCTAAAGCTTCTATAGCTGAACGAGTAAAGTGGTGTTCTACCAACACAAAGTTTGTGGATTCATATTCTTGGGGGTGTGCAACCCTTCCCTCTACTGTAAATTTCTTTCAGGTAAATGAGTAAATGTGTAATGCATTGTGATTTTGCTTCAACTTTGACCAACTTTGTTTTGTGTTTTTTTTTCCCATTTGTTTTTTACACACCTTGCCATTGCATTAACTTGTCAGTAACTCATCCAGTTGTCTCATTCATCTCCCTCAGGATCGTATTTTCCACTCCTCTGGCGGTGATGTCCTACTTCTTGATCTGGTACGTCCCCCCTGTCGAGAAAGGCAAGATCGCCTGGTACCTGGTATTTTACTGCCTCTTCCAAACTCTACAGACGGTGAGTTTCAAACATCTGCCCGCCCGGCCCCATTCCCCCGTACAGACATTCTGCATCAGTGTATTGCGTTACTTGACCTGTGTAGGGGCCAGATAGTCTGCCCTGTTGGCTGAGGTCCTGTTTCACTCATCACAGTGCTTCCACGTTCCCTACTCCGCCCTTACAATGTTCATCAGCTCCGAGCAGAAAGAGAGGGACTCCGCCACTGCATACCGTAAGTCAGAGTGGAACTGAGCGATGGCGAGAGGTGACAGCCCCTACTCGCGTTGCAAGCCCCTTATCACAGCGCTCCCGCCATACTTCTGGGCATTCCTAGATAATTCAGGTTGTCTCCAGTCATTGTCTGATCACGGGTCCCCTCACTGGTTTGTGTTTCGCTTATCTCACAGGAATGACCGTAGAAGTAATGGGAACACTGGTGGGCACAGCTATCCAGGGCCAGATAGTGGGAGGAGCCAGTGCTCCTTGCATCCCGGTGACGACTGACAGCGTCCAGGAATTCAACTCCACAGGCCTGCAAGTTGGCCTGGATGTCAACGTCTCTCATATATCTCTGGACCAGACGGTATGAGCTCTTTAAGCTGCTTTGTAGCAAAGTTCTCCTGTTGAGCATGTCACTAGCCGGCACGGAGGTCTCTCTACACTGTGCTAATCTACTCTGGATCTGTGACCAAAACACCATCCGGGGTTGCGTGACCCTTGATAAAGCACATGACTAAATGGTTTTGTGTAAATGCTTTTAAGTATGTCTGCTTTTTGCATGTCAGCATGTTGCTTGTGCAGATTAATTAGGGACACTATTTACTGATGGCTTGTGACATCACTATTTTTAATCACAAGGCCTGCTACAGGCATCCCTCTCTATAGTAAAATAAAGTCCCCTCCCCATTTCCTTCCGCCCTCGGCAGAAAACAGCGTACATGATCGGCTCTGCTGTCATCTGTGGAATCTACGTCCTCTGTGCAGTCATTTTGTTCTTTGGTGTGAAAGAACACAAAGGTAAGAAAGGTATCCTTCCTCCCTCCTTTCTGTTCTTGCATGTGATGAGTACAAGCATCATGTCCCTCACCATCTCCAGAATGCTGGCAGGCCTCCCATTCCAAGCAGGAGCAAATGTAGGCCTGCTTTGGCTCACCATGAGACTGCTGGCTTGCGCGGGCTGGCGGCTCTCGTGTCTTTGGGTGAGGGTGGTGTGTTTCTGAAGCACAAGCTGACCAGCAGCCACGACATCCCAGACTGGGCAGGCTGGCATTAGTGCATGCTGGGGGTGGGGTGGGGGTTGAGCAGCCCCATTTTCCAATAGCTATGTACATTGAATTATGATCATTTCTTCTCCTTCTCAGAAATGGGCCGATCAAAGTCGGACCATTCCATGTCGTTCCTCCAAGGACTGCGCCTGGTCATGAGTCATGGGCCTTACGCGAAGCTTGTCATGGGTTTCCTCTTTACCTCCCTGGCATTTATGGTACGTTCCACCTTGGCTTTTAAACTTAGTGTTACAATATGAGATCCTTCAGGCTGCCACATGATGCAGCCTCCTTCGCAATCTCGTTGGCTAACGTTTTGCTTTTTTCTGCCCCCAAACAGCTCCTTGAAGGAAACTTTGCACTGTTTTGCAGCTATACATTGGGCTTCAGAAATGACTTTCAGAACATTCTCCTTGTTATTATGGTAAGACAACATGCTAACGTTGCTGTGAGACAGACTGAAGGTAACAGTAGATTCACTGCTGCCAAAAAAAGGATTATTCTAATTCTGGTACAGTTTTTTTTGGAGCAAAGCCTCTTCGTATGATCTTACATGAGATTCCCAAATCATTTATTTAGGATGCTCCATTTTATAATATTATCTACTTTAGCAATGCTAGCTGTGAAAATACTGCCCCAGATATCACTTGGCACTCTCAGCAGATGCTGTTAGTCATTTAGATGTCAATAAAAGGGGGTGGGGGGCGTAAAGGGAGGTGTTCTTGCCAAGAACAGAACTCATTTTGCAAGGATGGGCACATGAACTGCAGTTTCAATGTAGTAGGATGTTGAAGGGGAGTTGGTTTTCTGAGAAACCACACCCTTTGCTGTATTGTGGGACTGCCTCTAGGTTGCCTTGGTATCCGACTTTTCCTTTCGAATACCCTCTGGTTTTGTGTTGAAAGCAGGCTTTCTGAGCTGGAGTTCGTCCGGCCGCCTCTTTTATTGGAGGGAGGCTGGGGAAAGTGAAGTTGAAACTGATTGCATGGTGGGAAGCAATGGAACCTGACACTCACCCGGCCTGGCAGAGTCTTGTCCTCCGTTACTTAAAAAGCAGGGAGTGAGAGTGGCTCAGTGGGTTAGGATGCAGTGCCTGTGATTGGAAGGTTGCTGGTTCAAATCCCAAGGGTAACAGAGTGATGTCACATCGGACCTTCGAGCGAGGCCCTTAACCCCCAGCTGCTCCAGGCACTGTCTGACCCTGCCTCCTCAAGTGCATGTTGCTTTGAATAAAAGTGGCTGCAAAGTAAATAAAAATGTAAATGAATTCATTAGCCCAAAGATGCCGCATGGTGTTTCAGGAGTGCTTGGAGACAGAGGTGATCTCAGGCATTTGTCCCCAAACGACGTCATGGTCATTTTCTTAGCTCTGTCTCTGCTGATTTAAGAGCCAAAAAATCATTTGCACCTGTAGTGTCTGTGCGCCTTGCGATGGCTCTGCAATGCCTGGAGACGTCCTTCTGCTCAAAAGCTTAGTAAATTGGAAATTATATTTATGCAGACTTCAGAAATGTCGGGGTTCTTCATAAGATCAATTTCCTATAAATTTCACTTGGGTGTGGAGGGATATTTTGTTCCATTGTTTCAGTAAGATCCTGTGTTAATAACAAAACTTAACACTGGAGTCCTAAAACTGGTTTAGTTGCCTGCAACCAGGGTCATTATTGTTAACAAAAACTAAAATAAAACATTTTAATAAACTGAAATAAAATTAGATCTTAAAAATAAACTAAATGAAAACTGTAAATATTGCTTCCAAAATGAACTGAAATAAACATTAATGTCAAACACTTTCCTTTACAATTTTTAAATATTTAGTTAAGAGTAATTTATCTTTAATGACCAGTAATACCTGGGACTTTGTATTCATGTAGGGTTCTCTAAAGACCAGGCCTATAAAATAGCTGTACAGTGGTACCTCGATTCTCGAACTTGATCCGTTCCGGACTCTGGATAGAATCCTAAAAAGTTTTTTTTTTAAGCATTTAAACACAAAATGAACAGGATAACACATGAAGAGCATTTTTTTCTTAATGGCTTCCAAAAGATCTTATCCCAACATTCGCCCTGTCCTGCCCTGATTGTCTGCTCCTTCCGTGTGCCACTCCCCCTCATTAACCTCATGTGGAATCTCCATGTGATCAGCTGTTTCTGGTTGTTGTCATTAGTTCTCTGTATTAAGTCCACGTTTCAGTTTGCTTCCCCAGTCCGGTCATTGGGTGCGTTCGACTTGCTTACAGCGCTGGCTTAAAGCAACGCATTCTGATCCTGATGCAGTGCATTATGGTTAGATGCATTGCGACCTCTCACCTGGCTGCACAAATTGGAACTGCCTCCGTAACGACACACCTTTGCCCTTATTGGCTGAAGAGTTTAGTTTCATTCATGATGTTTGTATCCCAGGCAGTTCCGATGCGTAATCTGCTATTTCTCCTGAATATCACGTAAAGCAGTGAGAACTGGTTTTCAGTTAATTTACCTGGTAAAATAAAGTTTAAATAAATGACATAAATGCTCTAATAATACACGTAAGTTAGTGGTTTATTTATTGTTAGTTACTGTAATGTTGCGCTGCTTTAATTGGTTAATCGTCCAGTCTGTGAAGAAGGCATTCAAGTAAGAATTGCATTGTAATATGACTCATTTCCTGGCACGTACAATTTATATTAGGTCAATGTTCACGGTTCGACTTCTGATATTCAGATCGAGTTCTAGGTCAAACTGGTTTGTTTGACTTTCAATAAATTTGAGTTCTAGTGAGTTCGAGAACCAAGGTACCACTGTACAACTTTTCAGTCTGTCCCTAATTTCTAAACCTGAAACGTATATAGAAACTAAATGGAAATGTACCACAAGGAAAATGAAATGAATGATTTCAAATGAAAATGTAAAAATACCTTTTAAAAAAAGTGGCTGGGACTGTGGTCCTTAATCCGCGATCTTTTCCAGCTGTCTGCTACCCTGATGATCCCATTCTGGCACTGGTTCCTGACTAAGTTCGGAAAGAAGACGGCAGTGTTCCTAGGCACCACGGTGAGTACCGCCACACCGTTGCCAGAATTTTCCCCCACGCTTTGAGCATGAATTGCATGACACATGCCCTAAAGTGTTTAGACAATCGTGAATTCATAGCCTGTTTACGCTGTCAGTGTGCTGACTGAGGCCTTTTTTGGGATCAGTGGTAGCCTCAGCTTGTGAAAATGCCAGTCATTAAGTCTAACCTTCATTCCATTCCATAGTCAGGATTTTACAAGCACAACAGAGCCTAGGATTAACATGGGAATTTAAGTCTTCCCTGTATTTTGTTTTGCGCCCATCTAGTCAGTCATTCCTTTCATGATCCTGCTGGTCTGCGTGAGGAGCACCCTCATTGTGACATACGTGTTGACCTTCGCCGCTGGTGCCAGTGTGGCTGCAGCCTTCCTCTTGCCATGGTGAGTTGGAGCCCGGACTGGGACACTGCTAAAGTGTCTGTGTGGGCTCTTTCCGGGTGTGCCCAACCCAGGCCACACGAGCCTCTCGCTCTGCCCACAGGTCCATGCTCCCCGATGTGATTGATGACTTCCAGGTGAAGAACCCAGGCTCTCGCGGCCACGAGGCCATCTTCTACTCCTTCTACGTCTTCTTTACCAAGTTCGCCTCAGGCATCTCCCTGGGCGTTTCCACCCTAAGCCTTAAGTAAGAGAATTAAGTTTTATTTCAATTTGGCGGACGGACTGCTGCGCGTCTGGGCCATAGTGAGCGGTGCTTGATATTGATTAAGAAATGATTCATTCAGACACTTTGCGTAAACTGGAATATCTGTGGATTTTACAGTTACATGTTACACTCTGTTTTTGGCCATTTTGTTGAAATAATCTGTAGAAATTGCAGCTCCCTCCTGAACGGATTCCTTCCGCCTCTCTGTCCTTCAGATTCGCAGGCTATGTGACCAGAGGCTGCTCTCAGCCGGACGCCGTGCACTTAACCCTCAAGCTGCTGGTTTCGGCCGCACCCATCACGCTCATCATTCTGGGCCTCCTCATCTTCTTGGTATACCCCATCAACGAGGAGGTCCGGCAAGGCAACCGCAAGCTGCTGCAGGAGCTCAGGTGAGGGGCCTTGCTCCCACCCCACCCCACCCCAGCCCAGACGATTTGGTTGGATCTCGTCGTTTGGTTTAGGGTCTCTCTAGGGCAGCGGTGCCCCATCCGCAACGGGCCGGTGTGTATGCAGGTTTTTGGGGTAACCTTTAGGTCAGCTGATCAAACCCAGGTGTGAGGACTCTTCAGCCAATCAGCCCTCTAATTAGTAATCTAATTAGGGAGCTGCAGCAAAAACCCGCACACACATGGTCCTTTGCGGGTAAGATTGGCCACCCCTGCTCTAGGGTGTCCAACATTCACGCCTTGGGCAGCTGCTGACTTAAAGGCTGAGCGCATGTCTCAGATCCTGCACATTCACATCCCAGAAAGCTGACTCCTGTTGGTTTACCTTGACTGCTTCATTAAATGTTCACGGCGAACCGATAGACTATCGGAAGACCGACTCAATCTTGCATACACGGTCAGTGTAATGATGCCGAATGAAGCTCATTGAGCACATAGTTTGGCAACTTCGACCAAAGCTACTACTTGTTGGTGACTGACCTTACATGCTTGCTGTGGATTTGCAGGGACAGCCAAGCGGACTCTGAGGACTCTACTGAGCTGGGAACCGTGTAGGACACAGGCCACACCTCCAGCGGAGTACTGCAGGGAGGGTGGGGGGCTTGTCATGGGTGTTGAGCACGAACTGCTCAGCCACATCAAAGGTACTATGTGGTTCACCAACCGCCCCACCCCCGCCAGAGACCTTTGGGGGTCAAGGTCACTCAGGCTTCTTACTACATGGACCAGAACCCATTGAGATATTGTGAACCCTTACAGACAAAATGCCAATGTTACAAAAGAAGTTTTTTTTGGGGGAGGGGGCAGGGGGGTTGTTTACAATTTTTTTTTTTTTTTGTATTCTGGAAATTGCCACAGTTTCCACCAACTGTTACGTGCCTAAGTTCTCAGGTAGTAGTACTGGACGAACCTTGTGCTTCGGAGTAGGTGAGCTACGATGAACGGAGGTGCACACAGCCAGCATCTTCAAGAGCCAAATGCCTTTTGGGAAACTGGAAACTAAAATATATGCAAAAAAATGTGAAGTCATTCAAGCTGATCTATTTTTTTTTTCTCCCTTCATTTGTATTTCTATGCTCAACTTTGTTGTTGTGGGAAACACCTGGGAAAGACGTTTGGCAGTGGGTGTCATTCAGGATATCCTACTCTGCTGTATTACGTATAGTGACGTTTGGCAGTGGGTGTCGTTCAGGATATCCTACTCTGCTGTATTACGCACAGTGACGTTTGGCAGTGGGTGTCGTTCAGGATATCCCACTCTGCTATATTACATAGCGACATTTGCTGTATCTCTTTCTCCTGCAAGATTTTTTAATTAAATGTAATTGTCATTTTTATGGCAGACATTAAACTACTACATTTATACTTAAGAGGGTGGGGAAAAATTTGAATTGGCCAATGTGCCCCTCCTTTGCAGTTGAATAAACAAACACTAACTTCCCACTCAGCTGGGACTGTAAAACTAGGGGACATTTTTTTTTTCTTGATAGAAGGCTGTTGCACATTTTTATGTGTATATATTTTGTATGTAAATTTGTGTATATACATTTCGTAACTATAGACCCCAATGTGGAAACAATTGATAGAATAATTGATTTATGTTGTAGTGACTTTTGTGATATAAATAACTGTTAAATGAAGCAGAATGTTGAAGCAGTGTTTCTTTCATCTGAATGGGGGGGGGGGGGGGGGGGGGGGGGGGGGGGGGGG
>JAODUD010000046.1:12951939-12981465 GCA_026784285.1 Stomatorhinus walkeri | reverse complement strand
CCAGCCGCTCTCGTTCGTGATTCCTCCCGGGGCCGATAACTTCCGCGGGCCTGAGACAGGCATTATGGACACGGATCACGGTGGCAAAGCGCACGCCAGCACATTCTGCGCAAACACTGACCTTCCGCTGTGCAATTCCACAGAACATTTCTGCTCGCCGGTGTAGATGACAGATAACCAGAACACGGCAGAGAAAAAAAATCCTCCCGGCCAATGGTGGTGTGGGGGGTGTGGGAAGGGTTGTTCTGCTTCTGGGAGCTACGCCCTTCACACGATGAAATTGCACTGTATGGATTTTATCCGAAGCAGCGTGCATTATGGTAAGGCAGGGTCAGACAGTCCCTGGAGCAACTGGGAGTTAAGGGCCTTGCTCAAGTACCCAGTGGTGACATCACTCTGCTGTGACCCTGGGATTTAAACCAGTGATCTTCCGATGTCAGGCAATCTGCTGTCTGGGCCTCATCACACGTTAGTCTTGTCAGTCAGGTGAAAAGCACCTCCTGCTTTGGAGGTCAGATTGTGTGATCTCCGTGGTGCGGCCAGTCATGATTTTCACTGGGTTGGCCAGGCGCTTAGAGGGCCTATGGGTTGTTCTAGTGGGCGGTTTGCCTCGCATCTACACCTCCATTTTTAATGCTGGTATTGGGATCAAGGCTGAGGATGAAATGGAAAAACAACTCATAATGCCCGTTTTGATTGCAGCAGATTTGCAAGGAAGTAGCCAATCACATCAAGGTTAACAGTGCTGAGGGTTAGGATTATAGTAAGACAGCAAATTTGCAATAGACAACAACAGCCAGTCATGTTAAGCTTTTAAAGTTAACAATTTCGAAGGACGCTGACTTTGGAAACTATTTTTTAACATGCTAGCATTTGATTATTACGCCAACAGTGAACTCCCCCAGCCACGTGGGGGCGTGTGTGCATTCTTCTCTTATCCATATGAGTCTCCTGTGTTTACTCCATTTTCCTCCCACATTGCAGTGACCTTGGTGCCACTACTGCACATTATTGTGTGACACCCCATCTATGTCCCCTGTCCTGCACCCCCAGGCTCTCTGTGACCCTGTGTTTAATAAGCAGATATGACAAACAACCTTCTGTATTCATACACATGAGCAAAGCGAGGTCAGTGGCATTTAATGGCACACAGATCGCTGAGGCAAGCACCCTTGATCTTATTGCCCTGCATTTGCCATCAAAACAGCTAAATGAATCACTTTAACTGCCTCACCTTTAAATTAAAGCATCAGATAAGTAATAAAGGAACGATAATAGGTACCATTGTAATGCCATGACTCTCTACAAGCAGGTTGAGGATCCTGAAAATATATGCTGTCCATTACTGAGTATCTATTAGCAACCTAGGTTCACCATTCAAGGCTGTTTTCAAAAGCTGAGGTTATAAAACCGACTTTATTTTCGAAAGCGCTACATGTTAAATGCTTTCCCCCGGTGTTTTGAGAATAGTCTGATATTTCGGATTTTCCATTTGCTCTTAGGTCAGCTCTGAAGATTTTTTTATTAGTTATATTTCTACTATATCTGTGATATATATGGGTGTGCTGCAGTTTCAGATAATGTTCAAAGTCTAGGTGTGACGGTTGGCATGTTGATTACTTGGCCTGTCCCTAACTCCATGCAGTGCGTATAAACTGCTGTGTTTGTTGGTTGTGACCCCAGTGTCCAGGAGGAAAGACCACCAGGCACTCAGGAAGTTTTGCAGTTATATGTTATTGGTTCAGATGCTGTCTGATGGAGATTCTCTACCCAGCCCAGCCCTGTGCTACATGGGTCTGTTTGTAATCCCAAATAGAACTAGTACTAAAATATAATAATGGTGAGAGAATTCAATTCAGAGTTTATTATCACACCTCTGCCAGGAGTTATGCAAACGGAATTAAGTGGTTTCAGAAATTAGATGAAATTGCACAGATTTTCTTGGTATTGGTGCAGTCATGGGAGAGAGGGTGATGTTTTGATAAGTTTGAGAGTGACTGGATGAATCTGAGCGGCCGAAAGGCATCTATTAGCTCTAAAAGTGCCATCTTCTGACATTTTAACAGAAGACTTGCCAAACGGAGGGTTAGAAGCTGAGGAAGGAAAAAGTGACACTGGACTGTTGTCATCAGCATCACACCATCCTGTCAGAGCATTGGAGAGGATGAACACATGGTAACTTTGGTGGTTTCTCCAAATCAAATTGTCTTGCATTTAATTTTGTTTGCTGGACTCTGGTAATGATGTAATTAGGATAGCTACAAGGTCGTAGCTGCATGAGTCAAAACATAAGTAGGGTAAAAAGGAGTGTAGTCCGTCGCTAATTAACCACTAAATCTCCTTCATCTTCTTGCATGTTACCCTCAGAATTGCATGGTCCTATTCAGGAATGGCTCTATCTCTTTGATCCAGGATGGATCCACCTTCCTGGTGAATTAAGATCATTTTAGCTCATTTAACCCAGATTTCAGCTGAAATGTCCATTGTTTAACATCCAGCCTTCCACGCTCTACCATTTTTAAAATTTTATTTTTTACCTACGATGAATGACCATAATGTGAACTCACTTCAGAACCAGGGCTGCCCCTCACTTGAAGCTCAAATCAAACTGCAAATAGGGGACATCTGTGTCCATGCATTGACCTTCCGCTCACAGAGTGAAATGAAACATAGGCCCCGTTCCTGTTTCGACTCGGGCACTGTCCACTAGCCTTGAAATGCCAATAAATGTTTCAGCTGAGTTCCATCCCTGTATATGCCCCAGGACAGCCAGGAAGTCAGAACTCAACTGTTTTTCCCTTTTCCACTCACCTTACAGCCCTGTGGTGCGGTGGCCTCTGTTCACCCACATTCTGTAGGCTTTTTGGATTCTGAATGCTCCAAGGTATTCCCAGGAAGCACTGTACTCCGCGTATCGCTGTTCTCACCCACTCCCCTGCTCACCTGAGGCTATTCAGAATCAGCATTTCAGCAACGAAGTCGCCTGACGGCAATCCAAGCATTTCAGAGGAAGGCCTGGGAATCTGGGAATCCCAGAGGGTCTGGGGGCTGGATTGGGACTCTGCCCATGAGGCGCTTCTGGCTTTCTCTGATGGGTGTTCCCAGGAACACGCTCTGGTACCGGATCATGACACTCTCGTTCTCAGCTCTCTGCTGCCAGGAACCGTCCTAAACATCTTCAGTTTGTGGGTCGAGACTGTGAGCGCCAGTGTGGGATCTGCTTCCTGCATGGCCTGGCTTAAGCTGTGAGCTTGCCAGAGGCATCATCTGGCCCAGCCCACTGCACCCTTCCCCACTGCATTAAGACCACATAAACAAGGTGTGCGTTATCTGTGGTGCTGATTGGTTGGGATGTGTCCTGTCTCTTGTGTAGGATCCTGATCTCCACTAAAGATTCTCTACGATGCCAATAATGGACACTATGTGAATACTCACAAATTACTGCTGAGAGACTGCACTTTAAGCCCATATTGATTATGTAATTGTATCCTGAATATATTTTCGTAGTTAGCTAAAATAACAAAACTTGTGTCACTGTCCAAATATTTTTGGCCCTGTAATATTTTATATTCGCCCCCCCCCCCATCTGGGAGGGCGGAGCCCTAGCGCCCCCTATGGGCCAGCTGCCACTGTGGTCATAGAAGTGTTATGAACAATTATGGAGGGGTAATTCGCACTCTGAAAACAGTGTCCCTTCTCATTTATGTACAGATGTACATCTGAGTCTTGTCCTGATGTGCTGGCTTTCCTGTTTTGTGTCATACGTCTGTGGACTGGTTGCTTGATCTCTCCTAAGTATAAGTCCGAGCATTCCTCACTGCATTGTACAGCATATACCATGTTGCTCAGCTTGTGCTTAGGAGTTTTGTCCTTGGGATGAACCAATTGATTGATGAACCAGTGTTGCTGGGTCTGAAGTGCACTGGGATGTGCTTTGAGAACATTCTTCTAAATTTCTCAGAAAATTCTGTCACATATTGGATGGCAATGTTGTTACGCCTGTTCTGTTCTGTTTCATTTTCATGGTGCCTTTATGAAGACCCAGTTCGGATAGCCGCTTGTTTTAAGTGTACTCTTGATAAGTTATTTTTCTTTTCCTTCCATCTTGGAGGAAACTTTCTCTGGCCAGTGTTGTAAGGTCCTTATAACTGCAAGTTTGTGTTCCATGGGGTGGTGAGATTCAAAGAGCTGGTCCTGATCAGTGTGCATAGGTTTTCTGTGAACTTCAATGTTAAATCCTCCATGCTCCTCAATATGCACAGTGCAGGAAAGGTAACTTATTCTCCTTAGTATCCTCTCTAGTGAGCTTGATCTTCTTTTCCAGTAAGTTGATGTGCTCTGTGAAATCTTCTACTTCTTGGCTTTTGATCTTAACCCAGGTGTTGTCCACGTACCTAAACCTTTGGCTTGGTGTCGTTCCTTTGAAAGAGCTCTAGTCTTTGGTTTCTACTTCCTTCATGTACAGGTTGGCTACAATAGGTGAAGAGCCAGGTAACATAAAAAGACACTGTCTCAATGGAAGAACTATAGAGGAGGGTGAATAACATATCAGATGTTCTCAGATCCCTGACAAAAGAAGCACGAATTCCCTGTCAGCGAGTCATGCTAAGGACACGCAATGTCTCCTGCACTTTTCCTGTTTGCCAAGCTTATCTTCAACCTGAACATTTTCTGAATGAGAACATTTGTAAGATGCTGTTGTGCATAAGACCGGGTAAGCAGGAGCAGGGAGATGGAGAATTGGGGAATGAGAGTTTATTAAGAAAACACTAAGGAACCTAACAGGATGAACATTAGACTTCAATGACCAGACTGGGGAAAACATATCTAACGCAGACGTAAATACATAGGACTAATGACAGCAACAAAAAACAGCTGGTAAACATGGGGATTCCACATGGGGTAGATGAGGGGCGTGACACACAAGAGGATCAGATGAGCAAGTCATGAAAGATGCCATGTTAATTTGTTGATTTTTTTTATTGCTTTCTATTTCCTGCTGTCATGATAGTGATACCTACACACCATACAACTGGGTATAGGAGTCCATCAATGGTCCTTTTTTAAAGTTTGTCATCTCTCTGATCAAAGCATGAGACCTAACATTTGAAAAAGACAAGAAAAGTGGGAAAGCACGCTTGTCAGCAATTCAAGCCATCTCCTGGCTTTGTGTGGTTAAATCCAGAGAATTTTAACCAATCTTGGTGGAATCCAGAAACTTTGCTGGGAAGCACAGTCCATGTATGCATCTTAGATGATGACAAATTAAACTTTGTGGAGAATCCATATATTTTTGATAGCAGTTGAGGTTGATTATGGCGATGGTCGTGAGGTTTATTTGCTGGATGCAGAGAACTTTGATTGATCAGAAATACCGGTGATGCTCCCGGTACTGATGGCGCTGGAATGGGAGGAACACGAGATTATTTGATTCTGCTGCGAGTAGAGATGGGAACGTAAGATTCTTAAGCCATTGCGGGGGTGCATAAAGGCAGGAATTAAAGGGTACAGGAAAACCGCGGGGGAGATGGGAGTCACGACATGGCAGAGTCTGATAGCGGTAATTACACACGATGTCACCATGAAAGCCCTCAGAAGAGGCTCACCATATTTAAGCCCCTTTCGCTACAAGAGAGGTCAAAGCTATATATTTTCAGTCCCTTTCTATTCCGGTTGTCAGTGGGTAGGTTGAATAACGAGCAGTGCTATTTATTCCTGAGCTGTCACTGTGGAATTCTATACAGTACTTTTCCTGACAGTCTGGTGAGTCTGACTGAATTATTGTTACTGACCATTAATTTTTGTCTTTTGGTGTCTAAATGTAGGTGCATTTCTTTTGGGATTAACAATCCGTCCGTCCATCCGTCTGTCTGCTCGCTCTGAATTGTAAAGATCCCTCGGAGTTTCTGTCTGCCCTGTGACTGGGCCCTCTTATCACATCCTCAAGTTTTAGATAACTGTTGTCAATTTGGCTGTCAACTTCACACCACCTCCTTGACCAAAGATGGACCTCTCTCCTCAGTGGAAGTTCCCTGCAGATGGATGTGGGATTGCTCCTCGAGGGTCTGTCTACTTTTAGCTCCATCTGTTTCCCACTCTGTTCCGACAAGCTTCCCTGCGATGATGAGCACCTTTGTCACAGTGGGGGGTGGGGGGGCTTGTCACCTGGGTCACAGCTAGCGACACATCAGGGCTTTGCATCTCAAACATTTCTCTTCAGATGACAAAACCCTGTGGTGCTTCCTAACCGAGTCTCTGGTACTATCATTTTTTGCAAATGATTATGAGCATTTTATGGTCTGTCAGTTTGTATCACTCCTTCACAATGGTTAGATTTACAGAGTGCCATGTTTTGTGTATGTACCCGGTGGGATAGGTCCAAAATCACCACAACGACTGGGACTGACACTGAATGGCTGTCATACCATCTCTGCTTGATTTCTCACATTCCTTTTTAATGCCTCCAGTTTTACAGGCCTTTGCTGTGACGTGGGAGGGGCATATTCTGAAAAAGCAACAGATGGAGGCAGATTCATTTTAAAACCATTGATTCAGCGTGGATTTTTAAAACATATTGACTCACTGACATTTCCTACTTCCTGTTTTTTCCAGTTATTAATCAATGTTAATTAAGACAAACTTTTGCATACATTTAAAAAAGCAGATTCTAAACCCTACCAATGTTTAAGTAAACAGATGATATGTAAGTAAACTCAACAGTTTCTGGGGTGTTGTGGGGAGTAGTTTAATATTCAAGGACTTCTTCTGAGTTGAGAGATATTTATAGTGAAATGCACGTTTGCAGACGCAGAGTGGGAGCATGTAGGTTTGTGCTTAAGCCCTAAACTGGCACTGCTAACTATCCTAAACATTTGTTGACAAAACAAAACCAGTAGGAGGATGAGAGAAGGTGTGGCTGTAATCTTTGACATCGGTTAGCGTCACTGGAATGTTGGCATTCGGGATTCGGGCTGGTACCTCAGAAAGTTAGAGGACTGTTTCTATGTCACTCTGAGTGAAAGATTCACATGCTTCTTGGAAATGTGCATTATCTTAGTAGCCCACACTTTATTTGAAACCATCTTCAGCTGCATGTACCATCAATTACAAGAAACATTTGACCTCTGTGCTTGCAAAGAAGGGTTTTTGCCACTAAGTATTAAGTCTTTTTTTGTTAGAGGGTCTAAATACTTCACCCATGAAATGCCAATCAGTTTCTATCTTTTATTTAAAGCAATTTTTTCAATTTTGCTTTTGATGTGCTATCTGCCACTGTTAAAATAAATCTACCATTAAAATGATGCTGTTCTGAGTCTTCATTTCTTTTTCATTGGACAAACTTACAAAATCAGCGAGGGGTCAAATAATTATTTCCTCCACTGTACATGTAGCCCTGTTGATGTTTTTTCTCTTGTCTCCCTCTATGTGGTAATGCATATTTAAATGCTTTCTTGAATCTTTCCTTAATCTGGTCATTAGTGTCTTAGCATCCTAATGTAGCGAGCAGTCCTGTGTTCCTGATTGTATCACCCCTAATAAATCTGGAAATTTACCTATACTCCTGTACCCCATGAACCTGTTTCCCTGCCCTGCACTGCCATATCCTCGCTGTTACATGATAAATGGATACCAAAATTAACCATATCGCCACCTACTGTAACAGTATATAACAGACATATTTCGGTCAATGAGCTGATTCCCCTTCAGTTCATTGAGACAAGGACAGTAGTCCAATTAAATGGCTTTAAACAATTAAATGGATACAAGCATAGCTCAACTTAGCTGTGCATGTAAACATATTTACTGATTCTAACTGGCAGAGATCATTTGATCTGATGATCACACTGATCATTTTTGCATTTCAAGCCCTTTCACTATCTGTGTGAAACCTTAATATCTATGATAAGAGGCAATCTCTGTTGTAATGGGATTTTGGTTTAGACTTTTGAGTTGATAGCAACTCTTGTACACTACTTGGTTTTATTAAATTATTTTTTTTTAATTAAAAAAAGACCATTGAAATACATAATCTGACATCAAGTGTTGTTCATTGTACTGCATACTCCATTCCTGAAGCCACACATTGAATGCATCAATCTCATTTAGTTTTATAATCATGAGTTCATTTATTGTACCATTTTCTCTTTAAAGTGCGTAATTATAAATGAACATGGGTGTCACACTCCTAAAATATGTCAACACCTTTGTCGTATTTGCCAGGTGCATATCCACACTGTGTGTGTGTGTCTGTCTGTCTGTGTGATAAAGGAACTTTGAATGGGTTTTGAAGGGTGACAAGTTTATTTACTATGGAAAAAAATAAAATGGTGTATGAAAAATTTGCTCAAATAATTAGTGTCCCCACCAATATGTAGGTGTAATGACCCGCTCGTCCGAAACCCCTTGTGGCCACGCCCCCCTCATTAACCTCTTGTGAATCCCCGTGTTTACCAGCTGTTTTGAATTGTCTTCATTAGTTCTATGTATTTAAGTAGAGTGTTTTCTGAGTTCTGTCATTGTATTGTTATGCCTTTTGTTTCCATATCTCTCTTCGTTTCCCTATTAAATGTCTTTTTACTCCAGCCTTTACGTTCGCCGTGTCATAACAGTAGGAAAATTATTTGTTTATTATTTTTTATTAATTATTATGCTCAACTAGTCTGTTTATCGTATAGAGTGTATCATGGAAGTCCCAGTTAGTCAGTCAGATACTGGAAGAATTAGTTCCAAGCTGAAATTAGTTCCAAAGTGAAATTTATTAATTACAATATCACTACTTAACCTGATTAATAATCACGTGAACATCATTCTCAGCGGGTACTGTAAGGTAGGAATTCTGTGACAAGACCCTTCTCACAGCTTTTAAGAAAGTATAGTGATACTTTAAGAAAGGGGTGCCCAACTCGAGTCCTGGGGGGCCGTAGCCCTGTGTAGCTTAGTTCTTTCCCTGTTCCACCATAAATGATTCAGCTCAAGATCTGTGTGGTAATTAGCAGAAGGAGTGTTAAATGAGGGGAAACCTAATACTGTGCAGGGCTCTGGTCCCGAAGGACTCGAGTTGGGCACCCCTGCTTTAAGATATGCTTGGGACTTCAAAAGCTTAGACCGGTTTGTGCCAGTGAAGTGACTTAAGGCTATCATTCAGATGGAGAATTAAAGTGTATAAAAGATAGAAATGCACCAATCAAATATTCAGATTGGTACTGGCACCAATTCAGACCTGTTAGCCTGATGAGTTATCGGCCATATGTGACCGATCCATGTTCAAGAGTTACTTATTGTCACGACGAACTGGGGAAGCAGAAGCAGCGAGAGGGAGGATCGGGAAATACCAGGTTTAATCGGGAGATAGCAACATGGCACATGAAACCACAATGCAACATTAATGGCAGCACTGGGGAAACACTAAAACACAGACTGAAATACATAGGACTAATGACTACAACAAGAAACAGCTGGTAAACATGGGGAATGACACTTATTTAGTTTTCGGCAGCCTGTAAAAAGAGCTACTATTGCTTATTAAAAATGATTTTATACAATAAATCATACGACAGCTGTTTCCCATTTAAGATGTGTTTTTTCAACATTCAAGCTGAATTCTAGCACTGCCTCTCATCTCAGCCGTTTTTTCACCACTAAGTGAGTGTGAGCGCAGTGACTCCCACCTGCTGTGATATGACGTGCATATGTTTTGCAATATGGAAAGCATAGCAGTAAACACATCAGATAAGAAGGTGAAAATCTGGAAGTATGTTACCCATTAAAGAACAATTAGTAGCACAGGGACTTGCAATCTTTGTAAAACATGAATAATATGAAAAAAGCAATGGATGATTTGGGAGTCGCTAGCTTAGGCTGTGTTGCACATTCACTATAGCTTGTGATACACGAGGGGCTGCAATTCCAACATTCCAAGTGTAAGAGACGCTTTTGACGGGGATTTTTTTTTTTGCATATATTTTAGATTTGTATATTTTATTAATATTTATATTAATAAAATATAAATTATTGATATTTTTATTGTAGCGCCAGACAGACTGAAGCATGGCGAGAGCAGCAAGGAACAAGGAGACTTGCTTGCCAAGACGGGACACGCTCTTTATTATAGTCCTGAACGGTAACTGGCACTCAATGAGACCGAACTGAACGTAATAGGGAAACACGTGGAGGTCACACTCTGAACTGTTAGGTACATACATGGTTGAAGACTACTAGGCTACAAACGTGCGAGGACCGAACAGCATTCACATAAGACAAGGGCAACATACACGTCCCAACCATGAACACCAACAATCATAAACACCAATGTTAGAAATGTTGAGAAATTGTTTTATTGTCATTTATGTTTTATTTCTCTAGATGTGCAAAAGAACATGCACATAAACGTTTCTTTTCTTATGCAATAACCGTAGAGCTCTAGCTAAGCTATTTCAGAAGATGTTGTAAAGCCATAGGTGCCAAGCACAACTAACTTCCTTGTTCCGCTTAGCAATAACATGTTTTACCTTGTATGGAACTAAAACAAACTAAATAATATCATGTGACTGACGAGTGAGTGCTTGTGTAACATTTCTGTGTGCAAATAGAAGACGCTGCAGGGGAAGTACCCTTTCGAAGTCGGCTGAGTCAAACCCAGGGATCTGGCCCTGTAACCTGACCGGGCTTCCCTCGCAGCGAGAAAAGGAAACACTAGTGTCTCTCAGTTCTATTATGTGTGGGGACAGGTTGTGGGGATAGGCTGGAATCAGCGAGAGGGTTTTTGCAAAATAGGAGAAACCCAACAGTGCATATAACTAGAGCTGCCCACATTCACATATATTAACAGAAGGAGTCTCTAGGCAAGGCCCACTCTACACCCACTATGGACCAAGCTAAGAGTATTAGTAGGTGCTCCTCAGTCCAGCTGCTGTGAAAACATGTCCATTGGGTAGTCTCCTCCATCTACTCCATCTCCTCCATCTAGAGCGTGACAGACATCACGCTTTACCCTGAATGACACGATGGCCTACCCTGTCGATGTTGTCATCCATACTGGCAGCTGGACGGACCACTTTGTCTGGCTTCTAGCAGGTGGAATCTCCCAGCTAACCTTGCAAAATGCCACCTGATACTCACCAAGGATCACGACACGGGGCTCTTTACTGCTCCAACCGCAGTAAGTTGAGGCCTAAGCTGTGCAATGCACTGTCTCTAAAACAAGTCATGGGCCTTCCCAGGAATGGGAGGGTATTACCGCAGCTTTGATCCTCCCTTCCTGTCTCTAGTTACCCCTCTTTTTTGTCATATAGGACTTGGCGCCTCCAGGGATTTAAAGCTCACAATCACCCGTTGTGTAGCACATAGGGCTTAATGATGCACTAAGATGGGATATTTCATGATTCAAAAATATGACAATTGAATTGTAGGGGTGTGACAATGAACTCAGACACTAAATCATTTATTAATGTTAAAGCGAGACAGCACAATAGACATAATCCCAATTTTGCATTATTTTATTTTTACATTTTTTGCAGAATAAGGATCAAAAAGGGATGTTCAGAACAAAACACTCCAAAAGCATCCCAGTATATGAAAGTGTCTCCCTGTCTGGTCATTGTTCATTGACACCGTTGCTTCCCTGCCTGTGAACCCACAATAAACTCTCCTGCTAGAGGATCAACTTGCAGACATCCTGCGTTTGGGTGGTTCTTCCTCCGCTGCAATGTGACTCTGTTTTCAGTCATATTTCTTTACACATAAATACTTTAAATACATACACATAAATACATACATATTTTTTGTGTAAATGGTTTTTCTCCATTTTTGAGTAAGCATTGTAAGTAAATTTAATTTACACATCACATTTCTAGAAGACAAGCACATACCAAAGTGTTTTACAAAGTATAAAATGCACACAAGTATGGGATGTCTCAGTTAAAGAGCAACAGGAGTAAAGGGATAGAAAATGAAAAAAAAAGAAAATAAAGTATAAAAGTATAAAATAAAACCAAAACTATTCCTGAGCTACACTATCCTAAGCTGAAATCCAGTCCAAAAAGTTTGTCTTAAGAGCAGATTTAAAGAGAGCAACTGATGTTGGGTGAGTTTACTAAAGCCTTCTTAATGCTAAGTAATTCGTAAGTTCTATCTTTTAACATAGAACTTACGAAGGACGCGGCATTAAGACAGCCTCAGGAAACTCACCCGTGGCTTGTTTAACACAGAAAGGCAGATTGTTCCACAGTACTGGGGCAGCAATCTGTGTTTAGACCTCAAGGGTTGATTAGGTTTTGTATATAAGATGGGTCCAGACCATGTATAGATTTAAATACATGAAGTAATACTTTAAATTGAACTGTATAGTGCCAGTAAAAGGAAGCTAGGATTGGGGTGATATGATCCCTTTTCCTAGTACTGGTAAGAAGTCAAGTTGCAGCATTTTGAATACTGAGTGCTTCATAATGTTCAAGTAAGTCAGAAATATATTTAGGGTCGAGACCATTTATGCTTTGTACACAAGCAATATCATATGACATTTAATCCTGTAATGCACAGGAAGCCAGTGCAGCTATTTAAAGACCAATCTGATATGATCTTGGAGTCAATAGGGACTCCTGCAGAAGCATTCCACCGATGAGCCGCAGCTATCCGATTACTGTACTTTTTTGCCACTTGTTTGCCTGTGAAAACACTCTAAAAATAACCTATCCTGCTAAAACAAAACGCATGAAGAAGATTTTCTTTAACTTGTTTAAACGGAAATCATTTAATTCTTGCTATGTTTTTAAAGTGGTAATAGGCTGATTTTGTGATTGTCTTTATGTGGCTGTTGAAATTAAAGTCCAAGTCCAGAACTACACAAATATACTTCTGCTTGATTTGTAGGTTTTAGTGTCATGGATTCAAGGTATGCATTGACTTTCAATCTTTCTTTTTTGGAGGCAGAAACAATTATTTAAGTTTTTCTGTGTTCAGCTGTTGAAAATTCTGGCACATCCATTCCTTGATTTGTTCTATGCATATATGTAGTGAATCTAAGGGACTATAGTCACATGATGATACTGTAATGTAGAGTTGTGTGTCATCTGCATGATTATGGTAAGAGATGTTATAATGCTCTATGATCTGAGCAAGGCTGGAGCATGTAGATGTTGAACAAAACAGGTCCAAGAATGGACCCTTGAGGAACGCCACATGAGATTTTTGTTCGCTCAGATTCATAATTACCTATTGACAAGTAGTCCCTATCTCGTAACTATAATTCAAACCAATTCAACACAGTCCCAGAAAGTCCTGCCCACTTTTCTGGTCTGTCTAGCAGCATCTAATAATCAACTGTGTCTAAGACAGCACTGAGATCCAGTAGTACCAAAACTGCTCAGATGAATGTTATTTAAGACCATAGCAAGTGCAGTCTCAGTGCTGTGGTATGGTCAAAATCCATACTGAGTAAAAAGTAATTGTTAAAGTAATTAAAGTAATTGTTTTGCCCCATGAAAAAACCAAGTTGCTGAAAAACAAACTTTTCAATGATCTTTCATAAAAAAGTCAGTTTGATATAGTCCTATAGTTACTTATTACTGAAGCATCTAGGTTGTGCTTTTTTTTTGCATGATCTCCCTGCGTCCTCGTGGGGTTTCCTCCGGGTACTCCAGTTTCCCCTCACAGTCCAAAGACATTCTGAGGCTAAGTGGAGTTGCTAAATTGCCTGCAGGTGTGCCTGTGTGAATGACTGGTGTGTGGGTGTGCCCTGTGACGGGCTGGCCTTGCATCCAGGGTTGTTCCCTGCCTTGTGCCCATTGCTTCCAGGATAGGCTCTGGACCCCCTGTGACCCAGTAGGATAAGTGGGTATGGAAAATGGATGGATGGTTTGAGAACTGTGGTCTTCAGGGCCCTTGGAAAATGATTTGGTGGATAACAGTTAAGAAGGATGGGATACTGAGGGCTTTATCAGTCTATCGACAACAATGAATGAGGTTTGTGCATTGATGTTATTTTTATTTTAAATTCTTTGAGAAAATAGACCGTCTTGTCCTTTGTAGTTCCAAGTTCTAGATGTAAAGTCTCTCTTTCAAGATGTCATATTTTACCCGTATGGTTTTTCCTCTTTTTTTCTTATCAAAGATAACTTTGACCCTCACCTTCAGAGTACATAAATGTATTCCACCTCCATTCCTAAGTACTCCATCCTAGTGGTTCTCAAACTTGTTCAGGTCAGGGACCCCTTAGTGAGAACAAATGTTGAAGGACCCCCCTCCTCTCCATCAACACCAAACCTATTATATATTATCACAACATGACAGGACACATTTTCAACTTGTGTACAACTCCACTACAAATACACTGCTTTTAAAAAATGCATTACTGAAAATGTAGCATGTAATTATAATTATGTACCTGATAAATTAGTGAGTGGCTGAGCCTGTCTCTGGCTGCACAGTCTAACCGTTCTGGAATTAATGGATGATAAGCAGACTCTGAGGTCATCCTCCACACGCTTTTTTTCCATGGTAAACGGTGCAAACGAGGCCTCACAAAAGTTGGTTGTAGGAATGGGAAGCAAAATTCTCATGGTCTTTGCAGTAAGTTCAGGATACTCCCATGAGGTGGTGGAACCGGACCATTAATGTCCTGTCACAGGAAAGCTCTAACAGTTACTCTTCTACCTTACCAGAAAGTCTGCTTGTGGTTGTTGCGGCTGGTGCAAATGGATCACGTACCCAGTTCCAGGCAAAAGTGTTGAAACTGTATATCAGGGCACGGACCAAGGAAGTAAAGGCAGGACTCCAGGGGTAGGGAGAATACGGGGTTTAATCGAACGGAAGACAAGCAGGACAACAGAACAAGCAACTTAACATAACGGGGAAACATACTTGAATATTGACTTATATACATGACACTAATCAACAACGACGGGAAATAGCTGGTAACATGGGGATTCCACTCAAGGTATCAAGGGGGCATGGCACACGGGAGGATCAGACGAGCAGGGCATGACAGTTATGAAGTGGAAGTGTTTACTGGGTGGAGTTAGGTGTGCGGGAACAATTCTCTCACTGTATCAAATTTCATTAAGATAATCTGAAACTTGGAAAAACGTATCCGCAAATCCATCTTGTATTGTTTTCCATAGCTCAGTTTTAGTCATGAATGCTGTGATTTTGTCACTTCCAGCCTCCAGGATAAAAATGTAACCTCCTTGGTTAGAGAGATTGAAGCTGTTGAGTGAGTTTAATATGTCTGCAAGGTACGCTGGCTTTGCCACAAACGCTGAGTCAGCAAACAAATCAGGTCCGACATCTCTTAAAAAGTCTGAGATCTCTTTGCGTAGCTCAAACACCCATTGCAAAACTTTCCCACATGAAAGCCATCACACTTCAGAATGAAACAGCAGGGCATGGTGACCAGCACCCATCTCCTGACAAAGTCGGCCAAACAGACATGACTGGAAAGCTCAGGACGCAATAAAATTCCTGGTAATCACACCTGTGATCAAAACTGCGTGCAGTTCTGGTTGCATACCTTCAGATGCAAGAGCTTGCCGGTGCAGCATGCAGTAAGTGTGATGTTTGGGTTGGCAGCTTTAATCCTTGCAGTAACTCCACTCCCCTTGCCCGTCATGCAGCGGTGCCGTCACTACAAACAGTGACGGATTTTTCCCAGCTCAGTCCTGCTTCTGTCATGAAATTGTAAATAATTCCTTACCTGATGTCCTCCCAGGCAAAAAGTGGAAAGTCTTCCTTCCCATTGGTAGAAAACGAACACCATTTATTTAGTTGCATTAGCTACATTTGCCGATTCATCTAACTGAATAGAAAAGTGGTCACAGGAACGCAGTCTTTCCAGGAGCTGCAAGCGAATGTCAGCTGAAATTTCTTCAGTTCTCCTCTTCTCTGTGTCATTTGACATCAGTACATTTCTCAACCTACAAGCAGCATCAGTCCCAATCTTAACTTCACATGTTTCAATTGTAGTAGTAGTAGGATGCGATCTTCTCCAACTGAACATATTTTCTTACTTTTAGCAATTTGAATAGCCACCAAGCATGAAGTTTCAGTGCTTTTTCTGAAATTGTTGTAAGTGTTTAACATGTTACTTCTCTGGCAGGTGTATTCCTCAAAAAAAGCCTTTGATTTGCTTGTAGGCTCTGGGTGTTTCGTAGTCAGATGTCACTTCGGCTTGGCTGGTTTCATGACCTCATTTGTTAACAAATGATACCAAAGATCATTTGTGGTCTTCTGTCGCTGTTCTCAATGAAGCCAAACTCTATGTACTTGTCATAGTGGCTTTTTATTTACTAGCCATTTTGTTGAAATGCTGAACAGAAGTACCTATCCATGACTAATTGTTTGTTAATACAAGAGCTGATTAGTGTGTCTACCACAATCAGAAAGAACAATTAACATGAGTGACCCCAATCTTGTGCGCGGGTAGGTTCGCAACATGCATGTAGCGGTGAGTGGTCCGCAGTGGCTGGCATTGGAGAGTGATAATGAGTGTAGAGGTCTGCAGTGACTGGAAGCGGGGAGCGATAATGAGCGGAGTGGTCTGCAGTAGCTGGGAGAGATAATGAGCAGAGCGGTCTGCAGTGGCGTACTGCTCCATGAGTGATGAGCAGAAATTTTCATCCGGTCTAACCAGGTGATCTGTTGCTATCCAAATTTTATATTTTTTGCAGTGCCCCTAGCAATGTTTCATGGATGTTTCATGGGGTCCTTAAAATATCACTGATAAAAAAGAAAGCTGGAGGAACTGATTCAGTAAGGACCACTGCATTATTTTCATTTGAGCACATTCTCAGTTAGAAACATAAAATCAAGGTTTCTCTTGATAATACAATTATTAATTAATAGTGGTTTGCCAGCCAAGGATCTGATTGTCACGTTGCGTGGGTGCAGCGTGCCTGGATGCAGGTGGCGTGGAGCAAACAAGGCAATGAGGCAGGAATATCCAGGGAAACGGGGTTTATTCGGAGACACGGACGGGTAGATTCCACAACACATCACAATGACTGATCTGGGGATACGAACTCAGACGCGGACTAAATACAAAAGAATAACAGGGAACTA
The DNA here is from genome assembly GCA_026784285.1 of Stomatorhinus walkeri. Classification (NCBI taxonomy): domain Eukaryota; kingdom Metazoa; phylum Chordata; class Actinopteri; order Osteoglossiformes; family Mormyridae; genus Stomatorhinus; species Stomatorhinus walkeri. The sequence continues at coordinate 12,964,413 of JAODUD010000046.1, read as the reverse complement.
ACAGGAAGCAGAGGATCACAATCAGACGGGTGGACTACAGGTGGTTTCAATCAGGGTTTGCACACGAGGAGGAAGGGGGGCGTGGCACACATGAGGCTCGAACGGACGGAGTGTGACACTGATATTAAATAAAGCCAAGTTTAATGTATTAGGACAGGATAGCTGTGCACCATGAGTACACTTTGTTCAGCCTGAAGTTAGAATGGCAAACATTTGAGCTATTCCTTGCTGCCTAGTGTGGGCTGTGGGGACAGCAGCGGATCCAAACCCAGCATGAGGAGAGAGACATGAAGTAAGAGTGGTGGTTGGGTAAGGAGCCAGTCTGTCCTAGATGTCAGCATGTTAATCTGTAATGCCGACAGCATTCTTTGTGACACTCTGTGATCCCTTTGTTTGGGTAAGCAGGAACCTTTGGTGCCATCCAGTAACAACTGCATCTGTATCCTTAGCTTGTGTGAGATATTGGGCTAAGCCTGTGTGCTTGTAATCACAAGGTCACCGGTTCAAACCCAGCCTCAGCCTATCTGTGGGTCCTTGAGCAAGGCCCTTAACCCCCAGCTCCCTGGGCGCTGCTACGGGTGGCTGCCCCTTGCGGACAGCTTGCTCTACAAAGAGCAAGTTGAGGGAGGCATGAAAAGGAATTTCCCCATGGGGATAAATAAAGGATTGATTATTATTATTATTATATCCCTGAGCAATCCCAGGCAATGTCATTATCCTTGCTGTCTTGGGGAGAAGATTTGAACTTTCTTCATTTTTCCGCAGTAGGGTGCTAGAGGCGATAGGTCAAGTTAGCGGCTTTCAAATATTTTCTTTTAGCATCTCTTATGTGGTCATCTACTAGCAGAGTCTGTGGTTTGATGTCTTCACTGACGTAATTAGCTGCTTTTTCGACGGTCTGGTGCACAGTTCTGTTCTGATACTGTCCTTTTTGATGTAACATTAGTTTTAGTGGCCTTCGGTCTGTTGTTTACTCCTGGATGCCGCAGAGAGATGCTCCGCACAGGCTCAGCTGTATCATGAGCAACTGCTCAGCGTTAGCCGAGTTGCCAGTGCTAATGTTAGCCATAGCATTAACACTGAGCTCATTTACAGGCAGCTCGTCCAGAACGATGTACCTGCTCTCCAGTCCGACTTTTGGTGAGACATGAGTAGTCTTGTGCTTGTTGCTTCTGGGTCGTCTTTTTCCCTGGACGGTATCTACCCAGAGCTCATGGTGTGGTGCTGCAGGAGTACAGCAGGTCTTCAACCTTACTTCCCAGTTTACCCAGTAGCACATATCCAGGTCTGTTACTGTATCAGTCTCCAGTGGATTTCCATTTGCGTTCAGGCCAGACCAGGGAACAGATCCCACCTTGTAATTAACCTGCAAATTATTATGTTTATCCAAGAGATTCTTTATTTAAGGTCTGTAATCTACTGGTTGGGCATGGCACATTTGGCGCACTTGGTGGAGAGGGAAGAGAGAGGACACATCAAATTCATTTCAGATAAAAATAACAAAAACCACGAAAGAAGGAAAAGCAGTAAAATGTGACCAAGACCACAGCAAAAGCAACCAGAAGCAGCTAAAACTGTTTCATTTAATGAGTAGATGATTAAGGAAAGGAGTATTTTACTTGTCCTTGTAAAGTCCAGAGCTGATTAATACCTAGACATAGTGAATTCCAGTCCCTCCCCATGCAGACACAGGTTCGGCTTTGTCCGAGCTCCACGGTGTGTTGTGCACGCTCCAAGACAAACACCCGGACGCAGCGCTCATTGTGGCAGGGGACTTCAACAAAGCGAACCTTAGACAAGTTATGCCAAACTTTTATCAGCATGTTACGTGTCTGACAAGACGAGCAAACACACTCGATCACTGCTACATACTGTACAAGCAGGGCTACAAAGCTGTTTCACATCCAGAGTTTGGGAAGTCCGACCAGAACGCCAGCTTCCTCGTGCCGGAATATAAACAAAGTTTTTGACATGAAGCTCCAGTTAAGAGGGAAGTGCAATGCTGGTCAGCCCAATCAGAAGCTACGCTACAGGATGCGCTCGGTGATGTAGACTGGGAGATGTTCCGAGCCTGTGCAGATGACATCAACGAGTTTGCGGACGAGACAGTGAGCTTCGTTAGCATGCTTGCTAATGAAGTCATCCCTAAGGTGAGCGTCACACTCTTCGCCAATCAGAAATCGTGGGTCGACAGATCGATCCGCGCTGCAGTGAACGCCGGGACCACTGCTTATAACGCTGGTCTCACCATCGGCGATATGAATGCCTACAAAGCGGCTTCCTACGGTGTTCGTAAACGCCAGTACCGGGAGCGTGTGGAATGTCACTTCTACGCCCATTTTGAGGTCAGCCAGGCAGTGGGTTCTACCTACAGCCTGACAACGGACGATGGTGACGTCATCAGCGACGAACGCGCCATCAGCTTCACAGAGCACGATGTGCGCACAGCACTGCAGCGCGTGAACATCAGGAAAGCTGCAGGTCCAGACGGCATCTCTGGATGCTGGCTGCACTGCTGTGCTGCCCAGCTGTCAAGTGTGCTGACCACCATCTACAACAAGTCCCTAGCGCAGTCCTTGGTCCCCACATGCTTTAAAAGGTCCACCATCGTCCCCATACCCAAGAACAGTAAGCCCTCATGCCTGAATGATTACTGGCCTGTTGCATTAACACCGGTGGTTATGAAAGTGTTTGAGAGGCTCCTGAAGGACACCATCTCCTCCTCCATCCCCAGCTACACTGACCCCCTGCAGTTCGCCTACCGCTCCAACAGATCAACGGAAGACGCCATCTCCCACGTCCTGCACATGACCCTCTGCCATGTGGACAAGAAACTGGGCATAGTGCGATTGCTGTTCATTGATTATAGTTCAGCATTTAACACAATAATGCCCAGCAGACTGTTCACTAAACTGAGGAGCTTGGGAGTAAATAACTGCCTGTGTACATGGGTGCTGGACTTTCTCACTGGTAGGTCACAGGTGGTGAGAGTTGGGAGCTGTGTCTCCAGCAGCATCACCATCAACACTGGATCTCCACAAGGGTGCATACTCAGTCCATTCCTGTACACACTCTACACTCATGACTGTAAGGCCATTCACAGCTCCAACACCATTATTAAGTTTGCGGACGACACAGTGGTGCTGGGGCTCATCACCAACAACAATGAGTCAGCCTACATGGCTGAGGTGGAGAACCTAGCAGTGTGGTGTCATGAAAACAGTTTCTAAGTGAATGTTGACAAGACTAAGGAGCTGGTGGTGGAGCAAGAGCCAACAACGTTTTCATCGTTACTCAAGCAGAAGAGAATTTTCAGAAATGGTGACACAGACTTGTGGAGGCTGGTGCAGAGGGAGCTGCAGTCTAAGATTGCTACTGGAGGAAGCTGGAATGCAAAGAAAAACAAAACAAACGAAAACTATGTTAGCCCTACGTCTCCTCCCTCCACACTCAGCTCTTCTCACCTTTTCCATTCCCCTCCCCCGTCTCCTACCCCCGCAGTCTATCTCTCTCTGTCAGCAGATGACATCAGAGGGGAACTGTGTCCCAGTAAAGCCGCAGGTCCTGATGGGATCACACCCAGGACCCTCAGGTGCTGTGCTGCCCAGGTGTGTGGAGTTTTACATCTGATCTTCAACATGAGTCTGAGACTGCAGAGGGTCCCGCCACTCTGGAAGACATACTGTCTGGTTCCTGACACCCAAAAAGACCCATGCTTTGACCCCCAGTGACTACTGGCCAGCGGCTCCGACTTCACGCATCATGAAAGCGCTGGAGATACTTCTGAAACATCTGAGTCTGCTGGTGGAGCCCTGGATGGATTCCCTACAGTTTGCTTGCTGGTCCTGTATCGGCGTGGAGGACGCCATCATCTACCTGCTGAACCAGGCTTATTCTCATTTGGACATTGTCGGTAACACTGTGAAGGTCGTGTTTTTTTTACTTCTTTGCTTGTAACACAATCAGACCATCACTGCTGGGGAAGTAGCTCACAGGAATGCAGGTGGATGCCCCACTGGTAGCTTGGATTACGGACTATCTAACCAATGGACCACAGCATGTCCGGCTGAAGAGCTGCCGCTCTGATAGCATCCTGAGCAGCACGGGAGCACCGCAGGGAGCTGTCCAATCACCCTTCCTCTTCACCCTCTACACAACTGATTTCAGCTACAGGTCTCAGTCATGTCACCTGTAGAAATCCTCTGATGACTCTGCCATTGTGGCCTGGGTCAGGGACGGACAGCAGGGTGAATACAGGAGTGTGGTGGACAGCTTTGTTGAGTGGTGTGAGCTGAACCATTTACAGTCACAAAGACAGAGGAACTGGTTGTGGACTTTAGGAGGCAGGCTCCTCCCACCCCTGTCACCCCTGTCACCATCAGAGTAACGGATGTGGAGGTGGTTGAGGAGTACAGGTGCCTGGGGGTGCACATTGACAGTAAACTGGACTGGTCCAAGAACACTGACACTGCTTTCAAGAAGGGGCAGACCCGGCTTTACTTACTGAGCAGGCTCAGGTCCTTCAGTGTCTGTAGTAAAATGCTGACTATGTTCTATCACTCTGTGGTAGAGAGTGTGGTGTTTTTGGCAGCTGTGTGCTGGGGCAGTCCGGTGAAGACAGCTGATGCCAACAGGCTGAACGAGCTGATTAAAACGGCTGGTTCTGTCCTGGGTATCAGTCTGTAGAAGGTGGCGGAGGTGTCTGAGAGCAGAACGCTGAACAAGCTTCTCAGTATCATGGATGACCCCACCCCATGCATGCCTCCATGATGGGTCATCAGAGCTCACACAGCAAAAGACTCATTGCCTGCAAATGCAAATCCTTTCTACCTGTGGCAATACAAGTGTATAACTTAATAACCTTTTTCACCTTTTGTCTCTTTTTGCTAGACTTGTGCATACATTAACTTTAAAAAATAAATAATATACACATCCCTACATGTCACGCTGCTCACAAGTGACGTCAACTTTGAGAAACTATTGGAATTTTGACGCATTATTTTGTATTATATTGTTTTCTTGAAGTTTAAGAAACTCTAGCTGTCATTGAAAAATACTTGTATACACTCATATAGTGTCAATTGTCAGATTGTAAAACAACAGTTAACCGCAAGGTTACCATACATCCGGGTGTCATGATCCGTCCGTCCGAGCCTCGTGTGTGCCATGCCCCCCTCGTTACCTCGTGTTCTACCCTGATGGAAACCACCTGTTGTCAATCGTGCTCTTCTGTTTTGGTTTCGGTGTTGCCAGTCTTTAGTATTTAGTCCGCGTCTCAGTACCTGTTGTCAGATCCGTCATTGTGATTTTTGTTTTGTGGCGTTACCCCGTCTTGTTACCATAATAAACCCCATCTTTTGGAATTACCTGCCTCCTCGTCTTGCCTGCCTTACGCCGCCAACATCCAGGCACCCTTCACCCGAACAGCGTGACACCGGGTTTACCTGGATGCAAATTTTCATTTTACAGGATGGAAAAGGAAACTCATTAATATTCACAAGAGAAGCACTACCGGATTGGCGAGTGAACGTGAGCTGGGCTTCACTTTGATGAGATGAGGTCTAAGTCCCATGTGAGGGACCGAGCACCAAACCAGGAGGAGTCACAGGAACAACCAGGAAATTAAAGGGTTCTCTTTTTAAATTAATTAATTTATTTCCTTTTTTAACCCAAACTTAATTTAACAAATATTACACATTGAGCTCATAAAAGAGGTCAAAGTAACAAAACTGAACTCAGGCAAAATGTGAACAAACTGGGTACACACACACAAACATAACTGACCTACTCACAAATGACACACAAGGGTATATATACACTGGCTGATCAGACCAAGAGAAACAATAAAGGTAACTAAACACAACACTAACTATAAAGCACGACACTGCAGTCCAGTTTGTGAGTAATCTAAACAATAAGGAAGAAATCAGAATAACTAAACTTTAATTACAAATATCTAATATTATAACAAACACTAATTTAACTAAAGAACACAAATTTCCCCCTCTCCAGCAGGAACTGGTGGTGTAGTCCAATTAACTTCCGGCATTTAACTGTTCTGAACCCTGGCCACCATCTTTTGTCGAGCTCCTCCCAGGGATCACAGCAGGTAAATGAAACCTTGTAAACATTAATGCTTGCTTCGTTTATGCAATATCAAGTGACGATGACATCCGGTTTGTCCAGAAGCGTCAGAGGTTTCCAATCCTGGCAGCTCTTCGAAACTTTTGTAAAGACATGAAACCTTTGGGCGTCGTGGGATTCTTTTGCGGTTGAAGAGATTGACTGCTATAAGGTTTCTATTTCATACACTTTTTGCCCCATTATGGGAGGTGGCCCTGGAAATGGCAAGAGGAAATCCTCAAATGTTTGGAAATTATTTGAGTTGATGTCTCCTAATAAGGTGAATGAATACTGATATGGCAAAATACAAAATTAGTTATTATTATTATTATCAGTTCCTTTGCTTGTCCAATGGCCAATTCTCACCTGGCTTTCCATTCCCTTGTTGTAAATCACTTTGAATAAAAATAGCTGCCTAATAAATAAATGTAAATGATTATATTCTTATTATTTACCATTATTGTACCGGCCAGGTTTGCACTCTAAACATCCCTCATGCAGCAATAATACATCCTCACTGTGCTAAATATCTACATTACCCCCGAGGGGCTGTCAAGCTACACCACAAGGCATCAGCACTTCACCCCCCCAGTTTAAAAACTCCTCTCTGAACCACAAGAAAAAAGTCACACCTATTGCAGCACGGAATTGGCAATATTTTAACAACAATTAATGAGTCTGCCCCTGATCCATCAAAATATTTTATTGTAAGTATATAATGACTGAAAACACATCAGTAAACCAAAAGAAATATATATTATTATCTTCATATTATATTTAGCACAACCCAATAAGACCCTACTATTGTACCAGGCACTTGTATTCAATGGAAACACATATAGCCTTCATTCTCAGATTGTTCAAAGTGCTACTAAATCCCTGTAGGTCTCTCCTTATTAAAGACTGAAAACACGCTCCAGTATTCCATGGAGAACTTCATGAATCTTTATCAGTCCTTCTCTAGATATACAGTGGTACGTCAGTTCTAAAACTCATTAGAACTCGAATTTCTTAAAACTCGAACCAACCAGTTCGAAATAAAAATTACCTAGAACTCGATCTGAATCTCAGAAGTCGAACTGTGAATGCTGAACTAAGATAACTTGTATGTGCGGGGAAATTAGTCACGCGGCATGTCTCTCAGCGGAAACAAAGGGTAAAGCTTCAGTCTCAGCCTAGCATTAGGTGTGATAGCATCATGCATGTTTACACTAGCTGAATACATATATTTAGACGGTAAAAATACATGGATAAGTAACAGTAATTTTTATTATATAATAAAATACATAACATATTTTTTATTAATTATTTTAATATTAATAATAAACCATTAATACATTTAATTATAATAATATTGTCATGCCAAGTGGGGATGGAACAGAGATAAAGGCGCAGATGTCAGTGCGTTGGGGAATACGGGGTTTAATTACATGTAAGGCGGGTCAAACGCAGACGGACAATACAATGACCGGACTGGGGAAACAAACTGAAATGCGGACGAAAAACAGAGGACAAATGACAATAACCAGAAACATTTGATCACATGGGGATTCCGCACGGGGTTAACGAGGAGGCGTGGCACAAAGAAGGAGCGGACAATCGGGGTCAGACACATTGTTTAGATACACTTATTTTCTTACTTTAAAATTACTGTTTGATAAATGTGCTCAGATTTGTTTAGTACAGTATATGCTCTTGTTTTATCCGGTTCATTTTGTGTTTATATATTTAGGTGTAATTTTTTGGGGCCAGGAACCAATTAATTGGTTCTCCATTTTTCCTTATGGGGAAAATTCAATCATAATTCAAGCTTTTTAGGATTCGATCCGGAGTTCTGAACAGATTAAGTTTAAGTTCTGAGATACCACTGTATTTGAAAGTTGCCTAAACAATTTGGATAAAAATGTTAAGTAATCAAAAGAGCTTAATCAATACTGATATAATTGATATTAAGCCCTGTATCATGTGGAGTCGGATGAAGTATTCAGAAGCAGACAGGATGGGTTCTTTATTATCTGTACAGGGCAAAAGAAGTACTAATGTTTTAGACAATTAGACTAATGAGGGAGCTAACAGGGTGCAGCTGGGAGTGTTTGAGATGAGGGCAGTAATAAGCGATAAAGTAATTGAGCCCCAGATTATGGGAAGGCATTCCAGTGAAGGAACAGGTGGGGCAGCACTACAGCATGTAACATGGAGCTATGACTCCATGAACGATAGCAAAAGCTATACCAATCCAGTGCTGTAAAGGACAGGAGTCTTTAAGGTATTCAGCAGCACCTAAAAAACAAAACATGCACCAAATGTTATATTTAACAGAAAGAAACTATAAAAGCTGCACTGATCTACAAAGGCAAAACACAGTAACTGCACTGACACTGAGAAAAAGGGCTTCAGAGATTTTGACTGTACTGTGTGTGTAGTATGTAGGTTAATGATTAGAGATGCACCGATTGCAGTGTTCTTGGCCGATACTGATTTTTGCCAATTTCAATTTTATTTCTAAGAACTATAGCTGGCAGCATATACAAACAAAAATAAACTTTTCTTCAATGCCAAATTTTATTTTCATCATTAAATATATAAATCGTTAAACTTCCCCCAAACTGCATTAAGTTACAGAATTTTCTCTCATTTAAACAAGTCTCAAAATAAAGTGCTCTGCAGCTAGAAAGGGATACAAATACCAACTGAAAATAAGTTGCTGTGCATCCAGCTTTGTCTGACATATTTACCAAACAAGAGCAACTGCAACAGACTTAAATAACAAAACAAATGTAAGTATCATTTTCCAGCATGTTGTAATTCAGCTGATAACACATTGACCCTTTTCTCTTTTACTCATCTTAAAATAATAAAGTATATATGTTACAAACCTCCAAATAAAACTGATGTGTATTATTCTTTTCCAAATTATAGTAGGTGCAGGGAAATATTATAAATACCAACTATAGTGAGCTAGATTAAGATCAAGCTATTTATACTTTTTTCATACCTATAACTGTAAATGTTTTCGCTAAAACATTTTTACTTTGTCATGGGTAAAAAAACCTTAGCCAGCTTTGCAATTTTAATGATTATTCCATTTCAAGGTTATCTAGTATATGTTTAATAATCAGTTTAAAGTTTATCTCCGGTGTTTCAACACATTTTCTCATTGGTTCCCTTACGGTTTACTTTGGCTTTACATGTATTACAAATTGCAAACTTTCTGTCGTCTTCACTCACAGTAAAGAATTTAGGCTGTCTGCACATGGCTTTGAGGATATTGCCTGCGCGGATGTGCGTATGACGACTGGCGCATGCTTAACGGACCGGTTTGGTATTAGTCATACATGAAACTGACCGGCTGGTCTCCGGTCCGGACCAGGCACGCTCGATTCCTTTCCCTGGTCATTCGATCGGTGCATCTCTATTACTGATAATGTACTTAATTATTCACAACTGAACATAGATAAACTAAGATATTTTCTCATGAGTTAAAAGAGTTTAAGAGACCAGATGTTGGTCAAACTGCAATCTTGATAAAATACGTAGTTAAGTGCCTTCAATTATGTGCTCCATTATTAAACTTGACAGTTTTGATTTGTAATAGTAAATGACATTTTCTTCTGAGGAGAAAAAAATGCTTATAAATAATTAGTTTAAAATACAAATAAACCATTCTTTGTTTCCAAATTTCATCACTACATACAGACACTTCTCCATTCAGAGTATGCGATGCTGGAATATACTGATTCTGCTTTCTGTCCCTGAGAGCTTGATATGGCTTTAACTGAGGAAAATCGAGGTATTTTACCATTTCTGAGGGCCACATTCCTCTGTAGGACTTGACCGAGAGGCTGGTTCTTCATGGTGAAGGTGTAGTTCAGCTCATGACAGCAATCCACCATCAGAAAGGCATGCATGCTGAACAAACCATACTCCACTTGAGAGAAGGACACTTCAGAATTGGGGATTTTACGGCCCTTCCCATCGGTCCACAGCACTTCAGGCAGAGGGTACCCCCTACTTTCGTATGAGAAGTTAACCTTCCTGGCAAGAATGTGGATAGAAAGTTGTGGCTCTGTGTAGAATGCTGAAAGGGACACAACATCCAGAGTTAAATATTAACAAATTACTCATTAATCCATTCATCCATCTTCTAACCACTGGCCATGGGAGGCTGTTAGGGTTCTGCTCCATGGTCATCTTACGTCAAAGCTTTTCTTTGCCATTGAGGGCCCAATTGAGACGGTCAGAGGCCCCTGAGTTATCCACCATTTTATTTCAAGTTATGGGGAGTTGTCAGCAGCACAAGTTGCAAAGGAGAAGGAGGACCTGGGTTTCAGCCCAGGTAAGCCAATGCATTAAAGTGCCCCCCCCCCACCTAAGAATATACACAGTACTGTGCAAAAGCCTTAGGCAGGTAAAGAATCTGAATATTAAATCTATATTAACACTAGGAAGGGCATTTCTTGAAGAAAATTAATGACTGCCATGTGCATAAAAGTAGAAAGACTAAAAAAGAATGAAGGAATGAAATAGTTGTGCTTCACTTCAGTGGTGTTCAGTGATTTTCACCAGCTGTTGGGTCTATAAACATAGTGTGATTGTTGTGGCTTTAAAACAACGAGAGCAATAAAAATCAACAAATTTATATGGAAGAATGGATAAAAGGGTGAAAATAAAAGTGCGAAACAGATGATAGTAGGGAGGTTAGCATAACACAACTGTTACCATTAGCCTTAGCGGTAACATTAACACAAATGCTCGTGTTAGCATTGGTGTAAATGTTAACATGAAACAGCTGTGCAGCTAGCATGAAAGTGAATGAACATTAGCATTACAGACCATTACAGACAACCAACACTGAACTTTGACTACAGGACACCATCAGAACACCATTATTGACCATTAGACCACCAAAAGAAAGATGAAAAAATGATGCATTTATGTTAGGTATGACAACCAAATAACATTTAGCAAATGCCGTTGTAATAGCATTTAAAACATAGGAGTTATGAAGCATTTAGAATGATGGAGGTTTGAAGGGATGAAAGTTGATTGAATACTTTTGGTTGAGTACTATTGGTTGAATACTTTTGGTTGAGTACTATTGGTTGAATACTATTGGTTGAGTACTTTTGTGCAGCACACTGGATGTCTTCAGAAACACAACAAAATTTAATACGAATTTCTTCTGTTTTCCAAAAATTCTGAAATTGGTGCAATATACTCCCATGAACGTCTACTTTCCCTGTAACTTTTGGACAAAGGTACTTTAGTCTTTTGTTTTTGATTTTATTAGAATGTTTAACAGTGCTCCAATTTGTTTTACGCCTCATTCCTATTTTTATACTTATACCATATTATTCCTGTCTGCTTGACTGGCACTTTACAGTTTCCAGAAAGTACTCAGACAAAATACTGAACATACTGCCTTTTAGACAGTTCATTTTTAATTACAGATTCACCTGGACTGAAAATATTGGTCGGAAGAGAAGATACAAATAAAATGCACACTTGCCTAATAATTCTGCACACAGTGTATGTGTGATTGTACAGATGGAATGTTAGCAGTTTCGTTTGGGTTTAATAAAGTCTTCTGATTCTGATTCTGAAAAAGTTAATGGTATCTCGTTAGACGGCTGTAAGAACATTGCTCTTCAAACCCCAGTCATTTCACAAATTCATTACAATTTCACCACCAGCTCATTTAATTAATTAAGTAGTTGTTGTGTTGGTTACTCAATGAAGTGAAGAGATGAGAATATAACACATTTTACAATATTACCATAGTGATTTTTTTTACAAAGAGAGAAAATGTGCTTATAAATGACAGTAACATTACAGTAATGAGTTATTTGTTTAATGATTTAATTTCAAAAACAGATGAGACACTACCTTGTCTACCTGCATGGAGCAGCCACCTCTGAGGTTAGTCAGTCACAAAGTTCAGTCACAAAGCTGTGGCACTGGGCACTGTTACACCTGTCATGGATTAAAGCAGGTGTGGCAAAGCTGAAACGAATCTCTCATTCCCACGTGTCTGTAATTTAAATGATTACAGTTTCAACCAAGTGTCGGGTGAACAATACACAAATACAAGATTCAAAAGAAAAGAATCATTTTTTGGATGAGGTGCTGGTGTAGCCAACAGGTTAGCCAATTCTGTGGTCTGTGTGGATCCCAGTGCCCCAGTGCAGTGATGGGGACACTGTGGCCAACAGGTTAGCCCATCCTGTGGTCTGTGTGGGTCCCAATGACCCAGTGCAGTGATGGGGACACTGTAGCCAACAGGTTAGCCCATCCTGTGGTCTGTGTGGGTCCCAATGACCCAGTGCAGTGATGGGGACACTGTAGCCAACA
>JAODUD010000046.1:12913834-12937457 GCA_026784285.1 Stomatorhinus walkeri | reverse complement strand
ACTGTATATTTAAAAACCCGCGAAGTCGTGAATCCGCGATAAGTGAACCGCGAAGTAGCGAGGGATCACTGTATATATATATGTATCTGGTCTAGTTTGATGCCGTCAAGCTCAGGGCTCTCTGTGGGCCAGTGAAGTTCTTCCACAACCATGTCCAAGGTGTCTTGGTATGCATGTCATACGAGACATTTTGGAAAATTCTACGCATCCGACTTCGTGGGAACGGTTTGGGGAAGGACCTTTCCTGCTCCAGCATGACTGAGCCCCAGATCACAAAGCAAGGTTCATTAAGACATGATGGGGTGAGTCTGACATGGAAGAATTTCATTGGCCTGCACAGAGCCAATAGTAAGAATGTAAGCAGGTCGAGCTTTAAAAGCGTCCATTTAAAAAGGTACATATTTGTTTCCATCGTTCTGAAGTAAACCTGAAAACCTACAGCTTTACAGTGTGATAACATGCGCACAATCTCAACTACATAAACTGGCATCGTTGAAAGATCTATCAAAATGAAAAAAAAAATCTGCAAATCCAATTTGAAGAGCCTTGTTCTTTGAAGACAAAATGGCATCAAAGTGTCTCTTGCTTTAAGTGTGACTCTGAAACAGCAAGATGTTCCCCCTAATTCTCAGGATGGTTCCCATCTTTGGCCAATAGCAAAGGAAGTGAGAGGGAAAAACAGATGCAGTGGGCCTGAGGTGTAAATGATTCACCCGTCAATCAAAAGCTGAGGGGCACTTCGAGAACCTCAAATCACATGACTACTCACTGAAATTCAGGTTCTAGCAGATCTCAATACTTCGTGCCCCACCTCTGAAAAACCCAAGAGGAGGACACTTTGGGTCATTATCATGATTAACTGCAAAATATCAGTGATCAGAACTGTGCTAAGTGCCAGAGTGTATACCAAATCCTAGAATGAAGGAGACTGTTTATATGGGACAGATGTGAATTACTCTCAATAGATAGATAGATAGATAGATAGATAGATAGATAGATAGATAGATAGATCGATCGATCGATCGATCTACTGATCAATATATAGAGAAAATATGTATGCACCAGTGGGTTGATTAACATGTTATGTCCAAGGAGTACAAAACATTATGGACAATGTAGTCATCAAATAAAGTCACAGACTGTTCCCGAACTGTATGATCTGTACTTTTCGTTTTGCCCCTGGAGGATCAGACAGAATAGCTCAGATGCACATTGGGGAATGTTGTGCAAAAGAGCGGAGATGGTGTGACAGTGCAGGAAGCGTTCTGGGTCTCTCCAGCCTTAAGGCTGTGCTAATCTGGGACCTGCCACATGGCACCCTCACTACACCGAGCCCATCACAAAACATGCCGAGTAACTTTAAATGCCTGTAGGAGCCAGAGCAGAACAGTGTGGTGAAAAATGATGGATGGACTTCTATGCTGACAAGCATTTGTCTATGTCAGACTTCCACACCCTTCGCAGCTTCTAAAAATGCTACAGATTTCAAATATTAGATTTAATTTGTAAGTGCTGTACAGCTTAAGCGAAACATTCTCATAACTCCAAAAACCAGTCTATTCATATTGAGTGCCTTGTGTAAATTAATGAGTACAATTTCACTTTAGTCTTCAGGGAGTTAGTATACAGTGCTAGTGACAGTAGGAACAACTGTCTGATTTTTTAGGGCAAGGGGTATAAGACGGGGTCATAATTTATACCAAGGGGCCAACCTTATCATTAGCCAATGATATGTGTTGAATCAGTGAGTGACAGGGGAGGGGACCACTCTGGGGGCCGATTAGCTTTCAGCAGGGGCCAGTGCCCCTGTGGTCCCGCCCCTATATATACTGTATGCCCCTGTCATTTAGTGAAGGCCATTAAGACACAGAGTATAATAATTATGATTCTTTCATGATTACAGAATGATGTGATTCGTTATTTGTGAATATGACAGCAGACAAAACATTTTCTCATGACTAACACTAAAGCAAGTGTTGTCATGTTTGATTGACTGCTAAAAATATACTAATACTTTGTAAATTAATATTCTGTACTACTGTGTACAGCATGGCAAGCTGTTATATGCACAGATATTCTGCCTGTCCATGCATCATCATCCATCCATTTTCTACACCCGCTTATCCTTCTGGGTCGCAGGGGGTCCAGAGCCTACCCAGAAGCAACGGGCACGAGCAACCCTGAACAGGGGGCCAGCCCATCACAGGGCACACCCACGGGCAATTTAGCAACTCCAATCAGCCTCAGCATGTCTTTGGACTGTGGGGGGAAACCGGAGTACCCAGAGGAAACCCCACAACGGCACAGGGAGAACATGCAAACTCCACACACATGGAACCTAGGCAGGGACTCGAACCCAGGTCCCAGAGGTGTGAGGCAACAGTACTAATCACTGCACCACCATGCCACTCCCTGCATCATCAATAAAATACAAATTGTCTGAGAAGTCAATGATAGACGGCGATACTTTGGGCCATTGTCAATCAGTGTTACTTTACAATTACCTCACTGGATAACGTGAGTTTTGCTTCTCAACACGGTCACATACGACGATGCACCCCGTAACAGCACCTACCACATTGGCATTGTGGGTGTGCAAACTTCTCTTTACAAGCCGATTGGATTAACATTCATATGCCAAACATGATGTGTTCCCTCTTAAATCCTTTTTTAAGCATGCTGGCAGACAATAACAAATTGTTGGTCATAACTAACAAGAGAGACTTTAGATCATTGGCAAAAAATAGGGAATGACTTCAAACTGGCTGACGGTGTTGTGGCCTCTTGATATGGCCTTCAGACGATTAAATTAAAAGGAATGTAAATTAACAACTTCTAAATGTGGGTCTTAAGCGAGAACGTCCGTGCTTGTCATGACAGGAACCCAGGCTAAACTAAAACTTCTGCTGGACTTCAGAATGAAACACCAAGTTGCAAAACAGAAACAGCCAGCAGGTGGGAGTAAATGGAGCGACGTAAACTCGTAAAGACCGACAAGTAAAGCATTTTACTAACAATACAAAGGTTATGGGTTCGCAACCCAGGGAGGGCACATACATTTTAATTCTTATCATTACTTTAGATCGCGTTGGATAAAGCATCGGGTAAATGTGAAGTTTGGCGGGGGTGAGGTGCTTGCCTAGGGCAGGTGCGGCCAATCTTATCCATAAAGGGGCGTTGCGTTTGCGGGTTAAATCACTAACTACTGTACTAATTATTGGGCTGACTGGCTGACGAGTCCTCGCACCCGGGTTAGAACAGCTGACCGGCAGTGATACGGGCGCTTCGGGAATCAATTAAAGTTCAACAGTATATTTCTTTGTAAATGGATAATGGCTCATAACTTATTTTCGCCATTGGGAGGCAGCAGACTATATCAACATCCTACGTGGGCACACGGCAAAAGCTTTTTTCATATTTTGTGTGAAAAGGGGATAGAATGGCCGGCTGTCGCTTGGATAGACTCATTAATGCATTTGAGCTGCACATTGCAAAGGATAAGAGGACACACCTTAAATGTAATTGTAATGTATTTTTAATTCATAGGAAATACTGAACTTTAAAATTATATATCTACGATCCATGTGGATAATTGAAGGGACAGTTCATATTAAACGCAATGCTTATTTCAACTTTTACAACCACGACTTTAACCACTTTAATCACTAACCACATTTCTCCTGCAGATAACGAAATGTACTCATCTTAATTTTTAAAGAAGAATAGGATCGCGCCAGTGCCGGCGACAAATCTGACTGGGAGCACGCGGGGGTGAACGTTTTAGGGTGAAAGCCTATATTAAAATACAGAAATAGGCCTAAAAGACTGTGTCGTTGGTGGGTGGCATTTGGACGGGGGTGAGCATGGCTCGGGAATGCCCCCCATGACGCCGACTCAGTAACATGCCCCAGCAGTTGCTCCCCCATTGATCCTGACTAGGACACGCGGCTTGGTGACGGATAGATAGATGTAAGCATCTAAGAAATATGGTGTAAATATTGAAAAAAAATAAACCTTTGACACTTTTCAGCTCATTGTTTTAGTTAAGAGGGACCCTGCATTAGAATATAATAATAACACTTTAATATTTTAATATTTATATATGATGTATACACAATCTTATAGATGCCTATATATGCTCGTCTGTGTGTGTGTGAGTGTGATCATTTATAAGTATGTGTAAAAGTTTGGCTGGGGGGAAATGTACTGTCGCTTTAAAAAGCCGGAATATGGCGAAGAGGGCGGTCTCGCGCGGGATTGTATGATCTTGGTGACCTCACTTCCGGCTCGCGGATTCTTTTCGTCCGTCGCAGGCTTTTGTTCTTCCATTTTCAGGCAGCGAGGGAGAAAGCCGTTGGTTGTGTTTACGAGGACGGAAGAAGTGGTCCCTCTCAACCGCGATTTCCTCCCGCCACTATCAATAAAACGTACCCGGTCACTTGAAAAGTGGAAACTATAACTGGAAAAAAAAGCCTTACTGTATAACGGTTTACCTTTTTTTCAAAGAAGCGCAAGACTAGCTAGCTTAATACATACAAAATGGAGAACGAGAGCAAATATCTCCCCGAACTGCTGGCAGAAAAGGACAGCCTGGATTCGTCTTTCACACACGCAATGAAACTTCTTTCTGCAGGTAAATATGGTGAAGCGTGAAGAGAATGGCGAGCGGTCGGGGTTTCCGTTATCGGGGCGATTGGAGGGCTCAGTCCGACGCCGTTTTCTTTATTGTAGCCGGCCAGCTCTCAGCCCGACACGCGGTGCGAGACGCCAGGAGTAACCGGGACAAAGCTGCTGTGTGTTTCTACCATGACTGGCCGGCCGACCCCCCCCCCCGTTTGCGGGACTCGCCTCGGACACGTGGCTAACGAAACCTCGCATTGTTCGCGTTATTGTGTGAAAATAAAAGTAGACGCGTCGGTATTTTAAGCTGAGTAATTGCTTTAGTTCTAATTGTTTTAGTGTATTCTAATTGTATTCGGAAGTACCTTGTTTCGCTATATTCTGTATTGCACGTTATCCGTGCACGATGTACATGTTTTTTCAAAAACGTCTCGCTTTGTATTTAAGCGATTTTCATGGTTTTGTAATTTGCATTTCGTATTTTGCGTTTTTAGCCTGAACGTCCGCAGGCGTTGTGGGGCTTCATGTCTTTTAGTGTAGTCACCTGGACCCGTGTAAAGTTATCCAAGCTGTTTGATCACATGCAGGATCATCCAGTAAAGGTTTTTGCTTCGTAAGTACCCTACTCGGGTATCTGACACAGCCTATCTTTCGGTTAATGTCCAATTTACCATCCAGTGCTTATCAGGTCAATATTAATGGAGGCACTGGAAGATTCACCGAAGGCAGTATGTCGTGCTTATTTGCTAAGTTTGCCCACGTTTATTCATCTTTATTTTAAAGAACACCGGGCCCTTCTCCCACGGGAAACACTGCGCACTTTTAGGGTCTCCTGGCGACCGACTTTAAAGACCTGCCATGTCTAGGACCAGGGCGCTGGCTGTTTAGCACACCTGCAGATGACGCTGGGGGATGGGCGCCCGTCATCAGGTGTCAGCTGTGTTGACAGGATGTCACACTTGGGAAATAGGGAGACCCTCAGCACGGGAGGGATGTGACCCAGGACCACTAGCTCGCGTGCACGGGAATGCAGTTTAAGACGATTGTCGATTGTGATCGGCGGTTTTGTCTACTTCTGCGCTATGCCTGGGAATTTCACATTCAGTATCACCCCCTGGCATTTTAACCATTGTTTAGGTCCTCGTCTAAACTGATGCATTTACAGACTTCCTTGTAGATACCCGCATGCATCATGCTTCTTGTTGTTTAATCATCCCTTTACCACAACACTGGTCCTGATATATCTTTACAATCTTGTATACCATGGTAAAGACCCATGCACCCATTCATGATCTTTTCAAAGTGTGTTGAATTTTGAAGTGCTGGAAAATGGGGATTTGCATAGATTTGGTCTTGTGCATTCTTTTTTAACAACGTGCCTAAGGCTTGCTTGTAACATGCTCTTATTTGATTTAGAGTTGGATTTTGCTTTCTGCATTAGGTGGTCGTCTCCCCAGATGATCTGGATAGGTAATCTCTGGTACTGCTGCAGAAGCGGTAATGTTATGCTTCCTGAACATTTGCAGTAGGTTTGCCCAGCTGTTTCGAAATAGAGCCTTGTATTCAGTAGCATGCTGGATGCTGCTCTGTCCCTTATGAGTGGTGCAGATTTGCTAGGCTGCACTTTTAGTATATCTCTGCGTGTGGTAGTGAGAGAACAGGGCACCAAGGTCATCTAGCAGTCTCTTATAAGACACGGCTCCGAGCAGTTCTGTTTGCCGGTTCATGATTTTTGTTCTGTTCCTTCGCCAAAGGATTTCTGCATATCAGCTGATCTGATTCTGGGTCAGATGTGTAGCTTTCTCTGTTCCCTTGTTCTGGGTCTGACCCTACACGTGTTCCCTGGCATGCATAACTGGGTTTCACGATAGCTGTGCCTGAAACCTCTTGTTAGAACAGGTCTTGCCTTGGTCCCACTGCAGTAAGCCGCTAAAGGAAGACAAGTGTGTATGGGGGGGGAGGCAGATTGTTACCATGTTCATGATAGCGGGATGGAAATGCTGAGCGGATCGCTTGTTTGAAATGTCTTTGTAGGATAATTGCATGGTAGGCTAGCCAGCTTGGCGGCTGGGAGGAATTTTGCTGGTTGCATGCTCTGCCAAGCAGACGGGTTTTGCCATGGGTCAGTGTCTCGTCACCCCGCGGTGTTGTGGACGCAGCGGAGTGGAGTTTCTGGAGGAGATGGATCGCACGTCAGGGTGTTGGATGCGAAGGGAGCGAGATCCGCGGATTGTGCCGTCATTTCCCGCCCAGAGCAACCAGGCGCTGCTGGTTTGCCGTGGGAAACAGCGCTGCTGATTGAGCTGCATGATTAATAGCTAACAGATGTGATTTCCAGGATAAGTCATTGTGGAGTAGTAAAGGAAGTCTTTGTCCCCCCTTCAGTTCCTTTCTAAAGCAGGCTTTGTGGGGGGAGATGGGTTATTGAGAGCAGATGCGATTTTGATTTGTCGTAAAGGTTGTCTTCGGCGCTGGGTTAAGAAATGCATACCTTGGAAAATGCAATGGTGCGGATGAGTGCGTGAGTCATTGGCAATAAGCAAAGTCCCTTTTTTTTGATGAAACACCAAATTGTTAAAATGCTTTAATGAACCCAGGCGTACAACTGTATAAACGAGTTTGGCAGCATCATTAGCAATGAAAAGCTCACAATTTGCCAGGATCTCAGAATTGGCTGCTCCTTGTTGGTACAGCATCCTGCAATTAAGCCTTGAGCACATTTGAGGCATTTCACCAAACATGTCCTGGTGCAGCATATGATATATTTGCTGAAGCTCCTTAATGTTGCACTGTTCTGCATAACCTAATGTAGAAAAGCAAGTTTTCTGTGATCCGATTTGTATTTGGCGGAAACGTAGTCCAGTTTTTTTGTAAAGAGGTCCTAAATCTGTTTCATAGAGAATGGGGTGTGATGAGTCAGGGTTGTTGGCAGTGTGGTTTCTCTCGATCGCTGAGTCGTCGGCCATCCTTTTGTCCATTTCAGAAATCGAGAGGATTCAGAAGGGCGAGACAAAGAAGGATGAGAGGGAGACCTACCTGGACCTCTTCACAGTGAAGAACGTGAAGCTGAAGGAGAGGGTGCTGATCCCAGTGAAGCAGTACCCCAAGGTCAGCCAGCTTCCTGCCCATGCGTGTCCTCTCTTTGGTCCCTGTCTTGTGTCCACGGGAGCTTCAAATGGGATCGTTTTTTTTTTGTTCTCGCTGCTCCAGAATTCATAACCAGAATGTCGCATTTCGCCCACCTTCTGTTTTGTAGGCGATTAAAGCGAGTGTGTTCCTCTCTGCGTCAGCCGTGTTAGTGTGGGAATGAGGATGAACCTCCCGGTAGGCAGGGCTTTCGCACCACCTTGAGTGTAAACGGCAGCCTCTAGCCCCCCCCCTCCATACAGATGTGTGCCAGTTTCTCCTGACAGTCATGTGTAACGGGAACCAGGACTGCACCGTGATAACCTTGGCTAGTTTGTTTGGGTTTTTTTTTTTGGCATGAGTGCATGGCATAGTGTCACAATGCAAGCCTGTAGGCCATACAATTTTTTTTTCCATCCTCACTTTGTTTGCCCCCAATGTCATATTTAAATAAAGTGTTGGGAATCATGGGAGCTGGAGAAAGCTGCAGAACGTGCCGTAAGTGGGATCACAGTGCACTGTGCCATTAGACTGGTCTGTCCCATTTCTCTGGCTGCTTATTGGTTCACATTGGATTAAACCAGTGACCAATGGTGTGTAATAATCCCGCCTCCTGTGGGTTTTAAAGCCTCATTTCCCCTCTTATGACCGCTTAATAAATTTGTTTTTTTTTCCAGTTCAATTTTGTAGGGAAGATTCTGGGACCTCAAGGAAACACTATCAAGCGTCTACAGGAAGAGACGGGCGCCAAGATATCAGTCTTGGGGAAGGGCTCCATGCGGGACAAAGCCAAGGTGAGCACTAGTGGCGCTCTGCTGGTCGGAGGTCAGCTTAAGTTCACTGCTTGGTTGTCTGATGCCCGACGTGTTGCAGCAGTGGGGAATATGTCTGTGTCACTTAGCATTGTGACTGTCCTGTGGTCCCCGGTTTGTAGAGGTGTTACCTCCCCTGCAGTCTGCACTCTGTTTCTCTGCCTTACACTCATTATTTTTAAATAAATGGTATCGGAGTTATGGCCGAGAATCTGTGCTCTGGTGCTGCTGCCTGCTACTTGTATGCCTAACCACATCCTTGTCTGTGTGTGTGTGTGTGCGCGCGCGCGTGTATGTGCGTACCCGTTAAAGGAGGAAGGCCTGAGGAAGAGCGGTGAGCCCAAGTACGCCCACCTGTCCATGGAGCTGCACGTGTTCATAGAGGTGTTTGCCCCGGTGCCCGAGGCCTACCTGCGGATGGCCCACGCCATGGAGGAGGTCAAGAAGTTCCTGTTTCCTGTGAGTGTCGGCCAGCGTCAGGTCTGTGCTTTTATTAATGCTCCGCTTTGTTGCTTGGAGCCCCATGGGCACTATGCCGGTATGTGTCTGCGTATCTTTAGTCCGTGTCATGCGTGTAAAGCCGTGTTGGACCTGCCGCTTTTGGCGCTCTTGGTAGCTAGAACACGGCACCTCGCGTTAAGCTCATCATGCTGGACGCCTCGTTCGGCATGCAGGCCGCTGTAAATCTCACACTCTTGATCGCTCAGGCCACCCCCCCCCCCTCCAGTGTCATAAACCCCTGACCGGCTCCCTTCCCCACCCCAGGACATGATGGACGACATCTGCCAGGAGCAGTTCATGGAGATGAGTTACCTGAACGGAGGCCAGGAACCCACAGGCAGGGGCAGGGGAGGCCCACCAGTCCGAGGTCGCGGGGCCCCGCCGCCCCCCTCCCAAGCCGCCCGGTAGGCCGCCACTCTCTCCCTCCGGCTTCTAGACTGCTTCCCTCTCACTTTTAGTGACTCATCTCTCTTGCCCCAGGCTGTGTTGTCATTATGCATCCATGTGCAGTGTTCCTATATTCTATGTGTGCAATTACATTCAGTGTCGCTGGGGTACACCGAGCCGTGCCGCTCTCCCAGCCTCACAGATGGGCTTGCGAGTTATTCGAATGCGCTCTGCTCCATGTAGTATTTATTTTGTTCCGAATATTGGATGTAACCAGCCCGCCAAATCAGATCCCCGAGGAAATGTTAATGTTTTCACCATCTCAGGATTCTCTCAAATTTCCCTGGTACTGTTTAGTTGTCTTGAATTCCTGCTGTGCATCGGTAGTCATTGTTGCCCATCTGAAGGGGTGGACTTTACTGGTTCGCTGGAAGGGCCTGTGAGGTTTGCTGATTGGATTGTACTGGAGGACCTTTCACAATTGACCACCCGTGATCCCCAGGGGACGAGCCTTGCCGCCCCGTGGAGGAACACCCCGGGGCGGCCCAGCGAGAGGCGCCGCTGTCAGAGGTGGTCCTTCGAGCCGCGGCGGACCTCCCGCTCAACCGACTCGGGGTGCGGCCGCCACACGTGCCAGACCACCTGCCCCGGGGCCCCAGAGGATGCCCCCACCACACCCCCCCGCCCCCGAGCATTACGATGAATATGTGAGTTTGGATTTATAGTTTATTTTCCTTTTTTATCATTCGCCTGGACTGTCTGTCCTTGACTAACCCTATGAACACACATTCTTTACTCCTTCGCCAGGCTTATGAAGAAAGCTATGCAGAGCCAGCGTACGAGTCTTACGACACCTACTACACCCAGCCCCAAGCGTAAGTCATCGCCGTAAGGCCTGAGATCCACACCTGGTGTGCATGAGTTTTTGGGGAGGCTGACGAGTCCATGAGATCCAAACCCCATGCTTTTGTGAGCATATTGGGTCGCTTCCTGTACACAGTGTCAGACCAGTGTGGGTGCTGCTTTTAAGCAAGCTGGGAAATGGGATTTGCATGCACTGCTCATCCCAGACATTCTTGTTAGGGGTGATAGCTCTGCATTGATCAAGTGCATCATGCGGGTGGCTAACCTGATTGGCTATCCCCTTTGGCCAACCTGATTGGCTGACCCCTTTTCCTCCTTCACAGAGAGCCAGAGTACTATGACTATGGACATGGGGAGGCCCAGGAAGCTTATGAGACTTACGGTAAGTTCTGCACGTCCCAGAAAAGAAACTGTGTTCCAAACCAAATATCTGATGTAAATATACAGACTTAAGCTAAAAAAAATGTGCTCTGGGAATCCTTACCCTATTTATATATCCCTTTTAGCTATTCTGAATGGGGTTGTTTTGTTTTAAAAGGGCCCTTCCAGATTTATGCTAACAGCGATGCCCAGTGACATATAGATCTAGGATTTTTTTAAAATAAAATTCTGTGGGTATATTGTCATTTGTTGTGCTTAAAATGGTCACATCGCTTTCATGTAGATGTGTGGAGAGATCCTTGCATCTCCATGACTTATTTGGAACATACCTAGTGCCCTGGGTTTCCTAAAGCAGTCTTATTGGTGATCTTACTGGTGAACATGAACGGTTCTCGCACGACTCCTAGTTTAGAGATTATCCCTCATCCCGGTGTGCATTGTGGCTTCATGCCTGGTGTGACTCGTCATCCATATTCTGTCAACGTGTGGTTCTACAGCTTTGTCGCACCGAGTTCAGGGTCATCTGTGGCCACCCCTGGGATTTTTGTTCCGTTGAAGTTAAGCACGTGGTCGGGCGTGCCTTTCCCGCTTTTTCCCCCCCCCATAGGTCAGGATGACTGGAACGGGACACGGCCAGCTGCGGGGGGGAAGGCACCCCCAGCACGGCCAGCCAAAGGAGCCTACAGGGAACACCCGTATGGAAGATACTGAGCGGCCCCCGGCGGAAGCTTGCTTTAGCGTGTGGCCCCCGCCAAGCTACTGTCACCCGCGGCAGCTCTCGCTTTAAGCAACCAGACAAAAGTAATTGTCCGTTTGTGGTTTTTTTGTTTTTTCCTTTTTCCTACGACTGGATTTTTGGGAATCAACTTGTATATTTGTCAAGAACTAGTCATTTTACACCGCTAGGCAGCACGTAGGTCAGCTTTCTTTACGAGCTTTTAATTTTGCTTTTATCTTTTCTTCTCCCCCCTCGCTTTTTTTTTGCATTGTTGACAAACTTTCTAATGTTTTCATTTAAAAAAAAAAAAACTCAAAAAAAAAAACACAAAAAGAACAAATTATCCAGTTTCAGATTGTTCAGTTCCAGAGGACTGTCTATAATCTTGTTAATTTTGAAGTTTACCATTTTAATTTCTTGCTTTAAAAGTACGTAAAGTGACAGTTGCAGACTCCCATTTAGGCTACATTTCAAAATTCTGTCTTCTGCGAAATAAAACCACTAAACTTCCTTTATGTAATATAGGCCAGAAGCATTAATATCAGTGAATGAACAAAAATTTGCCAGCGACTTAATGTATCCATCGTATTGTTTTAAATAGTCTTAAAAGCTGTTCATCTAGTTTTAGCCTAGTTTTCCGTAATAGTTTGTATTGTACCTTAATGAGTTTTGAAATATAGCCCTGTTAGGCACTGTTGAGATGAACTGTCCTAAAATCCTCAATTTTTAAAAAAGTGTAACTACCATTGGCTCCTAGCGGTCAGTCAAAACTGTTCATCTCGCTGATTTGCATTTTCCTGCTAGGCTTAGCATGTGATGCGCCGTAAACAGAAGAACATGTAAACTTCTGAAGGATTGGGACAAATCTCCACATGGCCTTCTCACAAAGGGATACTGCAGCTAAACCCCATCTTTGTACATACTTAAAAACTACAAAAACTGTATTGACATTAATATCTGTACCCTCACCGTAAAATGCAAAATGCTACTTGTGTAAGCTTGCCTAAATAGGTACCTAAATATGTCCAAAAATGTTTTGCAGCGTTTTGTCAATAAAGCCTAGTTTGTTTTCTATCAAACAAAACCTGGTATTTTTTTTGGTTTCTCAAAATAATGAAATACGATTTTTTTTTTTTTAAATAATTCTTAAACAGATTACTTTAGTTGACCATGAAGCCAGATACTTAAAGTTAAATGTATGCATGTAGTTGGAAGAATTAAACAAAAACTAAAAGGTGTTAAGATGTGATTCTCTTCACAAAAAAAGGCACAACTTATTTTTCATCTTTTTCTCTTTTTATATTAAAAAGGATCTAGAGGTAAGACCTTTTATGTACACTATAAAATAAATCTGAGAGGCTTAACCAAGGCTATGTGTTAGTCGCACTGGAGTTTTAGGGCTTTTTATTTTTAAAAAAAGTGAAACTGTGATCTCCCTCTTCATGAGAATGTACTGCTAGTCTGAAATAACTGGATTTAAACAACATTCAAGTTTAGCTTGCAGGGCGATCACTTGTTTGCCGCAAAGACGTGTTGGCTGTTTTTATTAAAGAAAATTATCGCAATGAAAAGGAGAAGGAATGCTTAACGATAAAGCGACCACAAAAGGTAAACCCTAATCCTAAATCTGTAATTCAGTATACTATATACAGTACATATATTATACATAAATTGCCAGTAAATGCGTGTAAGTTGTTTATTTTAAAAAAGTACTTTAAAAATCAGAGGGGAAAAAGCAGAACTAAAATAGCTGTTTCCAAAACAGATTTAATTGTGCACTAACATTTAATATAGCAAAGAACAGATTGTAATGCAACTCTTGCTAAAAAAAAAAATTCCAAATCTAGATCAATATCTGTAGATCAGATGAGCTGCTGCTACGCTTTCTTTTGCTTAATTTCAGCGTAAATGTTTCCCAGTGTAACCTCTGAAGTGCATCTGAGCCATAATTTATCAGTAGCGAGTTGTTCCCACAAGCTTGAGTTGCATGACTTTGCTAAGGAATGTAATGCATGAGTCTACTTTTATTCTGCTGCTCCATCCTCAAGAACGGTAAATGATTCTCCTCCCCCCACCCTGCCCCTTCCCCAGGTAATTACATGACAAATTGGTCTGTCTGTGGGATCATATAAGGACTCAGACTCAAGATGAGCAGGAGTTGGGGGTCTTGAAAGGTATGTATCTGGTTTAAAGAAAAAAATAAAAAAAATTCTCCTTGAAGTGAATTTTATTGACGTGGTTTATGTGCTGCTGCAAAGAAGGTTGCAGTTACAGGAAAGTGCTCGTATCAGGTTTCGCACATCATTGTTTTGTCTTTCTACCAGATTTCCAGATTGGACCAAAATAACTAATGTGTAACTGAATTAAGGATAGATAATCGTGTATTCGCAGTGGTGTCTGTCCTGAATGCCCGATCAAGCCGGGTTTGTAGTGCCCCTGTGTAGCTTGTAAACAGAGGGGAGGGCCGCCGTATGTTGTAATTCCTGCTTTTCTTTGCAGGGTGTGTGCGTGCAGGGTGTTACGGACACCCCGAGGGGACAGTGGAGTTCACGTTCCTTGCGCCGCCTGCTATCATCTGGCCGTACAAAGCTACCCACTGAAGATCAAGACCCTGGATCCTTCTTCCGTTTGCCAGCCTTTCTGATTGAGGCCGTCGGCTGGGAGGCGGGGTAGCGATTTTTCTGAAATCTCTCGGGTGTCTATTCCCCAGTTTCAGTTAAGGTATCGCGAAGCAGGTCGGCAAAATGTCTCCTAGCTACAGTGGCTGAGACCCCGCCCACTAGCGCGTTTTCCTCTGGCCGCGCTCAGCACCATAAACCGGGTCAGAGATTCTGCTCCCTGGCTGGCGTCGTGTCTCTCACTGGCCGGGTTAGCAGCTTTCGGGGCGACCCAGAAAAGCTGTCTTTCTGTGGTACTCAGTCTCCAGCAGCACTAGGAAACAAATCTGTGGCGTTATTTCGCCTGCTTATAATTCCGTTAAAGTGTGTCAGTTGTATAGCTGTTTGGTTTGAGAGCACAGTGTGTTTGCAGAAGCTTTATGAAGGTATTTAGTAATGATGTGGGGGCTTCTGGGATTTTCAGATCACATGTACCTGCCCAGCAAGTCTACTGTTTCATACTAGTGGGTTATTTTAAAGCTGTGAGCTCAGTTACTCTGAATTGGAGCATTTGCGAAGCAGACAAAATCTATCGTGCCCTAAAAAGAAAAACCTTGTGACACAAGGTCTAATCCAGGGAGTGCAAACTAGTCTCCCACTTCCTACTTGGTATGCTCCGCTCGGCGCCACGTCTGCTCTGTCCGTCCCTCCCTCCCTCTCAGCTTGGTTCATTCCACCCGCCTGCTACTTGACCCTCCCCCCGTTCCCCGCCACTAGGTCCGCTCCTCTGTTCTTACCAATTAAACCCAGTGAGGGCGCCTGCGCTGTCCTGGGCGGTGCATTGGCGGCACCTTAACGGCGTCCTGTTACGCACAGATTGCGGGAGCCGCAAACGTAATGAGAAGTTCCAAAGGCAGAAAACGAAAAGCGACGGAACCCAAGCGGGCCGGCACACGCATGTGTGACCCGCCCAGCCAGTGTGGAGCTCCACGCCAGCGCCTGCTGCTGTCACTTAGTCCCTGCTGCCCTGCTTCACAATCAGCAAGGGCTCACTGCCAGACTGTCCTTCTGACAATTTAAAAAAAAAATTCTTGTATGACCTTAATATGAACTGTATAAGTGTATTCAGCGTGTCTCCATGAATACTTAAGTGGGCTTTTGGCTGTGTCAAATTAAAAAAATATAATAAAACAGAGGGTAGGTACCATCCCCAGGAAATCCTGTGTGGCATCGTTAGAAACAGCCAGCTTCTATCACGGGAACTTCGGCCCTGGTTGTGACAGTTCACTAATAGTTCCAGAAGGAATGGCAAAGGCTTGTTTAATATCAGCTTGGATTTCCTTAAACCTGTTGTTTTCCCCCTGTGTTATTGTGGGACTTGTTTAAACAAGAATCTAATAAAAGATGTAATTTGCATGAAGCGTGTGTTTTTTTTTTTTTCCCCTCTGATCTTAAATTTGTATTATGAAGTGCAAGTAGGACATCTGTACAAAGTTCTAATTTAGTTTTGGTTTGATTGTAACGGGTTCTGAAAGCAGCTAGTGTAGCAGTTAATCCTGTGCTGTCGGTGCCTGTCCCTGATTCTGGTGCTTCACTCATGCAGCATATAAAATCCAGCGATTCAAGCAGCCGCATAATGGTGCCACAGCAGAATGTCCGCTTGGAAGCATCGACAAAATAGCCAGGCGACTTTGGAACCTGAATGGTTAGCGTACAGTCAACAGTTTTGCGAGTTTCAGTATTGGAGGTCCGCTGCATGTTACTTGACCATGACCTCGGATAACTGCCTTGTTGATTGTTAGTGTCGGCCGTTTCTTCCGCCGGCTTTCAGGAACGTTCAGATATCCGGTTAGCGCAAAGCCGCACTTTTACAATTGATATTCTGGGCAGCGCGGGCTTATCGAATTCCTCTTACAGTCGCAGACGATCGATAACTGCTGGGTTCTTCATTGCTATGCAGGAACTTCACGAAAACGGGATTTGCGGGCGATGTAGAGGTCATTGGGGTACAATACAATTGTGCCTGACAAAGCTGAACCCTCTCCCCACCCTGCGAGATCACGGAGTTACCAGCTGGGTCGGTTTTTGGGATGGTTTTCATGGAGCTTTCCAGCATTGTTGTCAATATTATTTTTTTTTTATCTGGGTAGAATTTGTTCAAGTGCAAAGTGAGTTGGTCGGAACAATTGTTAACAAAAAGTAGACCTTTGAAATCTTCACGCAGAATACTCAAAACGTACATTATAAATGAGTTGCATACTTAAAATAAGTTTCCACTAGTAGGTGCCCAGTGTGTGTAGTGCTTTATGTTGCTCCATTATGTGGGGCTCTATAGCAAAGGTAAGAAAAGTAAAGTTCAGGCCGTGGCACGGGGCTGAAGCCTAATGCTGAAGCAGAGGGCTGGTTTACATCAATACCTCTGGGAGGGAATGAGTCATGGAAACGCCATTCACCCGCGCTATAAAATAATAAATAAATCCCCACGCCAAGCTGGCCTGCGCTCGTTAAACTGCCGGATCATCTGCAACATCCATGTACTCCCACGCACTGTTCGCAGTACTATAAAGAAGAGTGCTGGCTACCAGCTTTAAAAAAAAGACTGTAAAAGTTATTGGATGTCATTTGCTTCTTCAGCCCGTGGGAACAGAATGTACAATGAAAATTGTTTTCGTCTCCACCTTCTCCAAAAATCTGTTAGCTTCGTGTCGACCGAGGAGCTGCTGCTCCTTGTC
Source organism: Stomatorhinus walkeri (assembly GCA_026784285.1). Lineage (NCBI taxonomy): Eukaryota > Metazoa > Chordata > Actinopteri > Osteoglossiformes > Mormyridae > Stomatorhinus > Stomatorhinus walkeri. Next base: position 12,920,719 of record JAODUD010000046.1, on the reverse strand, counting down.
TGCTAGGTTTGGGATATTTATTTGGGAAGCACTGCTCCTGCTCCCGTACTCCTGCATGGACGCTTTCTCCTCCCAGGCGTCTTTTGGTTGCCCTCGTGAGCAAAGCCCAGCCGGCTCATTTGAAGCCTCTGTGTCAATCGCTTTTTGAGTAGGTCTCATGCTGGGAATAGCACTTTGGCTGCCTGCGATGTTCCTCGTACCTGTCACAGATTCGCTGCTCCCTTTGAGGTGTCCTCTGGCTTTGAAACCCATAGTCAGTGGGACTATTTTGGGCTACCGTTCACTGTGTTAACCCTTTCGACGGCTCAAGTTAACTCTGCCCACTAAGGGTTTCAGAACCTAATTTCTCTCTCGGCTGTTTGCTGACGCTTGAACCAGCCCATCTGGCACGCATTTGTTCAGATCCACCTCCCTGACTATTATGAAACTTGCTACACTCCAGTCATCCTCATATATGCTACTGTTGAGTTGTAATTTTGTAACATTTGTGGCCCAGTTAAAAGATGCTTTTGGAAGAATGCCTTGGTGGCTGACCCTATAGTGATGAGCATTTATGATTATAGGTTAAAATCTTCGCCTTGGCTGTTTGGATGTTGCATGTTTTCCTCATATTCATTTCTCCAAGTACTCCAGTTTCCTCCACTAATCCAAAAAACATGGTTGAGTGAACTGGCTGTGGGAGAATCCAAGGTGATAGCAGTATGACATTTTAAATGTGGTTGTGAAAAATGGGTTGATGAAAGCTCATCGGTCAGTTTTCCCTGACTGGATTCAGCTGATTACTGGCGCAATTCTTTGTATTAAATGAAGAAGTTGTACTAGGTGGAAATCTAAGGAAGGCCTTTTCCAGAATGATCTGAATGATGCTAATACCTTTCATAGATTAATCCGTAATCCCTGTGAGTATTAATTAGTGGACTGGCTTGCATGCAAATGCTTCATGAATAGTCAAATATCACCTAGCAGTTGTGTTTGATCTTTCGCGACGAGAGAAACAAACTCAGGTGGATTACAGTTTTCACAGACTCAGCCGAACAGGACCTTAAAAAGTTTGTTTTTTTTTGTGCTGTCAGTGGGGGAAGGTCTATGCCTTCCAGGACCAGAAGCGCTGCTCAAGTTTAATCCGAGCCGCTGCTTCTGAGCCCTCGGCCACTGGGTCGTCCCAATCCATGCTACACCAACCAGAGAGCCAGAGAAGCACACAGGGACACTGGTATACAGACTGTATTCTGAGACATGAAAAATAAACTGGCGGACATGAATTTTCTTGAGGAAGCAGGATTAAACAAGGTTAAGGGCTTCGCTCCATGGTGCCAACAGTGAAATCAATCTGCCAAATCTGGGATTTGAACTAGCAACCTGCTGATCTAATGCACAGCATCCCAATGCACTGAACCATGCACCATCCCCATAGGCCTAAAAATATATACCTTAATCTGGAGTAAATACCGAGACATTCAAATAAATGGGTTCAAACACAACAGCAATAAAGGGTCTTTCATCATCATCATCATCATCATCATCGAAATGGGAGGGAAAGGAAGATGATGACAAAACTAGGAACGTCAGCTGTTTTATAGTCGGTTGGTGGATCCACACCATCTCCATGCCGTCAAGCCCCTTGCTGAGTGCCAGCCCCCCATCACTGGGGGTGTCATTAGGCTTTGGGGGCGGAGGGAGCAGTTTACTCGCTCGTGTTTTCATTCGTGGCCTCGCTGCACAGAGGACCCCATCTGAAGCGGTGCGTCGCTCATCCGCAGTAAAGGAGCTGCTCATCTAATTTTTTCCATGGCCCCCCACAATATAGCTGGGGGGGGGGGGAGGGCGGGCTGGTGGCAAACCAGCTCCCGGACCACAACCGCTGCCAGATGTTGACACCATCTAGGGAAATTACCGGAGTCGAATTTCTGTTCCGCTGCTGGGTCGTGCTAAATCCCGGCCGGGCTTCGGCACCGACGGTGGACATGAGGGTAACACGATTCTGTCGATTATTTTAAATGTGGGCCGAGGATTCTAGCGCAGTCGCCAAGGCAGAGGCCAGCTCCGTAATTTGGCGAGAATGAGCCGCCTGTGCTCATCTGGGCCACGATGGGGCATCTCATCAAAAGGAGCTGCACAGCTTTTCCAGCACACAGGGTCTGTGCAGAGGTCCCGCTTATCCAGCTGTAAATAAAACACAGTGAAGATCTGGCAACCACCGTCTCCTGGCGTCATCCCCCCCCCCCCATGTTTTTAATAGATCAGGCGTCAGGCAACATTATGCTCATGAATATTTTTACACCACAGACGTAATGTGAAGCCGTGAATGATTAATGCTGGGGGTCTGGATGCTGTATGTTGCCTTGTGCTCCTTCTTGCCATATCTCTCTCTCTGCCCTCTCACTCTCTCTCTCTCTCTCTCTGTCCAAGAATCGCGGCACTATCTCGTGTCTAACGCCTCCCACCAAAGGCCACCAGCTCCGGCCCGCTCGCCGTAAAAAGCGAAACGGTGCCCGTCTTATAACACAGAGATGCTGAAACTCAGCCGTTTGTCTGGGGGAGAAGCTAATGGGCGGATTGACGGCTCGGCCCCTGCTCTTAAATCAGTCAGCTCACCTTGTAATGAATCACTTCAGAGGGCCCCCGCAGACACCTTCCAGAAGCACAGCGGCTTTATAATCCATGAGACCTCAGCTTGACCTCGCGTGTAACGGTCTGGCACCCCCCCGGATGACAATGCGCACGTCTGAACCTTTCACCTCCTGGCCTGCCGTCTGCTCAGGCAGCCATGTCTGCAGTGTGTAATTTTCACGCCGTGCGCTTTGGCTGGGCTGCATGGCACCATAAAGGGAGCAGCCCCCAGCGATGTTAAATAAGCAAGCGGAAATGTGACACCAGCCTGAAAAATGACTCTCTCCTCGCAGGAATCCCATCTGTACCAATGGCTGCTCCAAGTCACAGAAATTAGGGAAATATATGACCTTGAGAACTTGTGTTTAGTTTCATCCCAGCCCCAGTGGGGATAAAACTTGGTCCTTTATATATTTATATATAGAGATATGCATGGATGGATTGATGAATGGATGGATGGATGGATATTCTCACAGTGTCTGTCGACCTGTGAGAAGAGTGAACTTTAAAGGTTTGATTCCAGAATTTTCCTTCCATCTCACGGACATCTCTCATTCCGAGGTATCCCGACAGAGCGACGCAGGCGGCATTCTGCCTCCGTTCCTCCTTTATGCCACCGCGCCGGAACCTTAATAATCTCCCCGCCATCATTACTGGGGGCACCTGCGGTGTTGCCGCTTTTATTCCTGGCTTACCTGTTCCTCCAGGACACGTGTGTGTGTGTGTGTGTGTGTGTGTGTGTGTGTATGAGAGAGAGAGAGAGAGGGAGCTTATCCAACCCCTTAATCCACCCTCTGATCCGACACGTTTAACGGAGCTGTTGTTCCCGTCTTGTTTAGCCATGCTGAATGGAGAGATCTCAGCCTTTTGGCTCTTCCACACGTCGGGCCATCAAAGGAGCTGCTTTCTAGTCACCACCCTTCTCGCATCAGGGTCCAATTCTTCTGTTTTGTTCCCTCAGAGCAGGAACAGGATGGCAGGGTTGAATAAGGGGAAATGCTTTCTGCGCTTCCTTGTTCTGAAGACCTGGGGACGTCTCTACAAACGGCCTTAAATGAATATGATTTACAGGCGTTTGGGCATTATCCGCATAACAATCACGACATAACTGCATATAATATTTAGTGCTTAGTGCTCTGTTAGGTACTATATCACACTAAGCTCCCTGTTTGTGTGGCTGATTGCACAGTAGGGAGAATTTTTCAAGGGCAATCCAGTGATGAGTACCATTAGCTGGGCTTTCCTCATGGAGCGTTTCACGGTACTTTTGATGCATGCGATCCAAATCCGCCCCTATAATTGCACGCCAATAGCCCTGACCGCAGAAGCTGTGTCTGCATAAAACTGCGTCCAGTGGCAGGGCCCCGACCAGACATTTTCAGATGAATCAGAACGCAAATATAGGGCAAGGGCATGGTGGCCCTCTTGAGTGGTGGAAGTCGCTAATGTGAGGGAATGAGGCACAATACCACCAGCTCTCTGGCTGAAAATGAGCCGGAAACCTTCAAAGATTCATTGCGGAAATAATTATGACTAAAGGTTATTAATTCGCCGTAATATTAACATGTTTTATTCATAACCACACATGTCCCATGAGTTTTGGTGTTATAGGTCATGCCAGCCCATGAAATTAGCATGCAGCGAGGACGCTTTGCTTCCGCGGCTGTCGACGTTGGCGGCGGTTAGCCACCGCTAACAGGGTAACTGACACACAGACAGGGGCAGAAAGGGTGGCTGCAGGCCAGGCTTGCATATCTCCACCGGAAGGCAAACGCTAATCGCTACATTCATCTCCGGTCCGGTTCATTGCGGAATCGATAGTGTTTCGGAGACAAAAATAACCGCGAACATGCCATGTCTGCAGCTAAGCTAACGGCACTGTGCATTCATGCAAGACGTGAAAGAGAATTTTTTATTTGGATCGTATGTGATGCTTTTTTTTAATCTGAAAATTTTTGGAAGCTGTGCCAACGTTCCCCTCTTTCAACATCTAGTTTCTATGACAGACCGGAAGGCTTTTTTTGTATTGTGAAAAGAATACACAGACGCCAATATCTCTCTGACCTTAATTGTAGTATGTGTGTGTCATTACTCATTATTCACACATCTCTGTATATACACACCCACTCTTAGTGGCCACTTTTTTAACTACACCTGTGTAGTACCAGATATGACCAGTTCAGTGCTCCAGAACCAGTCTGCACCCCACTGTGGCACAGAGCTGTTAGCACTGGCCATTACCCTTTGCACTCTCTCATTGGCAAGGTAAATGTTTTATTTAGTTTTTTTGTTTATTGCACCATTGTGAACACGGTAGTGCATTAAAATCCTAGTATGGTGACTGGGAGCATCTTATGTGCATGTGCCCTGCGATGGAGATGCAGTGAGGTTAGAGTATAATGTGTTATTTTATGGTACATAGGATAAGCTCAGGTCCCATTTAGCCTTTAGTCCCATTAGAAAGCTCACAAGCACTCAGCAAACGTCATTTCCAAAACCCACTGATGTACACTGTACACTGATTATTGTCAGAGCCTGAGATTACAAAATCCATGGATAAACCTTCTCCACTTAACCAAACAGTCAAACTGCTGCCTTACAACAAAATGTGTCTCCATTCTTTTAACTCAAGAGTTATAAAATTCGATAATTGGTTAAAAGATGGATGGATTATAAAATTGCATCGCATTATGCTGCCAGCCTGGATTTTTTTGCAGTGGGTTTCGAATAAAGCTATTCTTACGTAATAGTACTGGTGAAAAAATATGTCATTTTTCTGACTATATTTTGAATTAATTGTTGCTTATATAGAACATGGAGAGGAAAATTGCATTTGCTTTATACAGTTACTTTATACAGCATAAATTTTGACTGACTTTTTTAACGTGAAAAAAACATTAGTTTCACATAATAAATGTTTTTGCATGCGGTGATGACATGACCAGCGGAGTGCTGTCATGTAGCGCCTGGTGAAGTGAAGCTAGGGTTACCGTAGAAACCGATGGGTGTTTGGCAGATGCATTTATAAGTCTTTAAACACTACATATGAAGGTGTTTTGATGCATATTTTGAAAAGCCCTTAGCAGTTGCACTCACCCTCTGTCCTGATGTTGAATATATTTAAAATTTATTGATGTTAATAAAACGAGAGCGTTAAAATGAGGGCATCTTAACGTCTTCACACCCCTGAACCAACATGTCTTGTACTCATTAAACTTGTCTTGCTGTGTAATTCATCTGTTTCACCCCCCATCGTTTGGACCATTCCAATTAGCTCTTTATTCCCTTTCTCCTGGTGCTGCCACAGGTGAATGGATATTGTGCCTGAAACCATATACTGGGAAATGGGGTTCAGGATTTCAAGAAAATGAGCTGAGCCCAGTTTACAGAGCCTGACAAGAACCTGGGCCTCATAGCCTACACTACGAATCAGCAGAGACAAGACGTGAGCAATTATATAGTAAATAATGGTCTCCCTAATGCTGCTGCTAGCTGAACACAACACAATTACCTAATAATAATGTAATTTATATAACATATTAAAGTATAAATATTTTATTTAGGTATCCTGTCTCCACAGGAACAAATCCCTGGAAGGAAAGACAGATGTTTAGCAATGAGACCACAGCTGGGCCAAATCAAACCCTACCCCCCCCCCCCCCAAGCCCCGCCCACCTTCCCTGGAGCCCATCTCTGGCGTGGCTAAGTGGTGCAGCTGCAGAATGGAGCGAGTCGCAAGGAATTACAGATTAATCTCCTGTTTGCTGCCTCAGGGGGATCAGCAGTCGGGGCATGTCGGGGCTGTGGCGGAGGAGGGGGCCGCGAGCCGGCGATGGCTTCATCCTCCCGCCGGCCACGCCTTCATCAGTCCGGTTTGTCACGGTGATAGGCGGCCAGCGGCGGCCTGTGAGGCGCTGGCACCGTGCTGACAGGCAACTGGCATTAGTGACTAAGCGGCTCAGACAGCAGCCGCGGTATTCCGCTACATCGCTGCCACGTCGAGGAAAATCCCACTTAATTGGTTTTACCGCTTTGTGGTTTTGCTCTGAAGGTAACTGTTCCAACCATCCTCAAATCCTGCTTCGGCTCTGTGTATGTGAAGTTTGTATGTTGTCCCCGTGTTGTCGTGGGGTTTCCTCCGGTTTCCCCCCACGGTCCTAAAGACATGCTGAGGTTGATTGGAGTTACCAAGCTGCACAAAGGTGTGCATGTGTGAGTGGATGGTGTGTGAGTGTGTGCATGTGTGAGTGATGGTGTGTGAGTGTGTGCATGTGT
>JAODUD010000046.1:12888493-12902871 GCA_026784285.1 Stomatorhinus walkeri | reverse complement strand
CTCACGGCTGGTTGAGGATGAGGGATCAGGTTGGTAACTGTGACTCACCAACAAGGAGAGAGTCATTTCTAGTGACTCACCCAGCTCATGTCCACTATCTGCCCCCCCCCCCCCCGCCGCCATGCCATTTTTGGAGCTAGAGCTGGGACCCCTGCCAGAAGGAAGCCGGGCCACCGCAGCCTGGAGATGGTCATCCCCTGAGACACCGTGGAATTACGCTAAGCACTTCACAGCTAGTGCTTCTTCATCTGAGCCCATATTAGACTTGAGCTTTTCAGTAGCTGGTCACAGATACTACAGCAAGGCTGCTTGTGAAAAAGAAACCTCAGGGTCCATTCTAGGTGGTGGGGCATAAGAGGGGCCAACCATATCATAGGCTAATGATATGGTTTGAATCGACGAATGACAGGAGAGGAGCACTCAGCTTTGAACAGGAGCCATTGTCCCTGAGTCTCTGCTCTACTTACACCTGTGAGAGACCTTCATGTTCTTATCCATGACACCATAATCATACCACCTTTGCTCTATTTTTCATTGCCTTCCCCATCCCCTTAGCTGTTTGTCCTCCAGGAACTCCAACAAGTTGTTGCTTTATTTCATTGGGAGATCCAGGCGTACTTATACCTTAACACTCTGCCCGATGCACAAGTGGGTATGCATACAGAGGGACCAACCTAATGATCAGCCAATGATATGTTTTGACAGAGAAGGGGGCACTCTGGGAGCCAATCAGCTTTCAGCTGGGGCCAGTGTATGCCAATAAATGTCACCTATGTCAAGTTGTGTTTGTATAACAACCGAAATAATCTGAAGCTGCAGGCAGGGTTGTGTGAAGCGTGCATATACTGAGCAAAATCCCCGAATTAGGCTATCTCAGTGCTCACCTTTCCTTAAATAGTCATTAGCATCCTTTAGCTCTCTATAGATGGTCATCGTGTGCCAACACCCGCATGCTCATGCTTCAGCTCTAGTCAGGAGGCGGTCTCAGAACTCCCCCATTGGCCCTTCACATCACCCCAGGTTATATTTTACTTTGGCGTGTGCCGCTCCATTTACTGATTTCCAGAAGCTTAATGAATACTTAGCCTTCATCGCCAGATGTCCTCCAATTACAGGAAGCCATTTCGATTATGGTGGACCAAAGACAGATGGGGCTTTGAGGCCCCAGCGACGGCAAAGCACCACCCTTCGAATCGAGCTTACGAGACACATGAGCTTCGTGCGGGCGATACGTTTATGCGGCGCAATGAGTGTATGCTGAATCTGTGCTGGAAGTTTGTGGGAATTATGGGACAAAGTCAGATTTGCCAGGGTTGTCGGTCACTCTCTTGGATTCATTTCGCCTATGTTATACTGCCCATTTCCATGATTACTTTTGGGCATGGTGGGAATATTAGCATATTAAGTTTAAATCTGTTTTTGATTCACAAACAAGGGTGGAGCTAAATATTTAGGAAACCACCAACAAATTGTCACCCCCCCTAAACATTATATAATTGTATAATCTTATGCATCCAAGGGCCCCTCTGAGGTGCTGAGCCCCCCGAATCTGCCAGGGTATCTGTGCCCTTACTGCGGCCTTGCTCACAAAGTACTGCGTAGGTGTAATGAGGTAACATTTCAATTTGTCAAATGCGCATGACTGTTCTTAGGCTACTAATGAGCCAGCAGATGATAATATGTTGGCTAGTCATTAAGGCATACCAAGCACTTGTTGTCTTCATACCTACTTATCATATAAAGCCACAAATGAGCGACACTGAAGACTCCCCATACCTTGTTAGGAAGTGCATAATTACATGTGACAGTAATAGGCTCTCTAATTCAGCTGCCTATTTATGATCACTTGCCATAATTAATATTAATATCGTAAAGACTATACACCTAGTAATTATATGCATCTTAAAAAGAGGCCCATTACTTAGGCTTTCTGGTCAGCTGTTGATATGGGGCATTTTGATGCATAGTTCCCTAATGTGCAAGCCTTTTTTGGCTCGTGGGAGTTTTCCTTAGACAAAAATGAGAGCAGAATGAAAAATGATTGGTTCAGAGAGATAACCAATCAGATTGTAGAGGAGGTGGATCCAAATATCTAGAGGAGGCGGGACCTTGACATCTGATTCGTTATTTCTTTGGACCAATCATTTTTTGTTTTGCCTTCAGAAGATTTTTGTGTAAGTAAAACTTTCAAGAGCATTTTTTGGAGGGATGACCGTCAGCACTGACAGTAAGCTTTGCTCTCATATAACATATGCAAAGAGAGAATTTCATTGTATTTGCCACCAATACAATGACAAGAATGGAATTCATCTTCTAAGAGAGCACCTAGTACTACATACAATAGTAATGCATTACATTGATTCAAACATGGCTGCCTGAATAAACTGTAACATTGACTCACTCAGCAGAAGCATTATCATGTAGCCTGTAAACTGGGAGTCAGAAAATCAGCGTTTCATGTTATACAGGTGCTGCTTCCTGTCTCCTTGTGTGAGTCATATGCGTCGACGTTGGGTGCAACCATCCGGGGAGATGTCGGCCTTTTTTTCTGGAAAGATTTCTCCTTCTGTCAACGTCCACAGAAAGCCAACTTTAACTTTTGACAGTTTGCCGCTGACATAACTGTCTTTTTGGTTTTCCTAGCTGGTCGAAGACAGGAGGAATGTTCCAGCTGACCAAAAACTGTTTCAGCAGCATTTAAAACTGTATCTTGCCAATAGGTTTATTCATTTGCTCTCGAAATGAGAAGCGTAAAGTAAAAGTCAATTTTTAGCATTTTCTATGTATATTTAATAATGTATCAAACTAAGTAATGCAAAACAAACAGTGAATTTCCATTAATTTTTTATGAATAATTTCCTGCCCCCAACACCCTTGTCAGATACAGCTGCTTGAATTTTTCTTTCCATCTGAGGATCATTTTATGGCTTCGACGTTCCCTCGCTAAAGCAGATTTAAAAAAAAAAATCCCATTTTCTATGGAATATATTATGGAAATGCGGTGTCTGGGGTCTTACCTGCAAATTTAATTCACAAATGACATCTTAGTCAAAATGAGGATGTCAGGATCCTGTGACTCATCTGGTCCACGCTCACCTATAACTCTCCATTCAAGCCTCTATAAACTGGTTATCGTACCTCGGGGCCTTTGATCTTTAGTTCTATGCTTTTAGAACACGTCACCAGATAAGAACTACTGGAGAATTCAGATTGTTCAAGAGAAAGTATGTCCTTATGTTTTAGATATATTTTATGTGTCATATCTCTGAGCACAGGGACGGATTAATGTGGAGGCTATCGTTGGCTTTAGCCTAGGGCCCCGACAAACATTTAGCTCCACCCCCACCCCCCTGCCTCAGGAAAAAAAACTGAACAGTTAGTTAAATCGACAACATCTGAGTCTCCACGTTGATGTCAGCCTAAGGGCCCCAGATAAGCTGATCCGCCCCTGTCTGTGCGACATTTTCAGGTATTTCCTGTGGTGAAAAGCAAACAGTGCTCTCACTCTCTCTTGACTGGATGCCACATAGCATCCCTTCCTGTCTGAATGCAGATGTAGCCCATGGAGGCCAAATATACAACCCACGAATAGCCAATCGACCAGTCCACTGACCCCTGACTCTGATTCCCTCATCCTCATTTGTCGAAAGTGTCCGGCTCATTTAGCAAACAGGCTAACTCCTTGCTAAATTACGCAAATAATAGCTAGCTATGGGTGCCTTTGCTGCTGGTATCCTGTGGGTCAGAGTTTTGGGCACTCAACCTCAGCCAACACCTTGAGCCAGGTCAGTCTAACCCAGCCCAGTGCTGACGGCAGTCTGGATGCAGATTTTCCAGGTCTGTAGGCAGAAGAACCTTCTGTGCATGGTCAAGGCTGCCAGAGAAAAGGCTGGGGAACCCCTCCACCTCTTATTCCTTGGCTATCCTCTGGTCCCATTGAATGTTCCCTTATATCCAAGGCCCAGCCCGCTCTTTGTCTCTTATTGGACCTATGATCACTTATATCCCTGGGTCTGTAATGCGGGTCACTGGCAGTGCCAGAAATCTCCTAGACAAAGAGGGAGAGACAGCTGGCTGTCCTGTGTGCCAGGATGCTCTGGCAGCCATTATCCAGGCCATGTTTTTGAAGGCTGTGCTGCTGGGAAGCAATGCATACAGAGAGCATGAATTGGCATTTTGATTGGCCAAGAGCATGAACAGGCATTTTGATTGGCAAAGAGTGTGAGTAGACATTTTGATTGGCCAAGAGTATGACCTGGTGTTTTGATTGACCCAACTGAGAAAATACCTTTTCCGCACCAACATGTACAGGTAAGTGAGAAACATGATGGATGTGAAGGAAGAAAGTAACAGAACAGTGAGGGAGACTTGAGCTCCCTAAAGCTGAGTTCGTTGTAATATTGGGTTTTGACATCTTCATTGTGGAACTGGTTATCACAGGAGAATCGATGAAATGATGATGGCTGACAAAAGAAATAAAAGGAATTTTCAACCAGGGAATCCATTTTCAGGAAGTGGTTATCCAATTTTAGATGAGGTAATTTAAAGAAAAACATGCATCAATATGACAGGGCGGCACTATCACATGATTTTCTGATTTGATGTTAGCCACTGATGCTAACTGTTAATGCTAGCAATTGATAGTAGTGTTAGATTTTAGCCACTGATGGTAGCCATTGGTGTTAGTTGATGTTAATCACTGATGTTAGCCACTTATGCTAATTGTTAATGTTAGCAATTGATGTTAGTGTTACATTTTAACCATTGATGTTAGCCGTTGGTGTTAGCTATTGATGTTAGTTGATGTTCACCACTGATATTAGCTGTTGAAGCTAGCTGTTGATGTTAGCCAATGATGGCAGTTGTTGATCTTAGCCATTTATGCTAGCTGTTGATGTTAGCTCGTGATGCTAGCTGTTGATTCTAGGCATTGATGTTAGCAGTTGATTCTAACTGTTCACCCCAGTTCTGTAATAAAAAGGAGAGAAAGTGTAAGTAGGTGAGTCCGACTTTGGTAGGGGTAGTTTGTACATGTATTTCTGGCAGCAATAACCATGCATCCACTCTACATAAGCAGAATTATAATTAATCTAATCAGCATCTGATCCCCTTCCACATATACCTCCAATAAAAATAACACCGTTGTTATGTTATTCTTCATTAATTTTCTGCAGATGGTGTTATGACAAGTCAGGACGGAGGAAGAAAATGTCAGACTCACGGAGACGTGGTTACAGGTCTATTCCCAAGTGCGCACTCCATTCAGGCTCCTAATTAAATGTCAGTGTAACAGAGTTTTAAAAAAACGGAACGAGAAGTTTTCTCACATTTGAATGTCATCTGCTATGCTCGCCTATTTAAAAAAAAATTAAGTTAATCAGACCATGGGTCACATTTTGCCCCAGCTGCCAATCCACCCGCCCGTGATCCAATCAGCTTGAGTATGAGTCGCTGGAGGCAAATACGTCGGCCTTCTGATTGGTTGCTATTCTGAAGTTAGTTTCTCAAGGCTGATTAGACTGTTTTTTTTCAGTAGCAAGATGCTGTAGTGTGGCTGTAGGAGGGATCTTGCTGCTGGTGGATTCAGAGGGCAGCCACTTGAGCGTAAGCTCATGAATGATGCAGAAGTTTCCTTTGTTACAAGGCAGTGACATGTTCTTTATGTGTATTTTTTCCCACAGACTGACTGACATTTCATGAAGAACTGGGCTGGCTGCAGTCCTACTAACCTTTTGCGTTCGGCTCCTTTGTAACGGCTTTCAGACGCTGTCTTCACTGCAATCTGTACTCTCAGCCAGAAATACGGCAACATCCGGCTTCTCTTATGGGATTTAAGCTTTCAACCTGCTGAGCAGAATTTAAAGTCCCCTAATCACGAGTCCCACATTAGATAAGTTAAAAAAAGACACAAGTAAACTTCAGATTATCTCACCAAGGTTGCTCCAAACTGGGCGCTTATCTGTAGATGATTTTGATGCTTCATTTAGTCGTCTAGAGGCTTTGAAGACACTTTTATATGCATGAGAAATAGCTTAGAGGTTCAAACGGTGTGTGGGCTATTTACAGCCAAGTTGGAAGGAACCCAGAAGGGCAGGTTTATTGCAGATAGAGTAGATGGTAGCTGAACCACATGACCTGAAGGACTCACCTGGTTAATAGAAGGAATTCCGCTCTCAGCCCACCCAGGCCTGCAAGCTCAGCCTGCTGCCGATAAGCCCAAGCACCTTGGCCCTGAGTCGCCTCCCTGACAGCTTTTTCCCTGCCTTGCAGCGTCGCCTCTAGAAGGATTCCCCGGCCAAGTCCATGAGATGGACGAGATCTGGGCACCGTACCAAAGCTGCGAAGGGTCCATGACCCATATACACTGTTCTGGGATCGATGTAAACTTGCACCTTCCCACTGGCAGGACAAGATAAGCTGTGTAAGTGAGCACACACACACACACACACACACACACACATACACACACACACACACCTGCAAACAGGCAAACGTGCACACAATCAGCAACAGTCCCGGGGATTGCGGCCGTCCGCATGCAGGCTCACATAAATGTGGGGGCCAAATGTGAAACCCCGTGAGTCACTTGCAGAAGTTGTACTGGCGTGACTCGCAAAGATGATTATGTTGCAAACAGAAAACCACAAGTAATTTAGCTAGTAGGGTCCAGATGTGCTGGTAGCGGACATAAAAATACTCATCAACCACAGGCAACAAACATGCACTCACATAAAAATATATACCTATACACACATACACTCTCCTAAGGCTGCTTCCAAGGAGTTTCTTCAGAGAAACGAGTGAATCCCACTGCACCAAGCCGCAGAGAACATGAGCGTGACGTGCCCCCACCCCACTGCTGATAAGCTCCAGAGCCGATGTCACATATCCAGGCCACCGCTGAGTCCTTCACCTCCAGGCCACGTTCTGTCTCTCCTCTCCCTCGAGAAAGACCTCATAGGGAGACTTTGCTAGTGAATGAGTAACGAGTTGATTCTCAGGCGCTCCCAAAGAAGTCTCCTTGCCAAAGCACAGCGAAACACAAAAGTGCGTTAAGGATGAGCTGTGCACTGATAAACTCTGTTATTAAGTTTTAAGCGTAAAGCAGTGACTAAGTTGACGTTCTTATATTACTGTACTGTTGACCCCGGCTTAAACTCCAGTAAAATCATAATAAAAACATCACAACCTGTTAGTTTTATTTTCATTTCCTGTCAGTGGTGTATCTGAAGCAGGTAGTCGGTCTTGTAATGAAAATGAGAAAATGGTTATTTGTTATGTGATGGCTGTTAATAAGGATAACATAAGATGGCACTGAAATTCCTGGAAATCCTTTGGACAGAATGGTTGCCTGCATGAACTTTAAAAACACGAGACATATGAGACTGAGATGTTTTTTGTAGGTCTTCAGATATATATAGGTATATTTATTGTAATATATATATTTATATATTTGTATTAATGTTTATATATTTAAACTTCTGTAACTGGTGTTCGAGTCTCCATCCTGGTTCCGTGTGGAGTTTGCATGTTCTCTTTATGTTCTCTCTGTGAAATCGTGACATTTTCACTGGGTGCTCCAGTTTTTCCCCAAAAAATGCCAAGGTGAATTGGAGTTTACAAACTGCCGTAGGTGTGAATGGTGTATGTGAATGGTGTATGTGAGTGGAATATGTGCCCTGCAGGGGGTTGGCGCCCCATCCTGGGTGGTTCCCTGCCTTGTGCTTATAGCGTTCGGGATACACTCTGTACCCCCAGGTACCCTGAATAGGACAAGCGGGTACAGAAGATGGATGGATTGACTTCGTCCACATTCACTGGCTAATTTTAAATTTTGTTGTTATGAGAAAATTCAAACTTGTGTTTGCTAACTGCCCCAATATGGGTGAAGGAGAGGAGAGTCTCAGACTCTACCCGTGTGGGTTTGTCGCTCTGAAAGAGAATGAGATGGTCAAGGCTTTTCTCCATGAAGACTTGAGAAGGTGATTTTTTTTTACGACAGATCCATCCTAAACAGCTGCTGTTCTGGGATGGCAGACCTATAAAATGATGGGATTAGCTTCCATGTTTCACTCCTCGAAACTATGTGACACACAAAATGAGACACCTAGTGTCAAAGACTGAAGCCTGAACTGCATAAAATCCACAATGTCATGTGTAACTTTGAAACAAGCAGTGGTGACTGGGCAGAGGGGTTTGGGGGGGCGAATAACTATCTGTGTCTAGCCTGGACACAGCAAATGGCTGCATCACTGGTCTTGAAGCTCTTGAACTTCAGTAGTTGTTTAATTTTAGCTCTGTGATGTATAAAAATAGCCCCAGGGTGGAACTGCATGATTAAGTGCTCAGATAGTAGGGTCGTCTCTTAGTATGTTAGTGTAGCCTATGCAGACACCACGCAACCACATGCACAACGATAGACACGCATGCAACAAAGATTCACACACGTACGCATATGCATGGCCGCACCCACATGCACGCTCATACACACACGCAACCACACATACACACGTGTACCCAGACTCAAAATAAGCATCATGAGAGCATGATTAGACAAGCCTGTGTTTGTGCTTGGTACAGGCATCTAAAAATAGATGCTGATGTGCTAAAATGTTTTTTGAATGATTCCCGGCGCCGGTGCAGTGAAGCCCTGGTCCAGAAATCAATTTGAGATTGACTTTTGAAAAATAGATGGGGAGTGTGTGTATCACTCCTGCCGCTGTCACACATGCAGTCGCCTCTGAGCTCAACATCACTCCTACTTCTAAGTGGCAGCTCGCCCTCTGGGACACGGGTGTGCTCTGTCACACAGCAGTCAGCCTACCCATAATCACCGGTGCTATTTATGCAAATGACAGTGGTACGGTAAAGTGATTGTCCTTTCTGATTTGGTGTTTTTTTTTCAACATGACTGCTTCAAGGTTCTGGGTAAAGGGCTTCATTTTCCACAAACTGCAGTGCCAATTTTGGATTTCCCACTGGTGACACACAATGCTTATTTAGTGATGTTATTGCCATTATTGCTCAAAAGCACCAGGAAGAGCTCCACCCCCCTGACCAAGACACTCATCCCCCCATTACAGAGGCTGAAAAGGAACAGATGATGTGCAAGGAGTCAAACCCTTTCACCACAAATGTCCAATAAAGAAAACGTCCTTTTCTGCACTGGACTTTCTTTCCTGTAATGGGTAGCATTGAATAACATCCTGTAAGAAGCTCATGGGACGGGGGGACAGGTGTGAGCCACAAACGACACTAGCAGTCACCTGTAGTCACCTGACCAAGCAGAAATCAGCAATCAGATGAGCCGTTTCAGGTCACATGTTTGAGAGGATTCCTGTCCCTGTGAATTGCAAGTTGACACAAATCATTCAAAGAACCCCCCTTCACACCCTATGAAGAGAGCTCTATAAAACTTATTTTTCAGGGTGTACAGGAGACACAAACTGGACACAAATTGTTCTTATTGAATGGAGGAAAGAGGTAATAAGGTAACAATGTCATATGATTGCCCATCCATAAGAGCACTGTTGTACAATAATGTGATTCAAACTACATTCTGCTTTGTACTATATGACAGCCTGTCAAACATAAAGGTGCCTGAAGTTTGAAAGAAAATAAAAAGTGTTTGTATGTCAACAATGAGTAAATTGTTACTTGCAACTCTGTCATATTATTAACTTACCCACTAACTAACCAAATTAATGGATTGAATTATATAATTTAATATACTTAAGTACATTGTTAAAAGTTCTGTCATCATTGGTACTGATTACCTCACCCTACCTGAGTTTATTATTCTGTCTGAGCACCTTTGCAAAGATCAGATTTTAAAGCTGATTTTAGTGTGGTTAATCTTGGGTATTTTGGGTCATTAAAATTTCGAAGCTCGCTGAATGTTATACTCGCCAAGATATTCACAGTATATCCAGTTTCACCTGATGAATATTTATGAGACCAAACAGTGGAGAGAGAGATTAAATGAGAAAGGAGAGCCTTACTGTAAAAGATTACTAGCTGTGTGCACCCAGATGACCTTGGGGGGAAGATTGGTTCATTGCAACAGATGTCAAGAGTGTGTCAAATTAACTTACAGTGTCTGAAAAAATCCTGCAATCTGCTTGAAGGTCTTTCATCTGCGTTCCTGCCGCAGGCAGCTGTGTCTTCATTTTAAGCACATTATATTTTTTTGGATATTTTTTTAAACAAAACAAACAAAAAGTTAAAGAAGATGTAACCTTCAGTGTTCCTTTTTTTCTTAATTTTTGACCATGAATTTTAGCTCCGCTGTACTTGTGTGAAAGAATACTGATTTGTTGTTACATATGTGGGTGGGTGGATTTGTTGCCTCACACCTCCAGGGTGGGGGGTTCGAATCCCACCTCTGCTATGGAGTTTGCACGTTCATGTTGTGTCATGTTGATTTCTTACAGTCGCGCTGCTTTCCTCCTACACCCCATAAGCATGCATCTCTAAATTGCCTGAATCAGGTACATCCAGGGTGGACCTCAGCCTTATGTCATATGCTGCAACCGGATAGGCTCAGGGGCAAAAACGGGGGCAGGGCCACGAGAGCACAAGTTCTAGCTGAAAGCTGATTGGCTCGTGGAATCCCCCCTCCCCTGTCACTCACTGAATCGAAACATGTCATTGGCTAATGATGAAGTTGGCTCCTCTATGTCTGTGATGAACTAGCATCCTTTCCAGGGTTTCCCCCTGTGCCTGCTGGGATTGCCTGCAGGTTCATAATAATGTTCCCGATAAGCAGATATGAATCCGAGAATCACCCCTGGATAGACTCCAGGCCCCATGTGGCCCTGACCAGGATGCATGGTTAGAAGATGGATGTCATTACATATGTTTCTGAAAGCTGTTCTCATATTTGAGTGCATATTAATTCGCAGAGAAGTCTTGTTACCCCAGCTGCTTACCAGGAAACCATATAATATCGTTGGTCATGCTCCTTTCGCAATACACACAAAAGTGGAGACTTACCGGGAAGAATCATGCTGGTAATTGTCCTCTGTAATTGTCCCCTATAATCATTATTGCATTGCTTCGGTGTATCAAGTTTGCAAAAGCATCAAAGCTATTTAATCCCAAGGGGAAAAAAAATGTGCAGTGTTACTTCATTGTTTTTAAATACTGAGGTGTGCAAATGTCCCTGTGATGGATGAGATAAGTAATATCCTCTCCGCATATGGAAGAATGTGGATTGTCAGACATAGCACTTTGTTTATCGATGCACTGGGGGTAAGAGGGGGTTTATGTCTTGAGAAATCTGTGAAGGCTTGAGTCATGCATGGCAGTCTATTCCATTAGAATGTGTACCCGACTGCTTCAGGGATAATTGGAGTTCAGCTGTTTATGCTCTGGTCTAGAAGCTTCTGTGAAGTGGATGCCTGCCTTCCCAGCTCCCTGGGGCTCTCTGTAGATGGGTGGAGGTATCAGATGCAGGACTGAAGCTCTCTCCTGCCTGGGAATGAAGTACAGAGCCGTCCCTCAATGTGAAGGTTACAAGACATCATGTGGAGGGAGGAATGGTGACCTGCGTCAAGCAACGTCACCTGACAGAAGGCTACCAGGCATCCTTAGTCCGCCTCATCTGACCCCTTCGGTACCTTCTGGACAACCGCACACATTGTTACAGTGATAAATTGTCAAGCTTTTTTTTCCATCCTGAAGGAGTGAAACTGGGACAGGACAGACACATTGACAAAGCTGGCTTAGACAACCTGAGGCAATGTATTGGACAAAACCTGAAAGAGGAAGATCCATCGCTGTCATTTCCTGTCTACCGTTCTTTGGGCAATCACTGGAGACATTCAATCTGCTAGAACGATAACCTGTTAGCTGTTCGATCGCTGACAATCCGAATTAATGCTACTCTAGTCTGCTGAAAGAGGTTCCAGAACAGCATTGTATGCTGTCCAACATGGAATTCGGGGTTCCTATGAATACATGATGGCCGTCAGTCATTACCATCCACTGTGTGTGCATGTGTCTGCTTATAATAAGCAGCTGGGGAACTGGAGTCAGCCCCCTAATGAGGCTACGCCGGCTAATGGCTGCCGAAGACAGGCCCCCCAGCACGGGCCATGTTCCAGGGCCTCACATCCAATCGTAGGCTTGGCTCTACAGTCGGTTAGCCCCGACATCATTATTACTCCTGTTAAAAGTTTCCCCCCACTGCACTCTCGCATGCCTGCAGGCTGGGGGGGGGGGGGGAGAAGAAGGGAAAGAGGAGGAAAGAAGTCAAAAAAGGGAAAAAAGCCAACAAATTGGATTTATTTGCATATTTACATATTAAATAGCCAGTGAGGTGGCACAGGATGGCTTCTGCAGCAGATGTTGATTTGCATATTTAACAGTGGGTAGGCAAGGTGGGTGGTGTCCAGGCCAGAGAGGTCCTGGGTCCTGTTGTGCTTGCAACCTTCTGGCCGTCGGAGGGGGTCTCGGCCGGGGTGAGTGGACGAGACGCTCACAGTGACCGCTAATCGCTCGGCTGCTGCTGCTGACAATTTAGGCAAATGCAGTGTAGCTTCCTGAGCTCTGTGTGCTACCGAGGAAAATGTGCATTACTAGCAGACACACACACACACACACGCAGACATACACACATGCCCTCATTAGTCATTTACCTCCCTGGAAGCTCCCGCAGCCAGCCTACAGCACCCTGACAGGTGCCAACACTTAGCTAATGGAACCAGGATATGTGTTAACCCAACATCTACAAAGAGAATTTCCACCCAGAGGCAACAGCCAGTTTCAGGTCCAGTCAGCATCCTCCGCAGCTGATCTCCATCCCGGCAACATCTGAAAACATCCGCAAAGGCCTGGACTCAAATCATAGACATGCAGATGTCCCCCGCCAATGCCCTTAGCGTTATGCACATCAGGATTCTTCTTGTTACTGACTTACACGGTCTTCCTAAGTTACCCGAGAAGAATGACGGGTGGTGTAGCGGGGCTTCACAGCAGCTCGAGGAGTGTGTGCGTGCAGTTTGTGTGTTCTTTCTGTGTTTGTTCAGATATCCTCCTGTGTGACGTTTAGCTGAACTGTTAGTTCTGTGATGGACTTGCAGCACCTCAAAGGTGTCCCTCCATACCCTGTGCCTCCTGGGTTTGGCTACAGGTTCAGAATAATATTCTGGATAAGCAGGTAAGGAAGACAGATGGAGCGAGTATGTCTTGAAAGAAGAAAAAGACATTTTTCGTGTTGCACAAATTTCATTAAACATCAATGGTGTACATGAATAAATCAAAAGCCACGCAGGATTGGAATAAAGAGTATCTCCTGTGGTGTTCACTTGAAGCTGATTTTTCCTGCTAGTTTATCCTGAACCTGACGTAAAAAGCTGGTGATTTCAGATTCATTTCCAATATTGGACATAGCCTTCCATTTACTGCTATCCCCTTTGTGTTACTGACCAAACAAAGGCTTAATGGGATCAGGGCCTCCTATGCACAGGACGTGGCACTGTCAGGCCCCACTGAGATGAATTCCTCACAGCTGATGTTGTAGTTTAGCCCGAACACCTAATGCATTATGCAGGCGTCGCTGAAGGATCCGTCTCGGCACGCTTTTCCGCATCGGCGAGCTTTAAGACCTAAATTTACATTGGCATGAAAGCGGGAAGCCGGACAGAACCTGGGCTGCAGAAGAACAATCCCAGTGAGACATCCTTTTACTCGACCCTGCCCTGTTTGACTTTTGATTAAAGCTTCTCGCCCAGCACAGGGTTCTCTGGTAGAGAGAGAAACCTCACAGGGTGATGAGCTACCAGTTAGTGCTCTGAAGGCAGGCATCTGGGCAACGGCAATGAAAAATGCCTCATGTGGTTGACTTGATATAATCCTCTCCACCTCAAAACCTTTACACTGGCTATTCACACACAGGGGCGTCACTGCAGATCTTGGGACCCCAACTCAGACCAATCCAATTACAGTCTTCCCGCATCTTATGCAGTGCATTGGTTCCGCAACCCACTGCAATACTTCAAACTGTATACATTCAAAATCCTTATATACAGTTGCCTATTTATTTTGCACTTCGTTCACCTGTTCCCAACCTGGTGCTTTAAATCATGTTTAGATTACAAAACTGCACCTGCCCAATGTAAAATCTATGTAAAAACAGTACAGCAGTTGTTATAATGTATTGTTATGGGAATAAATACAAAAAATATTGTACATGTACAGTACAGTTTGAGATCAGTACGAGTGCAGTTCTCCCACCAGCCAGCTCTAGCCGACTGAGTGAGAATGCCGGCCAAACGCTTATGTGCCAGATTGAATTGTGCATTTTGGTTAGTTTCAAAGCATGTATATATATATATATATATATATATATATATATATATATATATAACACACAG
>JAODUD010000046.1:12863472-12874642 GCA_026784285.1 Stomatorhinus walkeri | reverse complement strand
AAATAGAGTTTTCCCTTATGGGGACCAGGAAACCGGTCCCCATAAGGGAAAAAAAACAGATATTTATCACATTATGGCGACATTGTGTCCCCATAAGGATAGGTATACCCGCTCGCACACACACACATACATACACACACGCACGCACACACAAACACACATACACAGATACAAACATACACACACACACACACACACAGCCAGGTCTCCGCCACTGCCCGCAGCTGGAGGACACCCCAGTGGAGACGATGTCATCTCCATGTGACGCCCTCAAATAGCACAGTTGCTGGTAGCACATCCAAAGGGCACCGACTGGATCTAATAGTGCTCACAGCCGTGAACGTTCTCCCGGGGAGAGATTCTTAATTTAACAATTAGAATCCAAAAAAGAGAAAATAACAACACATACCCGACATGCTTAAAGAAGAACCAGTAAACAAGTTATAAGACTGAGAAAAATATGAATGCATGTTTTCAGTTGCATGACGGCTGCATGACTATGTGAGTCTTGCATGCATTAATTTAATAGAAACAGCAGCAGTTTTGTCTTTTCCGGTCATTTCCATGGACCCGCACAGGTCCTACGGCACCTCCTTCTTATTCCTCGGAGCGCCACGTCACAGGCCATCGTGTGCGTAATGAGCTGCCCCATTGCGAGGAAGGAGCCCTTCTGTCCCATTATCAAAGACCAAGGGCGGGAGGATGGGACCTGCGCGCTATCGCCCCCTCCAGGCCCTCGCGATGGGGACCAATCGTCACGCACTATACGTGCTGATGGATGGACCGGAGCAGTTCCCGGGTCCAGGGACTCCCAGGCCAATTTGCGGGACATTCCTGTTGTTCAGCTGCTCATTTCAGGCCACATGCATCAAGCCCAGCACACACATGCAGCAAATAGAGATGCAGGTACGCAGGTAAACGTGCACAGACACATGCATGCTCATCAGTGTGTGGATTAGGTTTATATTACATTGTGGGGACTAAATATAAGCATACAATGTGATAAAAACTTGCTTTCTAACATTGTGGGGACCGTTTTTCAGGTCCCCACAAAGATCTGTGAATGCAATCAAAAAGCTAAAAAAGCCAAAAGTCTCGTATTGTCTTTGGCTACTTATGGTTAAGGTTAGGGCTGGGTGAGGACATTATGTTGTGATTAGAGTTTACCCCATAAAAATGAATGGAGAGTCCCCACAAAGATATATCTGCAAACTGTGTGTGTGTCTGTGTGTGCGTGGAAGGGGGAGGCGGCTCTGGCAGCAGGGAAGGTGCTGTTCACCCGCATGTCTGTGCTGTTTTGTTTTCATTTACTCGCCCACAAATGAAAACAAATAGCTGAGCCTCGTCTCCCGCAGGACCGTCTCTCTCGCGCTCCGCCCCCCTCTCCCCACCTCCCCCACCATCTCCCCCATAACTCTCTTCCTCCAACTGCCTCCCGCTGTGCTCTTGCCCTCCCATGGATCTACACTGTCAACACGACAGTAATTGTCACATGCTCCGAGAGCAGCCGTGTGATTGGTCACCCTGTGTTGTGCCATCATTTTTTTCCTGTTCACGGTTATAGGCTAATAATGGAGTCACATTATTTAGGTGACGCTGTTCAGATCAGGGTTGTCTTATTTAAAAAGGCCCGCTTACGGAAAAAAATGTAAAGGAAAAGGATTCACCTTTTATATATAAGGATCAACGTGATTGACTGAACTGTCCACATTTTTCAAAGCGTTCCTACTGTTAGGAATGTTGCACTTACAAAATTCCATCCATCCATCCATCCTTTGGCCCACATAAGATAGGCCACCCCCCACCATGTTAGTGATGGGGGTGCTATTGACACAAGACCAGCAGGAGGCAAGGCTGAATTCATGGTGCCCCGGAGACCATTCATTCAAGAGAAAGAGCGTCTCCCAGATGACAGGGAGTAGAAGGAGCCTCGTCGATTTTTCAGCGGCTGTTTTCCGCGAACGCCTCCACTGCTCGACGACCGCCTCCTGAAATGACTCCCTGTCGCCGGAGCGCTGTGAACTTCGCCTTCTGCTGCACGTCATGTGACCCCCAGCAATAAAGTTAATCGCACGCCTGCAGACCAATCTCCTGAGGCTCATAACTCGGACTAAAATCCAGGCCTTCTTCACCATTGCCATGGCTGATGCAAATATGTGTACGCCATTTATACCTGCCTTCCTGGTGTCATTTTAATATTTATATGCCCCGGCAGACACACCCTGACATATAAAGTTAATTTATAAACATACCATGTCTGTACCTTGTCAGTCTTGTTTCGCTCCATATAATGTTTATTTGTTTTTTTTAAGATACTTCATTGATCCACAGATGGCATATTTTTCATATCAGCACCATCTTAACAACAAACGCCTGTCAGTATGAGCAAAGTCCAACGCCAACGTGCCCACCAAGAATGCTTTTAGTCATAGTGTTATTTTTCTGTTATTTTTCATTGGATTTGTACGTATTGAATTTTGCCAAAATGGCATGTGCAAGGGTGGTCTCTAACAGCTATAGATAAATCGGTGAAGAAAAAAACATAATCCTTGTTATTCTGACAGTGGTGGATTAAAAAAGCTGAAACAATGCTGTAGATAGTTAGAGACCAGAGGCCACTGTCTGCTTTCCCTGCGGAGACGTGCTGACAGATCCGAACCGCACATCCTGCTGGAAGCAGCCGAGTGAGCGTCCCCAGCCCGGGTTATTTTGGGCTGGATTTTTGTGCCTCTGATGCTGCGGGGGCACTGAGAAACGACGTGCCGTCCTCCAGCAGCGGCAGCGAGCCAGAGCTGCCCCGGTGAGGCAGGTCTACCGGTGTAATAATAACGGTCTTCGTGAAGTGGGGAAAAAATGGCGGAGTAAACAAACAGAGACATTAGCATGTTTCGGAATAACACACCGACCATGCGCATAGCACTGATCTCTAGAATGTTCTTTTTCTCCCGCCTATGCAGAATCCTGCTGATTATTTAGAGTCATCTTTGTGTAAATGTCGAGGCTATTTGTGAGAAAGGTTATTTTCTTCGTCCATGTTCCTCACCTGCCGGCTTCGGTAAGGCCCCTTTCTTGCTGCACTCTGCTGTAAAAGGTGCCGCTGACTTGCAGGTTATTTTCAAGGTGTCACATTTTAAATTTTGACCGTTTGTCTTTTTCGGTTTACCTGCTGCCGGGTGAGTGCCACTCCTCTGCGCTGTTCCTGTCCCTCAGACCAGTGCTCCCATGACCCACCAGCTTGTCCGTCACGTTTGGCATCACGTCGCCCGGCAAACGGAACTCCTTCTAGCACTAGTAGTAGCCGCAATGTGGGCGTGTTCCAAGGCAATAACACACAAACGAGGTTTGGCAGAGAGCGAGACTGTAAAAGGTGCTGTCCGTTCAGCACCAGCGTGAGCAAAGGCGATACCCTGGACGGGGCTTCACCCCCCCAGCCCACAGTAACCCACCTGAATTGCTCAGAAAAACAGCCTGGGTGGGGCCTGTAACCTTGACAACCTGGGACTCTTCCAGCAGCCCTATCCTGAAGGATATGCCACAGGTGTCAGAGAGGAACTTCTGGGGGAGGTGAAATGTCAGCACAGTATCTGTTTGTCCACCTGTGCATTCTCTATTCGGGTCTCTGATATATGTACATACTGTACTGGGCTGGAGATCCCAGGCCAACAGCCACCAGTTAGCACCACTCCGGTTTTAATTAGCTTCCAAGAGCAGTGGCCTGGTTGGCCGTCAGTAGAGCTGCTTCTTATCTTCTTCAACTTGTCCTTACATCTTGCCTTCCTCAGCCTCCTCCCCTCGGTCCAGCAGAAACTTCTTACATGTTCACACTCTTTATACAAATAAAGACACTTAAACTTTAACGAGATTGTCCTCAGGTGCAGTACAACTGGAGTCCATTCTAGCATGAACTCTGTCATAACTTGTCATGCCATCATCTTCATAATAAGACATAATGAGACTGAAACATTCCCCGGGGGCAATTCTGACATTCCAACCCTGATTTACTTAGTGATGGAAATGCTGGTACTATGGTAATATGCCTCGGTTATAGCAGAGCCGTCCAGCTGTCCAAAAATGTGTTGAAAGCCAGTTGGAACTTCTGCTGCAATTCTGCAGGGACATTCGTGGTCTCAGCAGTGGACAGAACGTGACAGTCGATTAATGCGAGACGGAGCCAAGGACAGGCGGCTGCACGTAATGCCTCCCGCTCCCCAGATGGCACCGCTGCCAATCAGCGGAACGCAAACAGCTCTGGAAAACAAGAGCCCGCGGCCCAGCCGTGGCCTTCACCTGCCCTTTGCCGGCGCGCCGGCGGACTGCCGAGCAGGGCGGGTGAGCTTACGTGCCTCTTTAAGCCTTTCTGACAGTGCCGAGTCACCGCGGAAGGTGGGTTCCACCGAGGAAGCGGCACGCCGTGCATCGAGAGTTCAGATGGCTCTGTAGCTCTGAGGACCTGCCAGGCATCCCGCCAGAAAGGGAAGGCCTCGTCGAGACTCTCCTGCCGCCAAGACACATCCATCTGCGTTCCTGCAGTTCTTGCCTGACTGAACGGTGTATTGGGTGGAATCTAAAGTCCACCGGAGAAACTGGTGTTAATGAACTCTTCCACCACATTCAGAAATTAACCTGAAGGTTGAGCTGAAGGTTCAATTCATGAAGATTCACAGAATGACTCTATGCCTCTATTCCCCTGCCGGTTATCATAATGGTTAGCTGAGGATAACGCTTTTTCTAGCTTCATCTTTCCTGGCCACAGTTCATTGCGCCCCGCACTGCTCAGAAGGCTCCCCAGGGTCGATGGCTTGGCAGACCCTACCGAAAAGGCTCCGCTTTCAAACTGTTCCCAGAGTCGAGCGGCGGAGCCGCGAATCCAGCCGATTCAGCAGGAAGTTCAAGGATGCCTTCTCTGGGCTCGGATGAAAGGCTGGCGATGCCTTGCGAGTTTTTCCACTCCATTCCGTGTTCTCGTCCTCCGTGCGGATGAGAGCCGATACATCACTCTTAAAGGTTACCCACCGTGCCAGTTACTTCCAGCTATCTCAAAGCCTACAGAAAGGCGCCATGTCTTTGTTTTGCTAGTTTTTCCCCTCTACAAGGCTGCGAACCACTCAGATATCCCACATTATGAACAATGGCAACTTAATAAATATTTATCTGTGTTGAAAGCGCCTTCAGTCGCTCCGCAGCAGCAGGTCCAGGCTACACCCAGGAAATCTTTGCTCTGCAGATGGCATCTTTTACACAGGGAGGGAAGCTTGAATGTGCGTGAGGTATGTTCTACGTCTGGGTATCCAGGTGGAACTCGGAAGAATGACCCACGTGTTACCTGGAGACATCAGCCGAAAGCGTAAAATTGCTTTTGGGTCGAGCGTAACCTATTTTTTTCCAGCAAATTGCTCCAGTGACTGTGCTACACTTCTGTGTGCAGGGGGAGCATGCAGAGTGCCGGAGCACCGTTCCAGAAAAAGCACTGTAGCTCTAAGATGATTAATAGAGTTCAGTGAAATTATGGATGGTTCCCATTTTAGCACCATAAAATGAGCCCGGTATCCACCACCTAGCATGTCAGGCTGTGGGTTTGAAGAATGCTGGTGGCAGAGGAACTCGAGAGCAGATGAAGTTACCATCCTGTTCAGCTAGAGGCAAACTCTTCTTCTGTTAAGCCGCAGTTCGTGAAAGCCGCGATAAGCACCTTCCTGGGAAGTGGGTAATGAATTCGCCATGCACGTAGCATACAGCTAGTTAACAGCGAGAGGTTAAGCCGGTTGACAGCGGGTCATTTTTAAGACAACGTGAGATAAACTCTCACATTGTTTCTGAGCGTGTCGCGAGTTTTTTTCATGGTCAGCGGCTCCGTCCCCAGCCTGTTATGGAAAGTGGCTGCAGCCCGGCCCAGCAAACTGGGAAGTGACAGGGAGATTTCGGCGAGATAATGAAGCGGTCAGTCAGCCAGCCGGTTCCACCGGAGCTTTGGGTGGCCTCCAGCCCTCCACGTTGACGTTTTCCAGGATAATGAGGCATCTCCGAAAGCTCGATGGCTGCACGTGGGCGTGTCTTGGACATGCCAGACTCCGCTTCAACATACTGCCCCCCCCTCCCCCCGCACACAGATTGTCAGTGCTCGTTTACGAGCAGTGAAGTCTGTCCTCCACTGCCAGCTTATATATATTTATAAAAGAGTTGCCAGACTCGAGTCCCTTATAAGAACCGCACGACTGTTTCCCAGCAATGATGAGTCTGGCGACAGTAATTAGCTCGATCCATTGAGGCATGGGGTGGGGGGGGGAGGATGTGGGGGACGGCACTCCACCTGACGTTTATGGTCTCTTATTGTCGTCCTTCGCTCCGGGTAGAGGTGCACGAGAAATGCTCGCCAGGGATCTCCAGCCGTTGTCAGATTTCGGCATCAGAGCGGCGTATTATTGCTTCACTGCTGGGAGCCCATTTCCAGCGAAAAGCCCGAGAACTCCGCTGCTCTAATTTGAATTCTGGTCCAAAATTGTCAGGCGTCAAAATTTACCGCTGTGACTCCTACAGCGACTACAGGGATTACAATCGTATGCAAAGTAGATTAGGTACCAATAAATAGGATTCAGCTCAGTAGCTCAGCCCTGTCCTCTCACACCTCCAGGGTTTGAAAGCAGCCCCAACTCTCTTGTTCGTGGGGGGCTGCTCTGGGTACTCTGGTTTCCTCCCACAGTCCATAGATATGGAGTATAGCTACCTCATTTAGTGCTCTACGCTTCCTAGGACAGGCTACAGAGTCCAGTTGGATGACACACTTTTTCAAAATGGATGGACAAACCAGAAATGTAATTGACATTACTGGGAGAATGACAGAAAGATAACATATAAGACTTATCTCAGTTTCTTGGCTCTCTGTGACTCTCGCGAATAAATCTTTCTTTAATTGCCGTGCAGCATGCAAAAGTTTATTTGAATACCTCCGATGGCAGTTTCTGGGATAATGACTCTGCTCCTGGCCTTTAGACGTATGTGCTGTCTCACCGGCAAGTACAAAGGAGGCCTCAGGAAGAATGCCGCCGCCGTTAGCATTACATCACCTTCCAAATGCGTCCTGGCAGTTAGGTAACTGGAATCGATATTACCAGTACACATTTCTTGATGTACACGAACGTATAGGTTATTGTTTGAGGCAGACAAAATTCTGTGGTAAAAAAAAAAGCAGATGCCTGTTGTCAAGTGAACTTCTTACAGACGTCATGTGATCAAACCCAGCGGACCTGCCTTTGAGAGGAGGAAGGATATCATATCACTCACGGGCTCTTTGGCTCGTTCTGGAGATACCACGCAGCCAAACGAGGGCCTGTGCACAACCAAGACAAACAGCCCGCAAAAGGCCAGATAAGTAGCATAATTCATCTCCGGTCCAAAGGACTCGGGACCTTAATGACTAGTTCCAGTAGCTGATTTTTATTTCTTTCCCTTTTTTTCAGCTGTTATCACTGCAGGGGACCAGAAGCTGGTGAATGTCCCCCCCAAAAACACAGTAGGGGTTTCAGGCCGGCATGTCGTCTGTACCAACAGGAAACTGGCATTTGCATCCATCCAGTTACTCATCTGGAAAGGTTCCCAAAGACACAATAACACTGGGTCAGTCCCCACGCACATCTCTCACGGCTATATTGCCAAACTCTTTCCCCTGCTTCCATAAAATGCTTTTTGTGCAGTTCGGCCACATTTATGGGAAGTTTTCCCTGTTAAAAGCAGGCCAGCAGCTGTTAGCCAGCCTCTCACTATTAATGACATCATTTCCTACATATTTTTGCCTTATATGATGGGGAAAATTGGTCCATTTTATTTCTGTGCAGGAACTTCCGCTCCAATAATCATTGGCACAGAAAAATATATTGCATTCTAACTATGCACAAATTCACAGTATTGATTTTTTTTCCGTCTGCTTCTCCAGCCCACTCTTGCTCACTCTTTCATGTGCCTGTTCACCTTTTTTTCCCCCCCAAAGCCTCTGTTTCGGTGCCAAACAGGACAGTTTGCCGTGCCCACATAGGTCGGGACAGTGCTTGCCTGGTTCAGGAATACAGAGTCGCCAGGTGGCCAAGATATGTGATCATCATTTCCATGTCCAGCGTCTGTCCCTCTGCCCTTCTCGCCCCTTCTCCTCTGGGCAGAAACATTCTGTGCTTCCATTTCTGCTTCCCGTGCCTTAAATGTTTCACGCTGCGCATACTTCTTGCAAAACTGAGCCATCGGCAAAGCAAACCGTTTGGACTTTCCTGGAGGTGTTGATTGTTAAACAAATAAATGTCTGGATTCTAGCTATTTTTGGAGTGAGACCACTAGCCGTCACTTCTTACAAAACCGTCATATGGTGGTGATATATGAGATAGGGCTACATATCCCTTCCACTGCCTTACCTTTTTGCCTATTTATTTAAGGTACAAAGAATGTTGGCTGCTTCTCTTGGGGCAGTTCAGGTGACGCGTGTCAGCATGCTACAGCATAAGGACCCTCCTAAGGCTGGAATATTGCGGCCACAGATCTGGTTTATTAATGATTATGGCACCTCCCCGTACACCGGCGGCATGGAGATCTGTTCCTTTTGCCCAACAGCAATGAAAACCACAGGAAAGCAACATGCAGCAGAGCAGTAGTGCATCACGCCGGCTCCAAAGCAGCCCCCCTGACCCACGCCACCGCTGTCACGTCAGCCGAGCACATCAGACAGAGTCTGGGGGCGATGGCCGTTCCCCGGGATAGAAGGGGCACCATGCCAGGCTGACGGATAAGCGCTGACAACATCAGGGAGAGCTGACGCCAGAGGCCGGCTCCTGAGACCAACCCACCGGGTCCCATTCTGTGTCAGGCGCTTTCATCACCATCCACCAAGACTGGAGCGAGGAAAACTGAATCACGTCATGGTGTTGGCGTCCTGTCCTCCTGTACCTCCCTTACAGCTGACACTCCCCATGAGAAAGGGCTTCTGAGAGCAGCTGGCGGCGGGCCGTGCGCTTGGACGGGCCGGCGCTGCAATGCGTGGTCTGATTGATGGCAGCCTGTGATCTGAGCCCCATCTGGGTGTCACCTATGAATTGGCATCAGCGATCGTGGTCGTGGTTTTTGGTAAGGTGCCCTGATGCAGATCTACAAGGGCATGTGTCTGACAACGAGGCATGATGGGTGCCAGAGACCGTATTATGGTACGGCATGATGAAGGGAGGAACGACTGGAGCTGAAGGACGGCTCAAACAAAACAGGGCCTTATTTACAAAATGTAACAGAAAGAGAAATAAAGGAGCACAAGGGGTCAAAACTAAATTGGTAAAACAGAAACTAAGGCAGGTAGCAATACCAGGAAGAACAATACCCATGATATGGAGGAACACACAATAACTAACACAGGGTGACAGAACAACAGTGAGCACTTAAATACACCACTAACAAGACACAGCGCAGAACAGGTGAGAACCATAACCAAATTAACCAATCACTGAAGGCTAGGGGTAACAAGGAACATGTGAGATAAATAACAATTAGCAGGCACTGGAGACTAGGAAACAGTAATAAACACAGAGGCCTGTCAACACTAGGAGTGATCAAGGAACACAAGTAAAACCGAACATATCAAGGCACGAGCAGGTTAACCATAACAAGGGCACAGAAGCAAAGACGTATTAACAAAACCAGACACCAGGGGATAATATAAAACAAAATAATAAACAAAAGGCAAGACTGGCTTCGGGCCACCCATGAACTCATGGTAGAAAGGATGTCTGTCTCTGAGCTGCACAGTCAACCCATTGAACCACACCTCTGCCTGGTGTGCAGGGTAAATACCAAGGGGAATGGCCAGTGCAGACTGCTGACAATATGGGGAAAATGCACACAGGACGGGGCCAAGCGGGCACCACCCCTGAGAGACCAGGCCTCAAAACCAGTGCTGTTATGGGAATCATTGAATCTATTGGATTGACAAAAGAATTCTTAAGTAAGAATAGAGCATGCAATAAGACAGGGTTGTAATATGAAGAAAATAATGGATAGGACTGAATGGAGAAAGTAACTGGCCAATAAAAATTCGAGGTATGAATACAGGCCACATCCTGGATTGATGGTCATGAAGCAAGAAACCAGTAAGAATCGCTGAACTCACAGCAGTTCATCGTACGTTGGCCAGTGTGTATCTTTAGCTCCTGGACATGTTCGGCATGTTTCGTGCTGGTTGTCGTTTCTGTTCTTCATTCAGTCTGATGTTTTGAATACCACGGTATGTCTAGTCTCAAGGTATGGTGGAGGTGGATTTATTTAGTTGTTCCGGAGAGAGGAGCTGTGTATCTGCCCTGCTGGGGGGTTTTATGGAAGAGGCAGCAGCAGATGTTGAGTAGTCATGGACTAAAGTCCTGGACTGAAGCTTTGTTGGCAGGTGAGGGGGAGGGGGGGGGGGGTCGGCTCTTGCTGCTTTCAAAGAAGCCCCAAGGTACGTGGATTTCAGATCTTTCATCATTATTTTTATGTTCTCTCTTTATTTCGTCCGCTCTGCATAGGTTTTTGGATTCATGCTCGGCCTTATTTGCGTAGCCCATAATAAACACCGGCTATTTTTGCATCGTAACTCTGTAATTTCTGTGACTAGTACCAGCACACAGGGAAGCAGCGAAACCTTCATGGTCAGAAGGACTCAGCAATGGGTTGGAGAGGTTTTCGGGAACTGTGCTTGTGCACCTTCTTCCTCCATTTTTCTTGGAGCAGTGGTCTCACCATAGGCTTCTGGGATGGTGATGGAGGAGCACTCAGGGACTGTGGAGGCTGCTGTGCAGTTGCAAGAGGCTTTGATCTGTGCTGTTGCAAGTTCAAATGTGATTTTTAGGCCTAGGATCAAGGAATCTAGAGGATTGCATGGTTTGTGAATTAATTCTACAGTGTTTACATATTTATTACTTATTGAGGACCTCAAACAAGGAGGAAAATGTATATAACTAACCTTAACCTTAACCCCCCTGCCCTATCAGACCTGGACCTGTAAAACTTACCCCCTATGTTTGGGGTCAAATGTCTTAAATAGTTCCCTGCTCATCTCATCCTAACATCTGCATAGATAAGGTGGCAGTTGCACTCCGATACGCGTTTGATCAGAATAGAGCACAGCTCCCCATTCTGTTTACCCGGATCTCATCTGGTGGATGCGGGCGGGGGG
>JAODUD010000046.1:12842686-12860816 GCA_026784285.1 Stomatorhinus walkeri | reverse complement strand
GATCGATCGATCGATCTACTGTAGAGGGGTCCTGGGAACCATTCTGGCAAGGAGAGACAAAAAGCCCATAATGTCCAGTGTACACGATGAAATTATTGTTGGGCTCTCCATTTCTTATCTCTATGCACAATATATTGGTGCTTCAAAATGAATGCTGATACGTTCTTCAAGAGCCAAGAAAAAAAAAATGCCTACAGAAAAATGAATTACCAGCAGTGTTCTGTGTGAATTTGAAATGTGCTGCTTTTTCACTGAAAACCTTAATAAAGATAGATAATTCTGTACTAAAACCAGGGTCAAGAGCCAGTGAATAAATGATAAGCTATAGATGGTCAAATTTAAGTCTCCACTACAAATGTTTACCAAAGATTGTAAAGGGAAAGAATATGCAAAAGAGACTGAAGCGGTTCACCCAGCTGTCAATGAAGCGGCAGGTTTCTAAGGTGATAGAATGTGCAGAGAGGAACATCGCACTGCGCTGGTGTGCTCGCTCTTTGTCGATTTTATCACAATTTCATCCCAGAGCCCCATTTTCCTGGTCATTAAAACTTCCCGGTGATCTCCTCGGAGCTCGCTCTGCTTACGCGATGACACATCTCAGCCGATCATGCTAATGTGGCTCTTAGCGTCGTTTTTTTTTGCCCCTGAGTTTGATGTCAGAAAACTTCTGCGCCTCTCAAAGTTTCCTGCCTCCACTTTTTCCCGCTTTTTAACGGTTCTACCGCATTGGCTCCATGCATCATAGGGTCCTTCTTCTATGTAGAGTATTGGGTCTGCAATTATACGGCCTGTAGTGCTTGAAAGCTTGTGAAAGGTCTTTCATATGTATTGTCTTTCATCAAATATTAGGGCCAATATTTGATGAGGCTAACATGAAGAGCACAATGCTCATTGTTTTATTCTGGTGTTTCTTAATCGACAGAAAGGGAACTTGACAGGAACTCAGAAGAAGAGAAAAGTGAAACTGAATTCAGTTAGCTTTTAGCAAACATGCCTTCCTCTGGAATATTTGTATTGGTTTAAGGCTTTGACCCATTGCTCCTCTTAATCCTGTTTCTCTAGTTTTCCTGGAATGTGTAGCTTGGTGGCCATTTACGTCTCACAGACAAACGGCCTGAGGTTCCCCTGCAGAATATTTTGCTGTGGCTCATAAATTCATGGGCAGAAACGTGTCCCTAAACCACGGCACGCCCAGTCCCATAATCGATAGTATAGAACTTCAGTGCTAGACAATGGAAGATCTTTGCCAAGTCTTTGCTTATAGCTGAAGAACATTTGCTGCTTTATTTTCCCGACAATGAATGCAATTGCTATTCGTCTTGGTTTGCATCTTAGCAATTCTATTGCCATTCTTTTGAATATATATTTCACTTTTTCTTGTTCTCCTTGAGGGACTATTTTGAAAAGGATCCACATCTAAGGCTGTTACAACAGGCTAATTAGTCCATCTTCAGACAGCTTGTGCTGCCCAGGGTCACCTACCCCAGGCAGTACTTGGTTCGAGGTTCAGAGAGTCCCCATGCAGGATGCTAACCCATCACAGCGCACACACACAGCCGTGCTCTGTGGGCGACTCTAAGGACACCACTTAGCTTAACTGTGTGTGTGCGCATAAGGAGACCCACACAGCAGAGGGAGAACATGCAAACAAGAACGTCAAACCTTAGCCCTGGTGATGCACAATACAAGTGTTACTCAGGTAACCACCCTGGACTAAGGAATGCTGAAACAGTCAAAGCTGTTTTGGACCCTGTGCTGGTGACCAGAAGATGCCAGTTCAAATCCTCGGGCCGGCAGACTGCTGCCGCCCTCAAGCCCCTGAGCAAGACCCTTCGCTTCCAGCTCCAGTGGAGAAGCGCTGCATGCTGGCTCACTTTGTGCCATGACTAGCTAGCTTGTTCTCGCCTGTATATATGTCTGTGTTTCTCAGGGAGAGCAACATGGGGAAGGCAAAATGATGGTATCTCCGTGGGGAAGAAAAACATACCGCAATTCCATATGAGATCCTTTGGAGAATGGGCAGCCTTTACTCCTCTCTTCCTGGTGACGTCTGAGGTTACTTTTAAGGGCCAGGGTGTATGCAGGTTTTTGGGGTAACCTTTGGGTCAGCTGCAAAACCGGCACAGACAATGGCCCTTTCTGGATAAGATTGCCTAATCCTGCTTTAAATTGTGGAGTTATGTATTAGACTAACATATGCAAATACTTCCAAACAAAAATTTCCAAACAAGTGAAGAAGGACACTCAGATGTCTCCCAGTTACATACACAGCAGAGTACCCTAATCTCAGTCACTCACCAAATCAGCATCTCAGTTTGGTTATATTTGGTCATTCAGTGACGCACCAATTATTACATTATTTCTCACGTTCTCAAGCTTCAAATGAGGCTTCGCTCTTCACAACAATGTCTGTGTAAACAGCTGCACATCAGCAGATGACTGGATTCCTTGTGTGATCAGGGTCACTCGGGTGTCAAGGCCCTGCGGCCGGTTGCTTGCAGCCAGGGGGCACTACCCACTAGCTAGGCCGTCATGCCCAGCATGGGAATAAAGAGCAGTAACTGGACACTCCGGAATGTGAATCATGGTGCTACAAGTAGCTGTATTCTGAACAGGGGTGTATGCAGGGGCGGAGCCACAAGGGCACTGGCCCCAGCTGATTGGTGCCTATGTCACCCTGTCACTCACTAATTCAAAACATATCATTGGTTATCATGGCCCCTCTGTATAAATTATGGCCTCTCTTATGCCCCTCACCATGAAAGTTCTCAGAATAGCCCCTGATTCTAACATGTCTCTTCTTACACATTTACTCCCAAAAATGCTCACGAAATGTGAGCAATGCCCTAAGTCTCCTCTGGCCCCAATTCCACTACTGAACTCTGATATGTGCCACTATACTGTTGGTATGGATATGTTGGGTTTGAGTGTGGTTCAGCGTGTTAGGGATCTGTGCTTGTGATTGGAAGGTTGTTGGTTCAAATCTCAGGGTGGGAAAAGTAATGTCACCATTGAACCCTTAATGTCCAATTGTTCTACAGGAGGGGTAGGCAACCCTGATGCTGGAGTGCCAGTATCCATCGGGGTTTCCATCCTACCTGGGCTCTGATGGACCATATCTGATCTCAGGCAGATAGTAACTCATCAGGTAGGATGTAAATCCTGCTGGATACCAGCACTCCAGCATCAGGACTTCCTACCCCTGCTTTCTTAATTGTACATGACTTGGGTTAAAATAAAAAGATGCATTATTTGTTAGAGTATAGATGCACTTATTTTCCATCTCGCACTCCTTTTTAATACACACAGACAAAGGTTTCTGTCTGCAGGGTAAACCATCTATCAGGGGGTTAAGGATCTTGCTCAATGGCCCAACGAAGATGTGACTTTCTGCCTCAGATGGGATTCAAACCAGTCACCTTCCGATCAAAAGCACTGGAGCCTAGCTGACTGAGCCACACAGCGCCCCCCCAAAAGCAGCTAAATAAAATTAAAAAACATATTTTCAGCCTTTGGAATTGCACATTTCCTCCCCTGGAGATGTGCACCCGAACAGTAGACTCACCCCCCTGAACGTGGTATGCTTGGTACGCTCAGCCTCCTCTGTGTTGAGGCTCCTTTGGGAGGCCTGCGATGCTGCATGTCTGAGCACCAAAGACGCCAAGCCCCCTGAACACACTGGGCAGCACCACACTCATTCTGAACATCCCATAACAATTTATTAAAAGCATGTTAATGCAACACTCAGCTCCAAATATTTGCATATAACCTAAAATACAGCTTCAATTGATTAAAAAAAAAGAGCGCTTCTGTGTTGCTAAAAAGCCACATTAAATTCTCACGCCGCTTTCTGTGGCTAGGAAATTGAACATTGTGCTCTCTAATGAATCGATATTAAATATGACCTAATAATGCGCTGCCACACAAGGGAAGGTCTTCTGTTGAATGCTTCTGTCTCTACCCTATTTCTACAAATATGAGCATAAAAGCATAAATATGAGTTACTGCCTCAGCCTTTTGTCAGAGCTCGCAGGATCTATATGGTCATAACTGTGTCAAACAGGTCTTATCTCATCATCGGATAACACGCTACAGGGCTGGTTCTAGGATTTTTTTTAAGGTGGGTGGGGACATGAGAGACCCTATAATTCATATAGCGGAGCCAACTGTATCATTAGCCAATGATATGTTTTGCAACGGTGATTGACAAGGCAGGGAGCATTCCAGAGTCCAATCAGCTTTTAACCCAAGTCTCTAGGTTGGCCCTCCCCTTGGATGTACCCCTCATGCACTATAAAGCCAGACATTGCTTTT
Organism: Stomatorhinus walkeri; assembly: GCA_026784285.1. Lineage (NCBI taxonomy): Eukaryota > Metazoa > Chordata > Actinopteri > Osteoglossiformes > Mormyridae > Stomatorhinus > Stomatorhinus walkeri. Next base: position 12,856,502 of record JAODUD010000046.1, on the reverse strand, counting down.
TACACAGACTGTGACATGAAAGGTTTATAACACATATATGTATTTATGCATGGCTTCATTCATGAATGTTTAAATACTCTATATGAGATTTAGTTCTGAAGCAGGGGTGATGTGAGGCGAGTGCTTGGAGACAGTTGAGTGTAATTGAGTTGCTGCGTGTAATTCTGAAAGAGTGGCGTCTTCCCGCAAATGCTAATTTCTCCATTCCGCTCGTGTCGCTTGTTCTGCTCCTGTGGGGACTGTGACTGATTAGGTCAAGGAAGCCAGCTACTGATTCATGGGCTGACGGAGATTGAGTTCAGCCAGGGATCAAATCTGAAGCTCTCTCTCCCCCGTCCGGCCCGACCGCACAAGTCACCTGAGCACTTTGGAGGGGCTCGCGATCGCCAGCGCTTAGCAGCCACTCTGAAGTATTTCATTACGACACGGAGTGACTGCGCGGCTAATATAACTGACTAGCTCAGTGAGTAACAGTGTGACAGTGAGGCGTAATTGCAGTACAGGCTGAAAGGCCAGGGGGTGCTTCTTCATCTGAGTGGGTGACAAGTGGGTGACATTTACTCAGCTGCGGTGGCGTCCGGAGCACTGCCTGTCAGCCCTGCACCCCAGCTCCCCTCGCAGCTCCAGTCCCCCGCATACCTGAGGCAGCAAAACAGAGGTCCCTGTTGCCGGCAGAAACCGGTTGCCACAGCAACAGGGTTCAGAGGTGGAAAAGAGGCTGTGTGGCCCCAGGCAATTTTAATTGCAAATCCCCCCTGGCCACGTCGGACTGAGAGAGATCTTTTTTGTAACTATTGTAATTTTAAATAACGATATTCATAAATCTGTGTGTGCCACACTGAGACTTTGGAGTGATATTAACAGGTGTTGGTTTATCTGCTTGTGCTAAGTGGGAATTTAATGTAGCAAATTTTTGGGTTTGTAGGATATAATGTGTGTCTCTCATTTGTGTTAGCAGAGTACTGGCCCAGCGGGAGCGACTCTAGGATTTTTTTTATGGTGGAGGGAGGGCACAAGAATAACCATAATCCATACAGAGGAATTCATACCTTATCATTATCGAATGATGTGTTTTGAATCTGTGATTGGCACGCTGGGAGCCATTCAGCTATCAGTGTCAATGTGGCCCCGCCTCTGTACATGCTCCCTGTGGCCCATTTGCATTATACTAGGAGCAGAAGTGTGAAATAATATGTGGAAGACTCTGACAGTCCAGTAATTCCCAAACCTCACCCCCCACCCTCACATTTAATAGATCCCCTCTGGGCGTCCCTCCACTAACCAAATGATGCTGTAATCTTCCCAGCGAGCATTGCAGCTTGTCTTGAGTTCACTTCAATTCAATTTTTTTCTGATATAGTGCTCCTCTAGATGTGGTTTATCCAGAATGCCAAGTATAAGTGCTCCTTACGAGGCACATCTGTATAGCCAGAGCCATCTGAGAAGGTAGCACGCAAGCTGGAAATTACAGTGAAGAACGCCAGGCAAATGGGCGACCATCTCCAGATGATGAGTGTAAATTAAATGGGTGCTCTGCTTGAACTACAAGTTGACTTCAGGGTCCCAGTTAAACACATGGAGTTAGATTACTGGATACATTTCAACACATGAACTCTTCTGATGAAGTATCCGAATAAGTGGAAAGGGAGTCTAATAATAATCCGGCCACAGACAATTATTTAAAGCATGTCGAGTTTTCATGAAAATGTGTTTTTTTTTTTTTGCATTTTCACAGAATGACACTTTAATAAAGGCAGATTTTTATGCATAAACAATGGAAGACAGAAGAATATTTATAGGAGGAAATGGATTGTTCTGTTACATATTACTTATTACCAGCTTTATGCACCATGAACCACAGTCTGTAGGCTGTAGAAAATGCCCCCATCAAACCAATAAGAATTGTCAGCACCAGCTACTGTCATATATCTTTTTTAGTTTGACTACCTCAATACATGAGTACGTGAGTTAGCTAGCTATCTAGCTATCAACAGTATGTTGTTGAAATTCACTATAGAAATCTCTGCAAACAACCATCATGAACACAAATACCTACAGAAGAAGTGTAAATTCTAGTGAAACAGATAACTTCATAAAACATCTATTCAGGGTTAATTAGATGTGAAACACTATCAGTAGACAGGAGAATGGGCGCATTATATCTGTAGTAAAGTCACAATCGTCAAATTGTGGACATACATGGTTTTCATCGGACCATATCATTACCATATTGGCCCTACTTATCAGCTGACCACACACTTTTTGGCAATTATTTTTAGAAGAAAGTTTTTGGAATACCAAATCGTACCTTAATAAAGAAAAAATATACATTTGACAAGAACATGTAATAGGTTAACCAGCAATTGGATTTGAAGAAGTGTAATAAACAGCAAACATTCAAAAAAACAAATGTATTACTTGGGGGGGTTAGATAATGAATATTACAAACACCACAACCCTTGAGGGTGCAGAATATTTTGTGATGCAGCAGACCCACATGAAGAGGGTAAAAAAAGTAAACGTATTATGGAGAAAGATTGAGCCATATTAATAAATGATATGACAACTCTTTTTAAATGAATGTTCCTATCTTCATTAACAGCCACTGTCGGTTTAATACCAGCAGCAGCACAGCCAAGAAAGTCAGCAATTTACACGACACTCAGGGATACATGCTAAACACACTCACTGCCGGAGTGGTCAGTTCTCATGCATATGGCGTGACATTCCCACTTTCAGGCTCTCACGCTCACGCAAGAAATCTTACAGCAAATATATATTACAGTAAGTTAAAACACTCATTACAAAATATCATATTTTGCACCATTTATTCCCTTTTTTGTACGCACCCCGAATATAAGGCGACACCACTTCCTCAGAAGTATTTTGAGGGGAAAAAAACCCGCCTTATATTCGGTTCAACACGGAACGTCTAATTTGTACTGCGTGGGCTTTGGAAGTCACCAGCGCATTCTTGCTGTGTGGCGACGAGGTTGATGACTCGAGCTGACGAGCTGAAGTCCCTCTATGTACTACGTGAAGTGCTTTATCAGCAAGTGCCCGCCATCTGTATAACATCATAACTAACATCACGATAACAACGTAAGGGAATGTGTTTACAAATGAATTCCACAGCATTGAGATTAAAGCCACTTCCCCAAGGACCCCTCGTCATTTTATTACCGCAAGACATCAATAATTTCAGCCGATTCAGGAGTCTCAGATCTGTCTTGGGACCATTAAACGATTCTTCATAAAGTAGCCATTATGTTCCTCAGGATCTTGCCCCTAATTCTTAACATTTATATTCAGTCCTTTGTGCAAAACTCTTCCTACCTGATCAATCAATTGATCATATATAGAATAACATAAGGATAGGTAAGAGTAGGTCACCAAATGTAGGATAGGACAGTGGTTCTCAACCTTTTTTGCGCCATGACCCAGTTTGTACAACGCTGGCACAGTCGTGACCTTATGGCAGGTGTATGTTTAAATTACACATTACATTAAAAAAAACACATTCATCAAGCATGCAGTGCACTCTGCAATTTACGCCAATGGATGCCTATCGCAGAAATCTGATTGGATGTGCCGGTGAATTTAAAATTAAGGACCAGTAGTTTGGTTTTTTGGATTGGTTGAGTGCTCACTAGTTTTGTGCTAAGCATTTGCAGACCCAAGATCTGTTTGTTTATATAGTTTAATTCAAGGACTGGAGCTGGGAAATCTGATTGCAGATCAATTTTGGAGCTGGCTGTTTTTAAAATGCTTATATTTCCAACTCTGTCTTGTGACCCTTTCAGAACTTGCAGAATTTGGGTTTTGACCAATGGGTTGAGAATTGCTGGGAAAGGAGGTTAGTTTAGTATGGGGTAGGATTGGCTAGAGAAAGATAGGGCAGGTATTATACCCTATCTGACCGCATTTGATTGGTCCGTGCTCCTGTCCATTAGCTGGCTCATCCAATTAAATGGAGGAATGGCAAAGGACTTTGAAAGAAGAAAAAAAACAGACACCAAAACCAAGACGGCCTTGCAGCAACCCACCAAAGATTGGCCACTAGGTGTGCTTTCCAAACCTGGAATTTTAGTTAGTCCATGTTTTAGTGGAGCATTTCCGGTTAACCTTTCTGCTCTTCAGCTGGCTTGATCTGGTCCCCAACAGGTTGCCATTTCCTCTCCCTATCGCTCACAGTCCATCCATAATGTTTCCTGCTTATGTCGAAAGCTGTACGTGGCCTTTCAGTTATGCCCGGCGTCGACTCGGAGACTCATTCAACCTCTTGTTGCCTCAGTAATAAATAGAAGGCATCTAAGGGCTTTAAATGATTTGCTGGGTATGTGTATGTTTTCATCAGCACGCCGGGGCTTGAAACCTACAAATTTAAAGTGCCTTGACCTTTATAAACTGCAGCTTATTTGTTTAGCCTCTCAGTCACAGGTTATCCATTTACCGTAGAAGCACTGAATAATAGAATGGGAGAAGAAAGAGGACCGTACCAGCATATACGCCTTCCCCATGGCCGCACTGAATTCTAATTGTGCTGGAACACACAACACAGGTCTGGGCAGGTTTCAGAAGAGCCTGGACTCTGGACAAATGCACAGCCTCTGCCAGAAGCTAGTGGTAGCCGTCCCTGCTAATTCACCCCCCCCCCTCCCCTTAAGCCATCTTTCCATAAAGCAGCTGAAGCTTGGGTTTTAAAAGCTTTCCAAAGGTCGCTGACTACAGAGGCTTGACCGCCTCCCATTTATAAAGCATGACAAAGCAAATTGTAAAGTAAAAACATTCATTAGATGCTCGGCCAGAAGTATTACATTTGTGCTTACTCCACTGCATATTCTATGGTTTGATACAGCTTTTTTTTGGCTTTTATGGCCAAAGAGATAAAGCACATTGCTGATTATATATTACCTGTACTTTCTCGTACTTGATATATAAGTTGCAAAATATTTAATTTTAGGCATTTAGGCTGTTTTTATCCACCTCGACTTGGTCATTATTCCCGGTATTCTGTTGTGCAAAATCTGCTAAATATCACCAGCCAGAAATAAAATCCATCCTGATTAATTAGTATCGGGTGATTGAATGACCAGGTAATACCTGCTGTCTTCGTACACGTTTCTTACAAAGACTATTAGCACTTTAGAGCTCCAGCGGAGCGGAAAACTCAGCAATGGGATTTGCTCGACATTGTCAGCGATGACGTTCCAGTATCGCATCAAGTCTTAGCTATTTTTTTTTTCCTTCTCTTGGTATTTTCTTGATACCGTTTGACAACTGACCTTTTAAAGTGGACTTGCACACATATTATCACCGAGTGCCCTTTCATAAGTGCACGTTTTCAGGGTTTGCTTCAGTTTTATAAAGAGAAATTTAACATTTGAGCCTGGGCGCCGTAAGCATTTGTTAATATCCTGAATTGTTTTCCCAGGTTTTTATTGATGCACAAGTTAAACACTATTCCATTATGTATGTTTCTCTAGGTTGACGAGCCGATTGACTGATTGATGCATTGATTTGTGGCTTAAATCTCTGTGTTCTACAAGCAAGGCTGCATGGATTTGTTGTCCCTGGCAAACTAGGGACTCTTATATAATGCATTCCTATTCCGTGCATGTTTCGGGTGCGCTGGAACCTGCAATGAAATCTAAGGAGGATAAATGCCCCGAATTGCAGTATTGATTGATCATGACTGATGGACGCCGGTTCGATCGCTACCGCAAATCTGGCGCTCGGATAGCTACATGGCGGCATCGTGCTCTTGAATCGGCTCCCCGACGTTAGTCTAATAGAGAGCGGGGGGCCTTTCAAGCTCCCGTGTGTCAACACACCTGACACCTCAGATGGAAGCAGAATAGTGGGAGCAGATGTCAGAGCAGACACCTGAATAGACCGGGACCGCTTAGATGCATACACTCACATGCACAGATTAGCCATAATATTAAAACCTCCTGCCTAGCATTACGTAGGCCCTCCCCATGCTGCCAAAACAGCTGTGACCCAACAGCTGTGACCCAACAGCTGTGACCCATCGACCCAGCTGTGACCTCTGAAGGTATTCTGTAGTGTCTGGCGCCCATACGTTACAGCATATCCTTTAAGTCCTGTATGTTGCAGGTCTTCCCACAAATGGTTGATCAGATTGAGATCTGGGAAATTTGGAGGCCAAGTCAATCTATTTCTAAACTATTCTTGCAGTATGACAGGGTCCCTTATCCTGTTGAAAGAGGTCACTGACATTAGGGACTACAGTGGTGATGATGGGGTGTACTTGGTCTTAAACACTGTTTAGGTAGGTGGTACGTATCAAAGTAACATCCACATGAATGCCAGCCTTCCCAGCATAACACTGCCCAGAGCATCACGCTGCCTCCACTGGTTTACCTTCTTCTCTTAGTGCATCCTGGTGCCATCTCTTCCCCAGGTAAATTACGTACACGCACCACGCCGTCCACATGATGCAACGGAAAACATGGCTCTTCAGACCAGGTCACCTTCTTCCATTGCTCCGTGGTCCAGCTTAGAAACTCATGTGCCCATTATAGGTGCTTTCAGAGACTGACAGAGGTCAACATGGACACTGACCAGTCTGCAGTACACAGCCCTGAACACAGCCAGGTGAGATGCACTGTGTGTTCTGATGCCTTGATGCCTGATGCTAGCATTAGCTTTTTCAGTCATTTGTGCTCCACAACCCTTGAGGGTGCAGAATATTTGTGGGTTCAGACCAGACAGGTTAGCCTTCACCCCTCCCCCCAAGCAACAATGAGCCTTGGGCACCCATGACCCTGCCGCTGGTTCACCAGTTGGCCTTTTTTGGACCATTTTTGGTAGGTACTGACCACTGCATTCTGGGAACACCCCACCAGACCTGCCGCTTCAGCGATGCTCTGAGCCAGTCTAACCATCACAATTTGACTCATCACACTTGCTCATTATTCGGCTTCCAGCACATCAACTCGAAGAACTGAATGTTGCCTTGCCTAAGATTTAATGGCAATATTATTAAATAATCAATGTGTTTTAATCTTATGGCTGATCAGTGTACATTCACCGTAACATACTGTTTATTTCTGAGCCGTTACTATACAGTCCTTTGCAATTCTCTACTTTACCTGACATTTTTTGCACTGCATCTTTGCATCCATCCATCTATCTATCTATCTATCTATCCATCCAACCATCCATCCATCCTCCCTAGTGCTTAGACCCATGAAAGTCTTCCCCTTCATCTGCCCGGGAAGTAGTTCCTGGTCTCCTCCTAAAATTAATATAAATATGTAACTTAGGGGATACCATAGTCATTTGAATATTAGAGTCAATTCTCAAAATGACACTTTCAGATCAATATAATCGATATTTCACCCTAATCCCAGGATGCTCTGTTTGCACACGCTTACTGCCCCCACCCCTGTTACTGCCCCCGGACTGATTCTGATACGCAGATTCACACTGGTAACCAGGGCCTGGTCGCTGATGGGTTGCCCAATGAGCCTGGAGCTTTTGGAGAACAGAGGCAGGCTTTGTTTACAGACCAGTTTTTTGATGATACTGAAGGAGATTTTTGTTTTCCTCCAGCATCTGCTCAGTGTGACCGATCTGATGCAATAACATCAGATTGCAGCTTATGTGACCTTCGTCTTATTGGTGCTCTGCACAAACATTAAACCCTCTTCCGATTTTAATAAACTTGTTAAAGCTTTTGTAAATTCCATTACCCACATGCAAATGTCATTTATAAACACATTATGCAGGACACATTTATTCATGGTCAAACCCAAGGAGTACTGTGTGAGACATCGAGAGAATTAACCCGGATGTACAAGAGCGGGAACCTGATATTTAGGCAGTGACATATAGGAAAATAGATCTTATTTTCAGTAAAATTTGCTGACCCCTGCATTCATGTAATAACCTGGCAGGTTTCCGCTTCCGTTATATGTCTTGCTCTGCGGGGTGAAAAGGACAACTCAGTGTGAGGGCAACTTTGTCATAACATACAATTTCAACCTGTCACTCCACTTAGGTTATAACAGGGACACCCTGAGAGGAAATAGATTTTACCTGGTGCTGACAGAGAGGACAGCCTGTTTCGTTTTCATTGATTGCTGCCTTGAAGTTGTTCAGGTTTGCGGAGGTTAGATAGCAGTTTGGGAAGGTGGGTCATGCTGTCCTATGTCAGTTCTTCATGGTAAAATATATGAACAGCCACAAACTGATTTCAGCCTGTTTCCAGAATCAGAATCAACTTTATTAGCCATGTGCACCCCAAGCACGGGGAATTTGTTTTGGTGCAGTTGCAATAATGTACAAAAAATAATGTACAAAAATGAAATACTTGCTTTGAGTCTTAATATTGAGCTTTAACCAACCAGCAACACAGACTATATTCATGCAAACAAGGCAATAATAAAACACAATAGAACAAACCTGGACAGTCCAGTGCAGAAAATACAGTACAGGTACAAAGTATTAACCAAATGGCAAAAGAATGAGGAAAAATGTTACATTTTTGGGGTCAAAATGCGTCCAAACTGTTTTTTAGACTTAAAATCTTGCAGTTTTAAACCTAATTTTATTTTCTTTGCTGTCTCCAGCATGTCCGCATACCTCCAGGAATACTCAGATAGAGCATGGCTTCCCATCATGCATTACTGCTGGCTGGATCCTGTTCTGCACGCTGCGAGTGGCCTGGCACCAGGCAGGGGGGCCAGCACCACATACCCTGCGATGCACCCCCCCGAGTCTGGACAGCAGGCAGCCAGCGAGCAGCCAGTATGTCAGGAGATATTTGACAGCTTCAGAACTTCCTGTCACGAGCTGAGCATGGCACGGGACACAGGACAGCCTGGCCGATCTTGGCTGGTTATTTTGGACGCCCTTAGCATGCTCGTTTGGGCCACTTTTCCTTTTTTCCCAGCTCCATTTGGTGAATATCTGCAGATATGCACTGACCCGTCCTTACGGATGGACAGAATATGGAAAATGTCTCAAGTGAGCTATTTTCTCTTCAGAGGTAACACTCAGGCACAAGCCGACATGTTTATACAGTATTTTACAGCCTATTGTCAATCACATGTTCATCTCTACTTGCCCCTGCTCTCCTCTTCTTCCTCATCGGCATCGTCCATTGCTATTTCCTCAAGAATGAGTAGAGGTACATTGGAATGCTTCTTTTCACATATCCCATCATGCTCTTGTTTGAGACACACATGCACATAGATACAGCTGAGAGTGAAGCTTGAGGTCTGAGTGTACGGTTAGCCACTTGTCTGGCGCCTTGTGAGCATTTTGGGGAGGGGGGGAGTGGGGCTCTTGCTCAAGGGCCCATCAGAAATGTGACTATGCTGCTATTCTCGATCCTGCAACCTTCTGATCATAGGCACAGAGGTCTAACCTGCTTAGCCACAAGCGGTGTTTTTGTGTTTGTAGGTTAGTGTGGAAAATCGCATTTCAAATGTCAGAATGACATTGGGGTCACTATGCTGCTGACTCCTGGAATTAATTTCCCTTGTTTTATCAAAGCTATTCTGTGCCGTGAACTGATATGGGTCCCTGCAGTCCCTTCACATGACCTCATATTCAAGGCCTGGATCATGACCTGCCTGCACTCCCATGGTGGGTAGCTGTTTGTACGGCTGATTGATGGATGTCTGCTCTTCTGTTTGACTAATGACATAATTTCATTAAAGACCACCCTTTGTGGTTTCTGGCGGGTCCTTCATGTTATAATTTTGGCGGCGCGGGCTTGTAAGAGCGCGACTGGCTTTCTTCGCCCCCTCTATGACAGCCCCCCGTCATCAGCGCAGTGGTCGACACCGCCGGCCAGAATAAAAGGGGCCTTGTTCGGCAGGCAAGTTCAGCAGTGTGCGCAAACAGGTGCCAGGACTCAAGTGCCGGATTAAAAGTGTCTGAAAGTGCATGCAGTTCCATAAATTGCTGGCAGCCCTTCTTTGATCGTGACCCTCTAATGGCACCCAGCGCCTTTTCTTCTCGCCGTCTCCGAGCCGCAGAAATCAGGCTTTGTTCGTCCTTATTTGATTATTTGACAGGCTCGCTGAAGGGCACCAAATTAAAGGATGGGACCATCGGGAAATTAGCGGCGATTAACGGGCACTCTGGCACGCCGCGTGAGGCCCCCGGGGACCGCAGCGGCTGCGGAACGGGGACCAGGGCTTCTGTGGTGACCCCGCCCCCTTTGAGATGCCTCATGAATATTAATCGAGTCAGGGTGAGGGGTATTCTTGGGCCAATGAGTGCCGCAGACCCAGCGATGCCAGTTTGGGCTCCACTGAAGGCCGCGACGATCTCCAGGCTCGGATCTGCATGCCGCCCAGGGTTTGGAGGAGTTGCGGGAACGGTGGGGGAGCAGCGCCTCCGTTAATGATGAGTTTGGCAGCAGCGGTGAGAAAAATGATCTTTGAAAATCGATAAGAAGCTGCAGAGACCCAGGAAAGGCAGGAAGCCAGCTCTGCCAGTCACTCGCCTGAAGCTCACTTTGCAGCTCATGTTCTCATCCAGAGTGTCACAGCGTTCTCCATACTTATTTTTTTTTTTTTAGAAAATAAGGCCGTAAAACGCCGACCCTCATGTGAGGGAGGGGAGGGGTTAAAATGACCCCCCCCCCCCCCCCATGTTCTAGCTCCCCTGCAAGTGGCACAAAGTGTTTTTTTATATTCCCCAAAAACACAAGGACTCATGGCTCTTTGAGCGGTGTGGCCCATTCAGGGCGTACCCGAGCCCCCCCCCCAACCCCAACCCTGACACCCTTAGTCTATGATATCCTCTGATACTCGCCGTGAGCAGGATTCTCCCGTGCCACCCGTAACCTTCAGTCTGGGAATCGCTGTCTTTTCATCACGGTAAGTAATGCATTGAAAAACAGTTCAAGATTAAATCCTCGCCACCGTGATCCGCCATTTACCTACAGTCTTCAGCCCAAAGACATTCTTTTCCCTCTGGACAGAAGTTGACCGCTGACCTGGCAGCCCTAGAGCAGCAGAAGGCATTCTTGGAGCAGGCGCTGCTGCAATCCAGGCAGCTACAGACCCCCAGCCTGCAGCCCCCGGACCCTGTGGAGAGGAACGTGGAGGCGGAAGTGAAGCAGCTTCAGACGAAGCTCAAGGTCAGTGAGCAGCACAGCGCCAGCGGGGGGTCCGGCCGCCCACCCCGGCAGAACCACGCCATAAACGCTCACAGCCACTAACGCAGCTAAAAGGACGTAATGCCTGTTATTTGCCACCGGGGCTCCTTCCGACATGCCAGTTAGCATGTAACGCGTGAAAGCGTGTCGCTTAGAGAAGGGGGCGTAATTGCGGCACGGTCGACCGGAGACGTCGGCCGCCCGCCCGCCCACCGGTGAGTCACCTTGGCTGACACATCAGGCGCTAACACGCTTGCTAAGCAGCCACTCGCTTATGGGGTATCATCAGCGACGAGTGCTGTCGGGGCGCCCTGAAGGTCGCGGGTTCGCATCCCCCTGTGCGGCATCCCTTGTTCTTAGTGCGGTGCATGATGTGTCAGTAGGACGCCTAGCTGTGCAAATAAACCTTCTCCGTCGCTTGCCTGCAAACTGCGACTTAATGCAGTTACAATGTTGTTATTAGACGCTTTTATCCAAAGCGACGCTCAATTGAAAGCAGGGTTAGACAATTCATGGAGGAATTGGGAGTTCAGGGCCACAACGGTGACATCATTCTGCCAACCTTGGGATGTGACCCAATGACCTTCCGATCCTAGGCACGGCACCTTAACACACCGCTCTGGCCTCAATTTTGTGACGGCTGTGCTCCAGCTGTCCTGGGAATGAGGCCCTGGAGACCATAGGTTTGATTCCTATCTGCTCCTGGTTGGGGAGTGACTGAGGGCCTGGGGAGGGTGGTACAGTTTGGTTTCAATAATCTGTTGCAGAATTACTGAGTAGTTACTCTGTTTTTCCCCTGCTTGAGCGACGGCCCGCTTAAATCAAGGAATCTTGTCGACCCTGTACCAGCAGGCCGTGGGATCTCACCCCCCTGCCAGCGTGGGCAGCCTATAAAACTGCCGGTGTCCTCTCAGGGTGTACCGTCTGGCCCAGAGTGCTTCCTCCATTGCAAACCATTTCCAGCAGATGAAATTAATGCGAGACACACAGCCCAGCAAAACTGTTTGCGGTGGAACAGTTTGTTTCTCTAAAGTAGAACCGTATGTGAGGCCCTGGATGGTTCTGCGACGGCGTTCTGCACTAGCAGGGGCTCCACCGGCCGTGTATACCCGACCCGCACGGTCGCATGCTTAATCTAACATTTTTGTTCTCGAAAGGTCACAGGTTCCAGGCTCCTGGTTCTGCCTGTCGAGTGTGGAGTGGTTCTCTTCCCAGTTAACGTGATTTCAGCTCTTGCTGAGTGATGGACTCCATCACCATGTCTGGAAGCCTCCCCATGATTTACAGAGGCTGCTGCTGTGTGTGTGTGTGTGTGTGTCTGTGATTATATTTATATTAGCAAATATACCCACAATATTATAAAAGGCTGTTATTCTGACATTGTGAGGACCATTTCCAGGCCCTCACAAAAATCTGTGAATGAGTGTGTGTGGTCCACGTATACCTTACCAAATGTCCCCACAATGTGATGAATCTCAATTTTCAAAAAATCTGAGTGCAGTAAAAGAACGAAAAATGCCAAAAGTCTTGTATTTTGTTAGGTTACTTGTGGTTAAGGTTAGGGCTGGGTAGGGGGTTAAGGTCGTCATTGTTGGGATTAGGATTTTAATTACAAACCTGTGTGTTTGTGCGTGTCTGTCTGTCTGTGCGTGCATACGTGCGCGCGTGTGTGTGGGCGTGCGTGCATGTGTGTGTGTGTGCGCTCGTGTCTGTGTGCTCGTATCTGTGTGTGCACGTGTCTGTATGTGTCTGTCTGTCTGTGTGCTCGTGTGTGTGCGTACATGTCTGTCTGTCTGTGTCTCTGTCTGTGTATCTGTGTGCTCCAAAAAGCAGCCTGCTTCTAATTCCTAATCTCCACTCTTTTTTTCCCCTCCTCTTACTCTTCAGAGCTCGTGTTCCGAAGCGGCCAAGCTTGGCTCAGCCAATCGGGCGCTGAGGGCGGAGCTTCAGGAGAAGGAAGAGCGAATGAAGGAGCTCCAGGAGAAGTATGAGGCGCCTCCCTCTGCCGCACGAGCACGCACACGGGTCACACGCCGGTCGATCATACAACCACGGCATCGCGCCCCCGCGCACACGCACACTCACGTCACCATCCACATCGCCCCCCCCCCGCGCACCTCACTCGTGTTTTTGGCCATGTAGCCGTGGAGACGGTGCAGTTTGTCGAGACCCCGCAGCCCGTAGAGTTCAGGGGAAGATCAAGGAGGAAATTATTGATTGCTTTCTGGTCTTTGCTGCAGGAAGTTCGGCCAGGAGGGAGGGCATGCGGCCAGACCCCGGCGAACGCGCAGCTTAGCCCTGCCCCATGCAGCTCTGTGCATCTGCTTCTAGAACTTTGTTATGTTTTTTTAACGCTGTTTTATTCTGCACCGAGGCATAGCGGGCTGTGCCTAACCGTCAGTCTCACCTCATCACATCCCTGCGTTCACCGCCAACCATAATACGGCCCACCCACGCCTTCCCTGCGTCTCGCCCGTTATTCTTTCCGTCTGCCGAAAGGGACCGGCAACGTGCCGTCATTCGGGGCGAGCGTCTGCTGATGAACTGCAGATGTGGTCGCAGCACGGTCTCCTTGCAGTTGAGGCACTGTCGCAGCGCGGTCTCGTTGCGGTCGCAGCGCGGTCTCGTTGCGGTCGCAGCGCGGTCTCGTTGCGCTCGCAGCGCGGTCTC
>JAODUD010000046.1:12800809-12816679 GCA_026784285.1 Stomatorhinus walkeri | reverse complement strand
CCCACCCTCTCTCCCAGGGCCCATGCAGTCCTATGAGTATTTGTCACTGGATACTGTGTGATTCATCACTTCTTTTGTTTTGTTCCATTTGCGGCAATAGCAGAGGTCCCGGGTTAATCTCCCCCAGTCAATATTTAATATTGGCGAGATGTATAGGTAGCCCTTCGCCCCAACGCATGCCGATGAGCCCCTGTTTTTTTTTGGCAGTTAAATACGGGGTGGGGGAGGTGCGTCTGCTGAGAGTGAAAGCGCCATCACCATGATCAGAGCTTTCCAAGTGCATCCATTGTTTTTTTACTCATTCAGTGGCTTGCAGGAGCTTGAGAGGAAGTGGCAATGATACACAGTCGCTCAGAAACCGGAACTAAGTACGTTTACATACTGTGAGGCCTCTCTCTCTCTCTCATTTTAAACAGAAGCAGTAACATCTTATAAATAACGTGTATTTTTTGTACTGTATGTGTTTAATGATGATGAATCTGGAGCTAAAGCGATGAAGAACGTGAAATTCTGTGTAGCTAAGCAGTCGAACTCTGACCCCCAACAATCTGTCCTTTTAAATCTATTCATCCATCATACATAAAAGAAGCCTATCCCGGGACAGACAGGCTGTGAGGCAGGGCATGCCATGGACGGAATGCCAGTCAATCACAGGCTACCCAGAGCTCAGTGGGTTTGGACGCTGTGCCTGCAAGTACAAGGTCGCTGGGTCGAGTCCCAGGGTTGGCAGAGTGATTTCACCATTGAGCTGAGCAAGGCCCTTAAGCCCCGCCTGCTCCAGGGACTGTCTGACCCTGCCTTCACAAGAAACGCACATCACTACGGTTAAAACTATGTGCTAAATTAAACATAGATGTACCCCGTGATGCATACGGTGTGCAATGCGATAGGTCAGTTCACCTGCTTAGATGCTTTTGCTCTGTAACAGGAAACCTAGAAGAAACCAAAACAAACAAAAGAACAACATGCAAAGTCCACACATACAGAGCAGTGGATGGGGGCTGTTCGAAAGCTGCACATCGCTAATGATACATTCCGACTCGTAGCAATACTGCCAAAAATGTCGAATCTTATTAATGCCATTACTGATTCCTGTTTCAATCAAACCAGTCATGTGAAATACTGAGAAACACACACGGCGCAGATCTCATTGATCACCGAAACGTCTCATTTACAGAGATTTACCCAGATTACACGTGTCTGTGTGTGGAATGGATGCGGTGGCCATCCATCACTGAGGACAGGCTCCGCGTGCAGCTCGATAACACGGCAATGTGCAGCATGCACGCACTGAGATGCGGCCTCATGAATAAACAATACGGTCCTTTTCCCGGCGGGTTTTCCGAAGCAGCCGGCTTGTTACGCGCTCAGCGGAGTCACAGTATGTGCTGAACATGCCTTCAGATGGCGTTCAAAAGTGCCTCCCTGTTGCTTGCACATACTCATCCGTTTTTAAGACCATTAGCCAGGGATGCGAGAATCCTGTCCATTTTCCCAGGACATTTCCTAAGGCTGGGACAGATATGATATGATCCATAATTTCAGGCTTTTATGGTATCAGGATCTGAAGATGAATCCATAGTTTGACTGAGAAGAGGCATGACAGCTTCATATCTTTCAGATGTCATATGAATTCAACCCCCCGGACAGACAATTATGAACATAATATAGCTATACTGTATTTTGCAGCACCCCTGCTGGCCAGAGATAAAATAGCAATTCAGTATATTAGTACTAAATATTTTGTCACAAATTATTGCACACCTGAAACAGAGACATCTATAACTCAGTTTGTTTTTATTTATTTGCTTTGAGTGAATGTTGTTGAATGTGAATTCACTCCTGGACATAAAGAAATTTTAGGCATCTCTTTTTGAACTGATTTTGCACCCTCCCCTCCCATTCAAGCACACGACTGCAAGCTAAGAGTCAAATTAATGCCTAAGAAATGGAATTATTACTTCATGATGCCGAATCCATCTTCAAATTGACTATTATTTCCTCTAATCCAGGTTTTATATTCATTTGCAGATATATGAACCATGCGCTGCCGCTCGCCCCGCAATTCACGTTCCAAAATGTGAAATGCCAAGGTTTCAATTATTTTTTTACAGTTCCAGAGTCACACTCAATTTTTAAATCAGCACCTCCGACTGAGAGCTGCGAGGCTGCCAGCTTCCTTCTGTACTCACACTCTTACAACTGCACTTCTAAAAAATCACAGTCAGAGTAGAATGGACAGAAGAACAATACAACCCCCCTCCCCAAAAAAAAAGAAAATAAAAAAACAGGAAGTGTTTATACTACAGTAAAATATTTATAGTATTACATGATTGATGTCTCCTGCTGCTACACACTGATGCTGTACCGTTCTTAGTCCATCTCACAGTGTGTGCCTCCTCTGGCATCTACAATCTCACACTCGCGCTACCGACTCCATCCCAGTGAAAGACTTTGGGATTTGTTGTGCGCTGTTTTTTTTCGGCGAGTTAATGAAAGTCTAATATGAGAATGTTTGTGGTATCATTCACTCCTGGGTGACTGTGCTCCTGTTATATTACCGAAAACTCGCTCATCGAGTCCACATGGTCTGTGAAGGTCACTCTGTTGTTCTCTGTCTATTGTACGTACGATTAAGGCAACAAATGACTAATTGACATATTTAAGGGGGTCTGAATTACAAATATAATCTGCACAGGTTTTCAGTAGGAATTGACTAATATGGTAGGACAACAGTGTATCCTTTAGAGCTGGGGTAGGCAGTCCTGATGCTGGAGTGCTGGTGTCCAGCAGGTTTTACATCCTGCCTGATGAGTAACTATCTGCCTGAGATCAGGTAAGGTCCATCAAAACCCAGGTAGGATGGAAAAGCTGCTGGGTACTGGCACTCTGGGATCCGGACAGCCCCCCAATGCTTTAGACCAGGGGTGGGCAGTCATATCCACAAACAGCTAGTGTATATGCAGGTTTTTGGAATAACCTGTAGTTCAGCTGTTCAAATCCAGGTGTGAGGACTCTTCAGTCAATCAGTTCTCTAATTAGTAATCGAATTAGGAAGCTGCAGTGAAAACCCACAAACATAGCACCCCTTTCTGGATAAGACTGGCCACCCCTGCTTTATACAGTTATTTCTTCTTCATATTGCAATACAATATGACAGTGGTCCCCAATTGCAGTCCTGGAGGGCCAGTCTGCACCGCAGTTTGAAGGTTTCCCTGCTCAAAAACATCCACTACACCTGGTTGCTGGTAAGCTGAACAAGGTGTGTATGAGCAGGAAAATCTGCAAACTGTGGTGCAGACAGGCCCCGCAGGAGTGTAATTGGGGAACCCGGTCATTACATCTGCGTGGCAGGAGCTCTGATCCAAAGTGGGGTACCTGTCCGAGAGCCGGCTGTGACCTGGGAGCAACTGAGGGCTAAGGGTCTTCCTTGGGGGCCGCTGAGGAAAGCACCGTGCAGGCCATAGGATTAGAACCAGCGACCTGCCGAGCACATGAGCAGCAGCCTCCAGTACTTTCACAAGAGTTGCCGATGCATACGACAGACATCTACCTCGAGCACCTAGTAATGGGCTTTACCACTTCCACCATCTAACCATATAGCCGTTTTCCACACGTAGATTTATAAGTGTTTATTTATGGCAAACATGTCCCCTGACTGATTACCTACTTGTTCTCATTCTGGTAGCACTGTTTCAGTGACATTATGCCGCATGACCCACAGACTGTTAGGGCATTAATTCAATTCAGTGAAATTCAATTTTATTGTCAGTTCTCCTTAAACAACTGTACAGTGTAACGAAAGGCTTGTAGAAGGGGTCACCATGCTACATTTAGCAATGACGACAAAGCAGTAATATTTACAGAACAAGACAGTGTGAAGGTGCTACATATACAGTATAATATAATGTCACAGGTACTATGTGTGTCAGGGGAAGACTGAAGACTGTTGTGATGGTTTTAAGTCACTGAAACTGCATTCCTCCTCCAGAAAAGTACAATTTCGCGCTGCAATCTCTGAAAATGTTGCGCAGACTTTTCAATATTCCTGTTGTGAAGCTAACTATATAAACTGGTGAATAAATGCAAAAGTGAACAAGTATTATAAACACTGATATTCATTTCAATATCTGTGACAAATTGCCTGTGACATTTGCAGTTGATGTGTATGGCTGTTTTCTTCAGTGTTTATGAATAGTAGGGATGTATGTACTCACTACATTTACTCACAAGGTTTTAAGTTTGTGAAAATCCCGTGATGTCGTCATTCTTTTTGCATCCGTGGCCCCCAAAAAGCTGTTTGTGATCCCAATCCAACAGCAGCAGCTGTAATTACTGCGCCCACTTCCCGATACGACGGGGCATATGAATAATGTGGGCCAGGGCAGCAGGAACAGCAGTGAGGCACAGAGATGTCAGGCTGTGGATGTGACAGGTCCCAGCAGGGTTACCCGCCTAATTGGAGTCTGGGGGCCTGGTGGGATACATCAGGCCTGGGCCTACAAAGGAGCACCAGCCCCCGGCAACAGCAGACCACACCCCCTTCGCTAAATTGGCCATCAGTGAAATCCACCTTTACTGCAGTGCCGTGTTCTGGCTGGTGGGTATAAGGAGGGAGAGTGAGACAGCGAGGGAAGGACAGTGAGAAGGCAGAGGAATGGAGGAGGAGAGGAAAAAGAAATA
Source organism: Stomatorhinus walkeri (assembly GCA_026784285.1). NCBI lineage: Eukaryota > Metazoa > Chordata > Actinopteri > Osteoglossiformes > Mormyridae > Stomatorhinus > Stomatorhinus walkeri. The sequence goes on along the minus strand of JAODUD010000046.1, from coordinate 12,811,996 downwards.
AGGATAGAGAGAAGGCAGAGGAAAGGACAGGAAGCAGGGAGAGATAGGGACAGAGAGAACAAAGAGGTATGGATAGAGAGAAGAAATAAGAAAGGACAGAGAAGATGAAGAGCAAAGCACAGGGAGGAGGAAGAGGAAAGGACAGAGAAGACAGTGGAAAGAGTAGAGAGCGAACAGGAATAAAAAAAAAGGAAAGTGAGATGGCAGAGGAAAGAAGAGGGATAGCGGTAGGCTAATCTGGGGTCTGCACCCACTCTGATTTTAAGCTCCAATGAATTCTTCTCACACTAGGGTGCAGACACTGCCCAGGCTAATCTGCACCTAAGATATGTCAGATACCACCATTCTAGCTCTGTACATGCAAATGCTTTTAAACTCATTTAAATCAATTTTTTAAAACCCAGTTCCAATCTGCCACTTCCACAATGCACTTCATCTGCTTAATAAGTCACAAGCAGAGCCCAAAACGGAAGCTTTTCCCTTTTATCATATTTAATATATGAAGTGTTTGATGTAGGAAAACTGTGGCGGGTTTAATTATAGTACTGTTAGATGGTGGTAGGTGTTATGTTACAGAATGCCCAGAAATAACTCAGATGAAATATATACATTAATCACATCAAGACTTTTCTTTTCATTCATTTAAAAGCATTTTGAGTAGCCAAATATGTCGTTTTGTATCAGGCAATACATTGTTTAGGTTAAATATGCGATTCAGTGCTTCACTTAAATGTTTACCTTTTGTTGTGTTGTGCAATATATTACTTCCTGCTAATTGTCTAATGTCTCCTGTTCTCAGAGCGCTCCCTGATGTATATGCATGAGAGTTTCAGAGGCACTGTGATACACAGCCTTACCCGAAGCTTGTGATCTCGACTTCGCCACAGACCTTCATGGTAACCCCCCCCCCCCCCCCCCAACAATTGATAACTTCTACAGCTGGTGCCCAGGGGCCCCCAGCTCAGACCATGTTAAAGTACCACTGGTGATTTTCTTTTTTTCGGCGGATAGTCTGCTATCAGCGTCCAGGTCCTGCCGCATCGCTCTGCCAGCCATTCTACTCCGGCTACGGATCAATCGGGCTCCCTGACAAGCACCACCGTTACTGTGTCTGCGATAGCCGCTTCTGACAGAGTGGAGTGAATCACACGGAAGCCTCCGGAGACGGCCGCGCCGAGCCATATGGCCCCTTCTGCGTTTCTCTGATAATTTCACACGCCAGGTATGCGCCTGAGTCGCGGGAATGCAGCTTCCCGGCTACTCTGGGCAGCACCAGTGCAAGAGAGCATTTGGAAAAAGAAACATCCACTTCGGCGACATGTGGGAGTGGGGGGGCGTAAAAAGTGGCCCCTTTATCATGGGGAAGACAACAACCATTTGGCAGGAAATATTTCAGGAGCAAATTAATGAAGAATTGGTACTACATCTGAAGAGAGAGAGGGGAATGTGAATGTGAAGCAGCTGGAGCACCTTTGAAATTAAATGTCATTTGCAGAAGTACAGGTACAATGGAATGTCGGTTTTCACATATCCCATCATGCTCTTCTTCGAGACACACACAAGAATAAAGTTTGGGGTTCAAACACAGTGTCAGTCATTTATCCATCCCCTAGAGCATTTTTTTTTGGGGGGCGGGGGGGGGGGTTACAGGTCTTATTCAAGGGCCCAAAGGAGATAGTATGTTAGTATGCTGTCAAGACCGGGTTTCAAACTGGCAACTTTCCGGCCATAGGTAGAGGGGCCGAATCCGCTGCGTCACACACTGGTGCCCGTGGTGTGACTCATTTGAAAGTTAAAGCAACAGCATAGTTCTACTGAAAACCCCAAACCAATGGCTGGCCAGGAATAGCCAAAAGAAAGGTGACAGAAACCACAATGACAGAACACAGCAAACTACAGAACACATCACAGAAACACCATCAGCAAAGATGAAAGAGAAGGAATTTGTGTGTCAACAGTAATAAAAGGTCTCTTACTGTTCATTCAAAGTACAGATGACTCCCAATTACTGGCATATTGTGGGACTGACAGACAGAGGCAGCATTTACCGGAACGTTCACTGTGCTGTGGGGGTGGTGCGTCCCAAAGTGACTTTTTGAGTGGGTCCCCAGAAAATGAAATCCTGGTCTGGATTCGTACTGTCTGGACCTGAAACACACAATAATGGTCAAAACACGTCACAAAATGTCTGCATAATGGTAATTTTTTTTACCTTTAATTTCCTTTACCCAGCCCCTAACTAGAGCTGAACCGATGTGTCTTGATTTTTACATGTTCACGCTGTAACATCCTTGTTCGTTTTCATTTTGGTTCTGATCCTCTCACAAGTACAAACACAAAGACATGCACATCCAAGCATACAAATATTTTCCAACTTTACATATCTTCATCTGGTTGTGAAAAAACAACCCCTCACTGTTTCTTGGTCTGTTAATCTTCTTGTTCATTCCGGTTCATGAAAGATTAAGCTATGACATTAATACCCTGTCTTTACACGTAATACATGCAGCAAGTCTATCGTCATAATGGATACTGCGTTATCTTTAGTGTGTATAATTCATACAGGAGGCCAGAGCAATTAAACCTTTGTGCAGAAGTATGCGTGGGATAAAATTTCAGAGATAGACGCTTTCTTAGGCAACATTTTCCCCCTAATGAGGGACTGAGGAAAACTTGAAGTTTCTCAGTTCACTTGCAGTGAAAATAAGATGGTGTTACCTTGGAGATAACTGGCAGGAGTTTGCAGGCAGAGATGATCAATCTGCAGTAGTTAATGAGCCTTCAGCAAGAGTGTGTCCCTCTCTTGTTGAGACCACTGGTCTAGCATAGGTCAAGTAGAAGCCAATGGCTCCCCTGGTCAACTACCTGTGGACATTCACCAAATTTCTTGAGTATTATCTGGAACATGGACTGCGGAACCTGGAGCATCGCTAAGAATGCAGTGATGAACAATCAAGAAAAAAATCGCCAACAAATAATTTAATGCAATGAAACTTTATTAACAAGTTATTCCTGTCAAAAATGCACTGTGAATTTTCTTAGTAAAACTGTAAACTTGTTTGACAGTTTTATAATGTACTTTCACAGTTCGACCAAGATCTTTTTACAGTGAATCGGTGCCCTTTTCAAAGCTTTGGTGTGAAATCTACAAACTTCATTATCAGACTCATCAAACATCTGAACAGGTGACCGTGAACTTCAAAGTAAAACAGGAGTTCACAGTTCTGCTGTGAAACATTCATGGTTGAACTGTAAACTTTATAGTACAACTATGAATAATTAAGGTTTAACTGTAAGTTTTACAATTTTTCTGTGGACGTTCACAGTGATTTTTTCCTGGGTGTATTTTTTAACACAAAGATGTGATTTTTCAGCAAGGCAAACAACATCGACTGCTCACTGAGTTTAGCGATTTCACATCTATCAATCAGCTGCTTTTTAGACTATATTTAATGTTACGGCATTGGCAGCATTGCATCACAGAGTGTGAGGTGAGCAGGGTCCAATAATCTGGAAAGGAAATAAAGAGACAGAAGGTTATATCTGAGTTCTGGCCAAAAGCAAACAGACAAGTGGATTTAAGCCCCCTTGGTCAGATGTGGTTTCACAATCCATGTCCTGGGAGAGAATTAAACTTTGACGTCTGCACACTGTTACCTTGGGGAGTAGTTTCTATCCCAAATGAATGAACCATAACAGGCGACTGCGAGGACGAGCTTGGGGCTGACTGCCTGGTCCACGTCACCAGGGAGAGCGCATCTAGACCGCTCCAGTCGTTCCTGTTTTAGGCTCGTATGAACTGCATTTTTGGTCCTCAATCTGCAGCCCCCAGAGATCCATCCAGCCCCCAGAGATATTTTTTTCTCCTTACCTGGGAGTTTTCCGTTCCTGTCCTCCACTGTCTTCTGGGTTTCATTCTTTCCCTCTCTCCGTTGCCCTGTTCCCTCCACCGTTAAATGACGTGCTAATGGATTGCCACACACATTCTTGTCTCAAGTGCCTTGAGGTGACTCTGTTGTGAAAGGCACTATATAAAAATAAATTGATAGCGATCGAAATGATGCATCCATCGTCATCCAAGGCCGCTCTACCAGTGTGGGATTATTAAGGCCCTGCAGCTTCTCCCAGGAAGGTGAGGTACAAGGTGGGGATCCCAATGTCCCCCTCAATTTACACCCGAGGCTACACAATATAAATCAAGGTATGAGAAAGCTCCCTCCTTTAATTTGTAAAAAAAAACTGTCCTGAACGAATAATAAAACAAATGATGGCGTAGTAATTCATGTAGCCCCTTACTTCTGTTCAGACAACATCCAAATATCCAGTCACTAATTAGGAAATATAGGAGAGTCCTCTCAGCCAAAGAGGAGGATTACGCGTTGCAATTTCCGCCTGAGAGTCCCGCTCGCGCCTGAGACTCATCACTTGACTTATTTGCAGAGTCGTGTGGCGGTAATTTCGGAGCAAAGCGGCCAGGCCCGGTCACTCATCTCGTTCCCTCATATCGTTGCCTAATTCTCCATGTGTCACGCCTTTATGCGAAAACACTCCATGTCGTTAGAGTCTGGCGCTTAGCGTAAGGGAGGGGGGTGGGGGCAGGGCGGCAGTATGGCACCGGACATTTTCCAGCGGGCACCCGGCACAGCAGTACCCTGCTTAATGAGACGCAGCTCACTCTCTTCTCATTGCCGACCTCAGACGGCTTAAAAGAGATCTGGCCACACCAAAGAGCCGCTTTTTTTCTAAATCATAAAAAATGTATAAATAAAGAAAGAGCGTCAGTCGGGGAGATTCAGGACAAAGGCTCCCCTCTGTAACTAGCTATAGGGTTGGCTGATTAATTATCATTTAGAGGAGGTTTGTGCTTTCTCTCTTTTAGACTTCGATCTTTGCGTTTCTATACTTTTCCTGTTTCAGTCCTTTAACCGAGGCCGACCTGCACAGCAAAATGCATTTTGGTCTCTGGAGTTTCTGCAAAACATCCACCTCCACGGCAGCCACACCTATTATACGCAGCAATAAAACTCAATACAAAAACTCCCAAATGCATCACCATATAAATCACAGGCACTTCGCAGTCCATCCGCACATGTTACTCTTCTAAATCCCAGCTCCACCATTCCGATTTGCTACAAGGAAGGGAGAGAGAGGGAGAGCGAGGGAGAGGTCACCATCAGTCTGACGGAAACTGGCACCAGACCCTCTGGGACTGTGGGGGGACATGCAGGGACTTTTTGAATGTTTTAATGTACTCTGATGATGCTCAAATACAAGAATCAAACCCTTGTTTTGTGAACTACAACAGGCTTATTGAATTCTTTATGAGAGAGAGCTTTCTGTCTACATACTCAAACAGAATCTCAATTATTCTGTAAGTGGAAACAATAAAATACATTGATCCAAAGGTAACTTGATTAGAAGAATAGTTTGTGTTTTTGTGATTTTTTTCTTTTGGATCTAAAATATTTCCATAAGAATTGATTTGACTTGATTTACTCCAAGGATCCAGGAAAAACCCACCAATGCATAACTGCTCTTAGTTTGCAGTCGGATGAAATGTCGTATTCATTAGCGAGCTGAATGGCCTCCTCTGGCCGCTTCATGATTTTGGGGAAGGCACCCGCTCCTTCTTGGCTGCTGGTGGATCCGAAAGTGAGCTGGGAACCAGTGGCAATAGATTTGGATTTCATGTTCCCGGTTCCAGGACGAGGGGGCGCGGAAGTGGATCGATCACCTGCAACCCACAGATGGAAATGGCTGAGATATATGAGCGGCCGCCAGGTCTGCAAAAGGCTGTTAAAATAAGCCGTCAATAAACACGGCCATCGATTAACCAATCGCGGAGGGCGCTCGCTGACTCTACCTTATTACTGCTTGTACCTCTCCGCTCACCGCTGTGTAAATATATACAGCAGATCGATGTGGATAGTTAGGCTTTGCCTTTAGGTCCTGTTTCCGGAACCCTGTCTCCAGACGTAGGCCGACACGGGGCGCTACACAGCCAGCCTTTTTTAAGGATTGTCTGGGAAAGGAGGCTTGTGAGGCGAGAATATACCATGAGTTGTGGTGACTCTGCGCTGCAGTGACCGAGGAGCGGCCGGTGGAAGTGACCGGGGGGATATTTTGAAACTGACATGCTTCAGGGAGTCTATTCTTGTTCCCGGGGAAACCAACCTTTTTAATCTTTCTCTACTCCCCAGTCTGCCCCACTGAGCAAAGCACACCCACATCCTGGTTTGGCCTATGGCCACCAACCCTGCCTCCTTAACATTCCCAACAGGCCAAATATGAACTAACCATTGATTCTATCCAGCTGCGTGGTGCAGATCGCCCCCTGCTGGTGCGAGGTGGATTCCCAGTTGGGCCATCACATTACATAATACTTCAGATAAATATTTTAAATAAGTACGATTTCATTGATTCTAGTCCAGGGGAATATTGTGAAAACATTACAGCACAGTTTCTTGTTATTACATGAATAAAAGTTATCGTATTGTTTCCTGTAATAAATTCATTCATTTATTGTTGTAATAATGCATTAGTGGCTGAATGTCCTTCAATAAACATTATGCCATTTAATCAACCCATGTGGATTTTGGTCCTAAACTGTCACCAACTTTTAATGATGAAAAAAGATCTGTAGCAAATTAGCATAATGACATTTTATTTTATTCTGTTTGCTAAACATGAGTGCATTTTAATTCCTAAGTCTAGCAGCAACAGTGATTGAAACTCCATTCATCTAAAGCACTTTTTCCAAGGAGGTGGGGAGCATGCAGAGTGGAGAAGCACGATAAGTAAACGCCACACTATGTCCTCTCTGTCTCCCAACCATTACTACTATCCACACCCTACTTCGTGTTATTCGGGTATCACGGGTATTTATAAAATAAAAGCGGAGTTCATAAATTTGTCAGTAACCCGTCTTCAAACGATTTAAACAGCAAGGATGAAAATGATTATGAATGTCTCTGTGAATGCATGCAGCACTCAATAAAATAAAATAATTTTAGCAAAAATATTTTAACGAAAGTTAAAGTCCCTGCGCTATAATGTTCCTACCAAACTGAAAGAAAAAACCTGATCTTAAGCTAGCTGACATGCAAGGTTGGTAGGCTATTAATATCCAACCCTATAATATACTAAAGCCATTTTTCAAATTCATATCAAAATACCCTGCCTCACGTTGTGATGTCATTCGGCGCCGGTACCAATAATTACGCCGGGGGGGTAAACCAACTCCACGAAGTATCTTACTTTTAGTGCTTTCTCTTTGGTACATTCCCTGGCGTGGTGGAAAAGCTTCCTTTAGAGAAACGTGCAGCAGGAATACAGAAGTCACAGAGACACTTCCTGCAGGTCTCTGCCACCTGCTTCACCCCACGGTGATTTGTCACCACATCCAGGTCAAATGAACAAATTTCTGATTCTCGTTCCGTCCATTTTTTGTTGTTTTTGAGAAGCTTGGGGAGCATGCAGTGGAACACCACACTGGCCCACCCACCACACGACGAAACACCTTAAGATCTTGATTGGCACCCCCCCCCCCCCCAGGCCAACACTTGGTCCAGTCCCACCCTCTGGAAATGGCCGTCTGTCTGCAGCCACCTGGTGTTGCACGGGCACCTTGAGTCCTCAATAATAAGGATCCTGTTAGCAGGGTCACCCTCAGGGAATCACGCCACATGCCTGTAGGGCCATAACTGATGCTCCCTCACAATGTAGTTAATGTGCTTCATTGAGGACTCCCTGAGCGACCACTTGTTCGACACAAAGTCAAACTAGCAGTACCCAAAGATTCTCTGAAGAGATGCGTTTCCAATGGAGTCCAATCTTTGTCACAGGTCACTGGATAGTGTCCAAAAACTTGGACCTTCATCCTCTTACAACGATATCGGGGGTGCCACACACCCCTTTCCAACGATCTCATCATCCCCCATGCTCTCCTAATCCATCTACTGACTTCATAGGAAGAGTCACTAGAGAGATGCATGTCACTGCCAAGGTAAGTAAACCTCTCAACACAGTCAACATTCTCTCTGAGGAGAGACACACTGCTGATGGCTGTGTCCAAGAGGTCATCAAAGGCCTGGATCTTGGTTTTTATCCAGGACACTTGCAATCCCAGACTCTCAGTCTCTTAAGAGCCCCTATCAAAGCCTTCTTTGACTCTATGAAGATCACAGCATCATCGGCTGACCCTGCCCAACGCCCAGATCATACATGCAGTGAACAGAGTAGAAGCAAGAACACACTTCTGACAGACCCCAGAATCAACTGGGAAGAACGCAGAGGTTCTGCCTCCACTCTGCACAGCACTCACAGTACCAGTGTACAGGCTGGCCATGACGTCCAACAACTTCGGGGGGATCCCGTGAAGTCTCAGGATGCCCCACAGGGCAGCTCGATCAACCGAGTTGAAAGCTTTAAAAAAAAAAAACTATCAACATTCACATTTGTGCTTGATAAGAACCCTCAATGCCAGGACGTGGTCAATGGTCGGTTTCTTAAGCATAAAACTAGATTGCTCCAGTCACTGGTAGGTCAGCAAAAGATCGTCGATCCTATTGAGAATGATCATAGCAAGGACCTTACCCAACACTGAGAGCAGTGTTAACCCCCAGTAGTTGCCACAATCCAAGCGATTACCATTCCTTTCCACAACAAGTCCCATTTTCCAGTCATTTGGGATGACGCCCATCTCCAAAATGGAAGCAAAGACTGCTTGTAATGCCAGGTGGACAGCCTGGAGAAGGTCACGCTAGCATTTTTTTTTGGGATACTGAGCATTGTCAGTTTTAAGGTCTTATTTGTATAATTCGGCTGATAATCATGGATGCTTCCATTGCTGAACTTATAACCATCGGCCTCTCCGTTAACATCTCCCGCAGTGATGGGCGAGTCCACGCCGCCAGGGTAAAGGCCGTCCACCAGATGAAGAGTGCCGTGTCTGTGGAGTGGATTGAGAACTCCGCTACCAAGGGCAAAGATTTGGAATTCGGGGAGCTGTGGAGTCTCAACAGAGAGCTGTTTGAATACCTGAAGTCTTGCAGCCAGGAGGATCCTGCTCCGTCCGGACATAAGGCTGAAGGCGTGCGCTGTGAGACCCGAATCCCTGCCCCCTCAGACTCTTCCACTGGTGCAGCTGAAATGTCAGCTTCCGTTCGCAGGAAATCCGTGCGGCGAACCTGCCTGCTGCCCGTCGCCGTTTCACAGCCCAGTAACACGGATCATGGTGCCTTATCTTCAGAGGAGTCTATGCCCTCCACCTCAAATGGCTCAGGTGCCCCGCGGCAAGCGCCGAAGAAGAAGGGTCTCGCAAGGTATGCTCCACCCCTTTCCCAGGTGATCGAGGAGAATGTGGAGAGGCAGGGGTTGTGGGAGGAGGCCCGGGGCAGCTCTGCTGTGACTACAGCCAGGCGCAGGTCAGTGGTACTGGCTGAAGCTGAAAGAACACGGAACAAACGGGAGGCGACCCAGGCGAGGGGCGCAGAGATACAGGCCAAACGGGGCAAGGACAGCGACATGCACCGTCCAAACTGGCAGTTTTATAAGATGATAGAGGAATACAGAGAGAGCATGGAGGTGGTGCCCATCTCAGAGTTTGAACCTATTGAGCCTCATAGGATCTGCGTCTGCGTTCGCAAGCGTCCACTCAGCAGGCAAGAGGCGGCCCGGAAGGAGATCGATGTGGTGTCCGTGCCTGGGAGAGGGGTGCTACTGGTCCATGAGCCCAAGCAGAAAGTGGATCTTACAAAGTACCTGGAGAACCAGGCCTTCCGCTTTGACTACTCCTTCGATGAAACTGCGACAAATGACGACGTCTACAGGTTTACTGCCAAGCCTCTCGTTCGCACCATTTTCGAAGGGGCGATGGCCACGTGCTTTGCTTACGGACAGACGGGAAGCGGGAAGACGCACACGATGGGGGGAGATTTCGCCGGGAAAAAGCAGAAGAGCTCAAAAGGGATCTATGCGCTGGCAGCACAGGACGTGTTTACTCTTCTCAGCCAGAAGAAATATTCCAGTATGGCTCTCGACCCCTATGTCTCATTCTTTGAGATCTACAACGGCAAGGTTTTTGATTTGCTCAACAAAAAGGCAAAACTGAGGGTCCTGGAAGATGGTCAGCAGCAAGTGCAGGTGGTTGGCCTGCGGGAAATGCCCATTTCATGTGCTAACGATGTCATCAAGATGATTGATGTGGGCAGTGCGTGCAGGACATCTGGGCAGACTTTTGCCAACTCCAACTCCTCACGCTCCCATGCGGTGCTGCAGATCATCCTGCGCTGTAAGAACAGGCTGTATGGGAAGTTCTCCCTGGTGGATCTGGCAGGTAACGAGCGAGGTACTGATATGAGCAGCAGCGACCGGCAGACCCTGGGGGAGACGGCGGAGATCAACTGCAGCCTCTTGGCCTTGAAGGAGTGCATACGCTCACTGGGCCAGAACAGCAAGCACATTCCCTTCAGGATGAGCACGCTCACACAGGTGCTCCGCGACTCCTTCATCGGCGAGAACTCTAAGACCTGCATGATTGCCATGATTTCCCCTGGGTTGGTGTCCTGCGACTACACGCTAAACACGCTGCGTTATGCAGACAGGGTGAAGGAGCTCAATGGCAACTTGGATTCTGAGAGAGAGACGATGGAGGCCATGGAGGACTCCATCCTGTCTGAGAACTCTTCCCGTAATATGGCTGACAGCCTTGAAGCGATATCCCTGGCCTCACTGAAGGAAAAGGTGTGTGAAAGTTGTTCTGAAATCGTGAAGATTTTGGAGGAGCCGTCTTATCACCAAGTGGCTGGTTTGGCAGAGTTTGTGGACCATGGAAAAAGGTTACAAGAACTGGTGCCGCTGCTGCAGTCTGCTTTGGAGCAAAAGGTGCTGGCCCGGCTGAGTCACGACGCGGCCGCCCTGTAGGCCATGGGAGCTATTGCCTGCCGCATCCACATCTCCATGAAAGGGTCACTGGCTGCTTGTGTCCTCCTCTGACTCCATTATGATTTTTTTTCCCCACATGTACATGGGATCTGCTGTCCTTAAACATTTAAGAGAATTTGAACTTTAAAGTTTAACATGTAAAATAAAGGTTTTCTACTTGTTTTATAGCAGCTACAGCGGGATCTTGATTTAATTAGTGACTGGGCCGATACCTGGCAGATGAAATTTAACATAGACAAATGT